>JARJCQ010000050.1:0-600000 GCA_029281465.1 Mycena epipterygia | reverse complement strand
CCAATGAGGCAGGAAACAAAAAAACAGTCGCAGAGAGCTTGCCATGGCTCGAGCCTGAACCGAACGGGAGTCTCCGGCATACTTTGAATTCCTGGAAATACTAAATATATGATGCAGGTGTCATCGAGCCGATGCTCAGCTGGCCTCCCCCCTCTTCTTTCACGACTATCGCATGCATATTGTTCCAGCACGTCCGTCTGCATTTCAAATTGAATTTAAGAACCACGCACGGCGTTTTTAGCCCAGCCTCTCGGCAGCAGACGAGTAATCTGGGCTGGGGGCGTAAAAACTAGGGGAGAACCCATGTGAACACTGGGGCAATGAGATGCGATGATGGCGGCAAAAAGAGAGGAAATGCAATGCGTTGGAGCATAAGAAGATGCCAAGGCCAACAAAAAAAACGCCTGTCGCCTGATCAATGGCTCGAGCCCGAGTCGAACGAGCGTTCCCTGCAACATGCACCGTTTTCTTGCCAACGACATAATGCAGGTGCGGGCCGTCCGCCATCGAGCCGGTATTAGCCTAGTTTTGAAGCCGAATATATGTGCATGCTTTAGCAATAAATTAAATTGAGATTGGCCCTCCTCGCCTTCCGATTTATCTTCCTGAACTAAAGCTAAATTTCATCTTCCTGAACGAACTTCGACTTTCATCTTCTTGAATAAAGCCAAATTCTAGCGCGCCGAGACCGAAAATGAGACACGAAAAAAGCAGACGTCACAATACATGGCTCGAGCCCGAGTCGAACGGGCGTCCCCTGTGTAATATTATTGCTCCCGTTTACCGAATGGAGTTGCGGGCCGTCCGCCATCGAGCCGTTCATGTCCCATATTCAACACCCGAATATATGCCAAATTTCTGAGTCCCTGTCAAGCAAGTTTGATACATCTTGAATGAATCGCAGGGTATTCAATTCACGCTGACCTCATTCTATGGGGCAGGAGAATCCAATGTGTTCGAGGATGAGGAGATGCCACGGCCAAAACAAAACAAAAAACAAAAAAATCGTCGCTCATTCATGGCTCGAGTCCGAGTTGAACGGACATCTTCTGCATAGTCCTCTAATGCAGATGATTTGATGCAGGTGCGGACTGTCCGCCATCGAGCCGGTACTCAGTGGGTTTGAAACCTGAATGTGTGTCCAATTTTTGGGCAGGATCGAATTGCGGGTGAGGTTGCATGCACATTGACATCAACCTCCAAGCGTTGACGCAAGGCGCGCCACCCGCCCGACGGTTTATTGCTTGAATGCCAGAAGCGAAAATGAGATGCGAAAAAAGTGAGTTATACACAACACATGCCTCGAGCCCGAGTCGAACGGGCGTCTTCTACAGATAAGCTGCCATGCCTTCCCTGAAGACGACGTGGGTGCGGACCGTCCGCCATCGAGACGTTTATTCATTGAGGTTGGAGCTTGGATAGATGTCCGATTTTAACCTGGCTTGAAAGCGGGTGAGCCTCACCTGGCAAATTCAAGACCGCATCTGAAGAAAATATAGGGTGGGTAATAAATTAAGAACTCAAACGAGAATTTATGATTTAAATTTCATTGCTGCGGTGATCAGTGACCAAATTATCAAGTCTCACATAGGACGAGTAGGCGCCAGATGCGATGACTAAAAAGATGATGAGATCAGCATATGGCTCGAGCCCGAGTTGAACGAGCGTCCCCTGCAACATACACCATTTCCTTGCCAAGGACATAATGCAGGTGCGGGCCGTCCGCCATAGAGCCATTCCTACCTTGAATATATGTCAAATTGAGCTCCCGTTAAGCAATTGTCATGGCATGTATGTGACTTGAATTAATAGCAGGGCTGTCGAGCGAACTTCATCCTGTGGATGTGGAGGCGGGTAAAATGGAATGCGTAACCAAAAAAGTTCCATCGCTCATACATGGCTCGAGCCCGAGTCGAACGGACGTCTCCATTACAAGTACTCTATGCCAATCACTCATTAGATGCAAGTGCGAACTATCCGCCATCGACCCATTAATTAGCTACGATTTGAACTTGAATACATGGACGATTCTTCAGCCCCGGTTGACGGATATTGCGAGACTCACTGCCACGAGGAAGCGATAATTGACTCTGGAATTCGATATGTATGCGAAAAATAATTATTGTGGACGCAGAGCGTTGATAGCAAATACGAGTGACCAAAAAAAAGAGGATTCTTCTCGAATATGGGTCGAGTCCGAGTCGAACGGGCATTCTGTGACTTGATTATCTCGCAGATTTCAACATTTGATGCAGTTTCGGACCGTCTGCCATCGAGCCGGTCTCACTTTGGTTTTGAAGTTGACGACGACCCCCTTTCCGGGGATCAGGCACAAATGCGGCGGCGATCAATGGCGTACACGTGACTTTTCCTTTCCACCAGCGATGATATCCGGATTCCACCGCCCGCCAAAAGGCCCCCCAGCGCATCGAGTCCGCCTTTCCTCTAATCCCTCCAAAATATAATGCTCGTTACGACGATCCCTCGCATCATCTCGCCGGCCCGTTCATTGGCCGGCCTCGTCATCGTCATCGCCGCCCCCGTCCCTTCCGCAGCCCCGCCGGCGCCGCACCCAGGCCCGGGGACGTCAGCCTTTGACTCCGCTGAGCCATCTCCCCGCTCGCTGCCCTCGCCGTCCTCGCCGTCCCGCCACTCCTTGCTTCCCCCCTTCCTCCTCCAGCTCCTCCTCTCCTCGCTCGCCCACAGAATCCCCTTCCCCTCGTTCTTCCGCCTCTCCCACACCGCGCCGCCCCCTGAGCATCCTGAGACTGCGACCACGGCGCCAGGCTATGCGGGGCAGCTGTACGTCAAGGGCCCGAGCGATTTGGCGCTGCTGGCGTGGACGATTGTGCTGGTGTCACTATTCCGGCTATTGATCGGGGGCTATGCGACCTCGATGAGAGTCCGATAAAAGTAACTTATTTTCTAGCTTGCCAAGTTTACTTAGCCCTTCGGGTTATTGGGCCGAACTTTACTTAGCTTTTCTCACGCTTGCTTGACTTAACTTATTCAAACTTATTCAAACTCCGCCTGTACGGTCATCTAACCCCAGACAAAAAATGATTATTTTCAGCCCTGAGACTGGCTGCAGACTTCCAAGTATTTGTCAATTATTTCACTGCTGGTTCTCCCCCTACCGATCTGCTAGCCCTAATCCACACATTGAGGCACACCATCCTCCATCAGGTCAGAACTAGTCTCCCTTGACAGACTGCCTCGCTCGTTCCTCGTTCTCATTCTCGACATGGTTGCACTTCACACCTACTATCCTCCTTCACATGGCCACGTCAACACCTCATTTGATGGTTAGGTTCCCCTGTCCTTTGAATATCTTGTGCATCCTTTTCTTATCTTTGTACTATTAGATCGATACATCACTGGACTTTTGAAACTGTTCGTGTCCTGCAGTTAAGTTCTGACTCATTCACTTCATGTTGACTGCATTTCTTTGAAGGGTATAATGTCGGAAAATCCGAAATTGAGTGATAAGGGCCGATAAGGGCCGATATGGCCCGATAAGTCCGTCAGGCGAAAAGCGTCCTGATAATGGTCAAAAATTCATTATAACGGATTGTCAGGCTGACCAGCCTTATCGGCCCTTATAGAAGGTGATGTGCCTAATAACCGCTGGTCAGGAGAAGGTGCCAGGGAAGGCAAATAAAAGGAAAGACACTATTAGATTTCTCTAACAGTCGTTAGTAACTAAGACTAGTTATGTTATTATCAGTAAGTAATGAAGGCTTTCAGTAAGATAGTAAATTAATGTATGACGCTGGGATTGAACTCACGATCTTGGCAAGTCACCTAAAAAACAGGGTAAGCCCAACAAACCACTTCGGCAGAAGAACATCAAAAGTAATGCAAATGCGTTGACTACATATGGTCCTACTCCCGCCAGATCAGCCGTTGCTAAACAACATGAAGTCGGCGTGTCTCAACAAGCCATTCACATGAATTGAAGAAGGGCGACCGCCTCAGAAGTGTACTTATATTAGATGGTAATTAAATTCACTCCTCTGATACCTCGTCGGCGCCACCCTCCACCGAATTACTTCCACGTTCAAACTCCGCACCACCGCAACAATGAAAGCAGTAGTAGTAAGAGCACTCAAAAAGAAGACCAAGGTCGACAAGGAGAACTTGCTGAAGAGCTATGGGCTCCATGGCATTGAGGTGTGTTGTGTTCTCCGTTTTGCAATCTATGATTAACCCACGCTTTCGACTCCAGCATTTCTTGTGGGACTTTTGTTTCTCGGATCCGTACGCTGCATATTCATATGATACGCTCCACTCCGATGATCTGGGTAAATGGGGCGCTCATCTCTGGCCCCTCCTACTGGAAAAACTCGAGGAGCTTAAGGCGAAGGGCCCGTTCGCCGAAAAGTGAGTCCGATAGATGATCGTTTATTATTTGGGTCTGATTTTAGCTTCAAAAGTATGCGCCGGTTCCCCAGATGGCCGGACCTTACAGCCAAGGACAGTACCGAAGGCGCGACCAAAAAATTTCCATTTTCGGTCATTTTTGATCCCCGCGAAAGAATTGTCCATAGTTCGCTCAGTTTTGGGTCAATCAAGCTGAAACCTAGATAGATCTACTGTACTAATTCATCCGCCATTAGTGATAGAGCCAAACACGCAAAAAACATATTTTCTTTGATGGCCTGGCAACCACGACCCTCCCGCACATGAATTTCGTTTAGTGTGCCCAGATCAGCTCCAATGAGGCTGGATTTTTTGGAAGGGTGAATTATAGTGTATGGTCGGGTGTGATAGAGTCGGAAATGTCGATTTCCTTTCTTCTGGCTTCTAGTGGCCCACTCAGATACATCTCAAATAGGACACAATGAATCTATTGTATCATCAACATTTCTGACTCTATCACACCCGAGCTATACACTATTATTCACCCCTCCCAAAAATCCAGCATCATTGGAGCTGATCTGGGCACGCTAAACGAAATTCATGTGCAGGAGGGCCGTGGTTGCCAGGCCATCAAAGAAAATATGTTTTTGCGTGTTTGGCTCTATCACTAATTGCAGATGAATTAGTACAGTAGATCTATCTAGGTTTCAGCTTGATTGACCCAAAACTGAGCGAGCTATGGACAATTCTTTCGCGGGGATCAAAAATGACCGAAAATGGATTTTTTTTGGTTGCGCCTTCGGTACTGTCCTTGGCTGTAAACATTTTAACCAAGTTACGACTGTACATTTTACCGATGGCCAAAGTTTCTATGACATTCTCAAGGTCGGTTTTTGGCCCTGCGCTTTGATAGCAATTTATTCACCGAGACAGTGTGTTCTGCCTTGTATCGTGGAATTGTTCCCGCCCAATGAGCCACTCGTGCACTGCATCCGCGCGTACCAACGGTATCACATCATGATTAGTATGAGCTGCATGCCTGACACCCGATTGCAGCGGCTGGATGTTTTTGTCCAGGACTACGAACACTGGTGCTCGGTGAGTCGCTGGTGAGCGCCTCCCTGTAAGATATTGATGGTATATCCAGCAGGTGACAGCAACGCACGGGAAGTCCTTCGACTTTTTCAAGCAACATGCTGCCAGCCATGTTGTTCGAGATATTCGTAACAAGGGGACGACTAACCACGGGTCGACTCGTCCGGGCGAGGGGTTTCAACAAGAAGCTCGTGAAGCTTACAACCGCACTAATAAAAAGAATGTCGCGCATCAGGTAATATTCCGCAACTCGCCTACAATGCCTGACTCAATTATTCCTTGCAGATGGCCCGAATAGACGAAATACAAGAAACAATTGCCCGTATCAGAATGAACATCGATAATTATGACAAAGCTCGGCACCAATCTGAAGATATCGACAACAACATCGACGAGACTCCGGTTGCAAGTCAACAGGACAACGCTCACTGGAAATTCGGTGCCCCCATACCTGGCCGTCTCGTGAATTCACATGCACTCGAGGAAGCCAATGCAGCCTTTCAAAACTTTGATTTTCGATTGAGGGAGTTCATCTCGGACACATTTCCAGAGGAAGGCATTGAGTTCGAAGACACTATCATGGTCTGCATTTAATTTTGCATGAGGAGCGGTTTTCTGACAAGTATTCGCACAGCTTCGACGCTTCCAGTGTGTTTACATCACGTACCAGTCGCGCGAAGATTGGCGCGGTGCCTGCGACATTATCCGATGCAACCCATCCTTCCATGATAATGTGAGATACGACTGCTTCCTGGTGAATCTCACCGATCCCGGCTTGCACTTCGCCCAAGTACGCAGTCTTCTACGCTGCTATTTGCCGAGCGGCCGCCAGATTGATCTGAGCCTCGTCCACATGTTCGCGTCCAGCCGATGGAAGCCAAAAACTCGCTGGGCCGGTTGCCAGATCCGGGAGAAGTGCAAGGAGTACTCTTTCCTTTCCATGGAGCACGTCATATGCGGTGCACTTCTCACACCGATTTCATCCTCCCCAGACGAGTCTGTTCATTTTGTTATGGATACTATGGACCCAGACATGCTATTACGAGCCGATTTGTAATATATTGCATCAAAAGCATACCAGGGCTTCTCATTTCTTGAATATGAAGGTGGTTTGAGCAGAATTGAAAGTGTCCTTACCGTGCCTGATACCAGGTTATCGTGCCTTATGACCGGAAACCTGAACCTTATCGGGCCTGATAGGCGGGCAAGGTGGGGCAAGGCCTGATCAGGCAAATTGGGTTTTTCCGACAAAGACAGCATTCAACAGAGGATCTCTTACCATGCTCAGGTGCATACTGGTAGTACTGACACTAATTTGGGACATATTTCACATTGCATACTTCTCGCTTCAAACCTCATCAGCGGTCGACACCCATTACGGAATAGGAACCTCATCCTCAGTGTCTGGCCACATTTATGTTAGACACCTCATAATCTCCATGCCACACAGTCCTTACAAGTCGACAGTCTCACTTCCTACTTTGGTGTTGCATCTTTCCGTCCAGGATCAACATTTATGACCAATGTAACCAGGAGAGTTCTCTATCCAGCCCATTCATCACAGCAACTATAAACTCATTTCAACTTAGTGTAGCGTGATTCAATTCAAGTTGATCGTAAGTAACTTGCCCCGCCAAGTTAGATCAATCCATCAGTAAAAATAACTTATGCCATCAGATGGCATCAAATCCACCCAAATTCACTTGTTTTCATGGTCATACCATCGTACACAGGGTCCTTGGCACGAAAACACACAGGCAAGTGATTCAAGGCCCCCAAGTTGAAATAAGTAACCACAGTAAAAGTAACTGATCAGTAACTTTTTCGAACTTAACTTGTACTTTTACTTTACTTTACTTACGAAATTAACTTGCCCCGCCATGAGTAAAGTAAAGTTAGTTTTAGCAGGCTAAGTTAGTTTCAATAAGTTACTTAGTGAAGCATCCCTCGATGATCTTTGCTCTGCGCATGTGCTTTTTTCTCCGCATGTAGTCTGCAACCGACGCAGTGACTATATGCCTTCAACCCGAACTCATATTCCCCTTCGTGCGTCCACCGGCTGTCTCATTCGAACTACAGTGTCAAAACCCGGATCCGAAAAAATTCTGTATCTTGTGCTTCCTTCCTACCCAGTTTAGCTAAGTTGACCCTCCTCCGCGACGCAAACTCCAGCTTTCCACGTAGTCCCCCGAAGCAGCGTGTATGACAGTCCCTCCGACGATAGCTGAGCAACAGGTTAATTTCTTTTCATCCCGACCCGCCCGATTTTGCCTCGCGAAACTAAAGTACGTTAAGTTAAGTACGGTGAGAACTTCAACATAATGTCAGCACCCATGCCCCCTCCATTCGGCCGATGACGATATAATAATATTTACAAGATTTCAGCCACTACGCCCTCTACCTTCATCACGATGTCCTCTGCCGCGTCCTCCTCGTGTGGCACTGTGGATTTGATAATGTGATAAGAGGTTCCAGAGGCCAAAGAATATACCAGCACTCGCGGAAGCCCTTTTCGGTCCACACCCTCGACATCGTATATGTTGAAGGTGATTGCGTGGGGACAGGACCTCAAAATGAAATTAAAGCCTCATCTAGAGACTCGCTCGATTCCATATGGCCTGATAGAGTTCATCAATCGGACTAGAACCACCAAAATCTGGACGTTGTACATGGCCGCGGTGCACGATCCAAAGTGGAGGCATCAAGTGTAATGCAGATGCGGGTATGATCAGACCAGTCGTCCTTGGGATTAGCTGCAGGACATTCAACATGGAATTGCTTGACCAGCGGGAGTAACCTCTTGGAAACTATTCCGTAGTCAATCATTGCTTCTCCCAGAAACTGCCATGAGGTAAAGCATCCCGGTGATGCAGTATCAAATGACGTGCCATCCAGAATACAGAGACCGTGCATATCACATTCTTGTAGTATTTCGCGGCTGCGGGTATTGGTAGTTACGTCGGCAGAGATCCGTAGCCAGTTAATCGCCATTTCAGGAACCTGCGAAGAACTTGTCCGGCCGGTTATATCCGTTAAAAGTGCAACATGTTTGCCCCAGAGAGCGATCGTCTCCCAGAGCTGTCGGATTGGATCCTCCCCGGTCCAACCGCGCCAAAAAGACTTAACTGGAGGAATGCACGCACCAATTAGCCACATAAAGCCCAAACCGAGAACAAGAATATTCGGCGAACTAAGATGGGATTTGACGAACTCGATATCATCCCGAATGAGCAGGGCTACACCTCCTCCACGTCGATTGGTCTCAAGGTGAGGCTTATGAGGAAGAGAGATCAGGGAGTGGCCACGAGGAACATCCGCAGCATCCTCCTCGCCCGGAAGCATATCCGTTTCTGCGAAGAAAATAATATTGTATGGCTTTAGCACGGCGTGGAACTCAGGGCTGGTCAATTTTAGAGTAAGGTGACAGTGTATATTCCAATACATGATCTTTATCTCGTTCGTGATACCATTACGGCCGGCAGAGGAGATGTCTGGCAAAGCAGAGGTCCCGGGTTGGCGGGTAAGTTGGCCCCCACTTTGTTCCCAGGGCCTCTGCGTGGAATATCGCGTGACGTACACAGGGGGCAATCACCATGGCTTATGATTTCATATGCCACGGCGGCTTATGCGCGGAATGTGCGCAGTATATGGCTGGTTGTTGGCCAGATGATTATATAATATAAATTACCACAAGGCCGAGTTCAAACCCTGCAGCAGGCAACCTTTTTGAAAAACTTATAAAATTTAATCTACTACTAGAACACTGCCTCTGATGATGAATACAATTGGAGCATGTTAGTCTGACCACACACTGTGCTGCGGTAAATAGCATGGCCTTCTGTAAGTTTTTAAAGCTATTTTATATGTTTGGACTGTTCTGACCAATATTATTATTGGACTCCCTCTGGATGCTGGGCTGCATGAAATCCATGGGTCGTCAGTCCAAGGAACCCAGCGAACCAGCACAGTGAGACTTGACCATGGTCTATGGAGCTGCATGGAGCCGGTTTGTGCTGTACACCGTATGCTCTGTGAGGTAGTGGCACTACTATGTGACCACAACCCACAACAAGTGTATCCATGTCAGCTACATGGCCATGCAACTAATTGTCGCAAGAAGTCTTGCCCCAAGTGCCATTGGGTACCACTTCTTTCTATACATGTTCCGAGAACTGTGGGACAGCACTGAGTCTTGGTAAAAAAAAACAGTGACTACTGTGATACAGGCCCATCTAGGTTAGTAATTAAATCAAAGGGTTCCCATTTTTTTAAAATAACAGGTATGTTGTTCTAGTGAGGAATTGATTTTATCAAGTTTGAAAAAGTGTTGCCCACACCAGGGTTTGAACTTGGCCTTGTGGTAATTTATATTACATAATCAGCTGGCTAAAAGCCAGCCATATACCGCGCACATTCCGTGCATAAGCCGCCGTGGCATATGAAATCATAAGCCATGGTGATTGCCCCCTGTGGTAGTGGCCGAATACGAGGGCGTCCCGATGTCGTCGCGGAAAAACCAGAGACCCAGTCCGAGAGTGGAAACCCGCACGAAGCTGTGCCGGGGGCCAGAATTCGTGCCCCAACGAGGGAGTGGACCGTGGAAATAAACCGCTGGTTCATTGTGAACAGCACCATCATACAGGCTACGAGCCCGACAATTAGGGCAATAAAGTGCAGGGGGGGCACCAAGACAGCCCATCACGATAGGGCGAGCGCAGGTCAAACTGGGTAACGACCCGAGGCTTCCGGTGGCGAAGGCAAGTGCCAGCGAGGCACCGCTCCAGGAGGTGGGGAGGGGATGGCGCCAGCGTCGACGCTCTTGCGGGCATCGCCAGCCGCGGTTGTGATTGTGACGAATCGATGACCGGCGTCGTGGAGAAAGGTGGCCTCCGTGGATTCATCCATGTTTTCCTGGGGCAGCAAGCGGGTGGACTCGGCCAATCCATCCGAAGACGCATCGTCCGTGGGTACCCGGCCGGCACAAGGGGGGTGGGGCCCACAGCATCTTCTTGAACATCGTCGGCGATCCAGGGGAGGCCAGAGAGTACGGGGAGATCCATGTACACTGTATTCCGAGTCTCGTCGTCCTGAGACGATGGGCGCAAGAGGCGAGCGATCGGTCCTGATCAAACACAGACCTCTTTGACAAGGTCCCCAAATCAGGAGGTCTCGTGATTTCTCTGGACTTTCATCGAGCTCGATCCTGGACTTTTTACTACGACTTCATGCTTGAAACGATAAGCCCAAGATTTTGCCTACCCCCCCATTTGAATGTATTATGCATAGATATATGTACTTGGATTATTATTTCCTCCGCGGGGACCATGCATATTGCACTTTTGGTGGATTCGGAGTTGTCCGAACTTTGATCGAACTTTGATCGCTTGATGTAATAATCGCGACGCGACGCGTGCCTTTGGACGACTTTTTTTCTCTTCCTTCTTCCTCTCCCATGCCGCTCCTTCATGTATCCTAGCGCTGGACCGTCTCGAAAGCCCCCGTCTCCCCATCCTCAGGGTCTTTTACTCTCCTTTGACCGTGATGAGCCGGTGGAAGCCGCCGCCGGCCGGAAGAGAGCCTCAGCACGGTGGTGGGCCATATTACACCCCGCAGTCGTCTCGTTCACACTCACGCCATGCCCCGGAGGGACCATTTACGTGTCTTCCGGCACTAGACACGTCAAATCTCGGTCTGCGCACATTTGGTCAATGTTCACGATCGGCTATCTGTCGACGAAGTGCAGCAAATCAATTCGACGGGCACCACGTGGGCCATGGACGACGCTCTTCTACGTACCCTCATCGCTCAGCTATGGAAGCGAGTCGAAGACGCTCAAATGGGCCTCCGGGAACTTCCCTCAATTAAAGATTTGCTCATTGGCTTTCCCTATTCTTGGTCCACCGGTGGGTATTGTATATGTCGTGCATTGCTTTTAAGCTTATTTACTGTTCTCAGGTATATTTGCGCTCATATGCGAAGACGGGACCATTCTCCTCGCCGAAAAACCGGGAGGGAACAAGTGTCTTTATTGCTCAGAGATCCCCGCTAATTGGCGGGCCATATGGGCGGACATATTCTTCGCAAGGTCAGATGTGCGGGGGAAGTCGAACGCGATAAGAAGGACAAGAAGACCGGGATAATGCAAACTTATCCAGAGGTACGCTCATTTACCCTGGCTATCCACGTCTTTTTTTGATGATATTGCAGGTTGGTGAGTCATATCCTTGTGGGTTTTGCGGCCATTCAGGACGAGCCGAATGCGCAATTACCATGAAGCCAAAGGGGGATAGCTTCGAGATCAACACGAAGTGCAGATACGCCGTGACATTCCAGTATGCTAGCGCCAACAAGGGCTCGGCTACTACACCGTGCCGCAACATTCCCGTGATCTGTCACCTCTGCTCAAGACCCGATGGCCACTATCCCACTTACCCCGCAGTTTGGCGCTACAACATGGCCCAGCATTTGCGCGACAACCACCCGGAGTACGCATCACCATTGCAGCCGGAAGATGCCCCATTACCCTTCAAAGTCTGGGAGAGTACTCGGATCGACGCGGCTGAAGAAAAGGCGCTCGGTGTAGCTGTATCTCCCGAGTTCACCCGATTTGTCGCCGGGGACGAAGCAGAGAGTCGAGGGGAGAAGCGGGGTGGGCGTGGATCCAATGCGGAGAACGCTGCAAAACGGGGCAAGGGCAAGGGCCGGGGTACTCCAGCTGTAGCAACGTAACTTGATTATTTTTTTTGGTACTTGTTTCTTTAGCTGGAATATTATTACAGAAACCGCAAATTCGAATGTATTCCTATTTTCTGTGTACTTTAAAGTGCCGCAGTGAGCGATAGCGCCCCGGAGCGCAGCTGGGATGGTGTTTTGGAAGTAGTTCCCGGCCCATCACCCATTTTTGGGCATACGGATCACGGCCCGAGTGGCTGTCCACCCCCCACCCCCCCTTGACAGCTGTCACCGACAAAGTGAGGTCTGTGTCAGCGACTTTAGGATCGCTCGCCTCTTGGATGGGCGTGTCATTTTGATTAATCCATTCGGAGGTGCATCGCGCACCAGCACCCCGGACAGTGCTTCGAGTCCCGGAGTCCCCGGCTCGTTTGAACCTATAACTGTCCATAAAAAAGTAGTCCTAGATGACATGGAGTAGTGTAGAATAGAATAGTATCTTGGAAATACCGGTATTGTGACCTGTACTTGCACTGCATCCACCAAAGCCCCACCAAATGTCGTCTCCTTCGAGATCCGGCCATTTTCGCTATCACATGGGGATTTTTGCACCAGGGACTGAGAATTGAGGTCCAATATGTGCCTCATCGAACTCGGCGACCTCGAAAACGGGGGTGCACAGCCAGGAATGTGAAGGTGGCAGTCGTCAAAGAGTAAGGTGGTGTTTGTTTGTTAGTGTTGCTCTACATCGTGTATTGCGCTTCCCGGCTTGCGACTGTAGACCAAAAACACCAGCAAATGAGCTCGGAAGGGGTCTGCAGACCAAGTCTTATAATCCCAAGAAGAAGACAAGTAAGGGCTGGAGCCCCACCCGTCCATCCGCAGTTGCGAGCCATCGGTGACAGTTGATAGGTCTTTAAATAAATAGGTATTCTATTTGCGGACAGCTGGTTGTGTATCCAACGTCACTAGCCAATTTAAAGAAAATCATTTTGATCTCTCACCGTTGCTGATTCTACGTGTGTTTGAGAGGCATTAAGTGAAATAAGGGCTTGCTCCGAGGCTGCCGGCCAAGCCGGCCAGTTTGACAGGTCTTTAAATAGCCAGATGTTTACCCGGCGCCTAAATGTTTGTATATAAGGCCGAGGAGAATGCTTCCTATTTGCCCAGATTCTAAATATGTCTGCCCAAACCGTAAGAGCTGTCGATCTTTCTATGACTCGAACCACACTAATTCGAGACAGAGTTCTTCTACTGATGATGTTTCTGCATCTGTCTCAAATGAGAATAGATCCGGTGTTCAGATTTCTGTGAGTATATAGAATGCATACATTGTGAATGAGTCCTGATTTTGAATTCCAGGCTCCAGATGTGGGAAACCAAGAACAGACACCAAATGATCTCCAAAAGCTAGGAATAACTTTGCTGAAGCGATATAGAGAGCAGGGAGATCTGTCCGACCTCGGGGCTGCAGTAAAGGCATTGCAACAAGCAGTCGACCTCACCCCAAAAGGACATCCAGATAGGGCAGCTCATCTGCGAACACTTGCTGTCTCCTTCAGAGATCGATACCAAAGGCTTGGAGACCTAAATGACCTGCAGGCTGCATTGCAGACAAACCAACAAACAGTAGACCTTGTACCAGAAGGGCACCCAAGTAGGGCAGGTTATCTACAAGACCTTGCTGTGTCCTTCAGAGATCGATACCAAAGGCTGGGAGACCTAAATGATCTGCAGCTTGCATTGCAGAGAAACCAAGAAGCAGTGGATCTTACACCAGAAGGGGACCCAAGTAAAGCAGCTCATCTGCAAAGCCTTGCTGCATCCTTCAGAGATCGATACCAAAGGCTGGGAGACATAAATGACCTGCAGGCTGCATTGCACAGAAAACAAGAAGCGGTGGACCTTACTCCAGAAGGAGACCCAAGTAGGGCAGGTCTTCTACAAAGCCTTGCTGTTTCCTTCTCAGATCGATATGAAAGGCTGGGAGACCTTACAGCTCTTTGCAGAACTTAGGGCGCGGACGATTTTTTTTTTCCTTTTTGGGTACTTTTTGATCGTTTGGTCCAGGACAGCTGTTCTGACCTCAAATCTAGGCCGTTTGCCTTGGGAATAGGCTCAATCGATGCGCATTATAAACGCGCAGTTAACCATGTCCTCATATTTTTTATATGACCCCCAGGACCGCTTTCTGAGCATGGAAATGAATTTTATCCGGACATTTGTGATCATTTTTCAGCAGGACAGCTATTCTGTCTTCAATTCTCTGCAGTTTTCTTCGGTTATATGCTCAATCTTTCCGTCGTCCAAATACACAGTTAACTGCAACCTCAGATTTACAACCTGACGTCCAAGAAATTCCTGGGAGGTCATCACTTTTGATTGCCGATCAGTAGAACAGCTGGTGTGGCCTCAGATCTTAATCATTTACTTGGTGTATAGGCACAATCTCTTCGCCTAGTGAATCCGCAGTGTACGGCGCCTTTCGATTTTTCAACTGGCTCCCACAGCGCCTGCCTGGTATAGCAGTCTATTTGCAAGCAGGTTTTCATGTAAGACAGCTGTGAGCTCTTTGGGGGTGCCCACAAACTATGATTTTGTTGAAATGTTTCACTTTAATCTATTTCCTAGCTTACTGTGTAGTTGTATTAGGATAATACACACAATAGGACATAAACTGTGTATTTTCACTGGGAGAAGGTGAAAAACTAGGAATTATATAAAATATGTAATTCCAGATTCTGAGTCGACCGTTGCCTGCGCAGTGGGGAGGAGAGTAAAATGAGCATATGCCCACGGAAAATGGTCAAGGATTGAGGCAGTAGCAGCTGTTCTGCTGACTGGCTATCAAAAGTGATGACCTCTCTGGGATTTCTTCCACCAGGAAGCTGTATTGGACGTCAGGTTGTAAATCTGAGGTTGCAGTTAACTGTGTATTTGGACGACGGAAAGATTGAGCATATAACCGAAGAAAACTGCAGAGAATTGAGGACAGAACAGCTGTCCTGCTGAAAAATGATCACAAATGTCCGGATAAAATTCATTTCCATGCTCAGAAAGCGGTCCTGGGGGTCATATAAAAAATATGAGGACATGGTTAACTGCGCGTTTATAATGCGCATCGATTGAGCCTATTCCCAAGGCAAACGGCTTAGATTTGAGGTCAGAACAGCTGTCCTGGACCAAACGATCAAAAAGTACCCAAAAAGGAAAAAAAAATCGTCCGCGCCCTAAGTTCTGCAAAGAGCTGTAATGATCTGCAGTTTGCATTGCAGAGGAAACAAGAAGCAGTGGACCTTGCACCAAAAGGGGACCCGAGTAGGGCAGGTCGCCTTCAAAGCCTTTCTGTGTCCATCTCAGCTCGATATCAGAGGCTGGGAGACCTAAATGATCTTCAGACTGCATTGCAGCTGGACCAAACAGCAGTGGAGCTCACCCCGGAAGGGCATCCAAGTAGACCAGGTCGTCTGAAAAGCCTTGCTGTGTCCTTCACAGATCGATACCAGAGGCTGGGAGATCTGGATGATCTCCAGGCTGCATTGCGGCTGAACCAAACAGCAGTGGAGCTCACCCCAGAAGGGCATCCAGATAGAGTGCATTGTCTGCAGAATTTAGCGGCTTCCTTCGGAAATCTATACCTGCGGCTAGGAAATCTGAATGACCTTGAGGCTGCACTGGCAAAATATCAAGAAGCAGTGGACCTTATTCCAGAAGGGCACACAGATAGAACAGAGGGTTTGCAAAACCTCGCAGCAGCTTTTGGAAATCGATACCAGAGGTTGGGAAACCTGGATGACCTTGAGGCTGCACTGAAAAAGTATCAAGAAGCAGTGAAACTCACCCCAGATGGGCACCCTGATAAAGCAGGTTATCTGCAATGCCTTGCTGTAGCCTTCACGGATCGATACAATAGGCTGGGAGATCTCGATGATCTGGATGCTGCACTAAAAAACTATCAAGCAGCACTGGAGCTGACCCCAGAAGGGCATCCGGATAGAGCAGGTCGTCTAAGCAGCATTGTCATATCCTTCACAGATCGATACCGGAGGCTAGGAAATCTTTGACCTTGAGACTGCATTGCAGCGGAGCCAAGAAGCAGTGGAGCTCACCCCAGAAGAGCACCCAGATAAACCAAATCGTCTATGCCGCCTTGCGGTGTCCTTCTCAGCTCGATACTGCAGGCTGGGAGACCTAAAGGATCTGCAGACTGCCGTGCAGAGGAACCAAGAAGCAGTGGACCTCACCCCAAATGGGCACCCAGATAGAGCAGATCGGTTGTCAAGCCTTGCTGTATCTTTCATGGATAGATATCACAGGCTGGGAAACCTGAATGACCTTGAAGTTGCACTCAGAAAATATCAAGAAGCAGTGGACCTTACACCAGAAGGGCATCGGAATAGAGCATTTCATCTGCAAAGCTTGGCAGAGTCGCTTGGGAATCATTACCAGAGACTGGGACACCTGGATGACCTTGAGGCTGCACTAACAAAATTTCGAGAAGCAGTGGAGCTCACCCCTGAAGGGCATCCAAGTAGAGCAAGCCGTCTGCAAAGCCTTGCCTTGTCAATTACAGATCGCTACCGGAGGCTGGGAGCTCTTGATGACCTTGAGGCTGCATTGCAGCGGAGCCAAGAAGCAGTGGATCTCACCCCAGAAGGGCACCCTGATAGAGCACGCTATCTACACGGCCTTTCTATATCTTTCACAGATCGATACCATAGGTTGGGAGACCTGAATGATCTGGAGGCTGCATTGCAGACAAAACAAGAAGCAGTCGAGCTCACACCAGAGAGGCACCCAGATAGAGCAGATCGTCTGCAGAGCCTCGCCGCATCCTTTGAGGAACGATATAGGAAGTTCCACCGAGTAGATGATCTGCAATGTGTCCACACTCATTACACTGATTCCTTCAAATTACCCACTTCAAACACTTCAAACCCAGAAAGATCTTGGCATTCTGCCCTCAACTGGGCCTCCTTTTCAGAGGAGCACAAGTCAGCAAATTGTATAACTGCCTACACAAATGCCTTCAGGTTGCTGCCTGAGATTCTTTGGGTTGGTAATATCCTGTCTGTACGGCATGAAGCCATTCAGCGACTCAATATTGGACAAGCTACTTCAGCAGCTGCAAAAGCCTGTATTGATTTCTCTAATCTCATGTCTGCAGTAGAAATTTTGGAACAAGGACTAGGTCTTACATTCCAGCAGATGCTCCAGTTGAGGACAGAGCTGGATGAACTTCCTCTTGATCAAGCAAACAAATTAAAAATGCTCTCTTCTGATCTCTACAGTGGCAAATCTTCGGATCTTGAAGATGTTGCTATTAAACGGCAAGACCTACTGAAGGAGATTCGCCACCAGTTGGGCTTTGAATCCTTCCTGCTCCCAAAGCCATACAAGGCACTTCGCCAATCATCCCAAGGAGGGCCTGTTGTTATCCTGAACAGTCACCACGATCATTGTGATGGAATTATAATCGTGAACCCAACTTCTGATCCTGTGCATGTGTCACTTCCAACTGTAACCCTTGGTCTGCTACAAGCCCAACAGGCTACACTTAAAATTGTGCTTGGTAACCACAGTAGAACCCGAGGAGAAGCAGCATCGACCAGACTCTTTGGCGAGCGTGAGGGTACATCCAAAACACCTTTCAAGGATATGCTAGCCTGGCTCTGGATGCATATTGTTTCCCCAGTCTATGTCGTTTTGAATACAGTGAGTGAAACTGTATATCTCAGGATTCATTCCCTGACATTTTTGATTAGCATGGAATCACAAATGGCAGGTTGTGGTGGTTACCAACTGGGGCATTCACACGGCTACCTCTGCATGCCTGTGCTCCTGCTGATTCATTCATCCATTCATATACGGCAACCCTGGGATCCTTGCTAGATGCCTATAGCAAGAAATCATCTGCTGCACCTAAAGTCGGGATTGTGGGAGTGACACACACGGGTGGAGGAGAAAACTATCTTCCAGGGGTGGGAAAGGAGGTCACAAACATCCTCTCAATTATCAAAAACAACCCTATTGAGTCTCTTGAAGGAGAGTATGCTACAGTGGATGCTGTAAAGCTTCAATTACAGCATTGCTCTTGGGTTCACCTAGCATGTCATGGAACACAAGATTTTGTTGAGCCAGCCAAAAGCCGCCTTCTACTGTATGGAGGGAACCTAGAAATGGAAACTATCCTTCGAATGCCTCTGCCAGATCCAGAATTTGTATTCCTTGCTGCATGCCAAACAGCCATGGGCGATGCTCGACTGGTAAATGAATCCTTCCATTTGGGTGGAGGATTCATTGCAGCTGGATTCCGAAGTGTGGTTGGAACAATGTGGTCTATTAATGATTCAGATGGACCACTGGTGGCAAAGATTGTGTACTCTCACTTGTTTCAAGAGGGACAACAGCCTCAGGCAAGTGATGCAGCTGAGGCATTGCAGTTCGCCGTGAAAGAATTGAAGGCAAAAAAGGTTCCTTATGAGCGTTGGATACCGTTCATTCACATGGGAATCTAATTAGCTACTCAGATACAATACTATGTCTACCTTTTTTGTGATAGTGTTTGTGTTAGTCAGATATTAATCAATCGATCTAGTGTACTTCGTCTGGGATCAGGATTGATTAGATTCGGTAAGGAGTGTTACGATGAGAAGCGCATGCTGTGCTGTCACTGGTTGTCGAGATGAGCATTTAGCACGGAGGTGCCAATGCGGTGGAGAGGTGTGGGTGTCCAGGCGCACTCGTATCATAGACCTGGCCCGGAGTCAGATACGTAAAGTGGAAAAACGACGAGTGCAGAGAAAGTCGAAGGATGACGAGAGCAGATCAAGTCAGAGAATGACGAGGGAGAGAGAAAGTCAGCGAATAATGTGGGTGCGGTTTGGGTCGAGTCGGTGGGTGAAGATCAATGTGGATGTTCAAGTCCTGGAGTGCCGGCGGGCAGAGGGTATAGCGAAACGGTGGGGGAACGCGGTTGGTTCAGGTGATGTCATACAATGGAAGGACAGAAAGCAAGAAAGCGATTGCTGAGATTGCCGGGGCAGACTTGAATTTGAAGAAAGAAAGGGCTAGGAATGTGGGAAGAAAGACAGACTCCAGGACTGGCTCCGCGCTATTCTGCCTGATGTTGCTTGGGCATATTGGGTTGAGATTCACATCCACGTCCTTCGAGTGCGCAGCCTGCATCTTCTGTTCAATGTCTCTGGTTAACTGGTCGCATTCACAGGTTCGTCAGAAGCAGCACCAGCAGTTAGAATTGTATCGCTTATGTGAGACCCGGCCCAGTGCGCAAAGGAGTCCCCGACGGATAGTGATGTTCAGGGCCCGGCCTGGCCTGAAACCCCGGGCTTGGGCCTGGCTTAACAAGGCCTGGGCTTCAGATTATTCAAGCCCGAGCCCAAGCCCTCAGACAGGGCCTCAGACAGGCCAGAGAAAATTGGTATGAAGTACACCTTAGTTATAGGCAGAGGGCCTTCAAATGTTGTGAGTGCCATGTGGTATATGAGAGACTGCTCGCTGAGCTCATTTTCGAACATTTGAACCATACCATCAACAATTTCCGAATTCGGACTTTCGAGTTGAACTTTTCCAGGCTCGTAAAACATATTGAGTTCACCTATAATTAGCCTCATACAGTGTGCGTCCTTCACAATCATGCAAATCTGAATTTCAGCCTTTCCAGTGCACAATTCAAGATTCAAGCTACCTCTCCAGCAGGTACTAAGCCAGGGCCTCAAGCCCGGGCTTCGGGCTTGCAGACTTTCAAGCCCAAGCCCTGGGCCCGCTCAGGACGTGTGTTGGGCCCGGCCTGGCTTGGGCTTAACAGGGCCCGGCTTGGCCCGGCTTAGGGCTTGAGGCCGGGCCCTGAACATCACTACCGACGGAAAATTCAAGGCCGGAGAAGTGGCTTTGTGAGAGTTGCTTTGTGAGATTTATGCGTCTACTGACTCCCGAAGTCGGCCAGCAATTGTGACCCTCGATGCAGAAGTCACAGAATCAGGAGCGGCGGCAAAGGTCTGCTTGACGCAAAGAGATGCCGTTTTGATATGACGGCGCGGACAAGGCGCGGGAGCGCAAGTTACGGAAGGACCCGTTACAGACGCGGGCGCCTCAAGGCGCCCGCGTTCGTCCCCGTGCAGGTCGCGGGCATACGGAGGTGAAATCGAGATGGAAGTCGGAAAAAAGAGGGCCGCTTCCTTCGGACGCCGCAGCCAAACAAAGACCCACATCATGTCGCCCACTTTCGACCTCGACGCACCGGCACCAGGATCCAATCTACAAGACTCACCACCCCGCGATTATTACTCCCAGGCCGCTCGTGACATGCCCCGGTGAGCGGATACGCCGGGTAGACACGGCTCAACGACATCTGATTCGCAAGCGGAAGGGACAGACGCCGCACTAACGTGGGCTTTGAGGCCAGTGCTGGCGCATGGCAATACGAGTCTGGTGATTTTTGACCAAATTTGAAACTGTGTTTAAAAGCTCCAGGTTGACTCAACTGTGGGTGCACACTTGAGTTGAGCCAATCAAAGGCAGTCAGCCATGTTTGATACTGGTATCTCGATATTGGTTTCGTCAGATGAGTAGAAGGCATGAGTTCAGCTTCATAAAATTTCTTTCGTATACCAGGCTTCCATGGTCATGATCCAGACCATACATATTATTTGGTATTACACTCGCAGCCGGTCAAATGGCTTTCTCAAAAACAATTATCCTTTCTCCGAGCAATTGCATTGATAAGATAGGCGACACCAACCACAGGACCAAACCATGTTGAGACCATTGAGGGGGAGACCAATAAATAGCTGACGAGGTCAAAGATTTGTACTGTGCATTTACATTATGTAACTGCAGTTGCGAACGGGCTGCGCAGTGCCGTGGGCAGTTAGATTGAAACTGGGCAGTTCACTGCTTGTGGCCTGGCGAAACTCCAAGGGTATCACATAATTTGACAAGGGAAATAAGTCTACATCATCCTAGGCCCTGGTTGTAACTCCAGCTCGTTCAAGGGCTAGTACAAACTCAATTCACTCCCATCTATTTAAATTTCACTCAAGGAAGCGCGTGGACGCAGATTTATTGACGATCGGCAAATGGGATAGGTCGGGATGCAGTGGAGACCAATACTTAACCAGCAATTTTCAGATTGCACATGCCGAAAGAATGCAGATCACGGAGATCACGGGCGTGTCGAGATGTTTGATGGGAAGGTTCGGCACGGCGCGGTTGGCCAGTTGCCAGTCGCCAGGCGCAATCAAATCCGTTCAGGAGATTGATGATCCATGCCTCGGATAAAATGGTTGCCTCTTCGTTTCGGAGAAATCAGAGTTGCCAAAAAATTCTACAACAAATAACAACAACTTCAAAGACGTCATGGTACTGAATTTGATACAAAAACGTAGGGTAAACGGGTTGCCAAGAACGAGCTTAAAATAAATTTTAAGACTCGTAACCATTTTCAAGCTCGCATATGACGTGGGATTAGGCCTCTTCGAGGCAGGAGGCTGAACCAGGGCTGTGCGGCCAAAGTTGCCGTGGTCCGGCACCACAGCATCAAGTCAGAGTTTGACTCAGGGTTAGCAGAGTGACCCATTCCTTATTGTTTCAATTTTACACCCAAAAAGAGTGCCATATATTTCAACTTTTTCAAATTGACCTTGGACCTCTGGTCCATGTTTCTGGCCTGGATCAATCGAATGATGTAGTGTCGCCAGAAAGACCCTGATCCGAACTCTGCCATCGCTAGTTTGAATGTGTTTGGTGAGGGACTGTATCGCACGAAAATATTCATAAAGATGGGGGGCCTTAATTTTTGCTTTGAATATACAACAATAATTCATGAATGTATGAAATTTTCCTACTCCCAACACATGTAACATCAACTTGAAGACCATCGGTCTCGTACATGTTTCTGGCCTGGATCAATTGACAGAAAGATGCTGATCCGAAATCTGCTGTGGCTGGTTTGAATGTGTCTGGTGGGTGACAGTGTCGCACGAAAATATTCATAAAAGACGGGGGGCCTTTTAAAATACAACAACAATTAGGGCAGAGGAAAATATAATCTCACATCGGAGGATGAAAACTGCCTCGTACTATTATCTGGTTGGTTGTGAATGCAATGTCATATACTACATGACAAATTGCTTATTTGGTCTTGTAGCAAAGTAGTGTACAGTAGCTAAACCTGCAGTGCAGCCAATGAGTACCACCAAGTGAGAGAGAGATGTGAACTCCCATATGAAACTCTTGTAGGCTAAACTCCGCACTGATCTTGCAGCAAGGAGATGGCAGTCCAATGGAGAAGTGATCTCGTAGACATGGCAATTGATTACTGCTTGGACACTCACTGCGTTCCGACCCCTCGTAAACACAGCTGTGTCCAGCTTCGACTAGATCCTTCTAGATCCGCCTTGATCCGTCTACACCCAAAATAGACAGAGGTGCGGCCATCTTCGGCTATATCTGTCTACGGCATGTAGACTCGGGTCCGTCCGCATCCGTCTATCTCCGTCCACGTCTGTCGAGCTTGTAGACGCACCTCGGTCCACTGAACAAGGCACAATCTGCAGTCTCTATGCACGCTAATCTCTCATTGAGGACCTTCCCCGCACCCACTGCGTTCCGACCGGCCCTAATCACAGGCTGCGCAGCTGCGCTTAGCTCTGCTTAGCCGACGGTTAGGTCGATAAACATAGCTTTAGTTGTCATGGCCAGTTATGTTTAGCGACCTAGCCGTCGGCTAAGCAGAGCTAAGTGCAGCTGCGCACCTGTGATTAGGGCCTGTCGGAACGCAGTGACCACCCTAGAGTTCACTGAACGGTCCGCGTGGCATTGACGCCAGAAGGTGTGTTGCAGAATTAGCTGAAGACCTACCAAATCTGGACAAACCGATCACGATCAAATCAAGATGATACATCCGCTCCGTCCCGAGTTCGAATGCCGCTTTGAATTTGGGACCTCCGACCACACTTTTCACCGTCATTTTGACTTCTGAGGTATGCACAAGGTGTGCCTACATATGTCCAGGTTAATCTACCTGCGTCTACCTGTGTCTAGACGCCTAGACACGCCTAGACACACCTCGACACATGTAGACCAAGTATGTCTACTTAGAGTAGACATAGGTGTCTGTCTACGCTACGTCTACATGGCTAGACACACCCCTTTATATCTTGTGTCTACAAGGGGTCGGAACGCAGTGATCATCGCTGTGGTGGGCGGAAGGAAAGGGAGGCTGCCGCCGTGATCGCCGCCGCATTTGTGCCTGATCCCCGGAAAGGGAATGCAACATTAGGGGAGCTCAAAGTAGAACCTGCAGGACTGCTTTTCTGCTTTTTCAAAATACTTTGAGCTCCCCTACTATTGCGTCCCGACGGATGCCGACGGTGGTGCGCAGTCGTAAAAACCAAGGTAACGATGGCAGACGATCCGCAGCATCAAAGCAGCATCATGTCATCAGACATTGTCCTATTACATGCTGGAAACGCCCGTTCGACTCGGACTCGAGCCATGGGTTGTTTTTCTCCTAATTTTTTTTATCTCATTTTCGGTTTCAGCGCGCTAAAATCCGTTTTCTCTCACCCTCTGGCATTCCAACATTCGACCTCCCTAAAATGCAGAGGTCGCCAAAATCCCCATATGAGTTTTCTGACAGCTAGGTGAGAAACCTTAGACACCTTTCAAATTTCGAGCAAAGTTTGGGCCGAGGAACAAAGGTGCCAAATTTAGTTCATCGTCGCTGAAAAAATCGTTCAAAGCCAAGTTGGAGCACTGGCCATGGAGCTCCAATGCGGCCCCAGCACCAAAATTAGTACCGACAACACTCGGCCCAAACTTTGCTCTAAAATGCAAAGGTGTCTATCGTTTATCACTCAGCTCGAAATAGACGATCCCTCATTACATAAGGACTTGTAATGTTCACGATCCGAGTGCCACAGTCCGAGCCTGTTCATCCAAAACCTTTGCTTAGGGCGCGATACTATTACAGGTGATATTTCGATATTTCACGGACATCACAAAGGCGAAGCACTTCAACATGTCAGCCGACCATTTTGGTTGGTCAAACAGTTGTCTACAATCGGGTGAGCTACCGTAAATTGGGAAGAAGCGGAAAAGCCTACTGATGTTGAAGTTAGTGACGGTGTTACTCCCGCCCGACCGAGTGTTGCAATGCGCAGAAATCTCGAGGACACCACTCCCTTGCACAATGTTAAAGAAAACACAGCTAGCTCCCGCGCCACCCCTGGGTATGAGAAGAATATCAGATTTCGAGACATACGAGGGATTTGACACCCCACCCCGCCTGACAGCCCAGGTTGCCGTTATTGTTGCCGACGCACTGTCCGATGGCGATGTTTGTGCCCACGACGGTGCCGGCAGCATTTCTGCAAGCCGCCGCCAAATTCGCCTCGTTGGGGACCAGTGACCAGTCGTTGCAGCTACCCGCTATGAGCCGTGGACGGTCAGCAGTGTCCACGAAGACACTGGTGGTCCTCACCAGCATTGCTGTCGGGGGTCGGGATGACGACTGCGTGAACGACGATGAGGGCGGCTGCAGAGTAGAGGACGAGCTTCTGAAACATAGTGAAGATGGGGCGTTGAGAAGTGGCGCAATGGATCCTCTGCTCCGCTTGCATCTTTATAAGATTCCTCTGGTCCCCAAATTGGGGAGGCTTAAAATCGCCCTGCGTCCTCGATCGGTGGACCAGTATCTTGGCGTCGAGTTTTCCTACCGCATCCCATCGCCAAGAGATGTTGCATGTGGCCTCCCGTTCCAGGAGATGCGCCGCTGCTCAAGTGTCAGGGAGAATGTTGTATAAGAGTCATCACATTTCTTTGGCAACATGTTCAATGCTGTCGGGAGAAGAGACTGATAAACATTGAAGTCATGCTCACAGGGTCTCGGTATACCTGCTGCGTCGCAGTCCGCAAATCCTAGGCCATGAGAGCTCTCCGTAACTGCCTTCTAATGCAAAAGGTTCTCAACTAGGCTATACCATCGATCTATGTCCGTCTGCGAGAGCACCTGGTGATTCTCCCGTGTTTCAAAAATCAATTCAAATAGGTGACATATTTCCTCTCATGCATTCGAAATTCCTCGCCACGGCCGCTGCGCTCATTGGGAGTGAGGTAAGGGGGAGCTTCAGCGGAGATCCACGGGCATTCTGTGCATTTGAACGAGTAGGCCCATGAAAACGTTGCCGTTGCCTCGAGTCCTGAGGTCCATACTGTCCGAAACATGTCTGCTTGATTCATCTACACATCAACGAGAAGCCTATTTTTCGCCTCCTCACAGGTGCAGTTATATTTCTCTCAAATTTAGATCCCCCTGCCGACACTGGTGAAATGAAATGAAAAGCGGGAAATCCACTCCTGGCGGAGGTAGATCGATGTTGGTACCCAAGTCTTCGCACACGCACATCATGATTCAATGGAACATGGGACTTCAGGGCCTCGATACGTGTCTGGTCCTATAGATCGAACTGCTCTTTGCGTCGGTTGTGTGGATATCTTGCGCTTTGACACTAAGATCGATCTACCTCCACCGGGGCGAAACGCCGGGGGTGGTTCTCCCGCCTTTTCACGATCAGTTAACAAATTATCTCCCATGCCTCCAACATCGCCATGGACATCTTTCCACGACCAACCCATGACCCAAGGATCGGGGAAAGATGCTGAAGATCCACGAGCTTCAGTCCTACCAAAATGTACGGCACATGGTGTATCGTATTCGTATTTGGCCTGCCACTGGGGAGCGACATTATAATGTCTTTCCAGGCTATGCGAAACGGGGTGTTCGGTGGATTGCAAAGAGGAGTCGTAAAAATGAGTGAGGTTCCATGAGGGGGAATGAATACATACATCCCACTTGCACCGCTGTCCACGGACGGATCGCGACTTCGCGCACTGGCTGAACACCCCTGACATCTGGCTTTCATTTCAGCACCTCTGCTAAGCATGCCGTCTACGTCCAAACTTGCTATCTCACCAAAATACTCACTGTCAACGGGAAATTAATGACATGGGAAGTGTGCCGCGCCAGACGACCCGCTACGACTGGGACCTCAGCTCTTTGGGAGCTGTTTTATAGAGGTTTATGTTAATTCTTGAGAATTTTTATATGATTTTATCGATTTTTTCAACCCCTACACAGAGCCCTACACAAAAAAGCCACAAATTGTGTTACACCGAGATCCCAAATAGCGGCTGGACGCTAGCGATGAGCAGGGGTGGATTAAGGGGTTCAGGAACGTTCATGTGATTCCAATGAATGAGTCTGTGCCTCACCTCGACCTTCCGTGATCCTTTGCCCATGTGCAGCGCATTGCAATCCGACAGGTTTTGGGATATTGCACACACATTGGTCCACGGTCGAAAGGGGACCTGGAATTCCAAGTCTTGTGGAGCGACGAAGATGTCACTTGGGGATGGTCATCTACTTGGCTCACCGTGCCATCACGGATCCACGCAGACTGGGGACACGAAAATATCTCATTGACAAGACGTTGAAAGCAAGCCACTAGTAGTAGCAAGTAGTTAGGTGGTCTTAAAAGCTTTTTTTTATTATCTGGGAACCGTTGAATTGGCCGGAGAAAGTGTGAGGAAGCGTTTAAACGGCAGGTTTGTCGCCAAATAGAATATTACACGCCTGGTCAGATATCCGGTTTTTGCCCGTTTTGGACTTGCCGCCGGCAAATATTCACTGTGTCATCAAACACTGCGTTTAGACCCCCCGTAGACAGACCTCGGGCTACCTTGGTCTACCTTGGTCTACCCTCTGTCTACCCGGGTAGACGTACGTGTACCACAACATGTAGACACATGTTGGTCTACCTCAGTGTACCCCTGTCTACCTCCGGCTACCTAAGGTGGACAGCCTTCAGCGACCTCTGTCTACCTCGGTCTCTCTTGGTACACTGATCCCGTCCAAACGTACACTGCTAATTTGGGCTCACCTCGGCCCTTCCTGTGTCTAGGTATCTCCTTTGCTTTGCAGACGCCCCAGCAGAGTCGAAATCACGGCATCACTACACGTGTGCGCACACATTGACAGCGGTGGCCATCGGATCAAACAATCACTTGATTTCCTTCTTCAAGAGGCGAGCGATCTACTGATCCGGCACACAGATCACAACACGTGAAGGCACCCCCCCAAAATTGGGACATAACTCCGAAAGCGACCCCGACTGTTTGTAACGTAGCATGTTCCAGTCCACTTCAGCAAGGTTTCATGAATATCACACACTAATATATTAAACTTCCCAACTCTAAGTATTCCCTCAAACTCTTTTTTATTCAGTCCACTAGCGGCATCTCGGATTTAGGGCCTGATTTGGCCATGCCACGCGACATCAGTTGTGTGCCGGATCAGTAGATCGCTCGCCCCTTGTTCTTCAACATTCGTGGCAACTCGCTGTGTACTTCTCATCAACCTGGGTTGAAAGTTCAGAGGCAAAACCCGGTGTTGATGTCAGCCGGACTATGTCTGCGTCGGTCTACCTCGGCCCGGGTCCGTGTACCCCCATCTACAGGGTAGACACACGGTAGACCCAGGTGAAGTGGGTATGTGTACTCAACATAGACTTAGGTAGCCAGACAGGTTGGTCTACCCTGTGTCTACCCGGGTAGACAGACCCTCTGTCTACGGGGGGTCTAAACGCAGTGAAAACCGGTCCAATTTGGGCGCCCCCGGGCTCGATAGAATCCCAGGATGTCAGACTCACTGATAGGATGTCCCCATGCATGGTAAGTTGTTCCCTCGCCTCTGTGCGTCCCGAAATCCGCTCAGGTGGTCAGGATCCCCGTTATATATAGTATTACATCCAGTTCTCCATCAGTTCTTGACCGATTCGGCTGGGGTGGGGCGCATTTGAAAACTATTACGTTGGCAACCATCTTGCTACAGCCGATTGTGTGACAGATATTCTCAAAGCCTTGAGCAGACTGTTGACCCATTTTGTTGAATGGTTAAGTCAGCGCATTGAGTGAAACCATAATTACTCGTATCTTAAGGAGATCCCTCGTATCACATTGCACATGTTTGTTCATCAGCAGATGACCTCGCGCGCGACTTGGCACCGACTTTGATGGCCGCCACTTCTTCAGCGCACAACCTGCACCATCATTCACACCGCCGCGCTATAGCCTGTGCTCTCTTTTTATCTTACGCGCCCGACTCTGGTAGCTCGGCCCTTGCTCGGCCCACTTCAAGGTGGAACACACAAGGTGCGCCATCGTCCAGGCCGCCGCACTACATATGGCCTGTGTGCTCTTTTACGCACCGGATTTCATAGCTGTCCTTTAGCTCCACTGCCTCCCACGAACATCTATCAGATATTCAGACGCCCGCTCCACACCTCGTGTCGTGCGGCGAACTTAGCTCTGGCTTCTCCACTTCTCATGGCTATCTAATTCACATTCTTTTGACATCGCCTCCCTCCGAAAGCCTGGCTACTTCTGCCGAAGTTCGAATTAATCTTCGGAACTTCCAACTGTGTTTTGTTTTTCAAATTGCCTTTTCTGACGCAAACTCTGTTCCCATCGCCAAGTATCGGACTGATTGTCCGCCCACATATGTTGTCTTTCAACAATTTTGCATTTTTTGCTCTCGCTGGTGGTCAACACGTCGCCAACCACAGTTCCTGGCTCTTCCTACCCATTCACCATGTTCATTACACTACCTCGCTCAAAACCGTCATTTTTCTGCCACTTTTCGTGTCTACTCTCGGGCCGGAGACGCCTCATTCTCTGACTCATTGCTCCAAGTTCTCGATTTTCCATCCTGCGGTCATTTTTCTGGGGTTTCCAGCTGACGCCGTTCGTCACAGTTTAACGTTGGAACAGGGAACTGGACTCTCCACCGTGTTATTTTCGATTTGGCCGATCAGCCGTTCAACCTCCGCTAGAAAGGGATGTTAATTCGTCCCACTCCCATCGTCCCCTCTTAATACTGCATTCCATTGCTCCCTTTGATCACCTTGCTTCTCTGAACCACACCAGCCCCCCATCTCCACTTCTACGATATCAACACAGGATAATCACGACAGCATATAGCCGACAGTAGGTACACCTGCCTCCCATCCTCACATCCCTTTAAGCACTGTTATCAATTTCACCCCCACCAGTCCCATTTAAATCTATTTATCAGATACACCCACATCTCTACGCCCTCTCGGCTCACCCACAGTCCGACATGTTATCGAGACGATTAAAACGAGGATATTAAATAAGTGAGCCTTCTTTCTGATTTTTCTTTTGTACCCGACTCAGTTGAGTTTGTTCAGTCCATTGCGGTTGAGTTGGACGTCGTCTCTCAGGATGGGTCGTCGGTTATTCCCTGATTCCATCCAGCACGACTTCGCTGAACATTGCTTTCCCCAATTCCCTCCAGGCCAAATGAGTGTTCGCCTCTGCCATTGTTCAACTCCAGTACTATGCTGATGTTTTTATTCTCCAACGACCTTCCATTTCAATACGCCAAGTCCATCACACTCGTATTCATATGAATCTCATGCTCTCTGAATTTTCTTCAGGCATCGTCTTCTCGCACCCTGACAGGAACAAACACGAATCCTGTTTGAGTGCCTTGGGTTGACCATCCATATGCTGGAATTATCCCGATAAATGGGAGCTCTGTTCTGGTCCGTTTTCTTTTGGACGACCATCCTACAGATGTACTCAGTTTTCCTCGCATTATTTATTTTCATATTCGGAGCTGTCCCCGCGAGCCTGTTAAGGTGTCGACGTACGTTTCATGCGTATATCACGGTTAACAGCTCAACTCAACCGTCACTTCGTGAGTTAGTTCCAAATTCTACTCAACTTCTGAAGTTGCCCCACGCTCGCCGTTTGGTACGGCACTTCTCTCATTTTTATCTTCATCTTAATGACATACTGTCTCACTTCAGACCCGCTGCATCGTAATTTCCACGCGCAGCGCGTCATCCTCCATTGTTTTCTCTTAGCTCACACAATCCACCAAATCTGCATGCAACGCCAGCTACATATTCCAATTCGATTTTCCTCGGTGTCGTGAGCAGCCAGATGCGGTTCCGGTGCGTTCTCCATCTCTTACCTGACCTAGGATATTGCTGATATCGCATGTCAGCTCCGAGTCGCGCGCAACAAACGCATAGCGTCGCTCCACAAGTTGTACCATAACTTACTGCCAGCGGGGTGGCTCTCTGGCACGTTGTTCTCGATCTCCATGCTGGGCGTCCTCCTCGACATTTTCGTCGACCTGCCGCGTTACCAATACTTTATTCACAGAGATCACTCCGTTTGTCCCTGTTCTATCATAGCTGAACCGAAATCCGTGCAGATCTAAGCTTCTACGTTCCCCTTCAGCTTCGCTATGTTCAATATACAGTACGTCCAATGGGAAAGCTTGCTATGATCGTGCTACTATAAGTTTGACTTTCAATGAATTTCTTTCCACAAATCAATCAATAGTCTCAACCGCCTACGCCGGAGCGAAGCGAAGGCACGTCTTGTCTCATTCATACATAATATATGTCAGTGAAATATCTCTCGTGCTCACGCAGACCTGAGTTGAATAAGATTTGACCGAGTAACAGCGATTCCAAGTTAGAGGCGGAATTACCCTGGGCAAGTATTGACAAGCTTATATTTTTTGTTTCAGGAGGTGAGCAGGGTATGGGTCGAAAGCGCCATCAAGTCCCTCTCGAACGCATCTAAAATTAGCTAAATCCATACAGAAATGGGTCATGAACGTCGATGGCAAGGTGCGAGATCAATTTTGATCTAATTCCTAAAAAATTAGTTCCTGTCATCCTTTTTGTATGGAAGCCCGGAGCATCATGCTTTGAAATAAGTGATATCATCAATTTCTGTACGATGGCCGTTATTGTGCCGAGGACACAGTTGAGGTGACGGCCACACTTTCTAAGAGAACTTTAGCTTCTAAACTTACTTGTGAATATCTCGGACTGGGACCACGACCTCGATGGCCTTACTTGGAACAAACGTCAGGTGTTCCGAGGCTGGATCATACTGTTTAACTGGCCGTCCTTGAGTTTGCAACCCCTTTCGGAAGTATGGAATCAGGAATTCGAATAATAACTGGCATTTATATTTTTGAGCCTAATTTCTCCCAAATTATTTGTAAATCCCGCTCCCTGATTCCCATTTTTCAGCCAACCATCTCGACTTCTTTCCTACTGTAAAGTTGAATGTTCACATTTGGAACCAAGGCTTTTTAATCAGTTCGAGCATGTGTATGTCTCTTCGCAGATTCCAGCCGCCAACACATTGCAGCGAAGCGAATATTACCTCTGCGAGAGATGCTTCAACCATATATATATATCCTGACAACATCCTGAGTCCATGTGGCTCTGATGAGTCAATTGGTCAGAAAATAGTCCATAATCTCGTACGATCCAGTATACAACCAATTAAAGACCCCCAAGGGAGCCAACACAGCATTCCCAATCCCTTTTTGAGTCCCAAGCATCACTCTGATGTGCCCGGGCATCTCGGACAACTTTAAATCCATAGAGCGATTATCTGAACCCTGGGAACTTCCTGCATACTCTTAAGTGTAATCAAGATCGACCACGCAGTCTTTAAACAGCCAGTTGTGTCTACAATCACTATTTCTGCTTTTTATCCTCTCGAAAATCAGGAAGAAGGGCTCCCAGGGAATGTTCATGCCATTTCTGAGGTAATGGGAGGTAGTATGTTTGATTTAGATTGATTTAAGGAAGATGAGATGCATATTTGAGGATCGACAAATAGAATACATACGTTTCAATGACATGTCCGATTCGCGGCCATCGCTCGGCAGCTGATCCCATCACTGGTTTCAAAGCGTGGTGCTCCGGGTTTCCATATTTTTGCGAACAGCTGTAAAACTGGCCTTGTCCATCTTCATCCACCACTTCCAACACCTCTGTGTGCAGTTCAAGTCGAATTTGATCAACTTTCACGGCTTTTTCGGTGGCTCAGCATCTTTCCAGAAAGTCTGTAATCCGGGCTGGGTGGAGTAGAAACTGGGGTGGAGAATAAGAGGTGAGGACGGCCAAGAAAAGAGTGTACAGAACAATGGCTCGAGTCCGAATCGAACGGGCCTCTCCTGCATACTTTGAATTCCTGGCCGCTCACCGATCTATATGATGTAGGTGCGGGCCATCCGCCATGGAGTCGATACACACCGGCTTTAGAAGCTGGCCTTCCCCATCTTCTTCTAGCGCTTCTGAATGTGCCAGCTTCCAACACTTCCGTTGGCAGTTGAAGTTGGGTTCAAGAACCATGTGGGATTATTTTGTGGCTCAGCATCTTTCCAGCAAGCGAGTAATCCGGGCTGGGGGAGTGGAAACTAGAGGAGAACCCATTGTGAACACTAGTGCTGGGAGAATAAGTTGTGAGGATAGCAAAAAGAGTCTGGTACCACGGATATGGCTCGAGTCCGAGTCTAACGAGCGTCTCCGGTATCAGGGTATACACAAATCTAAATCTAATACAGAATACTGAGGCGGACCATCTGCCATCGAGCCGATACGCACTGACTTTTGAAACTACATTCTGAACACTGTGAGAATGGGAAGTGAGGACGGCAGAGAACAAAAATGTTCCAGACTAAACGTCCGTGGCTCGAGCCCGAATTGAACGGGCCGCTCCGGCATACTTGGAATTCCCACCTGCTGGTGAATACATATGATGCAGCTGCGGACCATCCGACATCGAGCCGATACCCACTCAGTTTTGCAGCTGGTTTTGGCCATCGTCTAGCACTTGCGTCTGTATCTCCTTCCCCACGTCCATCTGCAGTTCAAGTCGAATTCACGACCCGTCCACAGCTTTATTCGAGGCTCCATATATCTGCAGCAAGCGAGTAATCGGGCTGGGTAGAATAGAGCCCATTCTGAAGACTGGGAAAGTGAGATGCTAGGACGGGAAAAAAACATACGCTGAGCTATGGTTCGAGCCCGAATCGAACAGGCATCTTCTACATACTTGAAAGACATTATTGTATATTATGCAGGTGTGCATCCGCCATCGAGCCGATACACACTCAGTTTTGAAGCTGGTCTTGCCCATCCTCTTTTAATACTTCCAACATGTACGTTCCCAGTTGAAGTTGAATTTAAGAACGCTCCACGCCGTTTTACTGTGGCTTAGAGTAAGCGAGTAATCCGGGCTGGCGGAGTACGAACTGGAGTAGAACCCATTTTGAACACTGGAAGAATAAGATGTGAGGACAGCAAAAACAAAAACGGTCTAAGAAGAGTTGGCCATGGCTCGAGCCCGAATCGAACGGGCACCTCCTGCATACTTGGAAGGCATTCTTCAATATGATGCAGGTGCGGACCATCCGCCATCGAGCCGATACATAGTCACTTTTGAAGCTGGCCTTCCCCATCTTCTTCTAGCACTTCTGTATGCGTCTGAATCTTCTTTAAACACGCGCGTCTGCAGTTAAAGTTGAATTTAGTAACCGTCTGCGATTATTTCTAGGCTCCGGCTGTAAGCACATAATCCGAGCTGGGGAGTAGAACCAATGCGAACACGGGGTGAATGACATGCGAGGACGGCAAAAAAGAAAAGAAAAACACTCGTGCAAAGTTGGCCATGGCTCGAGCCCGAATCGAACGTGCATCTCCTGCTTAATTTGAATTCCTGGCAGCTCGGGAATATATATGACGCAGGTGCGGACCATCCGCCATTGAGCCGATACACATTCAGTTTTGAAGCTGGTCTTGGCCACTTGCGTCTGCATCTTCTTCCAACATTTCCATCTGCAGTTCAAGTTGAATTTGCATAAGAACCCTCCACGGCTTTTTTCGGTGGCTCAGAGCAGGCGAGTAATCGGTGCTGGGGGACTAGGAACTAGAGAATGAGATGCGAGGACGGCAAAAAGACCACTCGAACATTTGCTCATGGCTCGAGCCCGAGTCGAACGGGCGTCTCCGGCATACATAATCAGATCTGTCTTGCGACACGAGAAACCGACGCGGACCATCCGCCATCGAGCCGATACACATTCAGTTTTCAAGCTGGCCTTCCTCATCTTCTTCCAACACTTCTGCTTCCAACCCCTCCTTCTGCAGTTCAAGTTCAATTTAAGAATTCCCCGCGGGGTTTCTCGGGGGATCAGCACCTTTGCTGGGGATTATTTAAAAACTTCACTAGAACCCATTCTGAATACTAGTGCTGTGAGAATGGAATGCAAGGAAGGCAAAACCAAAAACGGTCTAAGAAACTGGTCATTGCTCGGGCCCGAATCGAACGGGCATCTCCCGCACACTCTCGATATTCATATCACAGGTATGTGTTGCAGGTGCAGACCATCCGCTGTCGAGCCGATACATACTGACTTTTGAGTTGTTTAGGAACCCTCCACACCGTTTTTCAGTGGTTCAGAGCAAGCGAGTAATCCGTGGTGAGTACGAACTGAAGTATGTAGAATGTACTGGGGAAACTGAGAGAATGAGACGTGAAGACAGCAAAAGAAAAAATCTGGGACATCTGGGCCATGGCTCGTGCCCGAATCGAACGGGCGTCTTCTGCGTGATTTCTTGAAATGCCACATGAATGCCGTGCGGACCATCCGCCATCGAGCCGGTACACACTCACTGTCAAGCTGGCCTTGCTCATCTTCTACTTCTATAATCATCATAATATTCTTCCAAGAACTTCCATTTGCAGTTCAAGAACCGTCGGGCTCAGGATCTCGCTATCAAATACGTAGTCCGTGTTCGTGGTAAAAATTCTGGCGAACCGTCGTGCACGGTATAAAAATGTATAACTTAGGTGCAAACTTATAGGCGAACAATTTATATTGCGGTCCGCCGACATGGCTAAAGACTTCATACGATGCAAAAATAAAGAACAAAACCGACATCACAAGTACGATTCGCCATCAGGAAATTCCATAACATTGAATTATACATTCCACCTCCATACACGCTCTAGACGACAACACAATATCACTCACCTTGCCATCAATCCAACATTCAACCCGTCCCTGCCAAGCCAATCAATCAATTAATTAATTACCCCGCCGCTTACCCCCGCTTACCCCACAGTTCTGGTCCACTTACCTTCCAAATTCCCGACGATCCCCACAAGAGGCATCTCGCTGCCCCACTTCATCTAGCACGGGGCCCTTTATCCATCCATCCTGCTTTCCATCGCCATCCAAATCAGTCCAAATCCGGGGCGCATCGTACCTACCAGATCCCTGGGCAGCGACAAACGTGCGCCCCACCCTCCCAATCGGGCGACCGACGATCCCCGCGTCGGGCAGGTGTGCGCCAATCGCCCATGCGGCCAGTCGCGTGCTGTTACGTCCCAGCGCCGCGGCCAAGCCGTTCCTTGAGTCAATGGCAGTTGCAATCTAGCCTCGATTGACAGTTGCGATCTGGCAGTTGCGATCCGGCCCCGATCGGGACGAGATCCCAACGACGACCCTGCAACAAGGAAAAAACCCTGCAACAACAAAAACAGAAAACGAGCGCGCCAATATATCCGATTCAGCAAGTTACCCACCCTCTCTGTGGTACGTTCAGCCAAGTATGTGCCGCCGGTATCTACGTGCGGCTGCTACGTAGGTGCCGTGCGGTCCTGCCAGATCCAGCCAGACGACAAGTTCAGCGAGTGCGCGCGGCCAGGTACCAAAGAGTAGCAGCAGGCACTAAGCAGCAGCAGGTCCGTGCCTATAGGATACCTATACTAACGCAATAAGCGGCAGAGTCTAAATAATATAGTAGTAGGGCATACTCACTGCGCGAGTGGTGCGGGTATCGGTATCGTTATCGGGCGCGGGGAAGGAAGGAATGGAACGTAGCTGCAACGGAGGGAAAGAGAAAGAAAGGAACATGTAATGTAAAAGAAAAAGGAAGAGAAAGAAAAAAGCAAAGGCAGCATACACATATAAGAAGGATAGAATAGGGAAGGGAGGGAAGGCGCGTCAACAATCCAAGCGAGGGGATGAGGTGAAGTACGGGGAAGGAATGCATGAAGTAAGCGAGGGAAGTAAGGTAGTAAGGAGCAAAAGAGCAACGAGAACGAGAGCGCAATGATGAAGGGAGAAAGGAAGGAAAGAGGAAGAGAGAAACAAGAACACAATCCAAGTCCGCTCTTGGGAGGTCCGATCCGATTTCGAGTTCGATTTCCATGCCGTCGGCGTCGTGTGGTGCGCAGCTGGATTTTCGTCTACAGCCTTTTCGTCTTCTCCCTCCTCCCATTCCCTCTTTCACACCTCTCCCCTCCCGCCCTCTCCTTTCCAAACGCCAGAGTCGAACAGCACGAGCAGCGCCTACTCCTCCTTCTCACACGGTTGCTCAAACAGCCCCGCCGCCTCCACGTCCACCAGCGTCTTCCCGTTCGCAGCCGGGCCAGGACTCGTCGTAAGCCCCCCGCCCGCACCCGTGCGTGCGCCAGTGCCCGTCGTCTTCTTGTCCTACAAACAAAACACGTTAGCGTCTGCATTAATCCAAGGTGGGTAATTAATGGACGCAAGCGCGACCAACAGTATCCGGAGAGCCCCAACCATATTCGTAATCAAGAAAAAAGCGCACGAGTCCCCCCCCAAAAAAAACAAGAAAACCAAAAAACAACTCACCCTCCCCACACTCGCCGCAAGCCCTTTCTCCGACGGTTCCCCGTCAAGCAGCAGGCCCTCCAAAGAGACACCCGCCGGCACCTCGTCCTCGTCCGAGTCGTCCGACCGCGAGTCGTCCGTGTCCGAGGTCATGATCGATCTGTGGAAGGGGAAAGGGAGTCAGCTTGTGTTCATTCGTTCAGTGTACGTGCACGCCAAGACTCTGGATCCGTTCACCCGGAACTCGAGGCCACATGCACTCCGACCTTCCTCCTCCCCATCTCCGTCGGCACACCGACATGCCCACCCCGGAGAAATGATCGCGAGGAAATAACCGCGATGAGAAAGAAAGAACACCCACCTAACGATAATCCGCCAAATCAAATAATACCAAAACAGATTCAACACCTGCAGGATGCACAGCGAGTAGAACATCTGGTCGCGCATCCAGGTCGCCATGTACAGCCCCGTGCGCGGAGAGAAGATCTGCGCGTATTCGCTGGGGGAGAGGTTAGATACGTTATAAGTTTGATTGGATGTAATAGTGGACGGGAAGGATAAACGCGGGGGATTGGGATGGAAATAAACGCCCCCCCGCAAAAAAATAAATAAATAGTAGACGCCCAACGGAATCGCACAAAAAAAAGACAGACGCCCAACGACGTCATGAGCGTTCTGCGGCATGCACAGAAATGCGCAACCACGGCAAACAGCGCCAACAAAACGTCGCCAACAAAAAAGAGAAAAAGACTCGAGAACCAAGAAGCAGAGAACAAAGAGGAAGAAACACGCACGGCACCAAATGAAACTCGTACTGCAGCGACCACAGGATGCGCAGCGAGATGTAGTGCCGGAAGTACCTGCGGGTGTTTTGGTCAGCACTTTTATCTCAATATCAACGACAACAACGAGGAAGGGCGCGGATACTCTATGTGCTGCATACAGCTGCATGCGACCAGAATGAAGGAAACGAGGAAAAACACGCACGTCCACACGACGAAAAACACACCCAGCGACACGACCTTTGCGCGCTCGAGCCCGAGGTAGTTGAGGATCTTGGAGAACTGCACATATTACAACGTCAGTAGGTGCTTTGAGATTCAAAGACAACGCCCGGGCCATCAAACCCAAACCGCCAACGAGCACCCGAAAAAAAAGACTCGAAAGAACCCAACTCTCGGACGAACCCAAAGGTGCTCCAAGACGAGAGAGAAAAAACCCAACACGACCCAAAAAAATAAGAGTAAGAAAAACGCACCGACAAAAACATATCCGGGATGTCCATGCTCATGAACACGGCGTTGCCGAGGAGGGTCACGTTCATGAGGTAGGACCAGCTGCCGAGGGAACATATATCAGTAAGGGTGAAGGGTGAAGAATTACAGGAGAGAGGGGATGAGAAAAGAACGGCGCCAAAGGCGGAAGAAAGAACGGCGCCAAAGGTGCAAGAAAGAACGGCGCCAAAAGTGCAAGAAAAACAACCAAATCCCAACGAGGAGCGTTAAAGCCAGTGTTCTGGAAAGAATCCAAAGGCGGGCGGATCTCCACAAAAAGGCGCGAACGCGCGTCAAAACGAAAAAACGAGCGAGGGCGAGCTCTCGGATAAAAAAAAAAAGGCGCAAAAAGGCGCGAACGAGAAAATGGGCTCGCTCCAAAACGCTCTTGCTCCTTTTGCCCAAAACAAAAATAACCGCGATCTCGCAAGCCGAACGAGCCGCGATCTTCCAACCAGCCGAGCGAGCCGCCCGCCACGAACGACTCCACCACGGCCACGCACCCACGCTCCCCGCGGCACCCGGCCCACGCCACCCGCCAACAAGGCACCCGGCCCAATCTCGCGCCACCCGCACCAATCGGCCCAAGCGGCCCAAGCCACCCAAGCGCGTCATCCAGATGCACACATCGAGGCGAACATCGACACGCCCCAAAAACAACCCAACCGAAACAAAGATAGAAAAGAAAAAAAGCCCCAACGTTCACCAGCAAACACGAAAAAAAAACGCCCAACGTTCGAAAAAAAGCTCCTTGGGGGCAAAAAATCCCCGCTCCGCCAGAGGAAAATCAAAATCGAAAATCGAAACGAGGAACGTTCGAAACCAACTCCACCCACACTCGCCATGCCCGTAAGGAAAAGGAAGGAAGCACTACCCGTCCGAATAAAAATGCCCCCCAACGAAGAGATTGAACGAAAAACGAAAGGGTAACAGGAAGCAGGGAGGAAAAAACGCACCTAACCATCCACACGGTGACACAGTGGTGGATGACGAGCTCCCAGTGGTCCGAGCGGCGCTTCTCGAGGGCGAGGGTGAGGACCTGTGCGTAAGTGAACGTCAGCGAACGGGTTAGTGGAGCGATTTTCAAAGAGAAGAGGAAGAAGGGAGGGAGGGAGAAGAAGGGCACACTGTAGAGACAGCACAGCTGTCGTCGGATACGACGACACGCCACTCGCAGCCCGCTCCGAGACGCAGATCGAAATGAGCACCGCGCATCCAGTCCGGGAACGGCGCACGCAGAACACGCTGCATACACGCTCTCAACAGCTATAGGAAGAGAAGACGCACCAAAAACTGCTGCAGCCAATACGCGATCTGCGTCAAATAATATCTCTTCATGGGGGCGGAGAGGTGGTTGTGCGGGTAGTCGCGCCAGAAGAACTCGGTCGTGAACCACCAGGTGCGCGAGGTCGACATTATGTACTGTGAATGAAAGAGTATTAGAAAAAACAAGAAGAGCAGGGAATGAATTAGAAAAAAAAACAGGAGAGGAGGGGGAAGTTAATGGGAAAGGGAGGAGAGGGGAGAGGAGAGGAAGAAAGCGACGGGGAGAGAACGGAAACGAAAATGGGTTGGTGGACGGAAGACGGAGGACGACGCGGGATAAGGGAGCGGAAGACGGCGGATAAAGGAGCGGACGACGGGCGACGGCGGATAAGGAAGAGTATGGGCAGAGGATCAGGCGCCACCGATGAGGGAGAGATGGACAGGGCGTTGCCGCATGGGCATGGACACATGGCCATTGCGAATCCGAAATGGGAAGGAAAGGTGGGAGGTGGAGCGGGGTTAGGATATCGATGGACGTAGGGCGGCCTGATGATTGAGATAGCGCGCAAGTGGATAGGCAAGGGAAGGGACAACGCAGGACGCCTTGAAGCAAAAGACAGGCAAGAAAAGGACTCACCACGCCCCACGCCCCAAAGATCGCAAAATACACCACCGCATACCCCTGCTCCCCAAACCGTACCAGCCTTCCCTCCTTCGTGATCCCACACCTCCGCGCCAGCGCCGGCAGCGCATAGCCCCCGATCAAGAGCCGGAAGAGCGACACGAGCACGATCGTCCACGCCAGCAGCGCCAGGTCGCCCGGGCCCTTGACGTACAGCTGCCCCGCATAGCCCGGCGCCGTCGTTGCAGCCTCCGGGCGCGCGGGGGGCGGCGCGGGGTGCGAGAGGAAGAAGAACGCGGGGAAGGGGTTGGGGATGCGGTGCGCGAGCGAAGGGAGGAGGAGCTGGAGGAGGAAGGGGGGCAGGGCGAGGAGCGGCGGGACGGCGAGGACGGCGAGGGCGGCGAGCGGGGAGACGGCCCAGCGGAGCCAGATGCTGACGTCCTCGGGCCGCGGGGCGGCACCCGCCGGGGTGCGGACTGCGGAGGGGACGGGGGCGGGCGGGCTGGTGGGCGATGACGAGGACGAGGCCGGGGCGACGAACGGCCCGGCGAGGTGGTGCGAGGGGTCGCTGTAACGAACATTAGCATTTGAAGGGATTAGGTGAGAGGAACGGCAGACTCGATGCGCTGGGGGGCCTTTTGGCGGGCAGTGGATATCATCGCTGTGGTGGGCGGAGAGAAAGAAAGAGCCACGTGCAAAAGGCACTGCCGCCGTGCTCTGATCGCCGTGCCTGATCCCCGAAAGGGAAAATGCAACCGCAGCAATTATGGCGCCCCGACGGCATCCGTCGGGGAGCAATTACGCTTCAAATTGCTCATGTATTCAGCTTCAAAACCAGACTAATATCGGCTCGATGGCGGACGGTCCGCACCTGCATCGAATGTGATCGATGAGGATTACTTTGCAGTAGACGCCCGTTCGACTCGGGCTCGAGCCATACGTTCTATTTCTCCCAATCCTTTTGCATCTCATTCTCGCTCTCACCACGCTGAAGTTTGCGTTCGTTCAGCCATTTTTGATCCGGAATCCTCTCGCCAACCCGCGTCCTCGCCGATGTCTCTGTTAGATGCGCGAGTTCCGCCCGGCCCGTTCGACTCGGGCTCGAGCCATGGATGAGTCGGCGGAACCTTTTGTTTTTGCCTTGGCATCTCCTTATGCTCCAACGCATTGTATTCCCCTCCGCAGGATGAAGTTAGCTTGAATACAGCTGCACTGGCATGAAGGCAAGGTACATACTAGCTTGCACAGAGGACTCAAAATTGGCCGTATATTCAGACACTGAATACGGGATGGGACTGGCTCGATGGCGGACGGTCCGCATCTGCATCGATTAAACAATGTTGTAGATGTATGACTATGCAGAAGGTGCCCGTTCGACTCGGGCTCGAGCCATTCCGATTGTGTCCACGCATTTAATTTTTGCATCTCATTTCGTTCTCTGCGATGAATTTTGCGTTCGTTTAGCCTCCGGCAACTCAAATATTCAAACAATCAACCTCCTGCATCTTGCCTCAACTCTATCCCACTAGTATTCTGCGTTACAGACGCTTGCCTCAGACTCTCACCTCCAAATTGCCTCGATCCCAACCGAAAAAAAGTGGAGGTATATTCGGGTTTCAAATCTGGTGGGTATCGGCTCGATGGCGGACGGTCCGCGCCTGCATTTGTTAACCTTGGTCAACCGGATCTTGCAGAAGACGCCCGTTCGACTAGGGCTCGAGCCATGGACGGTTCCTTGGCATTTTTTGTTTGACTCAAGCACGAGCGACCTTTGGTCTCTAGTCTTTCTTTTTTCAGATCTCATTTTGCTGCCCGAATTCTTCATCGCATCCCCATCTCATTCTCGACTCACTTCAAACTCCACCCCAGCGCCCAGACAAAGAATGCTCATATATTCAACTGAAAATTCGCCAGTACCGGCTCGATGGCGGAAGGTCCGCACCTGCAAGTATTATAGGTAATTTGGCGAAATAATAATATGCAGGAGTCGCCCGTTCGACTCGGGCTCGAGCCATGTGCCGCTCTGTCTCGTATCTTTTTCCTCCTCATAGTTGCCACTCTGCTGACCGGCCTCTGCTGGAATGCTGGATCTTGGGCCAGAGATGATAGTTCATTTTTGTGAATGCCAGTGCTAAAATCCGAGAAGATGAGCGGAATTTCGCACGAACTAAACTAAAAATTGGACATACATTCGGGTTCCAACCTCAGTGAATATCGGCTCGATGGCGGACGGCCCGCACCTGCATCGATTAGGGAGTTGTTGGAATAATGCAGGAAACACTCGTTCGACTCGGGCTCGAGCCATGCATAGACGCGTGGAGTTTTTCGCATCTCATTTTCGCTCTCTTCCAAAACACTTGGCCATATATCCAGGTTTCAAGTATAGTGGGTATCGGCTCGATGGCGGACGATCCGCACCTGCATCATGTAACGATTCCAAAGTAATGCAGGAGACGCCCCGCACCGAATGTCTTTTTTCTTATTTTTCTTGCGGCGTCCTGAACTCTTCGTCTAGCCCCTGTCTCATCAGTAAAGGGCAATGCAACCGCAGCATATTATTGCGCCCCGACGGATGCCGACTGCGCACCGCCGTCGGCATCCGTCGGAGCGCAGTCTCGCGTTTCAAATTGCTCAGCTTCAAAACCATGCTACTATCGGCTCGATGGCGGACAGTCCGCACTTGCTATAATTCGCATGGCGGTATCTCATCATTATGCAGAAGACACCCGTTCGACTCGGGCTCGAGCCATAATCGAGTTTTGTCCTCTCTTTTTGGATCCTCCGAGCCATCCCCTTTTTTCTCTTCTTCTAATCTAGTGTCCTCAATATTGACTGAGATCTGGAAATCGAGTGTTGATTGATTCCTCAAACGGCGCGTTCCGCTGATGAAACTGTTAATTTAAACTTCGAATTTTGTATATTCAAATTCCAATTCCAGTGAATACCGGCTCGATGGCGAACGGCCTGGCCCTGCATTAAATACAATTTTGACCTTCTACATGCAGGAGACGCCCGTGCGACTCGGGCTTGAGCAATGACCTCGTTCAGCTCCGGAATCTTTGCGTCAACCTCGTGTCCTCGCCGATATCTCTGTAGATGCGCGCGAGTTCCGCCGGAAATCCCTTGTTCAGCCATGACGAAAATTGCCACATATTCAGCTGCAAAACCACAGTTGTATCGGCTCGATGGCGGAGGTCCGCGGCTGCGTTAATTTGATGGGCGTAGTGTATAAGGAATGCAAGAGTCGCCCGTTCGATTCGGGCTCGAGCCATACGCGAGAAGTCCCATCTTTTTCTCTATGCCAGCAGTTCATCTCTGGCATTCAATTTTTTTCGACATCTTGGTGTAAATCCACTTGGCTCAGGCTCAAAATCCCTAAACTGTGGACTAAAAAATTTCAACATGTATTCACGTCCTGGAAAAGCAAAGAACGGCTCGATGGCGGACATTTGGCACCTGCATTCATGTGACAGACTGCCCTGATATGCAGGAAATACCTGTTCGACTCGGGCTCGGGCAATGGTTGCCGCCGGAGAATTTTTTTTCGGTCCTCGCATTCCTGTGCTGTCTCCAATCCAGTCTCCTCAATATTAACCGAGATCTGGGAATCGAGTATTGATTGATTCCTCCAACGGTGCGTTCCGCCCTAAAACTCTTAATTCAAACTTCGAATTGTACGCACAATGAAGTTCCAATTCCTCTGTCTATCGGCTCGATGGCGGACGACCCGCGCTTGCATTCATTTGGGTGCTGCAGAAATATAATAGAAGCCCGTTCGATTCGGGCACGAGCCATGGGTTACTGATCATAAGGTTTTTAGTTCTCATATCTCTGACTCACCTTCTCCCCTTGAAATTCCCCCGGATCTTCCCCCACAAAAAAGGGAAGATATTCTAGTTCGAAATCAAGCTACTACTGTAATAGTGGGCGGTCCCGGAGCGTACCTGTATGCAATTGGTCCAAGCCGTGCGCCGGCGAAAGGCATTTTTAGATGTCATTAGGACGTTCTTGAACATCGCTGAGCCAGATTTCCTTCATCCATCCAGTAAAGTGGGAAAATATATTGAACTTAGTACCAGCTCGATGGCGGATGATCCTGCAACTGTAACTGTGTTGCGAATGCCTTGGAATTATATGCAGGAAAGGGCCCGTTTTTTTTTCGTGATGGGAGATGGCATTTTAATGACACTTTCAGCTACGTCCTCAGCGCAGCTGAAATTTTACAGTTTACGGTGTTAAAGTTAAACTATTGTTGATTCCGTGACCATAACGCGTTGACGCGACCAGTCAAATATGACCAAAGCTTGTGATTAAAGCCTGTGTTAATAATTATCCAACCGGCGAATCCCTCGCTAGTTTCTCGATAAGAGTATCTGGAAAATTAACTTTGCCTCTGAAACACCGCGGTTCACCTCGCCGGTCGACAAATCCTCGGTGAAGTCTCGACAGGACAAACCGTCAAGCGCCGGATGTCATTTTGGCATCTGGTAAGCACTTCGCTATCCTGATATGGCTCATGGTTCGCCTCAAAATGGTTAATCCCAGCGGATAACGCGTAACGTCGACGTGCATGCCATCCCGCGTCAAACTTTGTCGGGGAAGCAGTATGATTTGGGTGATTCACAATCAAAATTTGGAGGACATGATACAACGGTACAACAATCGATCTAGTGTATTAACCTGGCACTGGGAGTCTACAATCTATAATGCGTTAGCACACCGTTAAAGGTAAACTAAGTGTTCAATAAGATAGTGCGACTCGTTTTTATTGCTTAGTTCATGAGCCAGATGCTGACGTCCTCGGGCCGCGGGGTGGCGCCGGCGGGGGTGCGGGCTGCGGAGGGGACGGGGGCGGGCGGGCTGGTGGGCGATGACGAGGACGAGGCCGGGGCGACGAACGGCCCGGCGAGGTGGTGCGAGGGGTCGCTGCAACGGGCGTTAGCATTTGGAGGGATTAGCTGAGAGGAACGGCGGACTCGATGCGTTGGGCCTTTTGGCGGGCAGAGAAAGAAAGAGCCACGCGCAAAAGGCACTGCCGCCACACTGTGATCGCCGTGCCTGATCCCCGAAAGGGAAAATGCAACCGCAGCAATTATTGCGCCCCGACGGACGCCGACGGTGGTGCGGAGTCTCACGCTTCAAATTGCTCATGTATTCAGCTTCAAAACGAGGCTACTATCGGCTCGATGGCGGACGGTCCGCACTTGCTATCATTCGCATGGCCGTATCTCATCATTATGCAGAAGACACCCGTTCGACTCGGACTCGAGCCATGAGTGAGTTCTATCCTCTTTTTTTGAATCCTCCGAGCCATCCCCGTTTTTCTCTTCTTCTACTCTAGTTACTGTGTCCTCAATATTAACCGAGATCTGAAAATCAAGTGTTAATTAATTCCTCAAACGGGCCGTTCCGCCGATAAAACTGTTAATTTAACTTTCGAATGAGACGTACATTCAAGTTCCAATTCCAGTAAGTATCGGCTCGATGGCGGACGGTCCGCACCTGCAAGTATTATTGGGAACTCGTCCAATCAATAATATGCAGGAGTCGCCCGTTCGACTCGGGCTCGAGCCATGGATGAGTCGGCGGAACCTTCTTTTTTTGGCCTTGGCATCTCCTTATGCTCCAACGCATTGCATTCCCTTCCGCAGGATGAAGTTTGCTTGAATCCAACTGCACGGGCATCCATTCACGTCACATACCTTAACGGGGGACTCAAAATTGGCGTATATTCAGGCACTGAATACGGGATGGGACTGGCTCGATAGCGGACGGTCCGCGCCTGCATCGATTAAGGCCGTGTTCTGGGAATAATTCAGCATACCCCCCCCGTTCGACTCGGGCTCGAGCCATTCATTGTGTCCACGCATTTCATTTTTCGCATCTCATTTCGCTTTCTGCGCTGAATTTTGCGTTCGTTTAGCCTCCGACGATTCAAATATTCACCTCTTACATCTTGCCTCAACTCTATCCCACTAGTATTCTGCGTTACAAACGCTTGCCTCAGACTCTCACCTACAATTTGCCTCGATCCCAACCGAAAAAAAGTGGAGGTATATTCGGGTTTCAAATCTGGTGGGTATCGGCTCGATGGGGGACGGTCCGCGCCTGCATTTTTTGTTAACCGTGGTCAATGGGATCTTACAGAAGACGCCCGTTCGACTCGGGCTCGAGCCATGGACGGTTCCTTGGCATTTTTTGTTTGACTCAAGCACGAGCGACCTTTGGTCTCTAGTCTTTCTTTTCTCAGATCTCATTTTGCTGCTTGGATTATTCATCGCTTTCACTATTCCCACTCATTCTCCACTCACTTCGAATTCTATTGCAGCGCCTTAAAGGATGCTCACATATTCAACTGCAAAACTGGACCAGTATCGGCTCGATGGCGGACGGTCCGCACCGGCAAGTATTATGTGAAATTTATCGAAATAATAATATGCAGGAGTCGCCCGTTCGACTCGGGCTCGAGCCATTGGCCATAATTGTTTCGCCTCTCTTTTTCTTCCTCAGTTGCCACTGCTGCTGACTGGCCCCTACTGCCATCTTGGATTTTGGGACAAAGATGATAAGTTCATTTTCGTGAATGCCAGTGCTTAAATCCACGAGAGAAGATGAGCGGAATTTCGCACGAGCTAAACTAAAAATTGGACACACATTCGGGTTCCAACCCCAGTGGATATCGGCTCGATGGCGGACGGCCCGCACCTGCATCGATTAAGGAGTTGTTGGAATAATGCAGGAAACGCTCGTTCGACTCGGGCTCGAGCCATGGATGAGTCGGCGGAACCTTTTTTTTTTGGCCTTGGCATCTCCTTATCCTTCAACGCATTGCATTCCCCTCCCCAGGATGAAGTTAGCTTGAATCTAGCTGCACTGGCATGAAGGCAAGATACATACTAACTTGCACAGAGGACTCAAAATTGGCCGTATATTCAGACACTGAATACGGGATAGGACTGGCTCGATGGCGGACGGTCCGTACCTGCGTCACTTAGTGCGAGCTGGATCCATTGCATGCAGGCAGCGCCCGTTCGACTCGGGCTCGAGCCATAATACTAGAAGTCCCATCTTTTTCTCTGCGCCTGGCAGCAGTTCATCTCGTTGAGCCTCTATCATTCATTTTTTTCCTCGTCCAACACCTCCGTTGGCACAAGGTGCGATCAAACTCCACACTGGCACGCAGTAAATCCTCCTGGGTCAGGTGAGTGTGAACTCAAATTCCCTGAACTGTTGAGTAAAATTGAAGATATGTTCACGTTTCTGATGAAGCGTAGAACGGCTCGATGGCGGATGGTCCGCAACTGCATCAAATGGGTACGTAATTCCTTAGATGCAGAAGACACCCGTTCGATTCGGGCTCGGGCCATGATTGTTGCCGTCGGAGAATCTTTTTTGGGTCCTCGCAGTCCTGTGTTGTATTGAATCCAGTCTCCTCAATGTTATCCAGAGATTGAGTGTTGATTGATTCCTCCAACGATGAACACTTAATTAGCACGAACAAAAATTGAAGATCTATTTCGGCTCCCAAGTGGGTGAATATCGGCTCGGTGGCGGACGGACCGCGCCTGCATTTGTTACACTGGGGGCAAAGGTCCACGCACCTGGAAGCCAGGTGCGTGGAACGCATGTGTCCAGTAGTTACTCTGCTCCTGTACCTCTTTGACCAACAGCACTTACGAGAGGACAAAGAGTCTGTCCACGGCATGGGGCGGACAAGGCTTCCCTTTGTCCTGTCCCGATCACCTTTATCGACCATTTTAGTGCATGTGAGTACATGCACCCCAACATGCTTTCTGCACACCTGAAAGCCAGGTGCATCGACCTTTGCCTCCAGTGGTAGCTGCAGTCAACCGGATCTTGCAGAAGATGCCCGTTCGAATCGGGCTCGAGCCATGAGATGGTGGATAAGCATTGTTTTTTATCTGTTATTTGATTATTGTTTGTGGTTCCTGGGAGACCGAGAATGGGCTTGCAATACCGGCCAATTTGAACCGCCATCTGTGTAAAGGCATTGATCCCGTGACTCTGGCGCCTCGACGCGACGAGTCAAACACGGCCAAAGCTCATACTCAGTCCGCTAGTTACTTGATACAGAACATCTGAAAAATCGGTTGGGCACGGGAACACCGCGGTACGCCCCGCTCGCTGCTAAATCCGCGTTGATGTCACCCGTTAGGACGAACCGTCAAGCTGAAGATCGTATCCGTGCTTTTCATCCTGATATGGACCTCCTTGTTCTGAAAAAGGGCAGTCACCGCTGCTAGGCATAACTAACTTTGAGGATAAATATACTGCTGACTAGAGAATGGCATCCAGTGTGAAAGTTGCGTCGAGTTAGGTGACCGAGAATTATGATTTGGGGTAATTCAATGCTTGCCCACGGCCGCTGGGCGAGATGGCATTTGGATGAAAGGAAATATAGTGTTTGATCCATCGCCTTTAGGATCAGTAGTCTAAATGTTAGATTTGAACCATTCGGATCAACCCCGTCAGCTGTAGCCCACACGCTTCTCGTTTCACTCGTAGAACGAAAACCATTGCCGACCCTACTCAAAAATGTGGTAAGGCCCTTGCTGCAGTAGGCGGAGTAGTAAAGCGTCCATATATGTCAAATGTCCCCCCGTACTACCTAGATCCCGCTTGGATTAGCACATATCGTCAAGTTTGGTCATACGGCTAAAATCAAAGACTGACAGTGCTAGTCGCCTACTGCTACTGAACAGTCCATGGTGTCGAACAAGATGGACTAATCGACTGACATTGTCGTGCACTAATATAACCGCGTCCTTTATAGGCAGGAATCACCAGCCACTACAGGCAGAAACCGATTCCCAACCATGAAGCCCTCGCACTTTGGCATCCTCGCTCTCCTCGCCCTGAAAGTAGCGAGCGCGCTCCCAGTGAAGGCGAAGGTTCGTACTTGTTCAAGTGAAATGGCAGCCTCGTGCTGATGTTGACCAGGTTGCCCTCGCAGGTGCCATCGTGGGGAAACACCCGCGGAAATTCGTAAGTGGGCCAACTCAACTCTCGGTAGGCAATACGCGAGCTGAGCAATGTAGCCTCTGCCTCTGGAATCTCTTATCACATCCGCAGTGTCACACATGGGGGACGCGGTAGAGGACATCTTAATGGAGGTGGAGAGCGTAGTGGCTGAAATCTTGTAAAGATTATTATATTGTCAATAGCCGAATGGATTCCATTCGGCTATGCGCCCGGGGCACTCGGCCCTGACCTCCCAGGCGCCTCCGCCAGCACGCTCCCAACCCGCATCGGCAGCGCGATCGACGGGTGCTGTGCCCCATACACCGCGTACACCTGTTTCTTCGGTACAACGCCGGGCTCGTCGGCGTTGAATATTATCACGAATGTAATTTGAAATCATATTTTCTATTTTTTTTTTATCTGCGCCCCCCCGCACCAGTCGCAACGAGTTGAGATCAATCCCGAGCTCTGAATCTCCTCGCCGGCTTTGAATGGATTGTGACACCGCACCTGGCTTGGAACCGGGTTACGTGCACCTTACCTAAGTGCTGCAAGCCACTGAAGTATTTTGACCTTGCAATGACTTCGGACCGGTTGAATGATGATCCAACCCGCCCAGGATTTTTCCGACAGAGGCGAGCAGTCAGATTATGTTGAAGTTCTCACCGTACTCAACTCAACGCACTTTAGTTCCGCGGAGCGAAATCTGGCGGGCCGGGATCAAACAAAAATTAACCTGTTGCTCAGCTAGAACCTAAAATCGTCGGAGGAACTGTCATACACGCTGCTTCGAGAAGCTGGAGTTTGCGTCACAGACGAAGGTCAACTTAGTTGAGACGAAGCTAAAGAACAAACCGAGTAGGCCGGTGGACGCACGAAGGGGAATATGAGTTCGGGTTGAAAGCATATAGTCACGCCGGCTACAGACTACATGCGGAGAAAATAAGCACATGTGCAGAGCAAAGATCATCGAGGTCGCATGGCCCCAGATCAACAGCCGGAAGAGCGACACGAGCACAATCGTCCACGCCAGCAGCGCCAAATCGCCCGGGCCCTTGACGTACAGCTGCCCCGCATAGCCCGGCGCCGTCGTCGCGGCCTCCGGGCGCGCGGGGGGCGGCGCGGAGTGCGAGAGGAAGAAGAACGCGGGGAAGGGGTTGGGGATGCGGTGCGCGAGCGAGGGGAGGAGGAGCTGGAGGAGGAAGGGGGGGAAGGCGAGGAGCGGCGGGACGGCGAGGACGGCGACGGCGGCGAGCGGGGAGAAGGCCCAGCGGAGCCAGATGCTGACGTCCTCGGGCCGCGGGGCGGCGCCGGCGGGGGGGGCGACGAACGGCCCGGCAAGGTAGGGTCGCTGTAATGAGCATGAGCTTTTGAAGGGATTAGCTGAGAGGAAATGTCGATGCGCTGGGGGGCCTTTTGGCGGGCAGTGAATATCATCGCTGTGGACCTAGAGAAAGAAAGAGCCACGTGCAAAAGGCACTGCCGCCGTGCTGTGATCGCCGTGCCTGATCTCCGAAAGGGCATATGCAACCGCAGCGTATTATTGCGCCCGACGGCATCCGTCGGGGCTGCGGTTGGCCAAGCGTTTGCATTCTCGCATTTCTACAGGCCGCTCCTGAGGCCTCTGAAGCTCGAACTAACGGCTTCGCATGTTAATATTAATATTTTCTTACAGCTAATGACAGTACCGAGGGCGCGAACAGAAAAATTTCCATTTTAGGTGTTTTTTGATCCCCGCGAAAGAGTTGTCCATAGCGCACTCAGTTCTGCAGAGAATGACTTGGGACCTAGCTAGTTCTGTCGGCCTAATCCATACGGAATTAGTGATAGAGTCAAAACAGCAAAAATCATTTATATTGAGTCTCCTGACCGTTTCAGCCCCCGGGAGGGTCAAGCTGGTACAGCGTCGCCAGGGTCTGTTCTATCAAGCTGATTTTTTGGGAGGGACTATCTATGGGAAGTATTTAGATTGTCATAGAACCATATTGGCGTATATATTTTATTGGCTCCGCTATCGTCCTCGGAGTGTTTCTAAGATAGGAAATAATGAGCTCAATTTATCTACCTAGGCTTCAAACCAAATCACTCCAAAAAATTACACAGGCCTATGCAGTCGTATCATACACGTCCTGGTCAAGTTGAATCAGGGAAAAACACGTAGTAGTGGAACACCAATTAGATTGATGCGTCCCGTGTCACCAGTCACTGCGGTCACATCACCGCATATCGCCACTGCACCCACAATCCCTCAGACACGTACTACTATTGTCTTCTCTGCACTACGACAATGGGCCAGCACCTGAATCAAGAAGAACTTGAGGTCTTATTCCTTTACCCATGCAAGTATTCCAATACTTATCCCCCCCCCGGCAGATTGTACACCATGTCATCAAAGAGTCGCCGCATGCGTTCCTAGAGGAAATCCAGAAGACATTGATGGAGGCTCACAGGATCGACCTAACCCTTGCGGTGATTTACGCCATGAGACTTCCAGGCACAACCCCCAAACAGGTAGCTTTTCCCATGATTTCTGAGTGCCGCCGCTGATACTGGTATTTTCCACAGAAATCCACTCTGATCCCCTCGCCCAAGGATGTTGCAGAAATAAAAAGAATCCACGTTGGGTTTGAACAGGGCTCCCGGTGCGCATATCTCTCAGTCCTTCCTCGTTCACCGTTCCAACTGAGAATCATCTGTTACTTAGTTTCTCGCTGCTAGTTGATTTGAGCAATTTGGATACTTCTCCTGGCTCAGAGGAGGGAAATACGGACTAATTACAGATCTCAAGAGTGACTAGATAGCACTGCAGGTCTCCAGAATGCTCTACTAGTATATACCGAGTCAAACAGTGGCTGAAATTCAATTGCCCGTATCAGTTCTTTACGAAATATTGTGTGAAGCTAAGTTCCTGGTACCGACTTAGGTTCCAGGTCTCCAAACGTTAAAAGTGATCTACCGGATCTCGTCGAGATCATGACATCACATGATATGCCGAAATCAAGACAGCACGTGAATTCAAGGGGCTACCGAGATAAGGAATTTCCTAATTTGGGACAGGGGGGGGGTCCCTCTGGCCGCTGGAAAATGTATTTGATACCTGTTTTGCGAACTCGTTGAAATGTCCAGAAAAACACTTAGAAAAAAACATAGAAATATTTACCACCACATCTGATCAAAACCATCTGAGTAAAGGTTTCTGAGACGCTCCATGGGAGCTCAGACCTTTATCTGAGCCCTTTCTGTGTGTTCTCTGATATTTCGGCTTCCAAAAGTTTGAATCATCTCGCATCAGATTGATCACGTGGTAATCTCAGCGACCTAGCGAGTTTGCCTAAATTGCGCTGTAAAATTAGGAAACACCTGGAATTAATCTGGAATGTGTTTATGTATAGTATATACAGCTCCGTGTGGTGTTTGAAGGACCTGGGGACGGTTTCTAAAAATTTCGACCTCCCAAAAAGGGAATTTGATGGCACGTGTCTGCTTACGTAGGGGAGGGGGTCTACCAAACCTCTGAAAAATGTATTCCGACCTTGGGTGTTTTTTTCGGGGATCGGTAGCCCCTTGCGTGAATTGCTTATGTACTCGACGAGGGCCTCCAGAATCATTAAATACTCTCTGCCAAATCTCGTCGAATCTTTGACATCACGTTACCGCTTTCATACACCTCGCCCTCCAAAAAAAACTCTTAAATGCCTTCTGCGAAATCGCGTCGAATCCTTGACATCACGTGCGAGACCCCGCGACAGCTCCTTCTCCAGCTCCCGCACCTCCCGCCCTCTTTCACAATAATGTTGGCAACACATTCGTCTCTTGGCGCGTCCCGCTTCTCGGTTATCCCCGCATGGTTATTCGCCCTCTAACTACCTCTAACCTTCGGGCCAACACTTTGTGCCACGCTCCTCACCACTGCCCGCCCCCCCGCCCCGCCTGAGCGGGGCCGCCTCTGGCTCCATCAGATTTTGCGCCACGTGGAACGAGAAATACCATCAGCACACCACTTGCAACCGGTAGTTTATTCAACCATTGCCAATAATGCTATTTTTCAAATTCAAACATTTTTGCTGGGGAGGCGACTGGTTTGGTTAATACTAGATGATCCCGCGTCGCGTCCGGGGTGAACTCCGTTCGCATAGCGTGCGAGAGGACCCTTGAGCGCATACTTAAAATATCAGTATGCTGCGACGGTTAATACCGGGCTGAGTTTGAATTGCAAATCCAAAATTGGACAAGAAACTGTCATGTGACCTTTCCTCTCTTCGTTTGATCCACCATGCGCCTGTAAACGAAATTGCGCCGGCTGCCCGGACTCCCATGGCAGAATCAAGTTCCACCGGGCCCCGTTTGGACGGGTGCGTCTTATACTGCGATCTGGGCAATCGTTTCAGACGCTAACTTTCCCTCGCTCCGATGTCCGCTGCGACCTCTCTACCGCTCTAATGGGATTTCCCTGCCGAGGGGACATATTGGATCTCGGCCGCAACTGATGATATGCAATTAGTCGAGCCACATCACCATCAGTTTCGGCCGTTTCGAACATTTGCAATTAATTGTTTTGAAATTCGTCGGACTTTAAACACCGATGCGATGGGGTGGGTGTCCAGGTAGGGGGTTTGGACCGGGTACAGGTGGCGGTCGCGGTAGAGGTACCAGGGGTGCCCGGAGGGCCATTTTGAATTACCATTATCTTCGCGCAGGAGAGAGAATTGCACATTAAAATAGCTCAAGAATTCCCGCCGATGCAGCGATGTAGTTGGGCACCGAAGCGTTACGACCCGGTGGAACACTTCTGTCACAGGTCACATCTCAATCTAATTGGTGTTCCACTACTACGTGTTTTTCCCTGATTCAACTTGACCAGGACGTGTATGATACGACTGCATAGGCCTGTGTAATTTTTTGGAGTGATTTGGTTTGAAGCCTAGGTAGATAAATTGAGCTCATTATTTCCTATCTTAGAAACACTCCGAGGACGATAGCGGAGCCAATAAAATATATACGCCAATATGGTTCTATGACAATCTAAATACTTCCCATAGATAGTCCCTCCCAAAAAATCAGCTTGATAGAACAGACCCTGGCGACGCTGTACCAGCTTGACCCTCCCGGGGGCTGAAACGGTCAGGAGACTCAATATAAACGATTTTTGCTGTTTTGACTCTATCAATAATTCCGTATGGATTAGGCCGACAGAACTAGCTAGGTCCCAAGTCATTCTCTGCAGAACTGAGTGCGCTATGGACAACTCTTTCGCGGGGATCAAAAAACACCTAAAATGGAAATTTTTCTGTTCGCGCCCTCGGTACTGTCATTAGCTGTAATCACTGGTGATTTTTCCTTTTCTTCCCTTCGATGCCTGAAAATTTTGGCCATGCATTCAGCTTCAAGTTGGGTGATTAACAGCTCTATGTCGGGCGGTCCCCAGGGCGGCAACATATGTATCTGCAGGAACCGCCCGTTCGACTCGGGCTCGAGCTATGGGTTCTTGTTGTGGTTTTTCATTGGTCGACTCAGTCTCTCTTTTTTCGCATCTCATGTTCTGCAGTGCTGAATTTGCGTCCGAAAGGTACTGGGATTGGATATTGGATTCTTCGCTTTTATTCTTCATCTCAATCTCAAATCACTTGAAAAAAATTCCTCATGTATTCAACTCCTAAACCACACTAATATCGGCTCGATGGCGGACGTTCCGCACCTGCATCGATTAAGGGATGTTGTAAATATATGACTATGCAGAAGGTGCCCGTTCGACTCGGGCTCGAGCCATTCCGATTGCATCCGAGCATTTCATTTTTGCATCTCATTTCGCTCCCAGCAAGTGAATTTTGCCTTCGTTCCGCCTCTACAATTCAAACATTAAACCTCTCACATCTTGCCTCAGCTCGATCCCGTCTGGTACCAGGAGGCCTGCTTCATCTTACTTCCATCTCTCGTCGAGTCTTATTACCTCGCTCCCAACCAAAAATTGGACACACACACTGCGTTCCGACCCCATGTACACTGACCCCTGTCTACCTTAAGTTACATGCGGCGACATGAGGCTATGCACGGCTACCTGTGTGTACGCCGTGATGTTCGGCGCGCTTATGTTACGTCCGTCTACATGCCGTCTACATGCCGTACACGAACCGTCCGCTACATAAGTCGACCTGCGTCTACGCCGTCGACGCACTTAGACGCACCTCGACTTAGGGTCATTTCTGTCGCTCTATGGCATAGGTCAGGCATTACCCTCCTTGACTATTCTGCAGGCATGCCGGTAAGCCTCGGTCTTTGAGCTCCACATTATAAGCTTCCGGGATCAGCCCGGCCATCAACACCATTCTTTGTGGGGCCACGCTCTGCTCATCAGCCCTGGACGTCGTGAGGCCGCGTGGCCATGGTACGATTTCACTTGTCTGTAGGCTTGGGGTACATGTGTCTACGTCCGCCTGTGTGTGGCCACGTCGGTCCACGTGCGTGTACATCAGTCTAGGTGAGTAGACCAATTTAGATTAATGTAGACGACATAGGTAGATCAACTGTGTCTACATATCGTAGACACAGGTAGACAAAGGGGTTCGTCTACCCTTTATGTACGGGGGTAGATGAACCCTCTGTACGGGGGGTGGGAACGCAGTGACATCCACATAGTACCGGCTCGATGGCGGACGGACCGTACCTGCAACCTATCATGGCGCAATTTTGGCATACATAATGCATGAGACGCCCGTTCGACTCGGGCTCGAGCCATACATCGTTCAGGTTTCTTTTTTTTGGCATCTCGCGTTTCATTTGCTCCCACCCCTCACCAGAATTCATTTTCACAAATGGTCTTCTCGACGGTACTACAGTATCATGATACTTAGAGTAACCTGGTTTAATCCACACGCCGGTAAGCCCATCCCGAATTCCCTTGATCTTACCCCAAAACTTGAACATCTATTCAGGCTCACAAGTGGGCGAGTATTGGCTCGATGGCGGACGGTCCGCACCTGCATCCATTGCATTGGTCTGCGGGTCGACATAGTTAATGCACGAGACGCCCGTTCGACTCGGGCTCGAGCCATTCGTTGTGTCCACGCATTTCATTTTCGCATCTCATTTCGCTCTCTGCACTGATTGTTTTTTGCGTTCGTTTAGCCTCTGGCGTTCAAACATTCACCTCTTACATCTTGCCTCAACTCGATCCCATTCGGTACCAGGCGGCCTGCTTCATCTTACTTCAATCTCGGGGCGAGGGTCTCCTATAAATGGTCTCGATCCCAACAAACTTGGGCAGATATGGGTTGAAAGACTTGTGGATATCGGCTCGGTAGCGGACGGTCAGCACCTGCATCTGTTGGTAAAACAGGTTATCATGTCCGTAGGAGCCGCCCGTTCGACTCGGGCTCGAGCCATCGTCACGCAGCGAATGTCTTTTCCTGCACTCTTCGTCTAGCCCCCGTCTCATCACGCCCTGTACATCTGAAAAATGACTTGCGGGCTGTTCCCCAGGCGGTGAATAATTCCTGGATCTCAGCCAAAAAAGATGGTCATATTTTTACCTGTAACACTGGACCAACATCGGCTGGATGGCGGACGGTCCGCACCTGCGTTCATTTGGTGACGTCGGGTAAACATAATACAGGAGACGCCTGTTTGACTCGGGCTCGAGCCATTCGTTGTGTCCACGCATTTAATTTTTTGCATCTCATTCCCTCTCTGCGCTGAATTTTGCGTTCGTTCCCCCTCTACAATTCAAACATTAAATCTCTCACATCTTGCCTCAGCTCGATCCCATCTGGTACCAGGAGTCCTGCGTCATCTTACTTGTATGTCTCGCCGAGTCTTATTACTTGCACATTACCTCAATCCCAACCGAAATTTGGACACAGTACCGGCTCGATGGCTGACGGACCGCACCTGCATCTGATAGATAGGCTTCAATAAAGTATGCATTCAGGAGACGCCCGTTCGACTCGGGCTCGAGCCATAGCGCCGATGCAGTCCCTTTTTTTGTCCTGATTCCTGTTCTACATACGCGTGATCTTGTCATCATACCACCCCCCAATTATGCGTCTAAAACCCGCTCAAATCATCCTGTGGAGGATGGAATCGCCACTTAAGTATGGCCGAAAAATATTATCAACATCTTATTATATATTCAGCTTCAATACGAGGTCAGTATTACTCCACCCCAACGATGCTGACGGCGGTGCGCAGTCTTTCGCTTCAAATTACTCATGTATCATGTATTCAGCTTTAAAATCACGCTAATATTGGCTCGATGGCGGACGGTCCGCACCTGCATCGATTAAGGCCGTATTCTGGGAATAATGCAGCATACCCCCGTTCGACTCGGGCTCGAGCCATGGAGTTCCTCGGAATTTTTTGTTTGACTCAGGCACGAGCGACCTTTGGTCTCTAGTCTTTCTTTTTTCAGATTTCATTTTGCTGTCTGAATTCTTCATCGCATCCCCATCTCATTCTCGACTCACTTCAAATTCCATCGCAGCGCCCCAAAAAATGCTCACATGTTCAACTGAAAAACTGGGGTGGCACTGGCTCTATGGCGGAGGGTCCGTATCTGCATCGATTAACCGATTTTGTAGATAGATGATTATGCAGAAGATGCCCGTTCGACTCGGGCTCGAGCCATTGGCTACAATTGTTTCACCTCTTTTTCTTCCTCAGTTGCCACTGCTGCTGACCGAGCCCTATTAGCATCCGGGATTCTGGGACAGAGATGATAAGTTCATGGTCGTGAATGCCAGTGCTTAAATCCACGAGAAAGTGAGCGGAATTTCGTACAAGCGAAACCAAAAGTTAGACACACACATTCAAGTTCCAATCCCAGTGAGTAATGGCTCGATGGCGGACGGTCCGCACCTGCATCGATTCAGGAATTTTGTAAATAGCGGACTATGCAGAAAGTTCCCGTTCGACTCGGGCTTGAGCCATGGAAGAGTCGGCAAAACTTGTTTTTTTTGGCCTTGGCATCTCCTTATCCTTCAACGCATTTCATTCCTTCCGTAGGATGAAGCTAGCTTGAATCCAACTGCACTGGCATGAAGGCAAGGTACATACTAACTTGCGCAGAGGACTCAAAATTGGGCGTATATTCGCACTGAACATGGGATAGGACTGGATCGATGGCGGACGGTCCGCAACTGCATCGATTCAGGAATTTTGTAAATAGCGGACTATGCAGGAGGTGCCCGTTCGACTCGGGCTCGCGCCATTCCGATTGTGTCCGAGCATTTCATTATTGCATCTCATTTCACTTTCTGTGATGAAGTTTGCGTTCGTTCCGCCTCTACAATTCAAACATTCGATCTCCCGCACCTTGCCTCAGCTCGATCCCATCCGGTACCAGGCGGCCTGCTCCATCTTACTTCCATCTCTCGTCGAGTCTTATTACTTGCAAATTACCTCGCTCCCAACCAAAAATTGGACACACATCCACATAGTACCGGCTCGATGGCGGACGGACCGTACCTGCAACCTATTATGGCGCAATTTTGGCATACATAATGCAGGAGACGCCCGTTCGACTCGGGATCGAGCCATAGGGTCCTTTTTTTGTCCTAATTGCTGTTCTACGCGTCATCATACCTCCCCAATTATGCGTCTGAAACCCGCTCAAATTGTCCTATTGAGCTGGTGAGGAGCGGAACTGAATTATGGTAGAAAGATGCGCATATACTCAGGTTCCGGCCAGAGCAAAGAACGGTTCGATGGCGGACGGTCCGCATCTGCATCTGTTTGGGGCCGGGAATTGTGCCCCCCGCAGTAAACGCCCGTTCGACTCGGGCTTGAGCCATAGATTGGCCACCTCGTCGATTTTCTTTTTCGTATCTCATTTTCGTTCTCACCGCGCTGAATTTTGCTTGTTTTCAACCTCTGGCGTTCAAACAACAACCCCTGTCTGCACCTGCACTATTTGCTTTTCCCGTCAGAGCCCGTGACCCGTCCATGGGCTTGTAGTGTCATTTTTGGAGGTTCTTACACCTGAATGCTGCGTCCACCACTCAATCCCGCGATGTGATGAACAATTTCGCTCGAGCCCGAACAGAAAACTGGGCACACAGTATAGAAAATACTGATCTGTGGGCTGTTCCACCAGGCGGTGAATAATTCCTGGATCTCGACCACAAAATTGGACATATACTCAACCTCAAAACCAGGCTAATATCGGCTCGACGGCGGACGGTCCGCACCTGATTCCCCTGGTCGCGTTGTCAGTTAATATTGCAGGAGACGCCCGTTCGACTCGGGCTCGAGCCATGTGCCGCTACCACCTCGTATCTTTTTCCTCCTCATAGTTGCCACTGCGGCTGACAGATCCCTACTGGCATCTTGGATTTTGGGAAAAAGATGTTAAGTTCATTTTCGTGAATGCCAGTGCATAAATCCACGAGAAAAGATGAACGGAATTTCGCACGAGCTAAACCAAAAGTTGGACACACACATTCAAGTTCCAATGCCAGTGAATATCGATGCGGACGGTCCGCATCGGTATTCTGTCACCACCGAAAGCAATACTGGGCTTGGCACCGGATACACCCGTTCGACTCGGGCTCGAGCCATTCCGATTGTGTCCGCGCACTTCATTTTTGCATCTCTTTTCGCTCTCTGGAATCACTGATCGTTTTTTGCGTTCGTTTAGCCTCTGGCGTTCAAACATTTCGCCTCTCACACCTTGCCTCAAATCGATCCCGTCCAATACCAAGCGGCCTGCTTCATCTTACTTCCATCTCTCGCCGAGTCTTACTTGAATCTCTCGCCGAGTCTTATTACTTGCAAATGACCTCGATCCCAACCGAAAATTGGACACACATCCACACTAGTACCGGCTCGTTGATACTTCAGGAGACGCCCGTTCGGCTCGGGTTCCAGCCATGGCGGATTCTGAAACGCTTTTTGCTCTCGCCTCTCACATTGGCTCAGCCTTCGAAATTTCGCCAATGGCATCGTGTTATGCCGGAAGCACGGTGAGTTTTATTCGTCAAATCCGCTCGATGCACAAAAAAAATTGAATACGTATTCAAGTTCAAAACTGGGTGAGTATCGGCTCAATAGCGGACAGTCCGCACCTACAACCTATTACAGATTTCAAGGAATAATACAGGAGTCGTCCGTTCGACTCGGTTGCGAGCCAATTCCGTATCGTCTTCAATCTTTCTCAATTTTTAATTTGTCCTTTTTCGTTCTCAGATCTCATTTTTTCCTCGGCATTCGGAATTCCTCGTCGATGAAAAACCTGGACATGTGTTCACGTTCCTGGAAAAGCATAGAACGGCCCGGACTCTAGTGTTGACAATGGGTTCTACGTAAGTTTCTACTTCCCATCCAGGATCACTCGCTTGCAGGAGAGATGCTGAGCCCGAGATCAAGCCGTGGACGGTCCAGTGGCCCAGACCAGTTTGAAAAGTGAGTATGTGTCGGCTCGATGGCGGATGATCCGCGCCTGCATCATATATACGTCTGGAATGCGAAGTGTGCAGGAGATGTCCGTTCGATTCGGGCTCGAGCCATGAGTAAATGTTCGAGCGGTCTTTTTGCCGTCCTCGCATCTCATTATCCCAGTGTTTCTAGTGCAGTTTCTACTCCCCCGGCCTGGATTACTCGCTTTCCGGGAAGATGCTGAGCTACCGAAAAGCGCCGTGGAGGGTACTTAAATTCGACTTGAACTGCAGATACACGTGTTGGAAGTGCTAGAGGACGATGAGGAAGGCCAGTTTCAAAGTGGGTCGGTATCAGCTCGATGGCGGATGGTCCGCACCTGCATCATATATCGGGATTCCAATAAGTATGCAGGAGATGCCCGTTCGATTCGGGCTCGAGCCATCGATGGGTCGAATGTATTTTTTGCCGTCCCCGTATCCCACCCAGATCAATCGCCTGCTGGAAAAATGCTGTGCCTCGAAATCAAGCGCAGATACTTCTTGAATTCTACTTAAACTGAAGTGCTGGAAGGGTTAGAAGAAGGCCAGCTTCAAATGTAAGTGCGTATCGGTTCGATGGCGCATGGTCCGCACCTGCATCTACTACTAGGTCTAAGCGCAATACTTATAGTGCAGGAAGCGCCCGTTCGACTCGGGCTCGAACCATGGATAAGTCGGCGAACCTTTTTTTTTGGAGGAGGGCCTTGGCATCTCATCCTCCAACATATTGCATTCTACCCGCCTCTATGGGAGGTCAGCTTAAATTTTAACTGCCTTGCTACTAATTCAAGTGACATACCACACCTGCTTCACAGGGACTCAAAATTCGCCATATATTCAGCTGTTGAATATGGCATTGGAATGGCTCGATGGCGGACGGTCTGCGCCTGCAGCCTATGATTTGAGATCATTGCCGTTATAAAGCCGGGACGCCCGTTCGACTCGGGCTCGAGCCATTGTTGAGGAACAACGAGTTTTGCTTCTCACACCTTGTTTTCTCCCCATCTCTCACCAGATGTCATCTTCCCACATGTCGCACTCCAAATCGAAGTAATTGTTGGCTCCTCATGGCGGTGAGTTTGGGAGATCCATCAACAGGGCTGCAGAATCACCCATGTATTCAAGTTCAAATCACAGCTAATAACGGTTCGATGGCAGACGGCCCGCGCCTGTATCTAATGAAACCATCTGCGAGAATTAATACAGGAGTCGCCCGTTCGACTCAGGCTCGAGCTGTGGAAGTGCGACTTGTCCCACTTGTTCTGGGTTCAAGTGCACGTGAGGGCCAAACAAATCATCACATCGCGTCTCGCTTTCGTATTACTACCACAACTCGCGCATCATCGCCCTCGCAGTCGTTCAACACGGCACAATTCCTTTTCGTTCGAAAATTTCCAATACAGCAGCAACAGCGCAAATTCCTGTAATGCAGAAGGCCTCGTCAAGGGCGCGTAGCGCGACTCGGAACAAGCCGGGGATTGATACGAGTTGGCTTGGGCCACCAACTCGGCGCTGTGGGGGCGGCGTACATCTCCCTATAACGTCTTTGCTTGTCTCCCGGTCGTGTGCGCGTCTGAGGCGGTGGTTTAGCAAGAGGGTTTACCATGGACACTATATTTATACACTCGCATTTTGTTCCGTTTGTACCCGGGCTCAGGTGTCCCACGAGTACGGGAGCAGCCGGAATCTGTCCCATCATAGAAGTCCCGGAGTATGGGAAAATCAATTTTCTTTCTTTGCTTCACACACCCACGAGCCCGAGCGAACGAGCGAGCGAGCGCCTGTAGAAACACCAACCGAGCCGAAACCTGATACCACCGAGCCACCAACTACGAGCCTTACGCCTTCCACGCCAGCAGAAGATTTTACCCGTCAAGAGAAGCATCACCCCGTACACCCGTAAAGCGGCATCCGGCACAACCTAGGCCGACCTGAGTTCCGCGAGAGGAACAACTCAATCTTCCACAGAGCCATTTGACGTTCGGCTCCCATCTTTTCTTATCTGTTTTTTTTGCTCATTCAACCAGCTGCCTTGAAAACTGGGCATCCACAAAAGGCTTCCCGGTCGCGTAATATAGCAGCCGTTAGGTTCACACTAGCTCCCGTGCCGTCCACATACTCGCCAATACCAAATAAAATTTCACGTTTGTTCAAGTTCGAACTACAGCCAAGAACGGCTCGATGGCGGACGGTCCGGACCTGCATCGTCTAGCCGCGACGCACTAGCGTTCTGTAGAAGACGCCCGTTCGACTCGGGCTCGAGCCATGGATTACTGGTCATAAAGTTTTTAGTTCTCGTATCTCTGACTCATCTTCTCTCTTTTGAAATTCCCCCGAATCTTTCCCAAAAAATAGGGAAGAGATTCAAGTTCGAAACCAGGTTACTAGTGGTGGACGGTCACGGACCGCACCTGCATGCAATTGGTTGAAGACTTTTTGGTGAAGACTTTTTGGTGATGTAAAAGGCCAACTCTCCCTCTTTTTCTGGTTGGTTCCACTTCTGGCAGCCTGGGTCATTCCCACGGCTTGGAATTTTGGGCCCACAATCCGACTGATGGCACCATAGTTTCGATTCGAAATATCACTTCAAGTGGTTTGTTAATCTAGCCAACTAAACTCCCGCGATCCAAATCAACCAACTTGGGCAGATATTCAAGCTCCAACCTCAATAAATAATGGCTCGATGGCGGACGGTCCGCACCTGCATCGAATACACCATGAATGAATGAGTAACTGTGCAGCAGACGCCCGTTCGACTCGGGCTCGAGCCATCATATGCATCTTTTTTTCCCCTTCTCACATCTCATACGTGGGGCGTCCTAAATTCTTCGTAGCCCCGTTTCATCAGGCCCAGTACATCTAAAAATGATTCACGGATTACTCGCTTACCCGAGAGATGCTGTGCCCCGAAATCACCGAAATCAGGCACAGACGGTTCTTGAATTCTCCTTGAACTGTATATGGTGTTGGAGGAAATTTGAGAATGGGGATTTGATAGGAATAGTCTCTTATAAACAGACGCACCTCGCATGTTTGTAGTCTGTCGATTACCCGAGACATGTGTTTGAAGATGGACCTCATTACATAATCATCGGAGTTTGAAAAAATTGCGCGTCTTTGTCACCACACGTCACAAACGACTTCCTTTCTCCCCTTCGACGGTCAATTTCTGCTCAAAATATGCGTTCGTCCACGGTTCACAGGAACGACATCAAGGGGGAAAATTCTAGCCAGGAGGCTCCAGCTCAGGCTGTCATCCGCAAGTACAATCGCATCCCTGTGCTCACCATCCCCACCATCCCTCCATTGGCGTCCCATTCCGAGTTCACGGTATCAATTTCAACTCCAATTGTCCCATCAGGGGCCTCTACGCAGGAGCAGCTACGAGCCACAAAACGCAGCAACTGGGAGACGATGGATGACGTCTTAGACCTACCAATCTCGGCGACTTCCTCAGTGCTCTATTCTATCATCACCCACGGAGAGAGCCAGATCTCCGATCATCGCGCCATCAGGCTGCAGTGACTCGTACTTGCGACAAAGAGTGATGATCCCGAGAGCTGTACCCACATCCGCGCTACAACGAATGGAAGGAAGCCCGGTGTAAAGATTGCGTGCGTGTGTGCTACATATGTGATGACGCGCTTGACCGGGTGGCTTGTTGGCGGGTTGGCGGGTGGCCCGGTGTGCGTGGGTGTGGCCCTTGGCCGTGGCGGGACGGCTCGTTCGGCTTGGAAGATCGCGGGTTTTTTGAGGCGGAACGAGGGAGAGAGGAGAGCTCGGGGGTTTCTGGTTCCCGCAGCCCATTTTCCAGCTCGGCCATTTTGGGGTGAGCCCATTTCTCGTTCGGTGATTTCTTAGTTTCGCGCCTTTTTAGCCGACAGCCTGCCCGCCCTCGCTCGTTTACGTTTGGCACTCGTTTCTGTGTTGTCGTGTCGGAGCCCGCGTGCTTTGGCATTGGCATTGGGGCCTGCCTCACCACCCGCGGATTTTCGCTTTTTTTTTGTTTCCCTCTGGCGCTGGCGCCCCTCTCTTTTAAGACTCGCTTTAGCCCCCTCCCCTCTCTCTTATTCGCTCTCCTCTCCTCCTTTTTACACTTACTGACGTTCCCTCGGCAGCTGGTCCTACCTCATGAACATGACCCTCCTCGGCAACGCCGTATTCATGAGCATGGACATTCCGGATATGTTTTTGTCGGTGCGTTTCTTTTATTCTCTTATTCTCTCTGTTTTTTTTTTTTGTGATTGGGCGGAGATTGGAGGTTTTCTTTCTTTCTTCCTTTTGTTTTCGAGAGTGGTTTCAATCCTTGCTTTTTGGCGAGCGCGGCGCGGACTTGTGTCCTCGCGAGCTGTGTGCTGAGCTTAGACTTTTCATTCGGGTGCTCGTTGGCGGTTTGGGTTTGATGGCCCGGGCGTTGGGATCCTTGGCGGTGCGGGCGCCTTGATCGGCAGCGCGGTCCGGGTCATTCACGCGTTGCCGTGCCTTCGTGGGCGTAGGACCTGCGCGCTAGGCGTTGTTCCGTTGCCTTGGTCGACGGCGCGGTTCGGGTCCTTGGGCGTGGCGCGTTCCTGTGCCTTGCGTGCTCACCCTGCTTGGCTTTCCTCCCTCTCCCTCCCCCTCCCCCTCCTTTCTTCCTGCCTTGCCCTCAACCCTTTGTGAATTTCGACGCTGTCACCGACGCTGCCCCTCTTTGCCGTTGCCTTTGAAAATCAAATCACCTACTGACGCTAACGTTGTAAGTATTTGCAGTTCTCCAGATCCTCAACTACCTCGAGCTCGAGCGCGCAAAGTCGTGTCGCTGGGCGTGTTTTTCGTCGTGTGGACGTGCGTTCTTCTCCTCATTTCTTTCGTCTTCCTTTCTTTCTGTGAGCGGCTGCGCTATTGGGCGTCCGAACCATTGGCGTGTGGAGCGCCCGAGGTCGCCAAAGACCGGCGGCTGTGTCGTAGTCGGAATGATATGGCAATGTTGATATTTGAATAACGATGCTGACCAAAATACGCGCAGGTACTTCCGGCACTACATCTCGCTGCGCATCCTGTAGTTGCTGCAGTATGAGGTTCATTTGGTGCCGTGCGTGGTTTCTTTTTCTTTGTTCTCTTCTCGATTCTTTTTTTGGCGGCCTTCGCTTGTTCTTTTTTATTTGTGGTTGGGGCGTTTGGTGTTCGTTCATGGCCCCACCGGCGGGCTCGCATTTTGCCGAGGTTGTGCATTTTGATGATGATTGTGCACAATGGGTTGTGTTCTTTGGTTGATTATTGGTTATTTGGAGGAGGCGTGTTCGTTGGTTGTCGGGACCTCCATGCGCGCGAGCGAGGGGGAAATTCTCGAGTTCCGGGTGAACGGAATCTCGAGTTGCGGTTGGATGGGGTAGATGAGGAACGCTGGATGGGGGATAGACGCGTTCCTCCTTGGCGGCGAACACTGGTTACTGGACATTGACGCGCCAAGACGGCGTCGTCGTCGTCGACGTCCTCGTCTTCGGGGGTGGCCTGCCAGCGATGCGAACGAATGAACACATGCTAACTCCCCTTTCCTTTCGCACAGATCGATCATGACCTCTGACGCGGTCGGACGACTCGGACTCGGACGAGGTGCCGCCGGGTGTCTCTCTGGAGGGCCTGCTGCTCGACGGGGAACCATCGGAGAGGGGATTGGGGGCGAGTGTAGGGCGGGTGAGTAGACTTTTCTTTGTATGCTTTTTCCGCCTTTCCTCGTCGGTGTCGTGATGCTCTTGCATTTTCCGGATCCTGTCTTCCGTCCATTAATTACGCACCTCGTCTTAACGCAGACGTCAAACGCCAACGCTGACGCATTTTGTCTCACTTTGTAGGACAAAAGACAACGTGCACCGGCGCACGCACGGGCGCGGTCGGGGGGCTTACGACTAGTCCTGGCCCGGCTGCGAACGGGAAGACGCTAGTGGACGTGGAGGCGGCGGGCCTGTTCGAGAAACTCTGTGAGAAGGAGGAGTAGGCGGGTTGGGTCAACCCGCCTCCGGCGTTTAGAAGGGAGGAGGAGCGGGGAGAAGAAGAAAAGCTGTAGACGAAAATCCACCCGCGCACCGCAGCACACGACGACGGCATGGAAATCGACCTCGGAGTCGAAATCGAATCGGACCTCCCAAGAGTGGACTTGGATATTGTGTTCTTGTTTCTCTCTCCCTCTTTCTTTCCTCCCTTCATCACGTTCTCGTTGCTTCCTTCCTCTACTACCGTACTTCCTTACTTTACTCATTCCCCCGTACTTCACTCCATCCTCCTGGCTTAGGTTGTTGACGCGCCTTCCCTCCCTTCCTTGTCCTATCCTTCTTCTTATATGTGTATGCCTCCCCTTCCTTTCCTTTGACCTTCCTTCCCTTTTGTTTCTTTCGTTCGTTCCTTCCCGCGCAGCAGCTACGTTCCGTTCCTTCCTTCCCCGCGCCCGATAACGATACCGATACCTGCACCACTCGCGCAGTGAGTATGCCCTACTACTATATTATTTCGATCCTACGGCTTATTGAGTATAGAGTATAGGCATATAGACACGGACCTGTTGCTCCTTGGTGCCTGCTGCTACTCTTTGGTATCTGGGCCGCGCGTACTCGCTGAACCTGTCATCTGGCTGGTCTGGCTGGACCGCGCCGCGCCTACGTAGCAGCAGCACGTAGATACCGGCGGCACATACTTGGCTGAACGTACCACAGAGAGGGTGGGTAACTTGCTGAATCGGATAAATTGGCGCGCTCATTTTTTTTTGTTTTTGTTGTACAGGGTGCTTTCATGCTTCGTCGGGACCAAGATCGCCTGCGTCCCAATCGAGGCCGGATCGAAACTGCCAATCGAGGCTAGATTGCAATTGGCAATTACCATTTGATGCAACTGCTTGGTTTGGCCGCGGCGCTGGGACGTAACAGTACGCGACTGGCCACATGAACGATTGGTGCGCACCTGCCTGGCGCAGGGATCGCCGGTCGCCCGATTAGGAGGTTGGGCCCTAGGATCCGGTAGGTGGGATTAGGTGGGATTTGGATGGCAATGATAGATGGATTTGGATGGCAGGATAGATGAAGCGGGGTCCCGTGGTGGATGAAGTGGGGCAGCGAGACCCCGAGGTCTGCCTCTTGGGGGATCGTCGGAATTTGCGAGGAGGGTAAGTACTGAGCGGAGGTAAGCGGCGGGGGTAATTGATTGATTGGCTTGGCAGGGACGGATTGAATATTGGATCGATGGCAAGCTGGGTGATATTGTGTTGCTGTTGTTTAGAGCATGTGTAGAAGAAGGATGTGGAATAATAAACTCAACGTTGTTGTATTTGGAATTTTTAAATTAATTTGAGCATCAGCTGGCGAATCGTACTTGTAATGTTGGTTTTTCTGCCTTTTGAACCGTAAGTCGCTGGGGCAGTGCATTGAAGGCTTCGATTAGTCATGTCGGCGGGCCGCAATATAAGTTGTTCGCCTATAAGTTTGCACCTAAGTTATACATTCTACACGGTGCACGACGGTTGGACTTCGCCAGAATTCTTACCACGCAAAACTATTTACTTGCTGGCGAAATCCTGAGCCCTGACGCAAGAGGTGGACGGGAGAATTTTTTTTTGATATCAACCTCTGAAGTATACCTGGCTATCTGGGCACCCCATTTCTGGGACTAATTTTTTTTATGACCATGGATTGTTGTGGGGTGGCGGTTTTGCTTTCTATTACCCCCAATCTTCAGATCAGCCTATTCGAAAAATGCAAACGAAAGTTCCAACGCATAGAAAATACGGACCATCGGACCGGTGGCGGAAGAGAAGTTGATATCTCGGGATTTGCCGGCGCCCACCTCTTGGGATGGTCCGCGCCTGCATCATATACGGATGGACGAATCTAAGTATGGAGCAGATGCCCGTTCGATTCGGGCTCGAACCATGGTAGATGTTCCAGGATTTTTTGCCGTCTCCGCATCTTACGTATTCTTAGTGTTCACAATGGGTCCTACTCTAGCTTTTACTCCCGCAGCCCGGATTACTCGGGGAAATGCTGAGCCACCGAGAAACGCCGTGAAGGGCTCTTAAATTCAATTTGAACTGCAGACGGACGTGTGAGAAGTGCCAAAAGAAGATGAGGAAGGCCAGCTTAAAAAGTGAGTGTGCATCGGCTCGAGGGCGGATGGTCCACACCTGCATCATATATACGTCTGGAATTCGAAGTGTGCAGGAGGTTTCCGTTCGATTCGGGCTCGAGCCATGGCCAACTCTTCTCCGTTTTTGTTTTTTTCCGTCCTCATTGGAGCATTTTGTTCCTCCAGTCTTCAGCATCAGCATGGGTTCACTCTAGTTTCTACTCCCTGCTCGGTTGGCGTAGATATCCGGAGCCTCGAATGACACCGTAGACGGTTCTGAAGTTCAACTTCAACTGCAGATAGAAGTTTTGGAAGAAGATACATAAGGAAGTACTAGAAGACGCTGGCCAAGGCCAGTTTCAAAAGTGGATGGGTATCGGCTCGATGGCGGATAGTCCGCACTTGCATCACATGAGAGGTTCCAGAATCAAGAGTGTGCCAGAGATGCCCGTTCGACTCGGGCTCGAGCCATGGCCAACCTTGCGCGAACGATTTTTTTTTTTTTTTTTTGTTTGTTGTTTTGCCGTCGTCGCATCCCATTGTCCCAGTGTTTCTAGTGCAGTTTCCACTCCCCCACGGATCACTCACTTGCTGGAAAGCTGCTAAGCCACCGAAAAACCCCGTGGAGGATTCTTAAATTCGACTTGAACTGCAGATGGACGTGTTGGAAGAAGATTCAGATGCATACGAAGATAACCAACGCCAGCTTCAAAGGTGGCTGAGTATCGGCTCGATGGCGGATGGTCCGCACTTTTATCATGTATATAAATAAACCCCTCACGTATTCATTAAAAATCTGAATGCTCTTGATTTGGTCACTCTAGGAGATCTCATGTTTACCGACTTTAAGCACCAGTATCTCTCAGCGTCCACGATCTCCTCTGATGGCAAGAAGACGAAGGGAAAGGAGGAGGTTCTGAGCGCCTTGAAATACACCCTTACGGTGACTTCCTTAGTCGTGCTCCAGTGTTTCGTCTGTGCTATGTATGGTGATCGCTCCATCGACGAATGGGAGGAAGAGTGGTTTCCTTAATCACTTTCGTCTGTGCGATGTATGGCGGCGAGTGGGAGGAAGAGCGGCTTCCTTAGAAAACTATCCCACTTCGCCTGTGCTATGTATGACAATCGCTCTGGCGAATGGGAGGAAGGGTGGCCCACTTCAGCGCTTCTCTGTATTATGTATCAGCGACCAGATCGGCTACCTCCACGATACCCTCAAATTGTCACTGTCCCGGATGGTCGAGGGCGGGTGCTATTTCGAAGAACCGTGTACGGTGTCTAATTGACGACGTCGGTGATTTCCGACCCAAAGCCTTACGTATCACTCTCTGGTTCCCAAAATACGCAGGAAAGATTCAAAGGTCTGGTGTACAATTCGGATAACACTCGACCCACGAGCCTGGGTGGAATTCAGATAAGAATTTCCCGATTTAGGGTCCGGATAAAAAGTCTCAACAGCGACCAACTTTTAGACACGCATTTGGGTTGACTTTCGGAAGTCCTCCAGGTGGCGGTTGCATGAAAAATCGCAATTGACACACCTTTGTTTGTCGTAATACATGGAGTCGATGTTCCCCAGCTGGTTCTTGTCTATGGTTATTTTTTCAGGCAAGTCCTGGACTTCAAGTTCTGGTACATGTAGGAGTTAGATAGGATGCATATGGGCCTCCGTGTGGAATCTGGAGGGGACACAGTGAACCATGCCTGTAGGAATCAAATTCTGATGTTTACCTACTCGGGCAACAAGACTCAACAAAACATTCAGTGTCGTTGGACTAAAATGTGCGGTTCGGGTCAAAGCTTTATATGTACCCTATGTAAAAGACTGATTACAGTCGATCTTCAGATTCTTCGCAACCCGCTGGAATGGCGATATTCGTATATTCTGCTTAAGTGTCCGAGTTCCCCGGGGGGGATGGTATGTATCAGCGATCCGGTCGGCTGCCTCCACGGTACCCTCAAATTGTTGCGGTCCCGTCGAGCGCGGGTGCTATGTCGAAGATCCGTGTACGGTGTTGAATTGAGGACGTCGGTGATTTCCGACCATCTGGCCGGCCAATGGCGTAATTACCATAATAAATTGACCTTCAAATGCGAAGACTTGTCATGTCCCATGATACAGGCATCGACAGTTTGAATTCACCCTGCACTATCAGCGCTCCTTGTAATAATAATAACAATAATGCATATAAACACTCACGCACAGGTGAGCATTTCTCGACGCACCTCTCTTGCCCTCGGCTAACTGAAGCCATGAATACTAGTTCTAAGCGTGACGAATATGCCCAACACATCCTCCGAAGCTACCACAACCTGCTTCTTGTCAAATATCCCCGGGGCCTGCCCGAACCTGTTCTTCGTATTCCTGAGCCACATGGATCGCCTCCACGCATAGTCACTGTCGCAGTACGTGTGTATAGTTATCCACTTTTCATCTTATTTTCTTACGTGTTTCCACCACCAGATCATCGGCGCTGGGGTGGCTGGGCTTTTTGCAGGCTTGACACTCCACCTTCTCAAGAGACCGCTCTTGGAAGCCAACGTCATTATCGACTACACTATCCTCGAGTCTCAACCCGCGGACGGCGATCACCCCGTTGGCGGCAGACTCCGGACGCACGCGTTTGATGGCCAGGTTGATGATTATTATGCGAGATTCCCATCCTTCAATTCGATAGCATGTGCTGACTGGTAATGTTAACAGGACCGCGGCGCGATGCGATACCCAGAGGTGGACTTCATGCAGCCGGTATTCGATCTTTTTAAAAAGGTGATTGAACAAATAAAACACCTACACGAGTTTTCGCTGATATCTTTGCCAGCTGGGAATCAATGATCTTCGCATCCCGTACTATATGGAAGACGATGCCGGCAATAACGTCAATTTTTTTAACGGTATTCGGAAGACCAACAAGGACCTCGCTTCTGAGTACAAGCTCGGCCATTATGATCCGTTCCAAACGAACATCCTTGGGCTGTACGCATCTCCCAAAACCATGATGGACGACCAGATAAAGGGATACAAGCTGGCCCTCATAGCCAATTCATCTGAGGGTTGGAACAATCTGATGAAAGTCGACGGGTGGTCGACCCGCGGCTATCTGACGTACGAGGGCACCGGGGGGAAGACATGGTCACCCGATGTACGTGACTTTCCGTTTATTTATCTCTCGTTCGCTCACGACGTGCAGGTTATTGACTACATGGAGACGATTGAGAGCGGCACGAGCATGTGGAATGCAGCGTTCTCCGAGACCGTCATGGACTCGCTCGACTTTGATTACCCGACTGACGACCCGAATGAACGCGTCAAATGGTGGTGTATCCAGTGAGCGATTTGTTTCTCCTCTCATGCTGAACTAAATGCCCTCGAAGCGGTGGATCGAACATCATTGCAAACAAGATGGCCGAGCAGATTCCAAGCGGAATTATTCAGAACGGCAAACACGTAACCCGCATCCGAGCCGCTGGTACAGATGGATTCGAGGTAACCTGCGATGACAGTCCCCCAACCACCTACAATCACGTCATCACCACAATTCCTTTCGGCTGCCTCCGAGCCGTCGACACCAGCAACTGTGATTTTGGCTACATGCTGAACACGGCTATTCGCATGCTGCAGTACGACGCATCTACCAAGGTTGCAATCAAGTTCACTACGCGCTGGTGGGAGGGTGCGCATATAAATGGTTACAAATGTACTGTCGGCGACCAGATGGGCGGGGTGTCGAGTACAGACAGGCCGACGCGGATGGGTACGTTTTATAGATTTGGCATATTTTTCTTCCAAGTCTGATTTCTTCTAGTGGTTTACCCAAGCTACGGAATGGGCGGGACCACGGGAGCGACCATGATCGTCAGCTATACATGGTCGCAAGACGCGCTGCGCTTTTCGTCACTCTGCCGAGGCAACAAATCCCCGGAAGAAGAATCTCTCAAAGCCCTCATTCTTAGGGATCTCACGGACATTCATGGCATTGTGGACAAAAATGGAAATACCGATTACGATTATCTGGCGAGCCTGGTGGATAATGACACGTACGACGCGTGGTCGTGGTACAACGCCGCGAACGCTTCTGGTGCGCATAATTACAACGTCGGTGTGCGCCCCGTAATCATATTGTTGTTCCTAGGTGCCTACGCTCTATTCGGCCCAGGACAATTTAGTGGACTTTATACCCAGGTCACGAAGCCGGTCAGAGGAATGTTTCACTTTGCGGGGGAAGCAACCAGCACACATCACGGGTACGTACCTTTGTCTTTTATCTTGCTCCAACTCACTCAAGTTCCGTCTAGTTGGGTCTTGGGAGCTATCAACTCTGCTGCGCGGGTGTTGCAGGAAATTGTATGTTCCATTTCCTACTCAAAGTACATTGCTCACCGCTGCTCTTCCAGGGTGTCCACGAAGGCATCGATGCGCTCAGTGGCGGTGTCCACAACTTGTGGCCAAACATTAAAGAGTTTGAGAAGGACCTGCTCATTCGTCAGGTTGCTTTGGGCCAGGCGGAGGAGCAGATGTAGTTAGGTGTCGAGTGTTTGGCTTGAACTTGGACCTCCGACTTAACTGGCAAAAAAAAAAACTGTATTATTACATTCAATTCGACAGACATCCCAGGGAGGAGCGTTACGTGGCAATCAAGACTCTCACGGAGGAGATTGAAAACAAAGCTGCTATACTTTGATTTTCGTGAAAACGGCGAGGGAGATATTGAATGCGCATAGACAGATGTGTTGGTTGAGCGAATTGCAGCTGAAGGAGAACGGGGGCCCGAAAAGTGAAATCTGGGATGTGTAACGCGATGACGAGGAACGTGAATGCGCGTGTATTTGGTGTCTACTACTTCTCTTGGCTAGATGGGCTTCGTTTCTCACCGCGCGCAACCCGCGTCCTGTGGCCCTGTCCGTTGACTTCCGCCGCATTCACTACCGGAAAAACTGCTCGCTTTGGCGTCGTCGGCTACGGGAAAACTGCTGTTTTCTTCTATATCCGGGGGCTGCTAGCAGGACGAACCTGGAGAAGTGCAGGATTCATGCACGATTCTCTCTCAGGTGAGCCGCGCATATTCGCGGGGTAACAGAGATTTGCATATATATTCCTCATCTTGACTGGCTCGCTCATTACCCTTTCCAGCCGTCGTGCGATAATGCAGTCTTAAGATCTGACTTTTGTACAGATCGTTTTGAAATAATACAACTCCGTGCTCCCCTGGGGATAAATCCACGGATATGAATACAACAAAAAATAAAACTTGCGCTTTGCTTGCGCTTTGCTTCGCTTTCAAACCCACGATTTCGCATACTCTGGCCGCTTTCCAGTTTCAAGGGCATCATCGTCTTCCTGAGCATTCAACATACTCTCGATTTTGATTTCTTCGGTCCGCTTTGTGCCCGTTGGGGGGGTCCAGGTGCTTGACGATCTGCGGGAGCTTTGGTTGTCTACGTGGGTGTGGCTGCGTATGGAGATGGAGGTGGCGCCGTCGACGACCGTGTGTTTGGAATTAGCGAGAACGACGATTATCGTGGGGTAAACTCCCTGTGAAGCGTGAGGTTAGTACCTCCGGTTCTTGCATTAATGAATCGTGCAACATACCACGATGACGCTGGAACAATATTGCAGCATTGTGATCGCGAACGACACCCCAGCTTGGGCTTCGATCCAATCGTGCACCGGCGGAATTTCGTCTATTACCTGGATGGCCTGGGAGCTGTTGAGAAACGACGAAGTTGGACGGGTTGAATGGACGTACGAAGAAGAGGAAGTAGATTAGACCGGACTCCAGCAAAAGGATCAGGATCCTCTCGGCTTGGGATCGCGTTTTCTTGGTGGATCCACTACTCAGCATGACGTTGTTCTTCCTCAGCACCGCACTCGATTTGCGGTATTTCCTGACCGCGTGTCAGTTTTACCTTGGAAACATAAAGTATGTCAAGTTCACCATGCAGTTCCGCTGATTAAAATAGTTGCGATTAAGGTGGTGGCACAAGGCATCACGTAGGTGACTGTTTGGACGTTCTTGCAGAAGGCTGGGTTTTCGAAGGTTCCCAGGATGATGTCGGAACCGGTTACGGCGACACAGTATGTTAGCAGCAAAGTAGCAACTGAATTGAATTTTAGGCGTGTCGCGTGCAATTCTGGGACTGGCTTACTGAATGAACCGAGTAGGAAGGCGCATGGAATAAAAAAGATCCATAGACGATGGTAAGCTTTGATCACCCAAACGCGGTGTATTATGATCGCGTCCCCCAGCAGAGACTGTAATCCATTTTTTTAAAGAATAACATTCAAACAAGGCGAAGTGCACGCGAACCATATATGCATACAGCGCGGCTTGCGCGGCTGCGAGGCGGAACACGAAGGAATAAGCGTTGTCGAGCTTGGCGTCGATTGGCTGGTCGAGATTTTCAAGGAGCGTAATTTTAGGCTCCATGATGAAGTTTGCGAGATCCAGAGTCCAGAGGACGAGTGCAGTGAAAAACATGGTGAGAATGGCGGCCAGGATCAATAAGTGCACTTTCGTCCGGCGGCGTTCCTTGGCCCTAACGCGACGAGAAAGAAAATTATTTAGAACGCCGAACGATGTGCGGATGCGCAGAGGTAATACCCACAGGAGGACAAAGCCAGCTTTGATGACCAGGACTGCATATAAGGCTGTCGGGCGTATTCGTCAGGCTCGATTCACTGGTGCGACCAAGGAGACTCACTGAGAAGAATGGTCTCATTCGTTATTGCGACAAAGCCGTGCACGACGTCGACGCCAATGCCTTGGAGTGTTGCAATCTCGTCGGGCGACATAGGGTCTAGCGAACGAGGATAGGTGCGGAATAATAAAGTGTCTGGAAAGAGAGACTAGCTCGAGGGGCTGGAAAATCTGTGCTACTGTTTTAAAGTGTCTCTAACCCAATTGCATCATGCTCGCACGTCATGTATACGAAGGGTGTTCAGCTTTGGATAGATTGGCGGCCACCATCTTGTACAGTGTCTATCGAGTAACGAATGGGAAACTGGGAAGGCGGATAATCATCAAGTTGTATTTGGAGATGGTCGTGTCATTTCTTGCTGCTGTGGAGATTCTCCCATGACTTCACGAAGGCGCCTTCTGGCGTCTGTTATTCAAGGAAAGGTTGAACATCTGGCAAAAGGTGTTTAACCGGTTATTGGATGCGGCAGGTATATGCTTTTATCTATGCAGGTGTTTGGTAGAAGCCCAAGTAGCCTGCATACTTCGCGAGCCAAGCGTCATGAGCGTCACCGACTTAACTACTTATAGCCCGAGACGTCGAACGAAAGATGATCGAAAATAGATACGCCACATCAAGTAACCATCTAATCGACAAGCAAGCATCGCAGCATCAACTGTTCATCCGCAACCGAGATATGACAATTGTGACATGTCCAATCCTGCAACGCTAACGCTGACAGGGTGGGCCTTTCACTTCTTCTTGAGGAAAACACCTCTTGGGCCGTTTTTCGAATACCTCGTTCCTGAAGTTCAACTCAATGAAACTGACGCAAAGAATACTAATCACCGGCCGCCAGCCTGGAGGTAACACAGCTCAAATCCCATGTCCGTAATGTGGGGTGAGAAATCCAGCCTGAATGTAGAAGACAAGCACTGACATTTTACGGAGATATGGTGCCAGGAATGACAGTCATTAAGTGGCCTGCTGTGCATTCATCTGGATCTGTTCCCCAACTCTGCCCTTCTGTCGTGTCCTGATATTTCGGTAACGTTGCAAAAGCCAGGCGGCCCGATGATGAGGCATTCCCGCACTTAGGCCGGCGAATTTTTAGAGGGCAAAAGTCTCCTCGCCAAGATTATGCGTGGGTGCACAAATCTGGTGAAATCGTGCGGGATCAAGTCCATCGGAGTGTGTATCTTGAATCACGAGATCACAGGGGAGAAGCGCAGGTCGGCCCAAAGCAAGGAATGTCGTTCCCCGAGCCCCCGGCCACAGGTCCTGAACTTCCTGTTTGGTGTGAGCGGATGATGAGAGAGAGGAAGGAGGAGCATACTGGCTGTATCGCTACAGTGGGCACTCCGGGCGCCAGTCCATCGGACGTTGCGGGCTGTGTCAAATCAGATGCAGTTCGGGCAGTTGGGAAGGAGGCATACCAAAGTTGTAGTGGGCGGGGCTTGTGTGGTGGGGGGTGCCACAGCGTCGGCGACAGAGGGGAGTGGACCTTGGGCGTTGGAAGCAGGGGTCTCGGTGGCGGGGGTACTGCCGGAGCGCAACTTGCGGCCAGATGAGAATGTTGGCATGGCAGCCGTGGCTTCGCAAAATGACAGGTTGTGGGAACTACGCTTGGCTTGGCTTCCGAGGCCAATGCGAGGCCGTCTACGGGCTCGGGGAGATAGCGGTGTGCTCGAGAATGACTGGCATGGCTCCGACAGGGGAGACTCCCCTATCTTCATTGCCAGGCCATTGTGGTGGTTCGGAACAAGGGACCTCCGCCGTCCTAATAATATCATCCACGTCCTGCGAGGAAATTAATGTGGATTGAAGGCAAATGCGGACAGATGAATTGAGAGGCAGGGAGAGGCGAGGTCGTTAGATTTTAAGTTTAAGGCAATGAGTCGGCACCACCTCGGCACCGATGGTATCAATTCGGATCAAGATTGTATCGAGAACGGCATAATAATAATAGTAACCGCGTTGATCCGACAATCACGGGGATACACAAACTTCGGACGCTCTTGCTGCCACCATGTATGCGGTTCTAGCCCACACGTCTCTCTTCGCACATCCGTCTCGTTCAGTGCCGAACAGATCTGCTGCAACGCACACCACCTTGTAAGCTTCAGCGCCAAATATCTTCCGCTAGTGTTGCCGCGGCTCGGCTACGACTGGCTCGGCTCGGCTTTTGATGGCTTCGAAGCCATCACATGCTCCAGCCGAGCCGAGCGATTTATAGTTGGCTGGCTCCCACGGCTACGGCTCCGCTCCGGCTTAGCCGTGGCTCCAGGCCCATTTTCGCTGTACGCCTGCTCCGCCTCCCTATTACTTCCCAACTAATTTAATGTGCACCAGAGTATATCTTGGACCCACCCCAAGCTACAACAAGCCATATTCAATACCGGATGACACCAAAAATGATTTGTTGGCGTGTCATGATGATACATCAGATAGAATTTGGAGAAATTTCAAGAAAGCTATAGAGGCGAGAGGGAGTTGATAAAGCTTGGATACAGTGTATAGATGGTCGGTGAGGTGTATGGAACACCAGACACCAGATACAGCGAAGCAAAGGGCCCCACAGCGCGCGTTCTATTTATGGTTGTAAGCCGAATGGAGCTGCGGCTAAGCCATCACAAAAGCCGGCTGAAGCCGGAGCCGAGCCGCTAGAGCCGCCCATCAAACGGCTGGCTGCGGCTGGCTTATTTTTGACTCGGCCCTCACGGCTAGCCGAGCTGAGCCGAGCCGCGGCAACACTATCTTCCGCCCTATGTCTTAGTGTCATGCACCTCCGCCGGATGACCCTGTTATGTCGACCTCGCATTTGTAGAGGAGCCTCTCGGGCTGCAAGCAGACAAGGGATATGGGTATTTTCAAGTCGATTTCAGTCAAAGGATCGGGCCTGACGGTCGTTACGAGGTTATTCGAAAGTTGGGATGGGGCATAAATGTATGTTATTCCTGTGTTCGATACAACGTCAAGTTGTATGGCTCGGGAAGGATCATGTGTAGCTCCCATATCTCCCTGCGTGTTTGGTTTTCTCATCCCTATCTGGTAAAAAAACCGACGTTCAGGAAACCCATTCCGATATATATCCGGGAAGGATTCCACAGCCGGCAAGGACACTGCAAGCACACCTCATGAAGCTTGGGCGGCAAACCCTGGCAAGAAAATGATGGCCGTCGTTATACATGTAATCATTCGACCATCAACGGACATCGAGCGGTCCGTGTTTCGTCGGGGACTTCGGGAGTGACTGGCTTTGCTGTGTGTTCGGCTTTAAATTTTATAAGAGGGATGGGCATAATTGCTTTAACCCTTATACCATGCGTTTTCCCGCTAGATCATGGTTAGGTATCTTCGCTGTTGTCATCCAGGGGTCCAGTTCACTTTCTCTGCGCGCCACACCCGTTCCACGTCGGCCACGAAGCACACCTACCGGGATCGCTGCACTGCCGACCAACAGCATCACCGTCGTTAATGCCAATGGTACCCTGACCGTAGACTCAACTTTTGGTGTACGAGTGAGTGTTGTCCATTGTTTTCCAATCTCCATAGCTGGTAAAACTTAGTTTCCTAGTACATAACCAACATCACCGTAAACGGTCAAGGCAGGTCGTGATTCGCTTTACGCTGGCTGTATGGTGACCATTGGAGTAGATTTGAAGGTCTTCATCGACACAGGAAGCTCAGATCTCTGGTACGACTCCTCTTCTAAATTTCAACGTCAAGAACATGAGTCCGTGTTTTCAGGTTTGTACCACACGAAGGCTTTCAGTTCGAAAAAACGGGAATCGCGGTGTCGGATGTCTACGGCGATGGCGGAACTTCGGATGTCAATGGGACAATTGGATTTGCATCAGTGCAAATCGGCGGATACATATCCGAGAAGCAGGGTATGTGTTTCCATACTATTTCCAGGTGAACAATCACAAAGCGCTCACAGTATTCAATAACGCCACATCGGTGGGACACGCTTATAACAGTCACAATCCTTATTAACCGATGTTTATATTTTAGGTTGGTGCAGGTCAGCTACTACCGGGACTCGATGGTCTCCTTGGTTTGGGGCTGAATGGTCAAGGATCGGCGATAGGATCCGTCCTAGCCATGTCCGCTCCAACGACCAGCCAACCGTTCTTGAACAACATATTTGACCAGACACCGGACCAACAGAATTTCATCGGGATATCTCTTTCACGTACAGATGATCTGGAAGGCTCAGCAGATGCATCGTTCACTATCAACGAGATTGACGAGGCATATGCGGCTGTCGTGAATGCTCCTCCGCTGCCTCTTTTCCCGGGGGCCGCTGATAAGGTCTTGACTCGGTGGAGCATTCTGGTCGATAATATTTCTGTCAATGGGCGTGCCGTATCCCTCCCACCGTCAACGGTCCAGGGTGCCCCTGCAGGAAAAATCGCCGCGCTTCTAGATACGGGGACTCCAAATGGTGTCCTTCCATCCACGCTCTTGGACGCCATCTACTCACAGATCCCTGGGTCACTGTACGATAATGCGTGGACCATCCCCTGCGAGACAACCACAATTGTGGCCATTGAGATGGGGTTGGTCGCTCATTCTATTCTCTACTGCATTGTCAATCTCAGACGACTGTTCCAGCGGGCAGCAATTCCCAATCCATCCGCTCGATCTCTCGGAGATTAGAACAAATCAAACCACCAACATTACCACCTGTGTCTCCCCATTCGGTGCGGAGCCTGGCGGTTCTGAATTCGACGCTATCTTCGGGGTCAGTTTCATGCGGAATTTCTACTCTGTGTAAGAATATTTCCGCTGTTCTCGTATCGAGTATCATCTGTCTGACCACCGTCCATTCGAATCCAGGTTCAACTTCGGTGGTAAGGTGTCCAAGTCGCCGACTGGGAACCCTTCGATCCAGCTGCTGTCCCCAGACAGATCCTATCGCCGCTGCAGCCGATGTCTCCAACGTGCACATGGCACTGCTCCAGTCCGCCCAAAGCGATGCCGCCTCAGTTTCCGGGGCGGTCACAAACACAGATACGACGTCCTCTAGCGATTCCGATTCCCAAGTAAAGAAGTACATGCCCATTATCATCGGGCTCCCGGAGCGAACTTGCTCGTGGTGTTTCTGCTGCTGGCGATCGGGCTGGTGCTGTGCGTCAAACGCGGCGGGAAGCCGAGAACGAAGTATAATCGCGTACGGGTTGCGGAGTATGAGGCGCGGTCGTTTGACACTTTTGACGATAAACGCTATTCCGACTGATGTCCATTATGCTCGGACATTTCGGTCATACGATTACATAATATACTAGCTCGAGGAACTCGGATTGCGGCTGCTACTGCTAGGCTAGACAGAATTACTATATGTTATGTGTAGCGATTTCCTTACGCTTAACTGCGTCTGGTTTATACAATGCCGCCGGCGGAGTGAATATATTTGAAGGAACCGAGTGCCAATTCTCGCAGCGCTGCTTTTGAAGCTGAATGCAGCATTTCCGTTCAATGTTAGAGTCAAATCATTTCTATGTTTTGTTTCGTCCGTACGTACCCGGCGCAGGGATGTTCAGTGCGCTGAGACTGAGGTGCAACGATAGAGCGCTCGTACGAGCTCGCGGCAGCTCGGTGCAGCGACCGCTGGGTACGTTTTAGGGAATACTGGTGTAAAATATGTCAGTTCGACCGCGAAAAGAGTTTTCAAATGGCGAACGCACGGTGGGGGAAGAATCGACATCGACGCACGCCGTGTTTCCTCGCTTACGAAATCCGCGTCCAACACGGATGTTGCAATTGAACTCGTCCTATCTGTTTTTTTTTGCTCATTCAACCTGTTGAGAATCTAGGGGAGACAACTATCCAGATGCTACTTGTTGAACTTACTGTACAATTTCATTCAATTCGACTGTCACGCGTCACGCTCGACCTTTTTTATTGCGGCAATAATTTTTTCTCCATTGGGTGACTTTCCATAAGCATAGAATACTCCCCGAGCTTGTTTGAAGGTGCCAGCGATGGGATCACTGCAGGAAATATTCAAATATTCTGTAGACAGTGTTCATTCCCATAAGAAAGAATTTAAAAATCAAAGTTCCGTTCATGGTCGCCGAAGGGCTGGGGCCGAGTCCAGCAGCAAAAAGGAGGTTGTTCAGGTGTTGGGAATTAATTTGGCTGCTTTACCATTCCAAGGGAAGGCACGAAGTGCCCATCATCCACCAAAAACAGTTTATTCATCTAATAAAATCTGTAGGGGGGGTCCTTACCCCTCGAACAGATTCGAATAGACTTGGAATAAATCTTGTACGTTTTCGTGTCTCCGAGCTGATGGGGTCCTGACACCTGCCTCGGCAAGGCTTGTAAATATTCTGTACGATTTATCTATGCTTATGGAAAGTCACCCATTTATCTGATTTTTTTTCTCCCCGAAAAGTCGGGGTCGTGGTCGAATTGATCGAAATAGTACAGTAGTAGAATATTTTAGAATATCTTTGTAGTAGTATATATACTCCGCAATGAAGCGGCAAAGGGCATGCGTATGTTAGGCACTGCCCTAGCCTGAATCAACCACAAAAACTCTTGTGTTATTCCTTCGTTCTAAGCCTAACAGCTTAGTCTATACGTGCACCCGAAAAGCCAACATAACCAGCCGCCTTAAAAACTGGGCATCCACAAAAGGCTTCCCGGTCGCGTAATATCGCAGCCGCTAGGTTCACACTAGCTCCCCTGCTGTCCACATACTCGCCAATCACCAAATAAAATTGCATGTTTGTTCAAATCCAAGAACGGCTCGATGGCGGACGGTCCGGACCTGTATCGTCTAGCCGCGATTCTGTAGAAGACGCCCGTTCGACTCGGGCTCGAGCCATGGGTTACTGATCATGAGGTTTTTAGTTCTCGTATCTCCGACTCATCTTCTCTCCCTTGAAATTCCCCTGGATCTTCCGCCAAAAATACGGAAGATATTCAAGTTCGAAACCAGATTACTACCGGCTCAATAGTGGACGGTCCCGGACGCACCTGCGTGCAATTGGTTGAAGACTTCTCCATGATGCAGAAGTTGCCCTTCGACTCGGACTCGAGCCAATGCCAACTCTTCCTCTTTCTTTGTTGGTTCCGCTCCTGGCAACCTTGCTTTATGCCCATGGTTTGGGATTTTATGCCGAGAATCCGACTGATGGAACAGTGGTTTCAATTCGAGATATCACTTCAAATGGTTTGTTATCTAGACGGCTAAAATTCCCGTGATCCCAACCAAATAACTTAGGCAGATATTAAGGCTCACAAGAGGGTGGATATCGGCTCGATAGCGGATGGCCCGCACCTGCATCAAATATTTCGGGATGCGGATAAGTATGTAGAAGGTGCGAGTTGGACTCGGACTCAAGCCGTGCGCCAGCCAAAACCGGTTTTCAGCCGTCATAGAGCGTTCTTGAACTCGCTGATCAGCCTCGGTACATGCTAAGCTCGGAATCGGTCGGAATCGTTATCGGATCGGAGCGGACCGGTCACACGTTATGAGCCACATTGGGACGGTTCAAGTTCAAGCGCAGAAGAGGTCGTCGGAGCCGCAATGAGTCAGATCGAGTCATAACGAGTCACTACGAGTCAGAACGACTCATTTTCCTTTTATATAAATAGCTCTCTGAGTAGTATATAAGGAGCGACAGCTCCGCTGCAATTTAAGAAGTTTTCCGCCCACATCTCGATTCTGATTACGTAAACCACCCAAGTCGGGAGTTTCCGTCTAAGTTCCCACGTTCTCGTCCTTCGTCGTCCACTGTCGTTTATTGTCCTACGTCGTTCTCGTCCTACGTCGTCTAGTTACTGCAGTCTTCGTCGTCACTGCACACGGTCCTACGTCGTTATTGTTTGTCTTTGTCGCGGCCTTCGTCGTTTGCCGCCCACATTAGTAACAACCCCACACACTCACACATACGTCGCCTCACCTCGGGTGCAGGAACGAAGTTGAACCAGCTCGCATTCACACCAGTTCTTCGGTCAAGTTCTGGGAGTTATTGCTGAATACCTATTATTCATCTTACACTCTTAGACGCACCGTAGTCGTATCATCGCTGGACAAGATTTCCTTGATCCATGTATTAAGCCTCCACCAGCTCGATGGCAGATGGTCTGCGTCGAACATTTTCATTGCCAATAGCTTGCAATTATATGCAGGAGGCGAAATCGACCTGGGGAGGGGGGGGATATATTATACTCGCGTGGTCCACAGGCTGAACAATGAGTTTACGGAAGACAAACAAGTAGTACTGTATAGGGTGGTTATCCTTACAGAATTCTACGAGATGCCGACCGAACACAGAAAATTCCAGGGGGTAAAACATACAAGACGCTGGCAAAACTGTGGACTAGCCGGCCACTTGCATGACTGGACCTCTGGTTAAAACCCTGTGGGACCTGGTCGGAATTCTCACCTCCCAGGTATAAATCCCTAGTATCCACCAGTCCACAAAGTGCTGTCGTACGGCTTCCCTTTGCAGAGTGCATGCAGAACCACAAGTCGGCGTGTTCAACTTCCAAAGAAGGTCCACAGCTGACGATAAAAAAAAGCTAACAAATATTTCACAAGAAACGGTTCCCACAAGATAAAGACCCGAAGGTCAGTACGCCAATCATGGCTGCGTGGGTGGGTACACCAGGAGCATAGGCTCCATGTCGTATATTTTCAACACGTTGGGCTAAGGCCTGGGGTGACCTCCCTTTTTGATAAAACTGCCTTGAAGAGATTCATTGCATCACCAAATGCTCCTCAAAACGCCGGAATTTTTCTGTATAGCTCCAGGAGGAAAACCTCGCTCTCCAGCTATGAGATAGGAAAACCCAGGGATGGCATTGGTCCCGTGACCATAACGTCCACGCGACTAGTCAAACACGACCAAAGCTCTTGGTCAACGCTAATCATCCAACGACGAATTGTCACTCAAGCCAGGATGGCCCCTTCATGAAGTATCTAAAGCATCAGCTTGGACCGCGGAAAAACGGCCGTATGCCCCGCCGGTCGACGAATCCCCCTGGTGAAGTCTTTCGACAGGACAAACCGTCAAGGCCTGTCGCGCCAGATATCGTATTGTGGCATCGGGGACGTACTTATACATCCTGAAATAGTTCTCTTTATTATGGAAATAGGTATCGGAGGTACGCACTAGCTCGAAGTTGACAGAGAAGAGAAGGGAATGTCATGTAGCATGAAATTGGCGTCGAGGACATTTGACGGAGCATTCTGATCTGGGGAATTCAGAGTTTGAAAAGGGAATAACAGGTTTGAAACAACAATCAATCCACTCCGTTGACATATGTAGAATCGGAAGTTTAGCATTGATCGTTCCGTTGTTAGAGGGAAGATGCAGTGCTTAATAGGATAGTGCGGGTCGCGTATTAGTCCGAACACTGGGTAGTTCATGGTGTCAAACCAATTGACTTTGCTGACGTTGATGTTCCTCGGGGATCACAAGCAACAAGCAGTGGGCGCCCGGCGCGAGCTCCAGCTTCCTCTCGAACGCAATCGAGGCCGCCACGGGTAAGAGCAGTGTGCAGTTCGCGCTGGCGTTGATTATTTTCTTCGCGCTGTTCATAACTGCGGGTTTGCTCGTCCGTGCAAGGCGCGCACGCGCACGCCAATATATCAAGCTGCCGGGGGACGGATGCGATATGAAGATTAATACTTACCCAATAATATCATTGCTGTCCGAAACTGATTTTTAGGTCGCAGACGACGCAGGTCTGCACTGTGCGGCGCATGGAGAACGGCCGCTTGATTTAAGCGGGGTTCGTTGTATCATCGCTAACCATGGCGCAAGGAGGTCTCGTCGTTTCTCACCCCTTTGCATTGTACTCCATTCTTCCTGTTATTCCGTCGCACTCATTATGAACTGTCAATCAATCTCATTCCTCGTTAATGTATTGTAGGCATGCGCCATGCACACACGCGTCCGCTCGTATATCCTGGCATTCAATATATTTCGTCAAAAAACGTCGTATCCCCTTTGAGGATGATCGATATGGAGCGTTAGACTGAAAGGAAGGATGATTTCATGAAGTCTACTTTGAGTTGCAAGCACAACATATCGTCATCTTCAATCGTGTACCCAGTTATATACACAGTGTATTTCGCTGGAACAAGGACGATTCAGTTTAGCGCATTGCTAATGACACGAGGCGTACCTTTCGGGATCTCTGCTGGCAGCGCGACGGTCTGAGAGACCGTATATGTGCCTTTATCGACGGGGCACTGTATGCTGCTGTTCGCGGTCCGGCTGTGATGAAACGAAATAAGTAAGGGTGCTCCAGACGCGGAGAAAATTTAAGACGGACGCCTCTTCGCAAAGGCCGAATTCCTTCTGAAGCAGCTTGATGAGGCCCAGCTTGACCGTGACATCCGCGTAGGCGCCCTCCTGCCCAGTATCAATCAGCGTTCTCAGGGTCTAGACAGAGCCTACTCCGCACCACTATCTCATCCGTGACGGTTCCCTTGACAGTAACTGTTAGATCCTGGCCAGGTTGGGGCGGGTCCGGGGAAACGGAGATGGATTCGATCTGGATGGGATCACTCGAGAGACCTGCGTGCAGTACCCAGGTAAAGATCGCTACTAAGACTGTAATGGTCCCCCCGACGCACCACAGTCTGCATACTCCCAGCCAGTGGCCGCCGTTATCTCAAAACCCGTAGACAGGCGCTGGTGGACAGCAGAGTTGGGCAGTCCGAGGGCGACAGCGAAGTAGAGCGGGGCGAGCAAAAGGGAGATGCGCATGTTGGCGGAAGAGAGCCGGGGAGTCTCCCCTCTGGTACTCGGGCATTATATACGATTGGAGTAATCTTCTCCTAGCGATCCAGGACTGATAGAAAGATTATGCACCTACCAAAGACCGTCGAGGTCTTGCCAAATAAGTTTGGAATGCTCAGAAACTGTTCCTCCACGGATCTCAAAACCTGTGACCACGTATCAGGGGCCACGGTGTAGGGAGTAGCGATGTCTATTTCTCGCAAATCAATGGCCCAGTTCAGAGTTCTCCGCGGCGTTGTTCGAGAAGTGCGGGCCTGAAGCGACGAGCCGTGGCATAGGGCCTCGCTTCACTTCGGCAGCGATTAGTGACGGCTCAAATAAACTCAACCGCGAATGACCGGGCGTTTCATCCATCTGGATTATGGCACTAACACAGATTCAGGGCTTCGAGTTGCAAGAGTGGCCAGGATAACGCAGTTCACATACCAATCACAAACCATCCAGCAGGGCGAGCAGTGGGTGAAACAAGGGTGAAGGTGATCGATCAGGCGATTGCACGAAATGGGAAGTCATCGATCGCCGCACAACTCCGACCGAACCGCGGGTTGATATCGACGTCAATAATGAGTTCATCCAGGCAGTTGGAACCAGGTCTTGCAAAAAAAAGTTGGGAAGCTACGAATCTCAGGTATGAAATCACGTATCAGGCGCCACAGGATGGCTTGATCGCCCGTTTATGGAGCAGCGATATCCGTTTCTCGCAAATTAATGGCCCAGTTCTCCGCGGCGTCCATCGAAAAGTGCGCGTCCTCGCGGTCTGGACTAACCAGCCTTAGCATCGGGGTTTACTCCGGAGAAGATGGCAGTTCGCTTCGCCCAGGCAGTGGAGGAGATTGGTGGCTCAACCGCGAATGACCGGACATTTCATTTCAACACGGACTCTACCGCCAAAATATATTAAACACGTCCGATTGCAAGATAGCCTGAAGGTTACTCGGTATTCTGATTGCTCGAGGAGGTCAGCAATACGCCGAGCAGTAGGTGGAAGCTGATCAATCAGTGTTGATGTAAAGGCCTCCCCCGTGCCGCTCCCCCAATGCTTCTCCCAGAAGCTGCGAAACTGCATCCGTCCGGGTGCGCATTGCATGGAAGATCGAAAATGCCGGCGAAGTCCTGTATCGACGCGAACTGACTGGACTCCGGCGGGGTGCCATCGACGCTAATGATGGGCTCCTCATTGGTGAACGCAGCAAAGGACCAGAAATGCATGCTATCCAGTGTGAGCGAAGTAACACCGCATATAGGCCCGCATTTAGCAGAGGATGCTATGCTAGATCCGAGTTCGATGGTTTTCACGGGGGGAAATGCAGGGAACGCAGCGAGAAGAGAAGCAATCGGACCCTTTTCGCAAGCAGCAAAAGACAGTGTCGATAGCCTGAAGAGTGGCGACGTAGGCGTTTCGTGGAGAAGCGATGAGGTCGAGAAATTGAGAGGTGTAGTCTTCATGGATAGAGGTAGCGGCTGCGGGAAGCCAGTCGCGGCACACCACTGCAGGTTCTCAGGGCGCACCGCCCATCCAGTTCTTTACGGATTACGGAGTGGGATGAGCTCTGAGCAGTGTTGGAATGCAATGGTTGCGCCACGTCTGAAAAGCGGTAAGAAAGATGATCATCGGTGTCCTCGAAACGCACCTCGCAAATGGTAGTCACGGTAGCCACCAGAAGGCCGCTGACCACGCGATAGCGCGTCGGCAATAATGGGTATACAACCAAAGATTAGGTTTTTTTTGAACAAATTACAGAAAACAGCGATCACCTGGTTGAGGAATCAATCTCTGAAGAACCAAGGTAGAAAAACCAAGTACAACATGCGTACAATCTCCGAGACGGTCGCGACGCCCAGACGACCGCGAGTCAAAGTGTACGTGGCTGTTAATGATGTTACAAGGAACATAGTATGAGCATGACAAATCTATCTCCATATCGTCAGTCTTCTGGGCCTCCAGCTCAGCAAGCTCGGCCAAGCCGTGAGATATCGGCGTCTGCGGGAAGGCCCCGGGCGAGTTGCCGAAGCCCAGCAGAGAGAAACCGGTCTTTGGAACGCCGACGAATCCACAGTGGCAAGGTTTTACCCGCATCCACGATGAGGGCGCAGTACGGCATTAGGCCGTAGTCCAGATCGTATGGGTGGGTTTCAAGGACGTCGCTGAAAGAGACCATGTTCACTGTGGGTTTACCGAAGGTATAGTTGAACAACGTATACGTATAGAACGGCTCGTCGGGGTGTTTGACCATGAATTCGATTTGGCGTAGGAAGATGTCGTCTTTCGCCTTTGTGTACTCTTGGTGGAGTGGCGCTCGGAGGAATGCACCCGTGCGCCCCCATCGCAAATGCTTGGGAGAATGTGTATGCCTTGCGTGAGTAAAATGTCAGGAGTCGCGAAACGGGACGTACTGGTGTTCAGGGCGAGGATCCTGCACACGATTCTATGGCTGCCTGTCCGCCGGTCAGCGCGGTGACACGTCTCCGAGCAGCAGCAAGATTGTTGGCAGCTGGAGCATTGGCGAAAGCCTTCCTTTCCGCTAATGCGGCCACAATGATACCCGAAACATTAGATCCATGCATTGACGAGAGAGAACGATGATTCATTCACCTCGACATTGTCACACGTTCTGGAAGATACCCGGGTGTCCGAGTCGGACGAGGTTCATCAGGTCTAGCCACTCGTTGAGTATATAACTCGCCGTTAAGTCAGGGTACCGGTGATATATCCAACTTCGTCAAGAGAGATACGCATTTGACGCAGGACGTGGTAATAATCCAGTCGACATGTAGTAGATCGAGAAGGGCATGACCACAGGAGACGATCGCTTTAACAAGTCCAGCCTTGAGCGCGTGGGTTATCCACTGGAGTTCTTCATCAAGGACCCATCCCAGAAGGTGGAAGCACGTGTCCAGCACGGAATCCATGTCCCAGATTTCGCAGTTGATAGCGCACACAACATTGATGAGCGCTCACGATGCCCGAGGACAGGAAGGCGGTCAGTGACAGCAAGCCCCAGGATCTCCAGCTGCACGGCATCGAGCGCGCTCTCGAGGTACATGGAGGTTTGCTCGGGCCTTGCCTGAATGAGGTTAATGTGGGCGACCACCAGTAATGTGAAATCGTCCAAGCTGCCACCAGTGCTCTCGATCATTTCCTCCATTTGTTTGGCGTGGTGCCCTTTCATCGTCGGATGATTATCCGGCTTCCGCATGCTCTGGTATGAGCACAGAGCGGACAACCCAATGATATCGCCACCAAACGCTCCATCCACAAGGCTCTTCCAAGTCTTAGCAGCTAAAACATGGATCCCGGGAGTGGAATCGACGGCTTCCGTGGTTTCGGGGTCAAAGCGAAAGCGCATGATAAAGAGAAAAACTGGAGAGTGAGATCTGCCAATCCGTATTCAGGGATACAGTAATAGTGCATATAATTGTTCCTTCCGAGCGTGTGGAGTGCGAGAAATGCCCGGCGCAAGGCAGAGATGGTGGCTTCGTCGGGTGATTCGAGCGCATCCGCGTTGGGGATACGCCCCGGATCAAGATTGTTATAATATGTGGGCAGGAAGAGCTGGATCTGGGATTCAAGGCAAGTAGAAATGTGCAGCTCCAAGCGTTAGAGGCTGTCCGCAATGCCGAATTTGGACGACTTTTGCCACAAGTAGCATGAGAGTTCTGGGACGAAAAGATGCCACGTGGCAGTGCCAGTGATGCGTGGGATACATCAGTGGCAGCGTTCGCCTAGCCACTTCTCCCGTGTTGCTCTCGTGTCCCATCTCTCCATATGGTTGCAATAATTCCAAGGAAACTAAGTAGTTTCCGCCTTCCGCAGGCTCGGGGCCAGGAACATGGCCCCTGAGCTCGGGTCGCGTTTTCTAATATGCTGATAAGGCGCTACGCCTAGAGATATGCAACTTTCCGTGCTTCCTGGCTGAGTCGAAGAAAAGCAACGACACAGCAGTGTCGATGGACGTACGAATGTTACTCGTCATCCACTGCCAGTGGACTCGGGAGCAAATGAACACATTCCACCGCATGTGGTGCAACTCCCTGCGTCCGACTAGAAGAGCGCGGGTAATTATTTTTGGGGGCCCCTGCCGGTACCGCTTCCGATGGATGGGTTCAGCAGATGTTCGATTGATCCGCCGGGCGCCGAATAGTGGTCGATTTCCAAGGTTCGACCCTGGGTATTCAAATTATCATGCTTCTCTCACAGCCCACTTCCATCGTGGGCGAGGCACTAAATTTGTTTATCGATGGGCTTCAGTCCCATGCTATTAGTACCCGCCGACATATTCGCACATAGCATACCTCATATGGGGATTCGAAGTGGGAGCTGAACAACTGCATCCGGAACTGTATCCGTGTTGATTGACGATGATACCCAGCAATTCCTTGCCTAGATACAGCGCAAATTATCCCATGATTGAGCACATAAGTAGTTCTTCCAGACAATTCTTACCCGCGAGCAAACGGAATCCGCGGCTTTCTGGCAAATGGAATGTGCGATAGCTAATGAACACACGCATCCGGACAGCTTCTCCCGAACGGGACACATATATATACCATTCGAGCCCCGTTTCCCTCTTCACAAAATGCCCCACGAGCCGACTGTGACCGAGATCCGTTTGAAGAATATCATAGCCTGCCTGACACCGGCTGTGACACTCTTGAACGACCTGCATGATTATTTTGCCACCCCTTTTGCACCGGTTATTTCAAGCACAACTCTAGCGTTGATCAATGCAGTACAGGTGGCTAATTTTGTACAATCCTTGATCAATCTGACCTGTTCCAGAATGTCAAGAGGAACAAAGATGAATGTCTCCAGCTCATGGAGAACATCTACCGTCTACTCTACGCTATCATCAATCTCTATCTGAAATCCGAGCCTGCGGGGACTCTGCCACCAGCGACATGGCATTACATCGGCAAATTTACCGAGTATTTTTCGTTCACGGGAATCCAGCTGGGGCTAACAAAACTCACGCAGAACCCTTCAGAAGATCGACACATATGTGGAGGCACAACAGGCCACAAACAAGATTAGACAGTTTTTCCGCCAGGGGGAGCTGAGATCACTGCTCAAGGACTGTCATGCCGGACTCCAGCAGGCACTGGATGTGTTCAAGGTAAGCGTTCCTTCATATTCTGCTAAGGTCAGCTAAATCATTAGTGTAGATTGAAGTCGGCGATATATTCAATGACATTGCCCAGATGCAGAACGCAGCCGAGAATACACACAAGGAAGTGCTGGAATTGATCTCCACTCTCTCAGATGGGACAACATCGGACAGGTCATCTTCGGTATGAACCGTTTTTCTGTTGTTGACTCGGAGACAGTTGCTCATTGGAGGATCAGATCTACCACACTGCCAATCCTTCGCAACCAAACAGGTAGGGCTTCGGAAACATCCCTGGAACGAACAATTCAGTTATTGTTTACTCTGCAGCTCAAATTCCTTCTCAATGCTGCCATCCAAGCCCAAGATTTTCCATGGCCGGGATTCAGAACTTGGTGAAATTGTGGAATGTCTGAACCAGGAAACAGCTCGGATTGCAATCCTTGGTGCAGGTGGCATGGGTAAGACAAGCCTGGCAAGAGCTGTCCTGCACCACCCAACCATTGTGGACAGATACAAAGACAGCCTATTTGTGCCCTGTGACTCAGCTACGAGCAGCATTGAGCTCGCTGCTTCTCTTGGGTCGCATCTCGGATTAAAGCCCGGGAAAGACCTCACCAAACCGGTCATTCAGTATTTCCTCAGAAGGCCACCATGTCTGTTGATTTTGGACAATCTTGAAACTCCATGGGAACCAACAGAGTCTCGTGGTGGTGTCGAAGAATTCCTGTCCCTCCTCACAGATATACCACACCTTGCATTGATAGTGAGTGCAGAGATTTCTAACCAACATTTACTGATACTTCTACAGATAACAATGAGAGGTGCAGAAAGGCCAGCGAAAGTTCGCTGGACTCATCCTTTTTTGTTGCCCTTGAAACCTCTGACAGATGAAGCTGCCAGACAGACTTTCATCGACATCGCTGATGATTCCCATGATTTGAAGGACATTGATCAGCTCTTATCCCTCACAGATAACATGCCTTTGGCAGTAGAGCTCATAGCACATCTGGTTGATATTGAAGGCTGCGCAAACATCCTGGCCCGTTGGGAGACAGAAAGAACCTCTCTTCTTTCAGCAGGTCACGATAGGAGGTCCAATCTTGATGCATCCATCACAGTCTCGCTGTCGAGTCCGCGGATTATCTCCCTCCCTGGGGCAAAAGATTTATTAAGCCTCCTGGAAATCCTACCAGATGGACTCTCAGATGTTGAACTTATTCAAGGCAACCTCTCCATTCCGGATGTCTTAGCTTGCAAGGCTGCATTACTCCGCACTGCATTGGGATACATCGATGACCAGAAGCGACTTAAAATCCTGATGCCTATCCGGGAATACATGCAGCATATTTATCCACCCATGCCTGTTCTAGTACAGCCCCTTCGCAACCACTTCCATTCACTTTTGGATTTATATCAGAATTACAAAGGAATTGAACGTGCTGGAGTAGTTCCTCAAATAACAGCCAATGTTGGGAACATACATCAAGTACTCCTGCGGGCTTTGTATCCAGATACACCAGACATATCTGATGTCATCAAATGCACCCTCTCTTTTAACGGTTTCCGACGTGTATATGGCCAGGATCAAATTCCGTCTCTTTTCCCCCGGCCTTGCGATCACAAGCTTGAAGCCCAATTCATTACAGAAGTGTTGAATTCCCACACATACCGCCCAATGGCTGATCCTGAACTACTGATATGCGAAGCTCTATCTCATTTCAACAACTCCCCTGATGCAGTCCTTGAGTGTGAGTTCCTTCTGTATCAATTTGGCAAAACTAACATGGACTTGGAATAGATCGTTTCTATGATGCGGTTGGATCCTATTATGCGTACCGCAAAAACGATTTTCCAGCAGCCATGCGCTCCTTTGAGAAGGCAGTCTCGTTTACAAGTTCCTCCGGAGATCCTCGGCACCAGTCGGTTGCATTGAACACCATCGCTTGGTTAAACTGGAGGGTGGGCGATATTTCAGCAGCACAGATGTATGCCCATCAGGCACAACGGCTCGCAAAGTTGGCTGGAACTCTATCTGAGGAAGCAAAAGCACTCTGGATTGATTCCTTGTGCTCTACAACCTTCGGCGACTACAAAGATACTGTTAATGTGCTTGAAAGGGCAAAAGAGCTCCTAGTTTTAGGTGGCATGTCAGGCAGTCACTTGCATCTTGGGGTCGTGAACAGCGAGGCAGAGGTTCACCTGCTGAAATCGGAGTATGCAGAGACCCGCATAATTTACAACCAAATTCTTCATGACACGTCTGCAGATGACAATGAGTATAATCATACGCTCGTCCTGCTGAACATTGCAGACATTGCTGTGATGACTGGTGCAAAGGAACAGGATGTGCTCAAAAACCTGGACAGAGCAACGGAAATATTCAGCAGGCTTCAATTTTCTGCTGAAGTAACTGCCTGTGAGTGCACTCTTGGCTTTCTCAAACTCAGAGAGGGAGATAGTCTGGCTGCGAAGATGTTATTCCAGCGCGGTCTGATTGCATCATGGGGAACAGACCCTGAAAATGTTTCCTACTGTCTACAGAACCTGGCAGATACCAGTAATTGGACTGGCAGTGACTTTGAATGGTCATCTCAATGGACAGTAGTATATTTGGCCTATGCGCAAAAATCACACCAGAGGTTGGCACTTTACAATGCACTCGCTTTCCTTGGCAAAGTGTTCCTGGCCAATGGGGACAGGTATACTGCACACAGCCTTTTCAGTGCAGCCTTGGATGGCTTCACTCACATGGATATTCATCGCAGGAGAGGGGATTCCATGCTCCATCTCGGAGATATCGCAGAACAGGAGGGAGATTTAGCCCTGGCAAGGAAACTTTGGCGAGAAGCTCGACCATTGTTTGAACGGTCGTTGCAGGCAAAAGACATGGCTCGCATTGACACCAGACTTAACGCCGTGAACAGTGATGGGAATGAGAGAATTTAATATTATGTTCTAAAATGCAGATACGGTACGGTATTCTTCACGTGAATGAAAATATTTATAAGTGCAACCCTGTATTCTGGTTTTAGATAATCTCGATACCTGTCCAGAATCCAAAGTTTGACTCCGGCTACTCTCAACTCTACCTGATGAAAATTAAGATGGGGAGCTTCTTGAGAGCAGACCAACGACCAGAACGATAATGCTCTGGCGACAGTGAAGAAGAGCTATAGGTGTGTATACTTCAGTAGATTCATGCAGAATTAATGTGCTAGTCTCGAAGGCGGACTGGACGGAATCATAGAGGACTACAACGTTGGAGTGCTAAGTGAGCTTATTGAGTGGTAAGTTCGTTAACGTTTCATTCGTCTGAAATCAGACTGCATACTAGGTAGTACAAAAAAAGAAAGAACTGCAGAACACAAGCGAATCGGAGTGGTTACGCGGCCACCGCAACATTATGGACGCCCACCCCGATGGCAGGTACGCTGATACCATAAATGTGCCCGAGAGACGTCTCGTTGCCATACGCGATATATTGCGAGCCAACGCGGTTGAGATGCATGATTCTGGTCACCCAATGCACCGAGGTACTTGAACGTCCCGGCTCTCAATCTTCTTTCCCAAACTCATATCAAACTCCTCCAACACGTCGTCCGCGAGAACGTCGTGCCCAGCACCGCAATAATTCTCCCCGCTGTTGTACAGGATCTTCACTTGCGTCGTGGGCCCCACGCGCTCCGATACCGTGCGGATGCGCGCGTCGCTGCCTTTGAGCATCTGCAGAACGGGCCCCAACGTGCTCGTGCGCGGATCCAGCTTGCACACCCCCTTCGCCCACGTTGCCTTCGGGTGGCTCGGCGTGGCATATTGGTGAGCGAGAGGGGTCGGCTAGAGGGCGCGGAGCGCGGCCTCAAATGTGTACTTCGGCGCGGGCACGATGCGATGTATGGCAGCCGCAGAGCGCCCGGGGCGGTCTGTGAGGAAGAGGTTGTATGTTAGGGTTACACGGTGGCCCACGAGCACGGGCTGCATCGAGTGGGTGACGTCGCTGTAAAATGCAACGTATGCAACGGCGGGTTCGGGAAAGGTAGCCTGCCCGGCGAATTCAGTGGAAGAGTCGAACGTCCAGGACCCGCCGTCATGCGAGAGGGTGAGCGCGCCGCATTTGTGTGCGGTAGGGAAGACAACTACCCCTGCTGTGTGCTTTGAAGAAGATATATGATAAAGGGTGCGTTCATACCGAAGGCATAGCATAGGCGTTCGGACCGGCATCCGAACGCCTATTGATGCCCGTTATGCCGACGAGCCGAACACTGACTGGAATCCTCCCCTTTATCTCGGAACTCTCACAGCAGTTAACCAAAAATCAATACGAGATTTTCAACGTCAAGTATTGCGGAGAACCTCAGTAGTCGCGCCATAATGGTACCTGGCCATACGCGCCCGCGATCACAGGCTTCTGTTTATTTTCCGACTCATAATGCGTTGGCTGCAATTTACTTCATGCCGCCGTTGCCTCTAGTTTCTCTGGACAGACGCTGTAACAATATATAGGTGATTCCCGCATTCTTCGACCAAATTGGCGATAAAAGCATTAAAAAGGTAAGTTGCTGGTTCCCTTCCAAAATATACCACGGAGAGGGTCAGAGGTGATTTTTATTGTATTTCAAGCAGCCAGTGCCCATTTTCTATGGGATATGTCCTCTAGGCTACCCACGACGTGTCAAGTCGCGACTAGGAGGCATGGGACTTCCCAAACGGGTGCTTATATAATAAGGTCGTCCGCCCACTGCGATGGCGTGGTAACCAAGGATAACCACAGGACTACGTTGCGATGGTGAACAGTTATGATGGCGTTGAATCAGTAGATCCTCCGGAGAATTGAAGTCCGGACGCGGCAAGTTGAACGATCGCGTGTCACGGGGCTATGTGCATAGTATGCGATCCACGGTCATACGAGCAACAAATCCCATACATGCACTGAGTAATTAACAGCGAGCAAGGATTTGCCAGAGACACGATGCGGGCCTATGTGTGTCTTGTAGTTCAAAGGGGAGTGACGCATTATCCATGAATATCTGCGCGTGGATCAGCATATCGAATGGAACGAAAATCCTGATGTTACCATCCCAAAATCTTTCCCAGATGCCACCGATATCAAGCCAATTATGTCAACTGGCAACGCTCCCTTTTCAGATGTTTCTACCCCGAGTGCGACCGATATCAAGCCACGAACTGGGCAGGTATAAATACGCTCCCAAATGTTCAGACTTTATTCCCATTTCTCGACCTGGTGTCTCTCATTTACTTGTCAATTCTTGGTGTATATTTCTTTCCTTCCACCCTACGATGAATCATTTCGGCTGGCTTCTGATCTCTCTCGTCCCCTTTTTCTTGCATGCCTTTGCTGGTGCGTGTTCCTCAAATGTCCACCGCACATATTGACCCTCCCCGCACAGCCCCGCTCCACCCAAGAGCAACGCTCACCTGTACTGACGCCGACGTCTCCCAAATCGCCGGACTAACTATCGACGCCCGCAGCCGCCTGCTGGAGATCAACCCAATGTACGAGATGGTCTCTCCAGCTTGCCTTACCCTTCAACACTGACCCCGTCTCCCAGCTCCGGTACCGCAGATCCCACTCCAATATTTGCGGCGGCGCTGTCCTTGACTAACGCCAAAAACGTCACGGATCAGCTTGGAACTAGCTTGCTCTTTGCAACTGCCCCGCCGCCGCCCGATAACGCCGTGGCGCTGATACTCGGCTCGCTTCAGGATGCTCAAAAAAGCATGGCGTCGATTGTACCGTGAGCCACATTGGATTCGACATTGATCCGCCTCACTGACAGTCTATTAACGCTTACCCAGAAATGATGTTTTCGCCAACAATACCGGGTCGCTGACACTCGCAAATGGACTCCTCACGAACGCCATAAGCGAGGTGCAGAGCTTGAATTGTACCACTGTATAGTGGGGGACAAGGACTTGGTCTCTTATCGACTACAACAATTGTCGCTCGTACCTCGCGTATTGTAGTCTGTCGATTCCTTGGTACCCGACGTTATTGTGGAATCCTAAATTTCTCTGGTGGTATTTACGCGTTGACCTCAGAAGCGTGCTATAGAATTTCTGGTAAGTATCGCATAACATTTGAGAGGATTTACATGGAAGGCATATGGGGTACAATACACCCGTGCGACTGTTGAGTTCAAATGGCTTGGATGAATTCAGACTCAACATGACCCCCGAATGCAAATCTAGGAGGTGCCGCTCAACTGAACTGGCGCGATGTATCTATCCGACTCCTTAATCAGGCACAGTGCCAGAACCGAAACACTCGCAATGGCCTAGGGGAGCCAGGGTGAGCAATTGCGTCAAGCTGAGAGACGCAATAATAACGGAAACGCACTGAATAGACAAGGAAGATTAGACCCGGGAACGTATTCATCGAGGCGTTGAGCACAAAGTAAAGTATCAGCCAGGAGAGCGCGGTGCCGAGAGCGCTGACGGTCTGGATGGCAGCCAGTAACTCCCCTATAATGAATTAATTTGCAATCAGGATTCAGACAGAAAGATGCGGAGAGCTATCACACACCGCTGCGGAGGGGATCGCCGCTGGCAACCACGACGCTCAGGAAAGCAGGTACGCGGAAATAGGATGCGCCAAGTATCACGATAACTGGAAAAAGTTTTAGAATCGGAGACGCGATTGAAAGACGGATTGTTTGGCCTACGGATCAACGCTTGTATCCGAGTCCGCGCCAAAGGGAAGAGCGCGGTGGCCACAACATAGATCACCGACCCAAAAATCGCCAGGTGTTTATCCATCTTGCTGTTCCCCGAGCTGGTCCCTTGCCATGCCGACTCGGTAGTGGATTCGGAATTGTTGGCGGGGAGGAGCGCGCGCTCTCCGTAGAACGGCCGCCCGAACTTGATGACAAGCGGGGTGATGACGATGAGTGAGACGCCGGTCGCGACAGCCACGGTGGACAGGACGTAGCGGTTCTTCCACGCGACGCGTCAGCGAGGTGAAATGCAATGTGAAGTGCAGGACGAGCTCACGTTGTTCAGTTCATGGTCCAGGTACAGCCATAGGTATATGAAGACAACGCTCCATAGATAGCCGGACGCGACCGCTTGGGTAAAGGCGTGGACTGTGCACCACAGGAGGCGGAGATTCCACGCGTCCGTGCTCGGGTTGCGATGCGGCTTCAACAGCGCCAGGGACCGCAGGAAACCCCGGAGCGGCGAATCGCGGTCGGACCCCTCGTTCTGCCACTCTTCTTGTAGCTTGGCGCGTCTCCCCGCGTCGAACGATTCCGGGAGGACGAAAGCGATGAATGCCAGCAAACCCAGGGCGATGGCAATGACGATCCAATACACGGCGGTATTGCTGTCCGTGTAAGTGGTTAACGCGCCACCAAGCGAATATCCCGGTATGTATGCAGCATATCCCAATCCTATCAGAATTGAGAGTTGGGCTGTTCTGCGGTAGTTTGTGTAACTTATCAGCCTTCTGGACCTGGGAGAAACAATGCCTCGAAGCCGTACCTTTGCTGGGGACTTGTGGTGTCGACGACATACATGGAGGTAATGAGGTCGAACCGCGATTGCCCCGCGATGGAAATTGTGATGAGCCAGAGCACCAACAGAGGCGCCGTGAAGGGCGTCGGTAGCCGATATGCCCCGATCATACACAAGCTGGACACAATTAACGTTGCGGTGAGGCCCACAAGCATGCTCCGTCGCCCATATTTTCCGGACAGCCGGCTCATGGGCACATACATGAGCAGACCTAATATGCAGCCACCGGTCAGCACGCGGAAATACACACGCTCTGGAAACACACACCTGCCCCGCCCTCCATGACCGCCGAAAGGTTCAGAAGCATCAGGAAGTACCAGAACACAGACGGATCCGTGCATTTATCCGAGTCTCCCGGGAACGGCGCATGCGCGCCGTCGCCCAGAAAATACCAGTAAAGCCGGCAGACGAGCTCGAGGAGGATATTTACCATTGTAGTCTTCAAAAAGAAGGCGCATAGGTTGACGAGAAACAACACGGCCACGATGTAGTACGAATGGATCGGCGCGGGCTCCTGCTGCGCCGCAGGGGTAGAATCCTCGGACTCCTGCGCATGCAGCAGTGGATCCCGTTCGGTAGCCATGCTTTGCGAGAGGTGTCGGCTTCAGCACCAAGTGTATGGGCGCGGGGTGTTTGAAGGAGGGAGGCAAGAGATCTGTTGTGCCATGGGTACGCCAAGAAATGGCTGTGCGCGGCCCAAAGAGCGGCTACCCTGTCCAAAGGGCTGCGCATTTAGCGTGGCTGGCACCCGTACGCCGGCGTTTGATCAGAGTCCGGAGTAGTCCGTGTTCCGAAAAGTTCCCACAGTTATTGTGGCGACGACGGATCTCCTCCGTGATTGCTCCCGCTTGCCACGGAGCATGGGTTCTGCACACAAAAACACCACCCGTTGGACCCACAATCAATGTTATTCGGGGAAGTGCAGACAAGTGTCGAGAATATCCACTTCTTCACCAAGAAATCACCCCCACGCCGTCCAAAAGTCTGCCAGTGGTCCCTGCCAAGGTTTCATACGCCCCTCGAACAGCGGAACACGAGGGCGGAAGAATGAATGAGAGATCCTTATACATTCCTGTTTTAAAGGGTACAATTATAGAGCTCCCACATCCTCGGGTCCTTCAATGCCGCAGCATCTCCCCGACTTTCTGTTGCATCTGGGCGAGCAATGGACCCTTCGTCGACGTCGTGCAAGAAGTTTCTATTATAAAAATACTCCAACCTATCCGAGTCCCTCAATATCACTGCTTTACAGACAACAAAAATAATCATTACAAGTCAGGATCGGGTAACTATCTATAGCTGCGCACAATCCAGGGACGTTAAGGCGTCTTTGAGATTCTACACTTTCCTACTCAGCTAAACCCGCCCGGTCGGCCTGGAATTTCTATGTGGATCTTCGCTGTGTTTATCATCTTCGCTGACTATCGACGTACTAGCTTTTGCTCGTGCCAAGTGAGATGGAAATCAACCTGTTTTGGCTGACAGATACTGCATTTCAACCGGCCCTAACCAGCTTGGCTTAGCTCTACTTAACTGATGGCTAGGTCTGGCTAGCCGGCTAAGCAGACCTGGTTGATGGCAACTAAGCCTAACTAAGCAGAACTAAGTACAGCTTCGGTTATCTTGGCTTCGATCTACTTAGCATAAGCTTAGGTCGTAGTAAACATAGCGTGCGGATGTCAGCGCAGCTCTGCTTAGCTGAAGGTAGGTGAGTTTAAGCCACCTATCCTCAGCTAACCCTAGCTACACACATCTCAGCCTGGTCCTGCCAATCTCAGAAATCATTCTGCGGCGCATGTTAATCCAATGGGGATGCAATACAGGTTATTTTCGGAATATCATACGGGTCCTTCTGCCACCATGTGTCAGTGACTTGTCAAGTTTCCGCCTCAGATCATTCTTCCCGATATAGTAACCTTTTTCGGCAGCTTCGGCAGGCCTAAGCTTTAGCGCACCGAGTGTCAAGCTCGACTTTTACAGTGAGGCATTCATGCTGGACCATAGATAATGATAAAAAGAGTAGATTATGCATGTAAAGTTATGGCTAGCTAAGAATATTGTACAATTCCTTGCTTCGTGTGCGCGAACGAGGCTTTAGTGTGCCGACCTGAGAGGCACCGGCTGGGGGGACCCCCCGAGCGCAACTGATCTTCACCCTAACGCTAACCGGTCGTGGCGGGACGGCATTGCTGATACCCGGAGTTAGAGCGCGCTGCGCTTGCCCTAACTCCTCGACAGGGGGCATCGGTGTCTGCAACGACAAGCGAAATCTCAGGAGCGGCGGGGTGGGTGGGACGGAGGGCATACAGGGCGTGGCCGATGTGGCGGGCGAGGGTGGTGGGAGGAAGGGAGAAAGAAATTGCGGCTGACAGCGCGTGGGTTGTTTGTCATGAGCGGAGCTTGAAAATGCGACCCGTATGCCGCGCTGCCGAAAGTAGTTACTATATCGGGTAGATTGATCTGAGGCGGAAACTCAAAAGTGGTGTCAGTGTGCTAACGAATTGATCAAGTTGAACAATAATCCCGAATGATTTACACATCAGACTTTTGACATTTAGCTTGTGACCTTGTACAAGGTCAAACAAGGTCACAAGCTCCACCAAAACGCCCACAAGGTCGCAAGGTCACAAGACAAGTCCGGATTTTCACAAGCTCGAAATTCTGTCTAAAAATAAGTACTCTGTAGTGCGCTCAGGGCACTCTGAGGGGCGCCTTCAGCCGCAGGGAGCTGTTGACAGCTGTGGGGATGATACCTTTTAATAATAGGGTGGGTTCACCACTGCAGAGTGCACGGGACTTTAGTATTTTTGACCTTGTTTGACCTTGCGAGCTTGTCAAGAGTTTGTTGCCAAGGCCACAAGCATCAAAAGGTCACAAGGTAAATGTCAAATGGCTGATGCAGTTGACTATCTCACAATGCATGATGTTAAAATGCATTAATCTGATAATGCATCATCCATCCCTGGGCCCTTTGAGTCCGCATGCGCTCCCCATTCTGGAGAGCTGACTTTCAGCGGCGCAGCGGTCGATCGCGTTGACAATTTCGATTTCTTCGGGGACGCAACAGTGCTATCTACAGGTGCCATATTCGTTTCACATATACATCTCGTCTATACCCCACAAGTCTCTCACGCACTCCTATTCTCAAACACAAACTTGAAATCCTCGCGCGTCCTCAGCTCAGCGATCATGTCCCGGCAGAACTCATTCCCGTCATCCGCCAGTGCCTGGAACTTGGGCAGATTCTCGCGTGTCCACTCGACATCTTGGCCGGCCTCTGGTACCATGAAGCCCTGCTCGTACCCGGCCGTCACCGTACCGAGCACAAGAGCGCCGGCGAAGTGGGCGTGTGCCCCGCCCTGGGTCGCGGGTTCGCTGATGCTGGCTGTCCAGGCGGCTTCGAGCTGGCGGCATAACGACTCGTAAAGGTCGCGCGTGCGCGAGGGCCCTTGGCGCACGTTGCCGATCACCATGTTCAGGGTGCCCGTGCGCTTCTTGCCCCCCATGTAGTGCTCCGTCGCCGCGTAGTTAGTGAAGCGGACGTGCACGAAGGCCGCGGGGACCGTGAACACCGTGCAGTGAATGGCGGTGATGCGCTGGGCGAGGTCGGCGCGCTGGGCCTCGATGAGGGGGTAGCTGTGCCAAACTTCGTAGAGGGGCATGGTGAATAGGTGTCAGTGATTGGGAAGCTGTCTCGACCCTTTATACTATTCCCGCTACCGTTAGGTAAGGGTTTTAGCGCGACCACTCCGCAATAACAAATTGATCCAACTCACACCTCCCTCACGGGACCGTCCTATTTTCAGGCCCCGGAGTAAATCGCATTTTTGTCATTTCTTTTACGAGCTGAGGTAAAACCAGTTCCGTCAAAGTTTCACTCTTTCTGTGATGCAATTAAACCTCCACGTACTCTAGCGCTTAGTATGCGTCCGGTCATGTGACCGTTCAACTCGGGCATTCGCCGAGGATGAGCAATCACTCGGGCTCATCCCCGACCGCCTGAGTCATTTCGTGGAATTAGTATAAAGGAAGTGCTCCCCCTGATGTAGACACAATTATTCTTTGCTCAATCCATTTACCTTGATCACTAAGTTGCGTGAATCTAAAAGTTATCACCGACTGCTTCAAGACATCAGTGATATCACAATTTACTTGTCGGCTTGGTGTCGATTTGAATGGATTAATGTGATATAAACGGTACATCTGTGTTTTAAAGCCTAGTGATCAATTGTTAATTGGTCTCATCAATGTTTGCCTCATGTTTTGCCCGAGTGTTGTCGCTGTTTGTGATCTTGCCTATTTCGTCTTCTGGCTTCCAAGTTCCAACGATATGGACGGCCTCCCAATGCTAACGGCCTCCGCATCGCGCCACCCTTCCAGCTACGCCTCGCTCTCCCTACCGCTTCTCGACCTCCTCGACGCCGTTCTGCCACCACCGTCCGAGCTGACCCTCAGCGTCGGCTCCGGGACGGGGCTTCTCAAAGCGCTTTCAAAGCGCTTCGAAAGTTTTCTGCAGCACCAACCGCACCGCTCGAGCCCGGACTCTTTCCTCGGCGTCGAGGTTGCCTAGGCTCGCCCAATAAACTACTTTCTGCCCGAAGGGAACACCGCCGTCGTCCTGGGCACCTGGGCCGTCGCGCCTGGGGAAGGAGTTAGGGCAAGCGCAGCGCGCCCTATCTCTAGCCATATGTGTAGTTCATTTGGTTACCCAAATTATTGGTCAGAAATATGCTTATAATGTCAAGGGGTATAGAGCTAAGAGAAATGTGCCTGCCAATAATTTGGGTAACCAAATGAACCGCGCATAAAGCTAGATTCTACCGATCGGCATCATTTCTGTTTTCCCGATATTAAATTTTACCCCAGCGGCTATGCACCACTCATCCAGAATTTTCAACAGGGCACCACAATCATCGGTTGCATCAAGATATACTAGCGTATCATCCGAAAACAAGGTGGTTATCAACCTTTCTTCCTTCCCTCGTACTTTAAATCCTTTCAGGTTCGACTGGCGGAGGGACTCCTGCGAACGGCTCGATAGCGAGGTCAAATAATAGGTACGATAGGGGGTCGCCTTGTCACACACCGCGTGTCACTCGGAAGGGGTGCGCGCTCATCTCGCCATTTATTATAACGTATGTGTGCATCACTGTACAGGGCCTTGATTATGTTGATAAATTCTTTGGGAATGCCGTAGCTGGCCAGCGCACGCCAGAAGTAGTCATGTTCTATCTTATCGTAAGCCAGCTTGGTCGGGGTGTATCAGACTAGGGGCTGTATTCGTCAGTTTGCAAGAGCCTTTGTGAAGAGCTTGTAGTCTGTATTTAGTAGCGAAATTGGTCTGTAATTAGCGATAATTGCCTTATCATTCTTTTTATATAACGGGCACATCCAACTCTTCGAGAACCCGGTGCCTTCCGTATTTTTCTATGTCGTTGTACACCTAGTGCATGGTCTCAATGAAATCTAAGGCAGGTTTGTTAATCGCTTGATAGCTCTCATATCTTTGATTCAGAATTTTCTAGACTTCGTACGTTACTTATACCATCCAGACCGGGCGCTTTGTGATTAGCTGACTTTTTAGCGGGTAACGTACATCTTCTAGAGTTAGTCTCGTCTTCAGTAACTCGTTCTTCTCTGGTGTTACTTTCCTGGCTGTGCGTCCCAGTACCGCTTCAATTTTTCCTTCCCGAACAGCTCGTGGTGTCTGTGTCCTGTCTGTCTGGATCCTATTGTGGTAATCACGGGCCATGTCCACCATCTTTTTGGAGTTCGTCTCATACTGTGGTAGTCCTTCTGGGTCAGTGTTCTTTTCAAGCCTCCCAATAATCTCTCGGGGCTTGTGTGGCTTGTTTATTGCAGTCCAGTACTGCCCGATGACTTCGCCGTACAGACGGTTCCGAACTTGGGCGGTCAACCGTGGTACTCTCAACACTGTCCACGGTTGCCTCCTTCCATCGCATGCAGTCAATTGTGATTGACTTGCTTCATTACGGTATGTACTCCGGGTACAACGACGTAGACTTAGGGGGCATAAGCGAATGCGAATCGCTTGAATCCAAATTGTGGACCCTGCCCATGAGTCATCCACCGACTGTTCAATTTGAAGTCGTCCTCGGAAGTTCGACGCACGAAACGGCAAAGGAATTGTTCCCTGGCTTGATTTCGCGCAGCATGGTATGTGTTTGGGCACATCGTTCGTTCCTAGCTTATGTATTTCAATCTAGCTCCAACGGCGGGTAGCCTTGTCGGATAGGTGGTGGAAGTTATGTCCTTACACTCAAACTCGGTGTCAGTTTCCTCCCCATCTGACAAACCTTCACAGGATCTGGTCGATACGCCGTGACGCTCTGACTTTGTTACGCGTTTTCTATTCATGCCCCTCAGCCCACACGCGGATGTACTCTCACCTAGTTTGCCTCTTCCCCCTTTGTTCAAAAGGCCGAAATGATTTCGTGGAAGACCTTTTAAATGATTCTTCCTCGCGATAGGACTCCTTCTTCCACGGTGTTCCACGCGGTGACCTATAGGAATGCCCCGGTGTATTTGTTCAATTCATAAACTCTCATGTTCATCTCCTTCTCCAATTCCATTTGCATTGACTCCGAACTTGAGTTTTTGTGTTTTGGGCTTCCCCCTTGGGATGTTCGGAATATTTATTCCTCCTTTCTCCCGAGTAGGACCAAGTGCAGGTCCCCCTGCGTGCACTCATGTTTTTACTGGATTAGTCTGGATGAGCCCTCGATGCGCACGAGGAAGAGATTGTGAGAAGAGGCAAAAATGTGCTTAGAACGGTATACAACCGACCCCCGTTCCGGATTGACCCGACTTTCTCGGTGACTTCAGACAGAAGCGTCCATGCTGTCGAATGCGAAATGCCGATACGCTCACTCCCACCTCTGGCGCAAACTTCTGACTGTTCGTACAAGTTGGCATATAGGACGCTGTTTTTCCCCCAGTTGTTCCCTTTTTACACCCCTAAACCCAGAAGGGAAAAAAACTGCAAGAAAAATGGAGGGAATGCCAAAAAAAGAGAGAAAAAAAGGAGCGCAAAAAGCAGTGTAAAAAGGGCTACTGTGAACGACCCTAATCCTGCCCCACAGAAGCCCACGGTCGCGATTTCTACCCAGGACCAAGTAGAAACCCTGCTGAAAGACAAGTGCTTCAATGCGCAGAACAAGGCAGGTTTGGCAGCTATGAAGGATGTCGATGTCGTCGCTGGGCCGCATCAGGAAAAACCCAAATTGCTATGAGGTGCTACATAGACATACATAGACATACATAGACAGATATAGACGATATAGACGATATAGCAACTGTCTATATCATCTATATGTGTCTCTGTATATCTATATAATAAGCCACAGAATTTTGGTTTTCCTGATGCGGAGCCTTGACGTTGAAACAGAAAATAACCATTGAGGACGCAGGGAATACAGAGGTAGGCATTCCTCCACTCAAGGAGCCGTTCAACCAGGTTGTGCTGGTCACTGATAATGGTAAGCGAGAAACTACTTACTCTTTCTTTCTGGGTACGGACTCTGAAGTCACGATAGCGATGAAAAAGCTCAAGTTCGTCGAGCAAGGAGACCTCCCTTCGTCTCTGGCGGAGAAACAGACGAAATTAGTAGCATTCCTGAAGAAGAAAGGTGAGCAGGAACAGCGGTCACATGGGAACCGCGAGCAGCATTAGTTTTGAATTGAGGCGATGTGTCTCTTTCTTCGTCCGCTGCGCCATGAATCTGTCACCAGCACCCTAAGCCCAAACCCAGTCGGATTTCAAGTGGTATGAAGATCTCAGTATTGCGCACCCCTAGATGACCATTCCTGAGCGATTATAAGGCTCTAACCGTTTCGTTTTCGTTTACGGTGGAGCCTAAACTAAACGGAAACGATCACAAACGTTTAAAAAACAGTTTAAACAGTTTATAAATGGTATTTATTGCATGCATTTAATAACATCCATCTGGCTACCTTCGAGTGAGCAATCATCATTCTGCTTCATCCAATTCAACTGACAGGGTATTCAGCAATCCATTTTGGCAATCCCTGTCGACGTACCAAGTTAAAGTGGGGAGGAATCAGAGTTCGCGAGTTCGCCGAGATGACCGAGCGCCATCAGACATTGGCGATTTGGGGCAACTTCCCGCTCCTCGAGACGCGCATGGGTGACTAGGAATATTGCAGGTTGTAGCCATTCATGCCTGCCTTATGAACTTCAATGTATGCTCCCGAATCCACCCAAAAGACCATGGATAGGTGAGTGCTGTTCGATAAACCGTTTAACCGTTTAGTTTCCATTTATTGACTGTTTCCAAGGGTCTACAAACCAAACGAAAATTTAAACGGTTATAAATGAAAACAATTGGAGCCTTAAGCGATTCGGACGTCGTGAAACGAGCTAGGACGCAGAATGTGAGGACCGACGAGGCCGTGATATTGGAAGATACATTACACACCTAAAACGACAATCTTTCCGCCTTGTTAAGTGTGGGGTTTAATGTTGACTATTCAACTCACTTTCAGATCGTCGGAAAGTCCCTCTTTCAGTTTGACAATTAGTGTGGCAGAATGTGGTAATTTAATCACCCCTTTCTGATCAATTGGAAACAAAGAAATTCCATCGAAAGAGAAAAGCTGGAGGAATGTTAGCCTTCCAACTGAGATGAATGCGACGATGAAAGGAGTATTTTTAGCACTCCTTTCAGTTTTGCCGGAATCAAAGACTTTAATCCTTTGCGGAATGTGTGACACACCAAAAGACAAAGGTCACACATTCCACAAAGGATCAAAGTTTTTGGCGACACTGAAAGGAGCGCTAAAAATACTTCTTCCATCTTCACATTCATCTTGGTGGAAAGTATTACTTTCCTCCAACCTTTCCTTTTCGGCTGAATGTCTTTCTTTCCGGTTTAGTGGAAAAGTTTGATTAAATTACCACATTCTGCCACGCTAATTACCAAACTGAAAGAGGGACCTTCCGATGATCTGAAAAGTGAGTTGAATACTCAACATTAAACCCCACACTTAACAAGGCGGGAAGATTGCTTTTTTAGGTGTGTTATGAAGACCAGGCGGCAAGTGATTTGGGACGTTGATGACGTCGGTATTGCAAGCTAAGAAAATGATAACTCGGGTGCATTCTGAAAGGTCCCGGGTGGCCCTAGGCTAGACTAAACTACGTAAATGCCCATATAGTTTAGAAAATGGCGTCTTTTGGCCAAGGCGGGTGCATTGAGGGGCACTGGAAGCAACCCAGGGGCACCGGCAGCGATAAGGGCGTTGACGGCAGCGACGGACTGCGGTCCTGGGTTTCGGGGGTAAAAATGTTACTGGCACAGGAGATAAGGACTACACACCGGTTAATCCTACGGCATCTGCGAGCGTGATTGGTATTGCTTCGCCGGCAGCAACAGGTGCAGGTACACCAGGCGGGTATCGAAGGTGAGTGGACGCCGTCGCTGCCGCATTGTGGCTGCGCATGGGGACTAGTTGAAGCCTAATGGAGTAAGAAACGCAAAACGCGATCACGATGAACGAGAGTAGTGCCACCCTTCAGTGAGCAACCGGTTGCTCGTGATGACGGCGTTGTGGGTGGCAACGACTTGAGCTTGGACCTGATTGAAAGCCAGAACAACTTGGATCATGTTCTGGTTCATCGCTATGATTTGTTGCGTAGGATTCTAATCCCAGAACACAGTTAGTCGTCGAAGATCCATAATCAATCCAGGCGACACACAGAGTTGGGGATGTTTACGGCCTCCACCGCCATGGTTTGCATAGCAGCGGACATCACATTCCAGTTCGGCTGGGGAAGGGCGTGGTTCGGGACGGGGAGTGGCTGGAGAACCAGGGGCGGAAACGGCGGGCGAGGAGCTTGATTCATCGTAGCCGGAAGAGAAACCGTGACGATTCTTTGGTTTTTGTTGTAATTTCTTAAGGAATCAGACGGAGTTTAGATGTAGAATCCAAGAATAGATTAGCATTTGGCTGAGCTCTGCAAACGCTTGAGCAATACATAGAATCTGAGCTACTTATATACTAAATTGTCCATTGTAACTAGAATGTTCTGTAATATTCTCCTGTATTCTCCTGTGTTCTACTGACTCGTTCTCTGACTCGTTACGACTCGTTACCTCGGCCATGATGCCGGGTTGCCTATTCTGGCACTAACGCTAACAGTTTTTCGCACGTGGCCATCATATGACTGATCCGATCTTGTCCGATGTACCGGATCAGACGATATCGCACGGCATCGTCGCTGGAGGCCTCTTGCGATGGGCACTGCGCTGAGTTGAAGGTTGCGAAGGTGTTGGGATTAAAAGCGATATTTCAATTTGGGCCAGGTGAACCCGTTACTTCGTAGGCATTATTATATATATATATATAAGACATGCCTTCGCTTCGCTCCGGGAGCCGAGACTTTTGGCTGTTTCTTGCACGTATTTCTGTAATGATAGACGCACATCACGATCGATTGAATTATTCGAGCGATTACGAAGCTGTTGTAGCTACGGTAAATGGGGAAATATCAATAATGAATGATTCCCTGTCGCATATATATCCTCCTGTATTACTAGTAGTGAGGCTTATTGAAATAATGTTCACGACACTCCAAGACCCATGTAGATATTGCGGCCTGAGTCGAGTCAAACCCCGGGCCGCCTTTCGCAGTTCGTCCCGGTTGCGGGCGTCAACCCCCGCGCGCAAAGTCGGGGCTCGACGAGCGGCCGCGCGCGAAGTCGGGAGTGAGCGACTAACTGCGGGCATACGCCTCGGGGCTGACCGAGCGGCGGTCGTCGTGTGTCAGTGGCGGCGCCGACTCGCCCATGTAGGCCCGCAGAGGCATCGCGGGACGGGAGTGATGCGGGTCGAGAGGATGTTAGTTGCGGGGCAGGACGGGAGGGAACAGGGGAAATCCACTCAATCGCAAGATAATTGAAAGCAGGGGGAAGGCGCCGTAATGCGGCAGCCTGAGCCCTATATCAGAAATTTCTTAGAATTTGAGCAAACTCACTTCTCGAGTATGTGTCCACAAACATTGGAGTTCGCACGGGAAAGAGTGACCGAAGAACCCGTGGAGGAAATCTGATCTTGGTGCAGGAAGAGTTAGCTTTATATGTTGCCAACCAAGGATCAAAATAAAAATAACACAAGATCTGACGGTTCAATTGCGCGAGTAACCCCTAATCGAATAGGCGCTGCTAGGAAATCTGGTTGCCCAATCAAGTCCTTCTGCGGATCTGTCTGATCTGTTACATCGATCCCAGCTGCAGAGAAATGAAAGCTCACATCGAGATAACATGAGCTGAACTTGCCAGTGGTTGGCTGCGATTATTAGGTTTTAATCCGCACGATGTCCCAGGAAATATGCAATGGTCAGCATATCGGAAAAATATATAGGATGACAGATTGCGTGCGAATAACTGCTCACAGGACGCAGCCGTGCTCCATACTACACCGGGCGGGCCTCTGGGATTTTGAATCCGGATAACGCATTAGACTTCAGAGATCGCTATCGGAGCTCAGATTCAGAAAGAGATCAGACGGAGCGAGGTGGTCGAAAAAGAAAGAGATGCACATCCACGTAAGATGCAACCCCTCAGTCGATCTCCGCAGCATCATGGGATAACTGTGTTATTCGACACGATAAGAAGGCGTGCTGGCAGAAGAGAACATTCGTGGGAAATCCCGGATGCCAAATACCAGGGCGGTCTTATCCCGGAATCCTCGATAATCTGGATGAATTCGGAGATTAATGGGCGGGACTTTTTATCAAGGTGGAGAGAGACATGCACACCGACGCCGCAGCTGATCGAAATATGCCTGTAGGTACGGGTAAGTCTATTTTTCTTCATATTAAGGACTAATATTGGCAAAGCATACCAACAGAACTCGCCTCTCCAACCCAGTATCAAACAAATCGCAATTACGTTCCAACGCACCGCAAGGCCGTCGGATGGAATCCCCGACGGTGTGAACGAATTGAGGGATGGCTTCGGACGAGTATCAGCCAAGCTCGACGAACCCAGACTCGGAGCGAAGATATTCGGACCTGTGCAGCGTACGACGGGGTATCTGTAGATGCACGGTGTTCCATGGACCATAGCGCGATGGCCACCAGCTCAGTCCCTGATCTGTATAGCTGCGATGGTTGTGTTCGTGTGCCAGCGATGATTTCACGAGACTCCTAGATGCTTTCGATGCAATAATCCACATCCCGCATAGAAATCGGAGAGTACAAGTGATCGCAAGAGGCAGACACCGGCGAAAATGAAGCACAAAACAAATCCTGCCGTATCGGGAACCAATACACCCGTGCGAAGCAGATGTACCTTGAATCTAGACTGCAGAGGAATGGGGAAGAAGACGGTTCTTCATTCTTGAATCGAGAGGCAACGGGGGGCCGTATCGCGGCGCGCCTCCTAAAACCTAGTCTCAAATTGAACAGGAGTCGTTGCAGCATCATGGCGGTCTTATCTCAAGCGGCGCCACACCAGATTATCCAGCGGCTACGGGAAAGTGGATGAAATTCAGCGAGTGGGCGTGAGGATGTTGTTGGTCGAGAGCAAGGATCATCGAGCGGCTGTGCACCCAAGTCATCGGTCTGCAATCCAAACAGCCACAAATCGCCACTCATGTACTTATCCTCGTCCTTTGCTCTAAATCCAGCAGGACCCCTCGCAAAGCCCCATCGGCCATGCCGCCATCGCCAGACCGCTCTTGCTGGCTTCTTGATTTCGTCGACGCCTTTATGCCTTCACGCTCGATGTGGTCTTTGCGCGAAATCCGTGATCTTCCCCGGCTTCAAGGAATATGCACCCGGGCGATGCCTGTGAATCCATCCTTTAGACGTAAATGCGCAGGCGGGAGGTGCTCAACACGACACGTGCGATTTGCTCCGTCCACCTCGGCCCCTACTCACAGCGTTTCCAGGCGGGTGCGCGATCGACACATGCGGAGGCTAGGCCAACCCCCAACGCTAGTGCACTGGAGCGCTTTCCTCAATTCGACGATGTTGCCACAGAGACTCCGCGGAATTCTTAGCGCTTTTGCGCCTGCCGCAGATCGTCGCGTACTTGACGAAAGGGAATCGTTTTTTTTCAATATGTGTGTACGACTCACTCCCACATCCTCCGCGCGTACTTATCGACCCGGTACAGGTCGTCGCTGTCGCCTAGTCCCACGTACCACTGATGCGGAATGCCCTCGCAAGGAAGGCGCTTTCGTCTCGACCCCGCCTGCACACCCATCGACACATGGATTTGAAGGACGCCCACCCAGCCTAGCTTGCAGCCGCTGTGTGCTCATCTCGCCCGCTTCCTCCGGACTTCTGTAGTCATTTCCCACGCCTGCGCACTCGTGCCCGCCCGTTGTTCCCGTCCTTCGCCGCCTCGCCATGCATCCCCACTGCACCAGACTGCACCCTTCGTGCTTAGGCACCCCATCCATAGCCCACCGCCGCAGACCCCGCGCACGTACGCTATGCCGCTACCGCAGATACCGCCCTACCGCCAGCTGTAGCCGCCATTGCTTTCGGTGCCAACACCCCGCTTCCATCGCCACCCGTACCACCCGCTCTATGCGCCTCCGCCCCTCTGGCGTGGAGCGATACCATCCTGCGCCCGGTCGATTATGGATCTCGTACCCCCCCTGTACTTGTCGTTCGCCCCCACGCATGCCTCTGCCACCGTGGTGCCGTCCCTGCATCGGCGCATCGACCGCCTGCCATACCAAGTCGCCGATCATGCGCATCTTTAGCGGGATGTGTCCCTGCGGTGCTCCCAAACCATTCCCTATCGCCCTCCTCCTGACGCCTTTCTGTCTACGCCACACCCTGCCACTGCGCTCGCCGTAGCTCGCAGTCGCGCGTGTCCAGCGGAGATATGGCAGGTTCTGGGGAAGGAGAACGGTGGGATGGACGGGTCCCTCTACCCGTGGCACAGTCTCCTGCTCCGTCGTCCCGCTCGTTGCTCGACGCATGACGCAGCGGAGATGTATCCACGACGCATGCGGGATGTGGCTCGCACGCAATGGCGGAGCCCGCGGGGGGAGGATGGGACATGCGGGCGGCATGCGGATGGTCCTTGCCCAATGCCTTCCTCTCGCGTGGACCACCCGAATGTGGCGACCACGATTTGAGGACCCGTCCAAGCATTCATATCTGCAGCTCTACTGGATCCTCGAGCCCACGCAGCGTGTACCCTTCCCTTCTGCCCCCCTCCTCGTAACTTTAAACTTACTTCGTCTCCTTTCATAAAATGGCACGTGACTCTGTCATCACCGCTTGCCTCAAATTCGATTTACTCAACAACTCGATTCCTGCAGGCGCGGGGTTGGCTCCGCCTGCCAGACCACCTACTCACGCTGCAGTCGGACGTGGATATGAAATCTTACGCGTATCTCTGCGTCACCTCGCCCGGGACCAGTCCCGAAATGTGACTCGAAGAACTAACTATTCACCGGGAGCCAGACTCGTCGTCCGGTGCTCGAATGTGTTGGGCCACGAGTACCAACATCGCTTTGACCTAGTTTTCATACCCGTCAATTCAATTCTTTTCATCTTGCGTTTCTTGTCCTCGCTATACATCCCCGGACATCGAGATACGAACGCACCACACATTTGCAACAATATCGCCAGTGCTATCAGCCGTTGTCAGTGTTTTTTCCCCCTTATTATTCGGAGCTCTCAAATGGGTCGTTGCAAACGCCTCCGGCTTGTGATGCTGTGTTTCCGTGATATCTGGCGAAGGTTCTCGACTGTATTATGCTCACTGTTTCCACCAGACCTGCTACCTTTCCTCTGCTTCCCGCAGCTTGCCCCTGAGTTCCTGATCTCTATTCACTTTAGCGCAGTGGACAGCTATAATCATCTTGTTGTGGTATTCTTGGCGACGCCTGTTGGTATTGTTTCTCCGGCACTTCACTCTCTTCCCAAGTCAGCACGGAACGTTAGGAACCATCGAATTCTTTGCATTGCACCTGTCATGTCAGAGAAGTGAACGGGAGATACATCGGGGTCCAGTGCACCGACTTCTTTCACAATTTTGCATGGTCGTGATTAACTTCAGTTAGATGCGCCCGGAACAGCATAGACATTTATATCCTACCTACCTATCTGATCCGAGAATACGGGCCCGTATTCCGTTTTGACATTAGTAGAAGATGGAAGTGGGGAAGACAGTGGGCGCAGCGTGCAGGCTGGTGAGCTCCCGCATCATGGCCTCGTCGAGGTCGTGCTGGCGTAGATCGTCGAGCGTGGAGCAGTGACATGGAAAGGTGTCGGTGGGGGAGGGAATATGTCGGCGGTGGACGGTTAGCCATGAAGAAGCGCTGCCGCCATCTTTCAGTTCCCACCACCCACCTAGGAATCTGGGATGTTGACACCTTTACCTGGAGAGGTGCGCCACGTTAAGCTTTACATGGGGGCGGGAACGGCTGGTCCTGTGATTATTTGACACTGGGCCACGGTGACCACGATGAGTACAAATTTGATGGAGGTGGAAGGCGGCGGCGCGGTGTGAGTCACCTTTACATGTAAAGGTGGGCGGGAGAGGGTGAGCCGGAACCTGCCGGCGATGTGTTTTTGAAGAGAGGGCGGGCGTGCCGATCACAATGACGACGAGTTTGATGGGAGTTCTGATAGCGGCGCGGGCGTGACGCTTTGTGACGGGACGCGTCGGGGGTCCTTCCGACGACTGATCGTGATTTTGTTTCCGGTCCTACATTCATAAGGCCCTCCGGGCACCCCCTGGTACCGATACAGCCGACTGCTACCCCTGCCTTGGTTAATTTGACACCTTATATCCCTCCTTCAATGCTAATACATTTATGCATACAGATGTGATTTCTGAGCAAGCAGTAGCATATGCAGTGTATTTCCTGAGCATGCCGCTGGATTTTGAACAAGAAAAACGCGGGCGACGCTATGTGCCGCCACTGCTCGAAATGTTGATGGCCCCCAGCAGAGCACATCAAGGCACTGTACATGTAACTTAGTGACTTAAATTTATTGGGATTTCCAACTCCCAAATTTCTTAGGTACATTGCCCATGAGCACGTTAAAGTATGCAACCTCATGAGACTATTAGTATAAAGTCTCTTGCCTTTGCTGACACGCTACCACATGATGGAGTTCAACTGAGTGGCACAAAATCTATAAGTTCAGTTTCAACATAATTCTGTTCAACTTATGCCTCAGGGATTTTCCCCAAGCAGCACGTGGTCCAGAGTGCACTTAAAAAGTCTCGATTGGAGTTCTGGGGTTTTGTGAGTGGGTCCAATATCTCCTGTGTCTTGGTTTCCTTCCACAACAACCAAGATCAATCCTGCCATCAATGCCAACGACATGACCGGCAATCACGTCGGACTCTGAATTTTGATGGTATGCCCACAACACCGACTGGGGACAGTATGCTGCTTCTTGTGACCCTGCTCCCTCCTGCTCCAGAATGGGGTCAGCTACGATGCCCATAAACATAAACCATTCTTTGTTGAAACATCTAAATCCATTTTTTACCACAGTCATTTAGTAATTGCGGACTTTCAATTCAGGTCGTGACTTGTGCTTCAGGGACGCAATTTTTGATCATGGCGGTATTATGACTTGAGCCAGCTTGCAGAGCGTTGGTTGCCTTCAAAATCTGCAAAGGTGACCTGCAACTTGTGGTAAGAAGTTAGTCATGCGATCTTGCGGCAGGCTGTCCAAAAAAAAAAAGCAACTGTGACGGCGGGTGCACCAAAACAAAGAAAATCCCAAAGATTTCATGAGACTCTTCTGGGAAGATCTTTTGGAAAGGCCTTGCAATTGTTAAATCCTCTCGAAGAATAAACAAGTTGGCTAACTACAGTATGACGAGCATTCAGACCCAAAACTTGAAGGGATAGATAAGCGTTCAGATAGCGGTAAGATGGAAAGCAGCCAGCGAACCATCCAAAGATAATTAGGAATATTGGCATCAGGTATAACAGTGATAGCCCCCAGGAGAGATGTCTTGGAACGAGTCGAGGTTATGAGGAGCAAAAAGCCCTAACTTTTCCCTGTTGTTCATTCACCGAGGCGATACAATATATGGACACTCAGTTGAACGTGGAGAGACGTGGAGAGACGTGGTATGACAGTAGTGTCTCGTAGACAGACACTTCAACAGATGAGCTCGTACCTTGCTTGTTGAAGCACAACAGAACCTCCGAGGCGAAGTGCCGGGAGTGCGGAGTGCCTGCGGCGCACTCTTGTATTTCAAACTTTTCTCTTTGCTTTTTACCCTGCCATCCCCAGAGCACAGTCAGCCCCCAGGGGTGATTCTCAGAGCATACTAGATACCCTCGGTGATTCGCGTAGCCGGTTTAACCAGTACATAAAGTGGATCCAGCGGATTCTGGACTTGGCATATTCATTGAGTCTGGATCCTCAGATCTCAGATCCCAAGAGTTTCCAGAAGCTTGAGGAGAGATTCAGAGGCAGAATAGCTAAACACAGACAAAATAAAGGAAATGAAGTTCACACTTGCAAAAAATGAGAGTGCGGTGGAAGGAAGAATGAATTAATAGCATCATTTCGCGCACTCTCTTAGTCAGCCGGCTTTGCGCCTTAGCACGCAGGCTGAATCCAAACTCCACTCCCGATCCGCCGCCTCAAATAATGACAGATCCAAAGATCATACCAACGATTATACCAACGATCCGACATCCAAAAAACCTTAGTATTTCCAACTCCCAAATGCACTCAATGTACCATGAGGTTTGCTGAAATTTCAAATGATTGAAGCGAAATAGGGGTCAGGTGTTCTTAAATATGCCGTCATGATCGAGACACAATTTTTTGCGGTTTGAGTTACAGGGTTTTGAGGGAGGTAGGAAGGGCGTGATCCGGTAATCAAACAATGACCCGTCATGATCGAGACGGGAAAATTTGCCGATCAGGGTTACGGGTTTGAGACCTGGTCCCTAGGTCGGTACCAGGAACAGAATTTCGGGCGTTGACCTCGTTTTGACAAGCCGTTGTATCATCCGTTGTGTTTGTCTCATTCAAACGCGTTGGCGGCAGGCTTCTATCAGAGGGATTGCGGCCCGGGCCATGTCCATGGCCTCGCACTGCGCGACGGGATCCTGACGCTGCATTCGTGTTATGTCCAGATGTGGTTGTGCTCTCACCAGTTGCGACGCTACGCGCATAGTCGGCGGCTATAACTTCCAAGACAGTATCCATCAAAAAAGCCCGGGAGGAGATATATAAGCATGATGAATGCGGAACGAGGCCGATGGCGGAGCATGGGGATAAAACACCCCCAGCCTACAGACTGCGCTCGACGAAGTGGAGAGTAATACGCGGCAAGGAAGCGGCACCCATTGTATACTCCGGCGGCGGCATAAAAAACTAGCTGATTATTCTAGGACCCTTTTCACGTCGGGTCGGCGCCTACCATGATGCAGCGACTAGCACGCAGATGAGTACAACGGCGACCAGGGAGATACGCGCAGTCGCTCCGATCGCCATGGTGATCTGGCTGGATTTGGGAGACCGGAAAGATTCGGGTTGTGTTCCGGTGGAGTTCTGTCGATGCGGACGAAAAAAGTCCATGGGCGACGAAGGTCGACCCATCCAGTCCAGCATGGAAGGCGAGGCTTCGTTGGAAGCAGTGGGAGCTTGGGGCCCCCGCTGTCGTCTGTTGAGACCCTGCGCAGCCATCGGGGAGCGACCATGCGGCGAAGTGGCTATAATAGGCAGACGAGGCAGAGATTTTCAGGGCAGATTGCTGCGCACTTCGATCCCGGTTGCAGGTAAGGCCCACTGTAACGGTTGCGTCGTCGATATCAGTGACTTCTGGGCATGAGAGGGAACCAGCGCACGATTTCGCAAGGTCGCCCGTGATTTCGCGATTTCCGCAATCTTCGAAGTTTTGGCCTCGACTACCGGGCCCACACATTCCAGCGACATTGGGGTCGACATTCTTGGGGAATGATGCGTTCCCATGGCCAGGAGTCGCTTCATATGGGCGAGTTCTTGAAATTGACATGGTGGTTATCAAAGGGGGAGGAATTAAACACTGGAATCGAGGCGGAAGACTTGCATACAGTCGCAAACCGGGAAGAGCAATGCTCTGATTGTTCGCTGAATATCTCACGCAAATCAAATTCAAACCACTGGGTCCAAGTTTGTAACCGGGTCGTCGAGAGGCGTAGTCTATGTCAGAATTTACTCCTGGGCGATAGTCCCTCTCGTTCTTGAGAACGAGTGCAAAACTTTCCGGGAGCCTAAATATGCCCAAACACGTAGAAGCGCAACACTACAGTGCCACCGATTGTAGTTCCAGCAGGAGCTATTTTGCATCCGAGAATTATATAGCCGTAATGAGGGACCCAAAAAGCCCTCAGATAGGAAGACAGTCCATATTTTGGGTGGCTCACTGGCTGAAAAAAAGGAAGACCAATTGATCCTAATTGATCGCGTTGATGATTGCACAAACATTTGCTATTTCTCTCGCTCCACCCCGTCGTTTGAGACAAATCCTTCTCTAGGTAACCTAAGACGATCCCCTACTATGTTCCCACCGAGTTTTCAGGCAACATTAACAGGCAAAATTGCCGAAAGTGTTAGTGTTGCTCTTCTACGTGTGTTGCGCTTCCCGGTTTGCGACTGTACTGCTAACTCCGATGCCATGCCACAGAGTGACAATAGAAACCGTGACTGCTGCGCTGAATATGCAGTGCAGATGCGGTATACATCAGGAAAACCCTGAATTGCTATGAGGTGCTATATAGACATACATAGACAGATATAGACACTATAGACGCTATAGCAACTGTCTATGTCGGAAAAACGTAAGGATGGTTCTAAGACGTAATAATTACTTGTAAGGCTTCAAGATCACGTTACCTTAGAAGCACCTTGTCACTTGAGAGTCGTCTTGGAAGGGCCGATGATGTCACAAGGGGCTGACTCCATTGTAAGGCTAACAAGCATTGCAATGCATTGTAAGGTGTACTTAGGTTTTTAATGACTGCCAAAGAAAAATTAACCGATGACCCCATTGAGTTGGGGTTATTCTAATTCGCTGACCGCCCGGGTTGAACCCAGAACCTCCGCAATACTGACCTAAGTGCTAGAAAGCGCAGTAACCAGCTAAGCCATACCACCGTTATAGTAGCTGTTTGTGTGCTCTATTTATACAGGCCCTACCCGGGATTTTTTCACTAAAAAAAATGTTTTGCGCGACTGGCGTTCAAGAAAGTGACTAGCTACGGTACATATTAGGCCTTCCTTTTCGCCTTCCCATTTGCTTGACTCCCAGGTTGGCGGTTGCTGCGTTTAGGACATCCATCAGCCAAAAGATCCAGCTCAATCTCCCTGTCTTGGTCAGCTACATACTCTTGAACTTGCGGCGGGCCGCCGGCGAAACGGACCTGGCGCAAGTGGCTGGGGTCTTGGATAGGTTTCAGATCACAGGCGGGGACACTGGCAGGAAGATTGTACCTACCGTCTGCCAATACTGCCCGTTCCCATCAGATTCGTTGTCGTCGTCGAAACCACCAAACGCCAAGCGGTGCATTGCGGCATTGATTTTGTCCTCGACATCATCATCCTCATCCACCTCGTTCGTATTCCCTGCCGTTTTAGGGACCCCAGCGAATACATGTTTGTTGAATGTTCGGAAGATATTTTTGATGGAGGGCGCGTCGGGGTTAGATGCGAGAAACTTTGATACGTACAATAGTCGTCTTCCCAGTTTATCTCGGTAATGCGCCCTTGGAGACCCAAACTTTGTCTGCAGACATGAGGAATCAGACCTATAATATGCTGTATCAGTATTTTCGCATTATGGAATTGTAAAAAAGACCAGAGTTCCAGCCAATGATCAGTAGCCTCAGAAACACAACACTTTGTCCCATTAGCTTTTGGGTCGGGTTTCGAATTTTCTCCGAGACTCGACTACCCGTGAACCATGACGCGGTGAATCTGCCGTAGACAAAAAAGGTGAGAAAATACATGAAGAAGAATAAATGACGGCATACTTTGAGAACGATTTGACTTGTAAATATATATTCTAGTCTTCTTGCCCTGAGGAAATAGAATTGGCGCGAAAGGTTTTGATTTTTTGTCTTCCGGAAAACGAAGAAGACCGAGGAGGACTTGGTCCTTGCTTCTATCTGCGTTTGCGGAACCCAATATTTTGTTGTTGACAGTAGTTGCATTGCATCTACTTATATACTCTGGGAACTGCATCAAATCTAACGGAGAAGGCTTGAAATACGATGAATAACATACAAATATATTTGACTATTGCTTTGCTTGTAAATACAGTCTAAGTTCGTGAAACGGAGACGGCACAGGTCCGCATATTAGGCGAGACGGCGAATTCACAGTAGCGGGGGCAGCGGTGTACACGAGTATGAGCACGAGCGGGACTTCGTAAACAGTCGTGTGGCTCCAAACACAATGCCGATGTCCAGCCCTGTGATATACTCACGAGCTTGGCGTTCTGCTCGTCCAGCGCTTGTAATACTGTGTACCGAGGCATCAGGAACGAGTAGCGGAACGAAAGTGACAGGAAACACACACCAACGGCATACGGCTGAGTGACGTGCTCGCGCCGCTGCTGGGGCGGTCCCGGGGTACGCAAGGAGACTCGAGCGGAGGGGGCACCCCGCCGGTGCCGGCCCAGTGTTTGCTGAGTAAGCGGTGCACCTCCTCGAAGCCGAATCTACTGCCGCCGTTCCCGCCGACACTCCACGACCCCACGCGTGATGCACACGGCGCCGAGGGCCGCACGCGAGGGGCAGCTGGGCACGGTCTGCGCGAAGGCGATCTGGGTGGTTGGGACAAAGACAGCTGGGTTGAAGACGTCACAGATGAGGTTGTCGACGCTGGGGAAGTTTGCGTCGCGACGCTAGGGAAGTTTGGGGTGGCGAGACTGCGCGTGAGGAGCGGCACGGGGTCGTAGGGTCGAACGCGAGGCCAAGGGCGCTGGAGATGGGCGGGGCGGGGCAGAGCACATGGTGCTGCACGTGGGGATGGAGCCGATGGAGGCGGAGAGCGACAAGGCGGAGGAGGCAACAAATAGGACGATGTACACGCCAGAAGAGGCCTACTTCTTCTGCTGCGAGTTGATCCCTTTCTTGACAATTTTAGCCTCCTCGATGGGGAAGGCAGTGGGTTAGGAGAGCGAGATGAAGAGGGCTGCAGAGCATGGCTCACCGCATCTTTGCGCATCCGCCGCACCGCGAACCACCGTATGCCCGGTGCACAGTATTCTGGCGCTTGGAGATGGTGGGGACGCAGGGCAGGGATCTACAAGAAAGGTCAGGATCAAAGAAAATGGGTGAAAAAATAGAGCAAAACGCACACCCGGGAGTTTGACACCAGTCACCGCATTTGGGGAAGAGGCTGTCTTTTTGAAGTGGTGGTAGACGAGCTTCCCACGGGAGGTCTTCACCACTCGTCTGCGGTTCGAGGTGGTATTGTACGGCTGGCATTTTCGTAATGGCTGTGGATTCACGTTTGCGCATCCGGATCGAGATCTCCGGTCCTTGTGTTTGGCGCTCAGAGCAGAGGTGTCCGGCCAGCCCAGGGATCAGTAGTACAACGTGGATAGCGAACTGCCTGAGGATTCAAAGGTCTTGAAACGGTGAGCGAGCATTGAAAGGTCTTGCAAGAAGCCGCCGAGGCTTGGCAGCCGGCCCCGGCCTCGGCATTGCCTTCCAAGGCACTGCCGGTGCTTCGAACGGCCCTGATAAGGTCATTGGAAGGCTTACGTATTGGAAGGCTATTTACGTTTTTCCGACATATATTGTCTATATGTGTCTCTGTATATCTATATAACAAGCCATAGAATTTTGGTTTTTCCTGATGTACCTGCCCTTCCCTTCCTTCCCCACCATCTTCCGTCCTTCATGCCCCACTTGACTCGCCAGTCGACGCCCCAGAGTGTGCATAGTTACTGGTCCGACAGCAACTCCCTTCTTCTGACAGGACCCACGATCAACCTCCATGCAGCGTCGAAGCCGTTGATGAGGCTCTTGTATCACTGGGCGGTACGAGACTTCATAAAGAAGAATCGAGATGTCCCTCTTTCAGAGGAGACCATGCAGATTTACGACAGCTACCTCGGGTACGGTATTCGAGTCAGTTGAAATGGTGCTCACTTGTTCCGTAGGTTTCAATATGTCATGCAGAGGACGAAGACGATGATTCTGCGCGAGTTTTGGGCCAGAGCGTCCAAGTCGCAAGAAGACGCACGCGCCGTGGTGAATTCAACTGCATTAGATCAGGTCACAGTACTGCTTGGATCACCGTCGTCCCAGCTCCGTGCAGAGACGTGCTCGGTCGTGGGAAATCTGTCCGCGCAAGAATCTACAGCGGTGGCGGTCCTGGCCTTGAATCCCTGTTCACGACTGGTGGCCCTCTTACGGCAGGTATCCATTTCTTCTTGTGTTGAACCAGGTCCTGACAACGAATTAGGAATCAAAATGTTTTGGTTATCGCGCAGGCAGCATATGCACTCGCTTGGATTGCACGTTGGCCAGACGGAGCACAAGCTGCCATTGAGGCGAACGTTCTGGAATCCGCCATGGAACTTCTTGAATCACTGGATGAGAGTATCCGGGAACGGGCGGCCGGTATGCTGGCGAATTTAGCGTTGCATAAGTCCGTGGTGCAGGCCGTCTTGGCAATAAAACCCTGTGTGCACCTCATATCGCGCTTGCAGTGTGTCGCAACTCTTGCTTATTTTAAATTGTTCTGACTTGGACTAGGGACCAGAATATCGAGGTTATTGCGGAGGCAACTCGCGCACTGCGTAACATTTCCCTTTCGCCCGCCGGCGCACAAGCTGCAGTTGAAGCTAACGCTCTGGAATTCGTCATGGAACTTGTTGAATCACCAAATGAGAGGACCCGGGGGGAGGCGGCCGGGATGCTGGCTAATTTAGCATTCCGTGAGTCCGTGGTGCAGGCCGTCTTGTCAATAAGGCCCTGTGTGCAGCTCGTATCGCTCTTGCGGTGTGTTTCAACTATCTTTAAAACGGCTCTAACATTGACTAGCGATGCAAATATCGGGGTTATCGAGGAGGCAACTGGCACACTGTGTAATATTTCCCTTTGGCCGGACGGAGCACAAGCTGCAGTTGAGGCGAACACTCTGGAATTCGCCATGGCCCTGCTTGAATCACCGAATGCAAGAGTCCGGGAATGTGCGGCGGGGATGCTGGCGAATTTAGCGAAGCATGACTCCACGGAGGAGGCTGTCTTGGCTATAAAACCCTGTGTGCGCCTCGTATCGCTTTTGCGGTGTGTCTCAAGTCTTGCGTCTCAAAGAAGGTTCTGACATTAACTAGGAATGGAAATATCGAGGTTATTAGGCATGCCACTTACGCACTGCGTAATATTTCCAAATGGCCCGACGGAGCACAAGCTGCAGTTGAGGCTAACGCTCTGGAATTCGGAATGCAGCTTCTTGAATCACCCAATGCGAGGGTCCGGGAGTGTGCGGCAGGTCTGTTGGCAAATTTAGCATCGCATGCGCCCACGGTGCAGGCCGTACTGGCGATCAAGCCTTCCGTGCGCCTGGTATTGCTCTTGCAGTGCGTCATCAGCTGGAACACAAAATACATGACAATTCGTACTCACTCACACCAGGGACACTGATTCTCGTGCTCGTAAGAAAGCACTCGTCGGTCTCGTGAACATCAGCAAATCCATGGCCGGTGCCACAGCTATTATCAACACAGGAATATTGGAGCATGTTTCGGACTTGATGGAGTCTTGCGATTGCAATGTGCAATTCAAGACCTGTGAAATCCTGAGGAGCCTTACTCGCTATAGACCTGTGCGGACGGAGGTCTCTCACGAAACTCCTTCCTGTGATTCATAATCAACTACAAGCTTGTGTATGCGCGCCCTCTTCCCCGAATTTATGCAATTGTACGAGACATTTTCCCCCACAGGCAGCGTCGTGCAGTGAATTTTGAAGAAGCCCGACATGCCCGCCAATTGACACACCTTAAGGTTTACAAGTAGGTGTTAATTAAATGCCTCTAAGGCTGGGCGTCGGTCCTCGTTGCACCGATTTTCCTGTGCCTGGAAATTTGACATTCCCGGTGAGCGAGTCCGTTGCTGAAAAGTGTGGAACAAAGGGGCAGGCGGGGTTCGGAGCAGAGTTGCATCCTTTAGCCTCGAAGAAGAACCAGAACTTGAAGACTTTACGTTCAACTCGGGTCCAATGATTCGGCTCGTATCCACCATGTGCAGGTAAAAGTGGTCCCGGAGGGTGCCAAGAGAACACGCAGCTCGAGATGGATCGCTTCCACCATGAGCACATTAACCTCGCTGATGCGAATAAACTGTGAATTTATCTACATACTTTGTTTCCTTCATTGGACGTGATGATCTCAGCGGGAGGTGGGAGATGGACGCCTTGTCATGCAAGCGTGGCGGTAAGAGAGCTTGAATAAACAGTAGTTTGGCGTAAATGCGGAGGTGCGCACATACACTGGAGGATTGCAGTGCGCCGACGTGGGACGCGATGAGACTCGAATGGAGGAGTACTAGGACCAGGAATAAACTCGGCTTTGGAGTGCGTGCAGCGGAGTCCAGGAACTGTAATCGCGAATATCTAGTCATTTGATAATTTTCAGAACGAGCGACGCCGAAAGGGATCCGAAAAATCTCAGCCGCAGTGGTCAGACCGTCGATCCCCGACACACAGCGCTCCTGCGTGCCGGTTACATGCCAGACGATCTAAATCCAGCAGAAATACAGCAAGAGCTTAGAAGAACCAAGTGGCTGATGGAGCATGCGAGAGGTAAAGAGGAAGATGAGCGAATGGGTTGCGTAGGGTGGCAGATCGTCGAATGCAAAGAAAGACATGAAGACGGAGCTGGAGGGGGAGAGCAAGAGGCATGCTTCGGAGATTTGCGGCACAGTATGGCTGTGCTACGGTGTGATCCGGCGTTTTTACGTGATCGCTCCTTCCTCTTGCCACCATCCACCGAGCTCGCAATGTTTGCAGTGTGCATTCCCTGCTCCTCCGTCGTCTGCAGTAAGCTGTGCGTATCGATCAAACACTGCGATCTTGACGGGATCCACCCGCGGCGCAGTGCCACTGCGTCGTTGCGTCCCAAGTGAAATCAATGGACTCGACTCTGATCTCCACCCAGATTCCAATTCCACTCTGCTCACTGGCCCGCATTCATCCTCCTGCACGCCCTATCTTTTATACGCGGTGTGTTCTCCTCAGTTGTATTCTCTTTGATTCAGACTCCACTGGTCTGTAATGTGAAGTGTATTCTCGATTCTGGTTGCATCTCTATATGCGGACTTGAAATTTTACATCGCGGGAAATCCGGGGCGCGTGATATTCGTAGCAACTTGGCATGATGGCTAGCCAGCACGCGCAGCCCCTCAGGTTTCTGGAAGAATCGGACACGATTCGCTCTTTTTCTACGAGTAGAACGTCATTTTTATAATGCGCCGTATGATATATTATATACTCTCTCGGACACGGATGCAGACCCTATGCGTGTTCTTGGTTTGGAACCGGCTTCTGACTTCGCTCCATTTCTCTCGGCGTTGTACGTCCTTCCGTATTGCATCCCCTGACGTCCCGGCTGGACGCCGCTTCGCAATTTCTCTATGGTTTTCTCTATGGTTCCGTTCAATGTTCATTTTCTATGGAATATATCGGCGGGTGCGTTGTCTCCTCCTTCGAATATTGCTGCGTCGAAGTTTATGTTTTTCTTAGTGCAACTTAGTGCAATCTCATCCCTGCGCAGGCCGAGATTCCAAGATCTCTCATGCGAATCTTTGTCCTGCTATCGCACAAGCTGCGCTCGAATTAATGTTACGTGGTGTGTTTTCGCATCCTCTTAGGGCTTTACTGGCTTCTACGCCTCTGCAATTACAGTAGGGGCGCTAGCATCCACCCTTCGATCGTCAACGGTACATCTTCCCTCTTCCATCCTTGGATCTCCCCCGAATTCTTGCGCGTGTGCGTCCATCCTCCGATGCCTGCATGAGTCCCCAAGATCTCAAGTACCCCTCAGTGCAAGTATCAGGTGAGTTCTGCGTTCAATACAAAGCTAAGTGTACCACGCGCGTTCACCTTTCGTCACAGGTAAATTGACGGTCTGGCATGGCCGCGGGCGACTTATGTCTGTCTCTGTATTTCGCAGCAACAATGTGAGCAAGCACCGGAACGTCTTGGCGATTCGAGATGCGCACGTCCCGTCGCCGTACATTCGAAAGAATACAATACACAAGACCCATGCGTTCCAATTACTGTAATAGATAAGTTTCATACAACTCCTGGAGAGTTAGAGCGCGAGATTCCCTCAAATCAACGCGGAAACGACGAGGTACATGAGCTCAAGTGAAGTGGTGGATGGGATGCCCTCGTGTGACTTGACTCCAACGCCTCAGAATTAGATGTGTGTGTACCTTCGAGGTCCAAGAACGCACCGTGGACTCATCAACACTCAACTCAGAGAACAACAAAGAATAATTCGATGTGATTTCGATGCTGACATGGGATCGTTGGAATTAGCACAGGAAGTCTGGAGCGAGGAAAGTCGGTTGAGGATCTAGTGCGATGCCCCCCAACTCCAATTTGCGATAACTACCAGCCAGCCGCGTGCGTGCAGGTGTTAGCTATAATAAATCGCCGTCAATGAATGCTGATTCACGCGCAAATATCTTCGTTGAAATGCAATGAATATATTTGAGTGCCTACGACATGGATTTATGGATGCGAGGTGATACGGTAGCGCGCGATGAGTCGCACGAAATCCTGGTAACAGCGTGCGCCCGGTGAATTTCGGTGCTTCGCACGGTGAGTAAGTACACAACTCGACGTTGTGAGCAAGCGCGTCTGCGTAAATAGGATGGAGATTACGAATACGCACCGGTCTATGCAGGAGTGTTTCTGATGCTCCGCGCCAGGGAAGCGCAGTTTAATGCTGCGCACCAGAGAAGCGCAGTTTGCTGCAAATACGAGCGGAGACCTGCTTGCGGGGGCGCAGTACGCAGCGGAGCGAGAACTTGCGGCAGTGAAAAATACACAGATTTTACTCACCGAATGGCAAACATACTCCTGAGCTGCCCATACCATTGTGGTCGCGCCCCCAGCCCAAAGATCGGGGCACTACCTGGAGGCTGGCGCGAGCCCGCGGATCTCCAACTCGAGGTCATCACCGCTGAGCAGGAGGCCGCCCCCACTGCGTACGCGCCGCGTGCGCCCGCGTTCAGGTTTTGTTGTTGTTTCCGCGGGGTCGTATGGGCGCGCGGGGGGACGCATTAGGTAAAACATGATTGCCAGCAAAGGACGGAATGAAGGTAGAGAAGGAGACACACCAACGACGTTTTTGTCTTCATCACGGGGGACAAACCGCAGCATGCGCCCCTGGGACGTCGGCAGCGGGGTCGCGGGCGGGAGCAGCGCATTCGTTTCTTGACACAAGTACACCCAAAAAAATCAGCATACCAAATCTAAGAACGAGAACATGACACGCACAGCTCCTCGACTCGCCCCGCGTCAAACTCTGATCCACAGAAAGTAACTCCAGAGCGACGTCGAGCGTCGGCACCGGCGCCTCGGGGTCCACATCAGCACTACTGCAGCCCGCATTCCCCGCATCGGCACTGCACGCGCCGCGCCCCCAGCACGCCCAGGCCGTGGAGAACGAGCTCGCAGCCGATGTCCCACCGCCGCCGTCTGCAGGCCGAGGCTCCCCCGCCGCGCGCGCGCACGCGCCCCGGGCGGAAGAACACGCCGTGGGGGCCCGAGCCCGATGCCGATGTACCTGGGTGGGTGGGGGTGAACGGGACGCGGCGCGGGGGTATGCGCGTGGAGGGCCGGCGGACTCGGCAATCGTGTTGAGCACGAGGGAAGAGGTGTGTATTGGAGCACCGCGAGATGGAGGAGGAAGCTCGAGGCGTAGGGAAAAGGGAAGATTTGGCGAGGAAGGAGGAAGGAAGGAGCGATCACATGGAATGATCGGATCATACCGTAGCACAGCCATATTGTGCCGGAGATCTCCGAGCGTGCTCGCTGAGTACCATCATTCGGGACCCGTATTGTAAGGGTTCGATTCTCACTTGGGTTCTTATTTTGCTTTTCACGCTTCTCCAACACGGTCTATTGACAAGTTGCCTATGTCCTGATTTTTGGTCCCCGAAGGCCGGGGAAACAGAACATAGGCAATTAAAGATATACCATACCTGCGGAAGGCAGTCGCAAGCTTAAACACGGTGCGACAAAAGGGAAAGCCAAATATTAATATTCCAGATGTAGAGGAAGAGGAGGAGACAGCAGAGTAGTATAGTAGGCAATTTATGGCAATTTTCTAATGCTTAGAACTTTTTTTTTTTGAAAATTTTGGGGCCGGATACAAAGTTCGGACAAAAATTAGACTTGAGTCTCACTAGAGGCAAAATTCGGACAAAATCCTTGGGCGGGGCTCAGCAAAAAGTTCGGACAAATTTTTTCAAAAGGCCGAAATCGGTATCCGACCTCCCAAACCATAAACCAGGGTCCTGAGTTTGGCCGGGTTCTGAGGGAGCACGTGGTCCGGTAATTAGACAATGACCCGTCATGATCGAGACGGGAAAAATTGCCGATCAGGGTTACGGGTTTGAGACCTGGTCCCTAGGTCGGTACCAGGAAAACTTCAAAGGCCACATAAAAATACGATAAAAATATGTACATAGAGGGGTGATGTGGGAGAGTCCGATTATCCGGTCGTCGAAATATTCGCGGTAAAATAGGCACTCGACGAGGCAAAAGGTGGGAAAAAAAGATAATTTTGGACTCTGCAGGAAGATGTCACGCCCAGTATGAAGAACGGGTGCGCATGGGCTGGGAGTTGGTGAGGGGGTAGCCGAGGGTCATATCTACTGCCTGAGAAAGTTTTGGATGGTCGGAGGGGACGGCCAAGCAGCGGCTGGGGGGGGGGAAACCGGAAAAAAATGGAAAATTGTAATGCTACCTTTCGAAATTCGAACCACAAAGGTGAGCCTCGGTGCGGGATATTGGAGGGGGGGAGGGGGGAGGGGGGAGTAATTAAATGTGAGCGGGGGATCTGGGGCTTCACGCAGGTACTGAAATCCTCTTTTTTTCATCGGGTTTTGAAAGGGCGAGCATTTTTTTCAACGGGTTCGCATTTTTTGGTGCCGATATTCATAGCATGGAGGTACGGAGCCGTAGACGCGGGTGTGCGAGGTGGATCTAAATGATCTAAAGTCCGATCACGCACTATGCGAGAGGCTCCTGCAGCGGGCGATATACTTGGGCGAAGGGCGGTGGCCATAACTAGTAGCTGGCTTCAATGACTCGGCGCCGTGTTGGACTTCGACACCTCGGTGGTGTGCGAATCAATATCGTAGGTCTTCAACGTCTCGGCGACGTGCGGTGGGCTTCAACGTTTACGATGACGTGCGGATGTCGGAAGGGGAAGTACTCGATGTGCGGAAGAGAAATGTGAGCTGTATTCACTGCGTTTCAACCGGCCCTAGCCTGAGGCTGCGCAGCTGCGCCATCAACGGCCGGTAAGCGACCTAGCCGTCGGCTAAGCACAGCTACGCAGCTCTGGTTAGGGCCGGTCGAAACGCAGTGATTGCGAGGGCAAGTGGCGTTGTCCTAGATAGGATGGAGATCATCGCGGATATGCAATACTCTGGTATCTTGGTATCGGGCCTTCTCAAGATGGATTTTAGCATGCGTCTGGTCACTTTTCATGTCAGGATGATTAGATTCAGACAGGGACCGGGCAGGTTAAATTCAAGTCATGTACCTGGGCACGTCCGGCAGTAACGCCGCATGTCAAGATCAAAGGTGGGTGCAATGGCTTCAAAGTCACGATCTCATTCTAGCATTGTCCGCAGCCGGTGGATTCCCGCTTCTCCCCGCACACGGTGGACTCCTATTCCCGGGTTCTTTCATGAGGAGCTGATTCGGAGCGGCTATTCTGAACTCTGATAACCCGCACAGAATAAAGAACGCCGCGTGCCAACAGCAGCCTTGACATGCCGCGTTGCGTGGTAACGTTAGCCTGCCCTGAATGTTGCCCTTCTGGGTCGGTAAAAATGTACTCCGTCGTCCTGTGCACCGGAAATACGTTGGCTTCCAATCATTCCATCTATCAGGTCTATTCTTAACTGCGACATCAGACGTTATATACCTCATTTGGTTCCGACCTGGCAACCTCTGCTCTTCGCTCTTCATGTCGTCGACCTACTCGCTACTCAGTGAGTTGGAACTTGTCCTCCTTTTCGTTCATTGATGTTTTTCAGTTCAATCGGTTGAGGGAGTCTCGTGGAAGCCTGGCTTGTTCCACCACAAGGAGCCGAATCTCTGTGTCGTGATTTTCCAGGGAGATGTCGAGGTGCAGCGGACTCCAACGAAACGAGGACTTGCACCTCAATGGGAGAATCTCTCGAAGATGTGAGTCGAGCGACGTCATGTATCTCAACAGATCGCTTACACTCGGTGTCAGCTCGTCGAAATCCGATTCGGCCGCTATTTCCCTACGGCTATTGAACGATTCATTGTTTCCGGGAGGCGATTCGTGTCTGGGAGTTGTCGACATTAGTATAGTCGCCTTGTTGGAGATGTGTACCTCTGGTGATAACGGAAAGTGTGAGTATTACCCAACTCGATTCTCTGTGTCTGCTCACTGTCCTGAGCAGTTGCAAAATTACAGTTGAAGGGTGTCGATGGGGCGTCGAGAGACAAGCCGGCAGGCACGCTGTCTGTGCGCCTTATGAGAGAAGTCGATACCGCTGTATCGGCTCTTGAGCAGGCTCAGAGGGATGTCGCAAAGATCAAACTCGGACCTGCTTCCTCGGCTATTATGAAGACGGCGGGGATGTTCACAGATACCCCGTCGATGGTTGAGAAGTTGCAATCAGGACTGGGTAACATATCCGCTAAAATCGAAGTTCTCGTTAGCCTCGGAGATCAAATCGCAACGGTATTCCGTTTTTCTTCTTCTTTCTTTCTCGTTAGCGTGGCCGTTTAGCTGATTATGATACTAGATCCATCCTTATGCTAACGCTGCGTGGAAAATCCTGACCTCTGTTTACCAAGTTCGGAAGATTTACTTTTCTCTGATAATCGCTGATCGCGGCGTTGATTAGGCTGCGAGACAACAGCAGGAAGCTGACGAGAAGCTCCTGAAACTCGTCGATACCATGGTTGAGGTGTACTCGTTTGTCGAAGACACCGAATTTTTAGTTCAAAAGATCAAGAGCCTCGAAGATCAGACTCTCGCCATCGCGAAACAAACCCAGGAATGTGCATACTTCATCCAGGAATATACTGCTCAAGGTTTTTGTCGTAAGCAGACTTAGTTTCGGACTTGTAGACACGAGGGTTAATATTTTGACAAGGCCGCGCTGTTCAAAACACCTGGACGCATGCAGACCAGAAGATAGATGAACTTTCGGCAACGTTGTTGCATTTGAAAGAATGTTTCGAGGGTCGTTTGGCAGTTCAATCATTATTCTTCTCGACCAAGATGCTGGAAAAGCTCGACAGCCTGGGTGCGTGCGCGGTGCACACTAATTCGTCTTCAAATGAACCAAATAAATTCCATAGAGCAATCGGACACCTTGAAGAAGCTCAATCCGGTGGACATGAATGCCACTTCCCGCCCGTTCTGTTTACCAGGGACGCGCCGCAAAATATTGGACTATATCACCGAGTGGCTCTCCATCCCTTCGAATTCTGGCAACGTCTTCTGGCTTAGCGGTGTTGCTGGCTCCGGGAAAAGCACCATCTCGACTACAGTTTCAGAATCATTCCGAGGGCTGGAGCGCCTTGGAGCATTCTTATTTTTCGACCGAAATGACCGTGCACACAGTCATCCTGACAGTGTAATCCGGACGCTAGCGTACCAATTGGCGCTATCTAACCCCCACATTGCCTCTGCCATTTCTGCCGCGATTCAGCGCGACCCCGCTATCGTGAGCGCACCTATTCGGACGCAGTTCAAGGCATTACTGTTGGATCCACTCGAATCAGTGGAGGCTTCCATTCAAGGCCCCATTGTCATCATCCTCGATGCTCTCGACGAATGCGGGGATGCCACTTCCCGGGGTGCCCTGCTTCCCATACTCTCGGTCGAGCTCCCGAAACTCCCCCATCTCTTTCGCTTCCTCATCACCAGTCGGGCCGAGAAAGATATCACCGACCAGTTTCAAACCCGTTTCGCGAGCAAACAACTGGATGTATCGTCGGGGACGGATGATATTGCCTTGTACATTCGCCACAAAATGGATAGTATCCGGGAGCGAGAGGATTTAGGGCCGACGTGGCCAGAGGAGTCAGACATCCGACAGTTGATCTATCTCTCCGGAGGTCTCTTTATCTGGGCTGCAACCGCAGCTAAATTCATCGCCGAGTATGATCCAGATTCGCAGCTGAAAATTTTGCTCACTCAGAAATCCACGGACAAGCTCGACCTCGATAAGCTATATGCTATGGCGCTTCGGAACTCGGGTCCCTGGGATACAAATGAACGCTTTGCGCAGGATGCCCGTGTCGTTTTGGCCTGTCTTGTGCTCGGTAGAGTGCCTATGACTGATGGAACAATGGATCTGCTTCTCGGTCAGCGTTCTGCCCGGGTACTGAAGCAACTGGGGTGTGTAGTTCAATGGAGCCCCGGAACAGAGGCTCGAACACTTCATGCTTCCTTTGCCGACTATCTCACAGACCCTGATCGCTCAGGCAGGGAACCCTGGGCAATCGACCCGAGAATTCAACATCGTTCCTTAGCCCTGGGATGTTTGAGAATACTCAACACTGAGCTCCGGTTCAATATATGCGGCCTCGAGGACTCACACGTGCTGAATGCGGAGGTGGCTGACATTTACGAGCGAATAGCAGGACGGATTCCAGCTCAGTTGGCATATTCTAGCCGCTTTGGCTTCAATCACATAGAAAATGCTCTCTTCGACGAAACGGTGCTCAATGAGATGAGGACTTTCTTCCTTAATAAACTCTTATACTGGCTGGAGGTTCTCAGCCTTCTGGGACAGGTGGCGATTGGATCTGCAGCACTCAGGGCTGCAGCGGACTATGCAAAGGTATTTTTTTTTCTCGTGCAGTTGAACCACGTCTGATCTGAACATAGCGAAGCCACGACGAAGATCTCAGGAATTTCATTGCCGACACACTCAAATTTGTGTCAGCATTTGCGCCTCTCATAGCAAACAGTACTCCCCACATTTATTTGTCGGCCCTAGCATTTGCCCCCAAGGAGTCCAGCGTAGTGCGACAGTTTGGTCAATGGTTTCCAAGAAGATTGTATTTCGAGGGATCGCTGGGAACCCACTGGCCAAGTCTTCAGAAGGAGTTCCGCGGGCACACTGACGAAGTCACGTCGGTCTGCTTCTCACCCGACGGTACCCGAGTCGCATCCGGGTCTAAAGACCGGACCCTGCGCATCTGGGACTCCGAAACTGGCTTACCTGCTGTTGAGCCATCGGGAGAGCACACCAATAACATTGTGTCCGTTCATTTCTCGCCTGATGGCTCAAGGATTGCATCAGGGTCCGACGATGGCACTATACGCATCTGGGACGCCCATACCGGAGTTCTCGCCATTGGGACATTGAACACCTACCACCAGGTCAGTTCCGTTAACTTCTCACCGAGCGGGGCACACATTGCATCGGGGGCTCTGAACGACGGAATGATGCGCATTTGGGACGCACAGACTGGCGCGCTGGCTGTTGAGTGGGTAACAGAGCATGAGTTCGGAGTTGCATCCGTTCACTTCTCACCGGACGGTACGCGGATCGCATCTGGGTCTTGGGATCATACGGTCCGTGTTTGGAATGCCCAGACAGGCGAGCTCGTTGTTGGGCCGTTGGTCCATGCCAATGAGGTCACCGGCGTCAATTTCTCACCGGACAGTACACGAATCGTATCTGGGGATCGCAACGGCATGCTGCGCGTCTGGGATGCACAAACTGGTGTTCTCGTTCTGGGGCTGCTGACAGGCCACACCGACGCGGAGGTCACATGCGTCAATTTCTCGCCCAACGGCTCACGAATTGCTTCTGGGTCCGGGCCCGGAGAGGGGATGGTTCGGGTTTGGGATGCAGAAACGGGTGCGCTCGTCGGTGGGCCGTGGGAGGGCCATAGTAGCGAGGCTGTTACATCGGTTCATTTTTCACAGGACGGGGAGCGGATTGCGACAGGATCCGACGATACCACGGTCCGCATTTGGGATGCCAAGAGCGGACCCGTTGTACCATTGGAATACAGCGAACGCTTCATTGAATGTTTTGACTTCTCGGCCGATGGCGGCCAAATCGCATGCGGGACGGCCAACAACCAGGTGCTCGTCCGGGACACTCACACTGGCGCACTTCTTGCTGGACCTTTTGAAGGGCACACCAGTATAATTTGGGCTGTCTGCTTCTCCCCTAATGATGCATGGATCGCGTCTAGCTCTGAAGACAACACGGTGCGCATCTGGGATGCGAAAACGGGTGCATTGGTTGCGGGGCCAATGGATCATGGAGCTCCACTTGACTCCATAATTTTTTCATCAGACAGTGAGCAGATTATAACTGCTTTGGACGGCATGGTGCGCGTCTGGGATGTGCACACAGGTGTACTGGCTTTAGGGCCCTATAAACTTGAACAGAGTTCCAATGAGGATGGATTCCTCAAGTTCTCTGGAAATGGTATGTATGTCGCAGGTGGGTCCGAGGATGGCACGGTGCGTATATGGAACTCCCGCAGCGGTGCACTCCTCCTCGGGCCCCTGAGCGTCAAGGTCAAGTGCTTGGATTTCTCCCCAGATGGTAAGCGGATTGCATCTGGATCAAAGGACGGCACCGTGTCCATCTGGGACGTCCACACCGGCGCACTCGTCTATGGACCACATCAACGGCACACCGACAGTATCAAGTTCGTTCATTTCTCACCAGATGGCACCCGTATTGCATCTGGGTGTTGGGACCACACGATGCTCGTCTGGGATGCCCAAACGGGTGGCCTGGTTGCTGGTCCACTGGAGGGGCACACCGACATCCTTGAATGCGTCCGTTTCTCGCCAGATGGCACACGGATCACCTCTAGCTCTAGGGACGGGACAGTTCGCATATGGGACATTCAAACCGGCATGGTCACTCCCAGGCTCTTGATGGAGCACACCGATGAGCCTGGGCCTACAGACCAACCAGTAAACAAATCAGAGGTACGAATAAATGAAATACATTCCCTCTTCTTATCTTTCATCTGCCAGGTTGGTTCTGTAACCATCAATCCATTGGGAGATTACCCAACCTTCGACCTCCAAACTGGATGGGTATTGAACGCTGGAAAGCAGATGTTTTGGGTCCCACCGTGGCTTCGCGAAGGTCTCTACTTGCCCCGGAATACACTTGTGATCCGTAACCAAGGCACAACAAAACTGGATCTCACCCGATTCGTGCATGGCCTGGAATGGGTTAATTGCATCGATCCTGAATTCAGGGACAAGAAATGAATGCGGTGTGTGGATCTACTTTTCGGTGCACCATATTCTGAATGTTTCATTCTCCTCGGGTATTCTTGCCAGTCGGAGCAGGGGCTCGGATTCTGAAGGCGAGAGTTGGAACTTGGGTTGAATCTCGAAGATTTTTTCACTTCATCGACTAAGCATACACTTGAGTGTAAGATATTTCTCTTACACCCGGATATAATTGCGTGGCGAATATACACCTTGGTTGACATGTTAGATATACGTTCTCAACGATCCGAGCTCGAATAATCCACATGGAGTCAAACTACGTATTAAGGTCATTCACAGTTGCCATTTTTCTATGGCGGTCAAAATGCACATTTATTCGGCCGCAAGTTTTTTTTTCCAAAAATGGACTTGCCGCAGCTTTTTTGTGCTTTTGATGCCCATGCCGCAACTTTTACGTCCTTTCGGGAATGACAAAAATAGTTGCGGCAGGTTGTGTTCTGCCGCAACGTTTTTTCTTTATGGCCCGCAACTTTTTTTTTTCGAGTGTAGCAACTTTTTTTAATCCGAATGGTTGAGATAATATTAGCAATATTCCAGAAGCTCACAATCCAGCATGGAGCCCTTGGCACGCTGGAACAGACCGGAGTTAATCTCAATAAGGCAATAAGTTTAGTAATCTCACCCTCCTTTGCTTCCTCCATCCACGCTTGTTCCTCGTCCCAATTCTACTAATGTGATAGGTCTCTTCAGTGTATACTTTTGGCTTGCTCCACTACTGCTTATGTGATGCTATACATTCCAGCCACGCTATTGCTCTCATTGATATACTATCTTCCTGCTGCCATTTAGATCAATCAGCTTGGAGCCTCCGAGAACATGTCATCGGGATGCCGAGAGTGTTTATAGCATCAATCAGCTGCCACACAAAAGTGAGTGTACCTCGCTCAAATCTCATTGGATTTCATCGAGGTAAGGGGTGTACAGCTGTATTAGAATCCCTACAAGAGGATAGCCAAGTATTTTCGCGCCTCAGACCCCGAATACGCCATAGGGCACGCCGAGAGTGCTTATGGTACCAGTCAGGCCTCACACAAAAGTGAGTGTATTTCGCTCAAATCCGACCGGATTTCCTTCAGCTAACAGATTTAAAGTGGTGTTTATCCCCCCTCGAGGCTGGAGAGGTAATCTGGTACCTCCTAGCTCGAATGCGTCATCGGGGACCCCAAGAGTACTTATGTCCCCTATGTCACCAACAGACCCAAAAGTGAGTGTATCTTGCTCAAATCAGCTCGTATTTCTTTGAGCTAAGGGGTTAGGCAGTGAGTCAAAAGTGTACAGGAAGGGGCCTATCACATGAATGGAATTTAGATTGAGTGGACAAGCGTGGATGGAGGAAATGACAAGGAAGCGATAAGAAGTTGGTAGGATTACTAAGCCCTCACTTATTGCCTTATTGGGATCAGCTCCGGTCTGTTCTAACGCTCCAACGGCTCCATGTTGGATTGCGAGCTTTTGGATAATGGATAATTTTATCTCAACTAGTTGAATGAAAAAAAAGTTGCGGCAGAGCTCGACTTGCCGCAACTATTTTTGGAATTCCCAAAAGGCCCTAGAAGTTGCGGCATGGGCATCAAAAGGACAAAAAAGTTGCGGCAGGTTCAAATTTGGAAAAAAAAGTTGCGGCCGAATAAATGTGCATTTTGACCGCCATATTTTTCCGGCCATTTTTCCACTATTTTTGCTCCCTTTTTGTTACCACTTTCCTCACATATCGATGGTAGTTTTCCGGCTTGTAGTATAGATGCGGGGAAATGGTTACTGTATGGATGAGATGGAGAAAGCGAGAAGGTGAGAAGCAGCCAGGCCGTACATCATGTGACCATCAGACATCGAAAGCGTTGGCGCCATGCAGCACTGGCTGTCAATGTCAGTTAACCTGAGCAACCTGAAGGTTTGGAAGAGAGAATGAAAAAAATGAATCAAAAGAGGGAGTGAAAAAGGGCAGAAAAAAGGAGCGCCGAGATGGGGGTTTCACAGTTGCCATTTTTTGCTCCCTTTTTTGAACTCGCTGCTCTCCCTTTTGACCAAGTTTTGGACTTAGAGCACGGTTTTTTCCCCTTTTCAACCCTTTTTGCATGTCTAAATTGAAAAGGGGAAAAAAAACCCGGTCAAAAACGATGGGAATACAAAAAAGGGCGGAAAAATGGTAGGAAAAATGGTGGAAAAATGGCAACTGTGAATGACCCTATTATAACTGGAGCTTATCATCGAAGCGGTGCGGCGAGGATACCAAGCCACACGGTGAATATGTATGTTAAATATGTATAGTCCGTGGTTCCGGTCGTCCTGTTCTGTGTATCTAAATAAATCACGAAGGATCTGGGTGTAGCGAAATTCCGCGGCCCAAGGGAAGTTGGCACAACAGATCATCTGGTGCGTGTCTGGCGGGAGTTGCAGACAACTCTTCCTCCAATTGTATCCTTCTTCTCAAAGCCAAATGCCTATATTTATGAATCAGCGCTGGCTGATGAGCGGAGAACTGATATCTAGGAATATTCGGAGTACGGATGAAAGTTAGGGGCTGTGCCCGTTGCCGAAAGGCCATGCTTGCGCAAACGCTTCGGCAATCTTCTTTGTCTCGAACCGTCATGCCTGATTTATGGGACCGGCAATTGACGGGTTTTTGATGTGCTGTTTGTACATATTTTTTCCCTATAGAGCGATGGTTTCGGGACACATTTGCTGGAATAAAATATCCCATCTTATCCTTGCACGAAATTTAGTTCCCAAAAATCTTCTGGACCACTAAATAGTCCATCAGAGCAAGAATACCTCTGACTTTATTATCAATGGCCCCGCAATGCTGAGAATACGCACCTTTCGAGCGAAAAGATCAGTCACGTGCATCGCTTTCTCTGCCATTCTTGTCGCCTGTTTGTGGCCAGATATGGGTCAAATATGAAAAATCCAAGTATGCAACCCAACTTTAGACATGTTTAGGAGGTTTTTGTCCATGCCCAATTTTTCCTAGGATCACTCAGTGTAAAACTAGGTTGTTGAAAGGCTGTCATTCTCTCGACAGACACTAACGGGTGAACCAGGACAGAGACACACACGTTGACAGGACCACAATATATTCCTAGAGGTGAGATCACCAGGCTACAAGCAACAGGAGGAATACAAGGGGGGTCAAGTCGGGGTTTTACGTGCGGTCCAGAAGGTAAGGTAAATGGTGGCTATATATACAAAGGAGAATGTGGCTGAGTAAGTGGTCACGTGAGGAACCAGGTTAATGGTAAGATGCACGTGTGAGGATGGCATCCTTACAGTTATGTGCCAAACGTCTAGGAAGGCAAGAATTTGATTTGGTCTCGGACATAACCCAAGTTTTCTTATTCTGAGCACATTCCCCCTAATGAGTTTATATGCCAGATGACTGTAAGAGTCCACACACGGAAAGATGTCCTGACCTCAAGCCTCGCCGCATGCGGGCTGACAGCTACTGTGTTTGTTACCTCAAGTCAGCGCCGACTTTTCCGTTGGATCTTACTCTCTGAACTCCCCACGTACGAACGCGCTGCCGGTCTCTTCTGTCCATCTCCGCATCTTTGGGAAGTATGTCCGCGATCTCGCTCTCAACATCGCATACATTCCGAACCACCATACCCTCTCGAGACAATCCTGGCTCCGTTATCATATGTCGAGTGTCTCTTCATTGAAGACCACTCAAGGACCGCGGGGCACCTCTCCCAAGTCTCAGGTCGCTTACCCTCAGCTCCCTTCGAGGCATCTCACTCTCTCTATCCAGGTGTTGGCCTCCCTTGAGGAAATCTCTCTTTGGGATATATTTATTGCCGACGAACATACTCCAGAGTCTCTGGTATTTGCCGGTCAGACATGCCTTCGGCATCTCAGCATCATCGATGGTTCGAAAGCCTTTGAAAAATTCCTTGTTCATCCCGAGAGATCACCGTATTTGCAGCAGCTTGCACGCCTCTCCATACTATCCCCTATCTTGACCAATGACCTGCAGGGCGGTTTGAAGGTGCTCTGTGCTGTGTGCTCGAGGACACTCAAGCGCCGCGAAACAAGGCATAGAGAAAGTGACGCAGCTGCCGCACACTGCTGCGGCATTGACACGGCATTGATGCGGCATTGGCCCTGTAACACTTAACCTATCTCTATTGGAACCCGGGTGGGGGGGGGGCCCTGAAAAAAAGACATAAAACCTAGGATGTCTGCACATATGCTGCATGTCAAGTCCAATATGCACCAAGGGGTTTCCATGTATGAAAAAAACATTAGTGAAAGATGTTGAAAAGTACTATAGAGTGAATAACAGAAGAACAGTGTATGATAGGGACTTGATTTTTAGGCAGGATTACAGAGGAAGGGTATCTGCACATATTCTGCATGTCAAATCCAATATGCACCAAGGGGTCGCCACCTCAGAAAAACATCGGTGAAAATGATTATATTATTTATAGCACAACAACCAGCTGCAATATGAACAAGATTTCTTTTTCAAACATCAATGGGAGGATTCCTGCATGCATTCTGCATTGTGTTAGAATATCAATGGGCCTCTGGACCGTCTATAACAACTGTTTGACAAATATCTATATAAGAAAGGACATCTTCCTGTGGGTGCGAGACAAGACAAGACAAACACCAGATAATCGGATTGGCAGTGGGAACACTGCATGATGTCCTATGATGTCAATTGCTCCACCGTTCTGTCAGGATCTTGACTTTTGTGCAGTCGCTCCACGCGACTGTCCAGTTTCTATTTATAACTGTTCAATTCGTACGCCACCTCTCTAATTACTTTGCTTTCACCTTTCTGCTCACTATGAGCACCAGTAGGCCCAAATTGCGACCACTGCTGCCCAAGACACCCTCTATGACAAGGCCAGAGCCTTTCTTGCTCAAGGTAACCTCGAGCAATGGCGCAACGAGCACGCAACAGTCCATCGAACCCCAAATCGGCTATGGTAACTGTTGATGTAAAAGCGGGGAGGGTGAGATTAGAGTAAGAGATAGAATAAGTTTGCAATAGCACTGTTGGTTAGAAGGCTGCTTTAGAGAAAACTGATGCTCTAGCAGGATTGTACTGCAAGCTTATATACTACAGAAATGTATCTAGAATATTCTACGTGTATCTACTTGAACTGTCCATATTACTAATCTTATCAATCAATTGCCCGATGGCCGAGCTGCACTATTAATAATCCCAACAGTAACTCTGTTGATGCAGCCAATGCTAAGGCATATGGACGGGTAAGTGCATTACCAGCTGGAAATTGTTTTGTTTTTGTCTAATACTGGCCTCAGAGTGAATTTGAGCAACAATCCTTGGGCCAAAAGAGGCGGAGAGAGAGAATCAAAGGAGAATAAGAACCAGGTATCTTTCTCTCGCACCTCCATCCAATCAATTGACAGATTTTCAGCCCAAGGGTTCAAAACCAATCAATCCACACTGTTCTGTTGCTCAGCGGGCACAACGGCAATGAAAACTTGTGTCCACAATAGAGAAATTATTACATTACGGAGGGCCCGAGAATGTTCGATCTCAGGCTCAAACTTTACAGAGGCGGTTTGAAGAAGGAGAGAGGTACTTGGAAGTTGATCCGGATTGTGGTATGTGAAGATCATGTTGATCTATTTGATTCACTGGTTGCTTGGCAGATCCTACTCAAGCCCTGGATTTTGCACTTGACCATGAATATGATGTGAATGAGCCTCGGCGCCGGAATAGGTATCGGGAGAGCTACCAAAGTCGAATGCTCAGATACCATGCTGAACGTCATGCGGTTCAATTTGACATGTCAAAGTTTTGCTTGAACCTAAATGTACGAATCATTGTCTACACACCCCGGGTATCTTTTTAATGAATATGTGACTTGGGGAGTGGGGCCTGGCAGGAAACTTTGTACTTATGTTGTTCTACTTGTTTACAAAATACAATGCCACACCCTGATTCTGTCTGAACAGATCATTATGCTGACTTGGATATCACCGGTTACACGCCTCATGGTTAAGGTTAAAGGTAACTGCCTGAACTTGAGCCACACACAGCACAACAAGGTTGTTCTCAAAAGGTATCCTTTTAGACATGGCACGCTATTTTAACAGGCCAAAGTCCTTCTTTTTATCTTTATAATGGACTGTGTATTTCAGTTTTCATTCATTTAGCAGCCTACTGGTGCACCAGCCTGAAATTGAGGTAGGCCAGCACAATAAATGCTGATGTGAAGTGTATATCTGCAACGCATGGCATACTGAAGTAGATATCAGAGCATGACGGCAATGGAAGGGCACATATGTGTGCACCAACAATGTGAACAGTGATACTGAGGACATATGCAGGAGACAGACAAAAAATATATTGACACCACACCTAAATGAAAAAGATTAAATAGACCAAACGGGCGGATAAGATTAGATCAGACGGAAGAGTAGAGTTTGGAACCGAGATTAGGCTCCATAGTGCGTGTGTACAGTGACGGTACATGTATCAGATGAAGAACGGGAAAAAGATATGAAAAAGGGATGAAAATAAAAGGATGTGTAAGAGAGGGATCGAACAAGTGACTGCGCGCTTACCTAAAAATCGGACAGCCACTATTTTATCACAAAAATTGTATTGAACTCGATAAAAAAGACTACAAACACAGCCACTAAACGAGTAACGAGTGATCAAATGAAAAATTTAGGACGTCAAAATTCTCATATGAAGTTTGTTTAAACGGACAATTCCTTATTACATAAGTACTCGTAATTTCTTTCCAATGGCGAGAGTAGATGGGAATTACAACAGGAAAGAAGAAATTTGGCAGCAGTTGCACTCATTTCTCAAAGTCCGGTGGGAAAGGCTGGGGCAAGGAATAGCAAAGTCAAATTAAACTTCAAGTTGGTCATTCCCAAAACTGTTCATGAGGCCGTGAGGAGTCACACGAGGGTTGACGACAAGTGGCATCTTTGCCTAGCATGCAAGAGTGAGTTTGAAATGGGATCGCCGTGGCGTAGCCCGGGCTAACTGCTAGTATATTAAGAAATATTGTGCAGTGAATAACAGAAGAACGGTGTACAATAGAGACTCGATTTCCGTCCAGGATTACAGAGGGAGAATATCTGCACATATTCTGCATATCAAATCCAATCTGCACCAAGAGGCTGCCACGTCAGAAAACATCGGTGAAAGTAAATATATTGTCTATAGTACAACGACCAGTCACAATATGAATGAGATTTATTTTTCAAATATCAATGGAGGGATGCCTGCATGCATTCTGCACTTTTCCAGAACACCGATGGACCTCTGGACCATCCATAACAATTGTGTTAGAAATACATGGTGAGAAATACTGTATAGTGAATAACGGAAGAATGGTGTACGATAGAGACTTGATTTTGAGGCAGGATTACAGAGGAAGGGTGTCTGCACATATGCTGCATGCCAAATCAAATATGCACCAAGAGATCGCGACATTAGAAAAAAATTGGTTAAAACAGCGAAAATAACGACGATCAAAAAGCTTGCAGCGCGATGCCCAGGTGCGATGGCGACAAACTTTTTGTGCCAAAGGCAGTCACAGAGGTGTTGGAACATATGCCCAGTGTCAAACCGAATATGCACCAACATCTCGTCGTCGCCGTCGGATCAAAATGACGACGGAGAGGCGACGGTGGCAGCGATCGCGGAACGGAGTGTGTGATATAAATTCCGGCCTGATGCAGCAATGAAGCGATTTTTTTGTCATTCCGAGCTAATATATTCACCAGTGCTTGACCCGCGCCTCTCGTATGAGGGCGTGAGACGCGATTATTCGGTTGATGCGGAACTTATGCAATATCTCGATAAATCGAAGACCGATCTACGGACCCATTACCTCGAGCACTACGCAGCGAAGGTGTCCTCGCATACTAACAATTCCACTTCAACCACTGCACCTGCAAAATTCGACTTCACTGCATGCTACGAGGACGTTTCTCGTGTTAACGTGGATGAGCTCAAAGAGTATTTCAAACTCCAGCGGGAGAGTTTCGAAACATGTGTTCCAATTCAATGGTGGTGTGCTCGACGCCTTCAATTCCCCACGCTCCATCGCTTTGCACTCGATCTTCTCTCAATTCCAGGTGAAATTTCCCTCATTCTCAGATCTCTTTCAGACTGACATTGCGTACTAGGATCAGCGGTTGCCGTTGAGAGGATCTTTTCGGGCGGAAGGGACACCATATCACTGCGGCGCGCGAGCCTGAAAGCTGAGACCATCAGTACCCTGATGTTCCTCAAAAACCAGCTACGCATGCGACGCAACGCAATGAATGTAGCCCTCGGCGAGGATTAACATCAATATCATTGAGCTACCTACATTTTTTATGCCCTGTCTATTATCTCCTACAGATTATAAAAATTTCGGCGCCGTACTACCCGTAAAATTCCGTATACGGCCGTAACGGTGCCGTAGCCGTACCGTCAGGACCATGGTGAACCCTCATACGGTACGGATACGGCAGTACCGTAGCCGTAATATACCGTATCTCATACGGCCGTACACCGTAACGGTACGGCGTCCAGCCCTAGTCATAAAAGCTATTCTGGGCTGCACTCGTGCCTCGTTCCAAATCTTAATCTTTCGCACAGGCCTCAAACTCGGTTGCAGTCTAACTCCGACCCGTGTTCTCTCCGCAAAGCTTAGGTCAGAGATCATGTCACATGCGTGTCTTGCGTGGTCAGGTGGCGAGGCTGGAACAAGTCGCCGGGTAGGTAGGTAGGTAGGTAGGTAGGTAGTATTACACGGCCGGTCCCGCTTAGGAACACCGGTTTCCAGGAATTATCTAACATACATGCGCTAATGTATATTTTTGTCCCTGGACCTCCCAATACCCCCGTAGCCGAGCTCACGGACGCAATCTCTCGACTCGCCGCGGTAGAGCTAAAGGAATAAAAGAAAGTAAATCAGTACACAAGACGGGGGACCTGAATCAGATCAAGCATCATTCAAATGATACACGGGGACGGAGTAAAATATTTCCAGGACATTGTATGCAAATTTCGCAACCAGTGCAATGGTGGGTCTCGAGTATATCATGGCTTTCAGAAAATCTGTCTCTGACTTTTCTGCCATGCAGCGTCGAAGGTCTGGTGCATGCTGGAACAATTGAGCCAGAAACGTGTCTCGTAGTTCAACCAGTACATCCGACGACGTACAAGTGACCAGAGCGTGTTCTGGATTCTCAACAGCCTGCTTACACAGCCTACAAAGCCTATCTGCCCGGGGTACCGGTTGATATGCATGATCCACATAACGCAAGATCTCTACGGCCAATAGGTGAGTGGACAGCAATATTGAGGTCAAGGCCTCGCGATGCTTTTGAGTTTTCACCATTGATAAGTAGTGTCGCATTTTGGATACTATTTGCGTCGGGGGTTTGTCTTTCCGCGGTTCAATCCGTCCGTGAATTAAATAGAGCTTTTCTGATGAGTCAATTGCATCCTGTAGCCATTCCAGCATCAGCTTTTCCACGAGTTTAGCATAGTTCTCGACATATTCAATTGTAGTTGTGTCTGTTAGAACCATCTCGGGGCATTGGAAGGGCAGTCTCGAGGCAGCCTTGATCAGATCTTTGACCCAGGATTTTTTACCCCTCGCCGACAGTTGTAGTGAACTGTCAAGTGAAGCGCGGGCATATTCCCTTTTATCGAGTCCAAGAAAATAGACCAGGTGTTTCAACACGAGTAGGAGGCGTCTAACTCGAAGTGGCATTATCCCAGTCTCCGTGAATAGTGGCGCAATCATAGAACGAGGATGCAAATTAAGCATCTGGCGGATGAAACTGATTTGAACTTTGCTCAATTGTTTGACATGTACATCTTCACAGTCCGGGGAAATTTCGCATCCGTGAGTGAGATGGCAGTCCACTCGAGCCATGTAGAGCTCCTTGAGTCCATCAGGCGTCAACCTTCCAGTCATATCTTCGATTGCCATGATACGATGCCCGCAGTAGCGGGCCGTTCGGGCCTTGGCTTTGTAGTGATCGGCGAGCATGTTTGAAGTGTCCGTTCTGAACGTTACACCAACATATTTTTCCTCAATGACAATCTTCAGTTCGGTCGTTTCAAGTCTGAACACTGGTAGTGGTAGCGGCAGCGCTGCTTTCCCATATTTGAAGATCAAAAATAACTGTTTTGATCAAATTGATGAGAATAAAGTTGCGTGCACACCACTGCGCTAGCATGGACAGTTTTCCTTGTAGACCACGAGGGGAGAGAGACACTAAAAGAATGTCGTCGGCTTGTGCCAGGAGGGAGATCCGAACTGCAGACAGAAAAACATCGTCCATGTCCGGCATCATCTTCAAGTCGGCAAGAAATAAGTTCCAAAGGATAGGTGACGCTGGATCTCCAGTGAGAAGTCCTATGAGAGCATTGAAGTCGTCTGACTCCATGTCGCCATGGCGTACATAATATTCCATTCGGTTGTATAACATTCGAAGCCAGTCAAAGATGGCGCCGCCCATTCCCAAGCGGAATAATTTCAACCACATTGTTGGTTGATCCGTAGAGGGAAAAGCGTTGGAGGCGGCGACTGCAGCCACATACAGGGTCCGTCCGTGAGTTCTAGCCCAGTCGTGCAGGCAGCGTAAGATGAAGGGGTTGTTAGTACGATATCCCGGCCGGAAACCATTTTGCCAGGGGGGAATGAGGCAATTTTCCGCCGCCCAGTCATGTATCCGCCAGTGTATCAGCACTGTTATCGCCTTCAAAAAACAACTTTCGAGCGCTATTAACCTGTAGCTATCTGGATTGTCGTGCGGTTTCAATCTCTTCAGGATCCCGATGATGGCCGTCATGAACCAGATAGTCGGAGCATTGTTCTGTGCCACGCATTCATTACAGAGGACAAGGAGATCTTCATTTGGGATCTCCAAGAGCTCCGTATAAGACGCCTGGTCCTCGCCTGCAGCACTATCAAGTGAGTGCGTGCGCAGGTGGTCTTTCAGCCGGCCCATATCATCTTCTGTCCACTTTCGAGAGAAGAACCCTTGCGGGGTTTTATCTTCTGTTCGTTCGGGCAGCAGACTTGCAAGAATCTTGTTGATCTTGTGCTGTGCGGAGTCGAACTGTGGAGGAAGTATCTCTGATGGGTTCAACCGTTTTTCGAACACTGTTTTCAGGCTATCCACGGTGACAGATATCGGAGCGGGTTTCGGATCTGCGAGGCGTTTAATCTCCTTCCAGAACGCTGCTCTGGTTGGTGCCTCCATAACTTTCTTCCGATTTGAATCTCGAATAGCAGCCAGCTTGTCTCTACCTCTGTGTGGAAGTGGAAATGCGTCGCGAGTAGGTTTTATTGCCTGTTCTATTCCGGTGTTGTTCGGTAGGTTAGCTGTAACTTTAGGAACATCTAATTTTGGTTGCTCCGTGGGATGAATTCTGGTTTGCACCGAATCACCTGGCTCTTGTGGGCGAGCAAGATTACACGCTTTCCGTGCGTTCTCGATCGCGTGGGCAAGGTGACCGTTCACGATTTGCATGTGACCATTCACGATTTGTGGGCGTTTCAGGTGACAGAAGTGCAACGGGGCTGTTCTAGATTTTATGAGCAGCAGAATCCGCTTCAATAGGTCTCCGTTGGTGCAACGCCAGCCACACGCATCATTAGTCGCCGCATCGTAAGCTACCGAGCGAATAACATACTCGGACCGAGAGGAAATTTCGAGAGATTTATAGGTCGGTGCGCTTTCGAGGGCAAGTATTGCGGACAGCAATTCGGCGCGAGCGTTTGTTTGGCCTCCCCATACTCTTCCGGACTTATTCAGGCGCGCATTGGGACCCCAGTATGCTGTTGCACCGGCAGATGCAGTAATCTTCCCAGAGTTGAGGCAGCAACCTTGGATCGTTACTCGGATAGGTGCTGAAACCTGAAGTACTGGACCATACAATGTCAGCAGTTTTTTTGGCTCGTCCTTCCCTGCAGCAATAGTCGCAATCAGGAGCTTGTCCAGCTCTGTATCTTCTGGTAGAGGAACCTCGATTTTGGCTTTTTTGCGAGGGCTCGCATACATAACGTTTTGGATGTCAAAGTCCATTTTAAACATTAGTGTTATCGGAGCATGATCGTAGCCGTCGATTTTGTCGGCCACCGAGAAAGACTGAACGTCGACGAGGATCTTCCGAGAGCATGCAGCGTAATCAATGACGGTTTTGCGTATAGGAGGCTTTTTTCCTTGAAAGGAAGTGAATTTGCCGCTATCTGGTCCGAAACAAGCGGCACCACTGACGAGGGCAATACCATAGTCGTCAAACATTTTGAGGATCCAACGACCTCGGGTGGAGACGTTTCCTTTGTCCATTGATATCCGGGCAGGATCAGACTCGTTGGCGGTTTCTGACGCCGTTCTGGCATTCAAGTCTCCGAACAAGGTCACATTATATTGGGCTGTATACGCTAATGCGAGTGAGGCTGCTAATGCCTCGCAGGGGTCCTTCTCGAGGCTTCCAGCCCATGGAGTTGTCTCCGGAAGGAGGTAGACATTATATATCAGAAGTCTACCCAGCTGTAGGACCATAAAGTCCGGGCCAGAGAGATCATCGCGAGGTTTTGGATTAAGTCCGGAGCGGTAAACAACTGCGACACCTCCCCAAGACTTGCCAAAACACACTTTGCGTCGTCGGGTTCGCGATAATATCGAGTAGCCGCGCGGCAGTTGCACGGTATCATGTTGTTGTGGACGCAAGTGTGTTTCTTGAAATAGATTAACATCATATCGTTCGAGATCTTTACGGAATTCAGGGCAGCTCATTTGTAACGCAAAGGCAATATTAATATTCCAACTGTCGACACTAAGTATCTGCGCGGTATCAAGAGGGCGGGTAGAAGCCGTAGCAATAGGGAGAGTAGAAGTAGTAGCGGGGGTTTGGGGCGGGATCGTGGAGGATCCATTTTGAGAGGTAGGTAATATACATATAGGTCGGGTACGCGGCAGCGACGGCAGGGACGGTAGCGCGGGTAACGACGACGAGGAAGGAATGAGGATAGATAAAGAAGGGGGAGAAGGAGGCTGAGCTGCCCTTAAACTTTTGGGTGCAATGACCTGGCTTCGATGATCTCGTACTCCCCGCGCTGACCATCAGTGGCGGCCCAGGCGCCGACGACCCAGTCGGCGATGGCGTCGGACTCAAAGATGCAGACGGTGTGGTTCGAGTCATGGGCGCGGCGGAGGCGGAAGTTGATGCGGCCCGCCTTGGGGAGCATCCGCTCGATGCGGGAAAGTCAAGAGGTGCTCGATCTCTGGATCAGCCAATACTTCCCACGACATCAGGAAAACTGAGGGATGTAGCTAGGGCACTAGGCAGCACTAGGCAGCACTATCCAGCAAAATGTGGCTGTAATGTAGCTATGAGGCACTATGCAGCACTAGACAGTGCTGCATAGTGCTTCATAGTGTGTCCATAGTGCTCATAGCTACGGTTTTCCTGATGGACCCCCCCCCGTGGGATGATGGTCAATGTCGGCAGTGCAGGGTACGTGCATTACCTCCGCGCCACTTCAGACGCGTTCCGTCGCGCCACTCGTATCTTTGCGTCTGCTCACCTCTACCTGCAGCCTTGAAACTCTTTTGATATCGGACAACAGGAATCCCAGTCCCAAGGTTCTTCATCGGATATGAACGTCTTCACATAGATATATTGTAGATATAGGAGGAAAAGCGCAGTAGTAAAGCACAGTAGTTGATTTTCAGAGACGGGGAGCAGCCCAACAGCACTTACGAAGAACAGCGACCTTGCCAGCGTTGGCTAATTGCCCCCCGGGTGGTATCAAAATGACAGACCCGAAAGAGATATGGCTGTGTTGCCGATGATCCGGCGACTCATCAGTGATCTCGCGTCGCCAGATCATATTGGGAGATCCAGAGATCGAGCACCTCTTGGGGAAAGTGTTTCCAAATTCAAGTGCCAGCATGTGCCTATTGGAGCCGTCTGCTTTACACCACCACCACCACCACCACCATGAAAAAACACATCCTCATTACTGGCGCCTCTGGCTTTGTAGGCCAAGAGCTCGCCACTGGCCTCCTCAGCTCCTCCCTGGACTACCACCTCACCCTCACCGACATCGTCTCACCTAAAGTCTTCCCCAGCGCCGACTCCTCACGCATCACCTCCACGCAAACCGACCTCGCCGACTCCAGTGCCGTGGTTGCCCTCCTCTCCACGCAGCAATGGCACGCCGTTTATGCGCTCCACGGCATCATGTCGTCTGGCAGCGAAGCCAACCTCGAGCTCGGCTACCGGGTCAACCTCGACGCGCACAGACACCTCTACGATTACCTGCGCACGCACCAGCCCGGCACGAAAGTTATCTTCACCTCAAGCATCGCCGTCTACGGGCCGCCCTCAACCGCCGGCCCAACCCGGACCTTCTCCGAGGCCACCGTGCCCCTTCCCCAAACCAGCTACGGCACACAAAAACTCATGATCGAGTGCCTGCTCAACGATCTCTCACGCCGTGGCCTGCTTGACGCGCGTATCGTGCGTCTGCCGGCCGTTGTGGTGCGTGCGGGAGCGCCCACAGGTGCGGCATCCAGCTTCATGAGCGGCATCGTGCGCGAACCGCTGAACAGCGAGAAGAGCGTCCTGCCTGTTGACAGGAACCTGGACATATGGATGTGCTCACCGGCCACCATCGTGAAGAATCTCATTGCCATCAAGGACATCCCCGTGGAGAAGTTTGGCGGCTTAACGCGCACCGTGAATCTGCCCGGCGTGACGGTCAAGCTGGCGGACATCCTCGGGGCGCTGGAGACCGTGGGCGGTAAGGAGGCGCGGGCCTTGGTGGAGGAGAAGGTGGATCCCGTCATCGAGAAGATCGTATTGAGCTGGCCGGAAAAAGTTCGATATCTCGAGAGCACTCGGATTGGGGCTGTCGCAGGATGGGTCATTGATTGAGACGGTGCGAGCGTATGCAGCGACGCTGAAGAAGTAAGAAGCGAAGTCGGCAGAGGCATCAATATAGTATGATCGGAGCAACTTGAGTATTTCCCCGCAAATGATTTGCCCGCCCATCGTTCTGAAAGTGTACGAAGCCGCTGGCCCCTGACCACGCGACCCCAAAAATATCGGAGTCCTCCCGCAACAAGCTACCGCGCGCTGCTGCCCATCCCAACCTGCGCTCCCGCGCCCGGATCTCTTGTGGAGCGGCCGACTTTAAATTAATTTCACTTGACAGAACTCCGAGTTAATCTCGACATTGAATGAGAGTTTGTCTTCACTGAAATTCCTTGATTTCAACTATCAAATTTGATTACCTGTTCGAGGCTAAATGAGGATATCCAGAGCGCACGCTACCCATGTCCAGGTACGAGGTCGGCTGCGGAGGGGTCCTCTATTTGTTTCTTTTTTTTTTGGGGGGGGGGCCCACAAAATTCGATTTTCACAACTATTTTTTTTAGCTTCCTTTCAATCAGATCAGAAAACACTTTCCCATCAATAGACCATAGGTCACCGTTCTCACGCTATGCCCGCAATCGTCCGCCGCCGAAAATTCAAAAGTGGCACACGTCCGAACTGACATGGGGCAGGTCCTAACGAACATTAATGATGATTTTACATACAAAAACCAGCCTCCCACCGTGCTCGGTTCTTGTGCTACGAATATTTCCGCGATTTTCGATATATTCGAATATACCGCTGTTTCTGGCGGACACCCCATGGCAGGCGCACATCCAAACTGATGTGGGGCAGACACTAGAGGGCCTTTTAGATGATTTTCACGACATAGACTGAATAGGAGGAGGAAGAGTCGTAGCAGGAAGTAGCATGGAAATCATCCATGTTATAAGTTATAACGTTCAAGTTGGATTCCAGGCCTTGCCCACAGCCTTGAAATCGTGAGGAAAGAGAATATAAAAATGGGTCGACCCATGGCCCGGGTGCGAGTCGAGCGAGCGATCCCGTGGAATTCTGGAAACTTCCACACACACATATTGAGTGCAGGCGCGGAACCATCCACTACCGGGCCTTGATTCCTTAGTCCAAAGCTCGCATAAACCGGCATGCTAAACTCACTCACCACTCAATCGTGTTCAATAAAAGAGTGAGCTCACCGCCGAATGGGAGGAGAAAGCGTCGCAGCAGAAAATAGCATGGAAGTCACCCACGCCGCGATAGATATCGATGTTCAAGTTGGATGTCGCTGTCTCGAGCTCGTGAGTGAAGAGTTCGAGTCGGCGCGAGATCTAAAAATAATGGAAATGCTTCAAGGTATGGCCCGGGTTCCAATCGAACGAGCACCTCCTGCAGAAGTTCGTACCCATGTAATCCTCCTTCACCCAGTGCAGGGGCGGAATCATCCGCTCCCGAGCCTTCTTGTGGTACCTACAAGCCTAAATAAATCAGCATGCGGATCCGTATCACGCGTGAAGCTCGTTAAATGAAAGCGCTCGAGTCGAACGAGCCATCCCGCCGAGATTTTCACGCAAACATCGGAGCCATCCGCTACCGCGTGGTCTTGCTAGCACCCGGAAACATAGATACATATGCGCATTTGGATGGAAACAACTCACTCGTGAATGGTGTAGAAAAAAAACCGGCGCAAAGGGTGCATGGCCCGAGCTCGAATCAAACGAGCGACCCGGCAGAAACATCCATTGTACATACCCACAATATCGAGTGCCGGTGCGGAGCCATCCGCTGCATACCGAGCCTTTTGTCGGGGACCTGCGAACCACATATTATGTGTATCAGCATTCGAGTTCGAACCATGAGTGAAATAGAGCAGCAGTGAAGCTTGTGAGATGAAATAAAAAAAAGCAGTAAAATAGGGCTCGCGTCGATCGAGTGCTATGTATGAACGAAGCGCGACGTTGTGAACAACGTGAGATCGACGTGGTCACAGAGTAGAGTCTATGCGGACCATAGGCCGTCTTGTTGGTACCTGGCAACACAAACATAGATATAGATACATATGCGCATTTGAATGGAAATAACTCATCGGTGAATCGTGCCAGAAAGACACGCCGAAACGGATGCATGACCCGGGCTCGAGTCGAACGACTCGGAGCCATCCCGCCGAAATTTTCCAATTCATGGTGGTGGTATTGAGTGCAGCTACGGAACCATCCGCTACCGGGCCTTTATTTCGTATCTGCGAGGTTGAATAGATCGGCATTGAAATTGACCACAGTTGTCTGATAAAGAAGCCTGGGCTCGAATTGACTCCGGACAAATGTACGGAATCGAGCGCAGGTGCAGCGGGCCTTCATTTCTCCCTCCAATAGTTAAATACGCCAGGGAAGTCGCCAATGAGCGGGATGAAGAAAAAAACAGACGCGGATATAGAAGGGCCTGGGCTCGAATCGAATAAGCGATCCTGCGGAAACTTCGAATTCCTTTACTCATTGCGGTGCGGGACCATCCGATACCGGGCCTTGATTTCGTAGTTGCGCGCTCGAATAGATCGGCATTGGAATTGACATTACCATTAAATCTTGTCCGATAAAAAAGACAGAGAAAGAGCGATGATGGCCTAGACTCGAATCGAGGGCCCGGGAGCGAGGGCCTGTGGACAAAGGTATTGTCATCGCTAAATCGAGGCCCAGGACGGGTGCGGAAACCAGCTGCTCCCCGAACTTCATTTCCTCTCTCCAAAACTTCAATACGCCAGGTAAGTCACCAATTAACGGATGAAAAAAAAACATGTTGTTCACATTGTGACCATGACCTGGGCTCGAATCGAACGAGCGGAGTCTGCATTGATAGCACAGAAGCATTTCATGTGATGCAGGTGCTGTCCAACCGCCACCGAGCCTTCTCTATATCCCTGTGAACTCGATTGAATAAGCTAGGATACACTGTGACTGGAAAGATGATGAACGTAGGGTGCTAAAGAAGACTAGCAGACCGTGTTGCATACGCAGAGCGGAACGCATCTTACGCGTGAGGCCGTATAGCGCAAAAGGGGACTTGTACTTGGACGAGTGCGGAAGTACGGACCGGTCGCCGCTCCACGTGTGCCAATCTCGACGTGCACGACAGAAGACACGACCATGTACGACGAGCACGCTGCGCGCTTGCTACGACGAGGAGGACCCGCCCGAGATTCCTTTTCATCTGTGTTTTCTCCCAGACCGCACTCCCGTAGCGCAAAGGACGTCGTGTAGCGCAGAGGACTTTGTCTCCGTAGCGCAGAGAACGTCGTCTCCGTAGTTACGTACCGGAACCCCAGCCTTTACTCGTAAGTCCGCCCTGCGCTTCTCCTTCCTCTTCGTTGACGCTGACGCCTTGCCAGACGTCCTGTCTCTGCGCCTCCCTTCCCCGCTGCGTCCACGACCCGCACCATTCCTCCACGCTCCCCACTACGACGGTGGCGGGGGTACGCATGATCGACTGACTTGGCGGCGAGCATGGGCACGACGCGTACCATTTACAAAAAGGAGGCGGGCGTGACGTGCTCACAACCCCCTCGCCAGTCGACGACCCTCTGCTTCTGAAGCGCAGAGCCGTTAGACGCAGGCATGCGCGGGGGTGGACGCGTCCTGCGTCCATATCTGGAGCAGCGCAGCGTCCTTGGAGTTGCTGCGAAGAACGTGCTCCCCGTTATGCGCCCTGCACCCTGGGTGCGTTTGCGTACCTGCGACTCGACAGCGCATGGCACCGGGTGCGGCGGGCGTGGGGCGTGTACGAGTATCGACGGCGAGAAATGAGGGAGGGACGAAGACTGCTCCTCTCTCCTAGGACGACGAGTGCACAACAAGAGGCACGACCACGACGCGCTCCTCTTCTCTGCACTGCACGCTTGCCACGACGAGCAGGACCCGCACTTCCACTCGGATTCCTCCCCATCCGCTCTCGCCTCCTGGAATTACGACCCACCACGACGCGGACGACCGTTACCAGCGTAATCTCCGCGCTTCGCCCTTGCCTCGACGACGAGCAAGCGCCGCTCCCCATTCGGACCACTTAGGGCAGGCGCGCTTCGTGCTCCTCCGTTCTTCTACTTCCATCCTGCGACCACGAGGGCCACGACGTGGGCACGAACATGAGCACGACCACGATCGCCGTGCTCCACTCCTGTTACACCGACAAGCATGCCCCTACTTCCTACTTACTCGAACTGGGCGTCGGCTGGAAGGCGGGTATCGGAGGCGGGGACGGGGACGGGGACAGGAAGAGCGTGCAGCGCGAGATGGCGAGTGGATGGACGGACGTGCGTCCGCCTTATACTCGACGGTCAGCTGGAGGGGAGATCAAACGCGGGTATGGGTATCGGGGACGAGGGCAGGCAACGCCAGATGGGTGGAATGGTGGAGCCGAAGAACGCGGCTAGCTCTGCGTTCTCCTCGGGCGCGTCTCGTCGACGAAGAGCGGCGGACGGGATTGCATTCCAAAGCCCCGCCACGCCGGGTACTCGGGCACGCGAATGCTTATGCACCTGCGCCCAGTCTCCTCATCGTACGTCCCTTTCCTTTCGTCCCAGCCCTCTCCTTGCCGCTTACCTGCCGCCACTCCAGTACGAGTACGCGGAACCTGCTGCCCAGCATCGCACCGGGCTTGACCTCGACTCGCAGGCTGGCTTATGATCGCTACAAGCAGGCCGGCTCTGAATCATCATAGCCTCAAAAGTCGGCGCACCATCGTCAAATCCTCATATCACTGCCTATGCCACGTCCGTCTCCTTCCTCCCCACCTTCTCCTTCCTCGCCGGCGCAGACAGATGCTCCCCCCAAGGCTCCAGCACAAGCCGGGAACCTCCCCCCCCCTCTCCTCCCCCGGATTCACTGCTGCGAGCGGGAGGCCGCACCCCGCGATCTTCCCATCGCAGCAGATATACACCCTGCGTCCTTTACGAGCGCGGGCCCGCGCACCGCGTACATCCACGGCGCGCGGGCGTCCGCGTTCCGAGATCGTGTGGCTCGACGCGCTCGTGACGAGCCGCGGCGCGCGGGACCACGAGGACGAGCGGCGGCGCGCGGGAGCACGACGACGAACGGCGGCGCGCAGGAGCACGTCAAGGACGTGCGTCGACACGGTCGGCGGCGAATCGTCCCTCGTCCCTCCTCCCTCCTCTCCGCGTCCCGCTGCCACTGCCACTGCGCTGGCGCTTCTCGCTCTCGCGCGTCTGTAGAGGCGTGGAGACGATAGCGTGTCGGGACTCGGGCCGCGAGGGCGGCGGCGCAGGAGGAGGCGGGCGGACGGGGGCACATGCTGGTACTGACGATGAAGGTGTGACGGAGTCTGCGTCTCGCTCGGCTGGAGGCGGGGCGATGAATCGTGCCTGTGCCGGCCGACTTCATCGTGTCGGGACGCGATGTGGACCTGGGGGCGGCGGCGGGTGTGGGCGGGAGGCGGTGGGCGAGAGCTGGGTGCGGGAGGAAGTGGGCGAGAAGTGGGCGCAGGAGGTGCAGGACGACGAAGATGCATGCACACACAGCAGCGACCGACTCCGCAGGGGGTACGTGCGCCCCTCTGTGCCCCCTCGCCCGCCGACGCCCCGCTGCGCAGAGCCGACGTCGCCCCCGCGTCCGCTTTGGCGCGCGCTGGCTGGACGGCGTCTGGGGCGCGGCGCGCGCTCCTGCGTCCTGCGCTACGCCCTGCGTGCGTGTACGTGCGCGGGACCCCGGCGGGCACGGACGGCGTCCTTGGAGCGCGTACGGGTATCGAGGGCTCGTCCTGGGGGACGATCGGGCGGGTGGCGCGGAAGGGACCCGCGGGTCGGAGCGAAGAAGACGTGTAGCGGGTGCGTTTTCCCGCTGTCCGCGTCGCTGGCCCCGCCCAGACGAGCGCGCCGAGATGGTGCTGCGTGGCGAGATCATGCGTCTCCGTAGCGGAGAGTATGTCGTCTTCGATATGATATCGGGCAGCACGCGGTGGGTCTCCATGGGGTTGATGACGCGATGGAGCGGAGGAGGCGATGTACATAAGTATGGACGTCCGCCCTCCGCGTACCCTTCCTCTTCGCTAACGCCTTACCAGACGTCTTGCCCCCGCGCCTCCCGCTGTCGGTGTCGGTGCGCGAGGATCGGATGGATGTGGGCCTGTGTTCAACCAGGTACGAGAAGAGCAGCAGTCTAGAAAAAGATTGCGGTCAAGGAATGCATTAAAAATGTACCTCGGGCAGACATTACAGTAAGTACGGAAACACCTGTACGTAGCTAAAGCGCCAGAAAGGAAAACCCCGTTGCAATAATAATGACTTGCTTCAGAGAGGAACAGTCGTCACTCGCAATAATACAGTAATGACCATGACTTCTGTAGAGGGTACGGAGCATAATCTTCACCGCCGTCTCTCCCCATTCTGTTTAGGTCCCCATTCCGGAGGTGATTCCTTGTACTGTACTATTACAATTCGCATTCTATCTTGTCCGGCCATTTGTGCTCAAACCAGCTGCGAAGGAGTGCATCGGCAGCCGAGACAGGGGCTAAATAATGCTCCGGGAGATCGTCGTTTATGCACAGAAGCGCAATGTCCGGATTTGCATCTACTATGCTCAGCTGGTGCGCTACAGGATCAACAATTATCATCAGAAAGCCATACAGCACCTACCTCTTTCCGGCCCTGACCCGGGTTTGCCATCATGATAAATTTTGTGAGCGACACCCCCAGGCTATAGTTATAGCGATAGATAAGGCGCAGTGCGAACTTGCGTGGATTTTCTGGGAACGGAGGAGCCGCGGATGGAAGAACCAAGGGGAGGGTCTCGACATGATGGGACGGCGTAGTATTATTAGTGGCGGGGGGTAAGAAAGTATCTAACCCCTGTCGTCCGGAAGCACCTACGAGCGCCGAAATGACTGCAAAAGTTGAACACTGGTTGTGGGCAAGGAGAGGGGAGCTCACAGCAGTCTCCACAGGACGGTTGATCGGCCAGAGCCCGTTTAAAGAGATCCCAGGCGGGTTCAGCCTCGAGACCAAGACACTCCCGGCGGCTGATTTCACACACAATATTGTGAGAGAGGACAGCCAAATCAGGAACATGCCGCGTCGATGGGGTGTCTGGAATGATGGGAAGGTATGCATGGATGTACCCATCTCCGGACACTTTCGATAGTATTAGGAGTGGTGGTAGTGTCGCGCTGTCAGAACTCACCAAACGCATACTGGGGGCGTGGTTGGGACGCATTAAAGTCGGAGAAAGGTTCCCGGATACCAGCTTGATGCATATGATGGGTAACCTCGATGCGGCTCATGCGCTCTGGCCACGGGGCTCGCAGGTGATCACTGGTGCCTCCTAGCTCGTCCCACATCTTGTCCTTGTCAGCTGGGTCCAACATCCCGTTTGTGGAGCCCCACTTGGCTACGATCCAGGACCAAAGCAGCGCTTCTCGGTGCCTTTCGACCACAAAATGCGATGCGAGAAACATCATATTGACTTCGAGGTCTGGGGGTGTGTTAATGGCTCCGCGAAAATGCGATAGTGGAGTCGCAGAAAAGTACTGCCCAAATGCCAAAGAGGCTTCGTGCAGCAAGGGCAATGAGAAGGCTCGCGCATTGTGCATCACATATGGGCGACGGCGGGCACCAAAACGTTGGTCTACGAGTAGACACGATGAGCTATGGAGAATGAAGCCAATAACTTACTCTACCTAGAAGATGATTGCTCCAAGCGAGAGAACGCAATTCTGATGAGCCATCGAGAGTTCCGGTGTCGTCACTGACGATGAATCTGTCCGTTTGAAATAAAAGCACAGGTCCATACAGCGGCGAATGGTAGGCGGAAGGCGGAAGTTCGAGCATCATAAAATTGTCATCATTTAACGTTATTCTTTCCGGTGGGGGTGTGAATAACTTGACCACGAGCAGCAATGAGGACTTTACATGTTTTCAGAGACAAGCTCTGGGTCCAAGTTGGGAAGTTGGGACTCTACGGCATGGCTGCAGTCTTGTCAACACCTCATTCGACAGGTTTCACAGGAACGTGCCTATTGAATGTGGGAAGGGTTTTATTTCGCCATGCATAGACCTTTTCGCTACTGAGTTTTCCAGGGCCAGTTGGAATTAGATGGAAGAGCTCGCTGTCTGAACAGTGCAAGTCGGTTGAAATGGCGGTTTGGCGCCAATGGAACCACTCACCATGATGTAGGTATACAGGCGGGGGTCCGTCCTCGCTCCTGGGTGGGATGGAATCCATATTGAGCCACTGTGGTACCAGTCCAAGTCGTCCATCTGGGTTTGACAGGTCTTCTGGATTAATGTCAGCGGTAACTAGATGCACCGCAGTGTACTTCCAAGTAGAGGTAGCCTTGCGGACAGAACGGAGAGAGTATCGAAGCTCGTCGTGCTCGCGAAAGCGCGCTTCCTTTGGTTTCCGGGTAACTGTGATATCTGCCAGGGCCTTTCTGCGAGCTTTATAATGAAGCGGATCTCTGACACTCTCGATTCAGCCAAGAGTACAGGCATGTCATCGTTACTCACGATCCCTTATTGAAGCACGAATGAATGAACAACGTGATACATAGTTAATGACACGCTTACGTTCACCCAGGTGTAAATCAGGTCAATTCTTGACTCGTCTACCTTGCACGAGCCCCAGATTCCGTGTGCTATCCATTGCTCCACACAGTCGTCTGACAACGCGGCTTGCGATGCAATGGATCGTATACGAGTGTCAGCTACGGCTGCATTTAAGGAGGGCAAATTGAAAGGATGATAGACGGGTTGCCAGGCCGGTGCCTTATCTCTTGATTGCTGCACAAGCTGGACGAGCACCCAAATGAGGAGGATTGAAGAGAGCACGACGACGTATTTTCGCCTGCGGAGGAAAAATATCTTGAGTGGCTGACATCCTCTTCGATTGGGGTAGGCCGAAGCAGGACGGTGAGTGGGAATCATGAAGGAGAAAGGTGTCGGCTGGGCCTGAGTCAATGTCGATCTATGATGGCTTGTGGGACGACTCAGATGATCCGACATCGGCATCTTGGCATCAGGTCGGTAGTATTAGGAACGCCGGTTCCAAGGACCCCTGATAGTACCCTGGGAGGCCTGGGAGGACCCCGGAAAATACCCCTAGTATATCCTGTACAGTGCCTCTCATCACATCACGGTTCCGCTTTTGGCAGTAAACAAGTCAAAACTTTGAAGTCGTTATAACATTATGCCCTCATCTTGGGTTGGTCTGAAAACACCTAGAAACACTTAAAGTAACAGTAAGGAACCCAGCTTGTGCTTGGTTAGTTGCTCAATAAAGATTTGACTTTTTCACCCTCAGAAAAGTGAAACAAACCCTAATGATGGCATCAAATTCCCATATCGGGTAGGGTTAGCCGCCACGTGCATTTCGGAGACGGCCGAGCGCCTGGACCCAAGGGCATCTCCAAATGCAAGGGTGAACACATCTAGAAGTGTTCTAGATGTGTTGAACTTGATCATGGCCAGGAAACCCACCAGGGGACAATTTTATTTTTTTCGGACCTCGAAAAAAGTGAAACACCGTGGGAAAAAATGAGGTTTTAGTGTCAAACGCATTCTTTTGGCCGGTTTCGTGGCTAAGAAAATCACAAAAAAATCACAAATTTTTTCTTCCGTGCCCACGGCACGTGTTGGAGAAGTGATGAGAGGCACTGTAAGTGTCTTCTTCACCGGCGTGGAAATTTTCCCGGAATTCTTTGCTCACTGATGTGATAATCACAGGTCGCCACTAGTGCGACCCAACCAACCTTCTCAATTCGGCGCGGAAGTGTGGACTTGTCATGCTTAGGGTATGCCCCAGGTAGCGATGCATTGTATATTACCTCGAATCTTGGCCCACATCACGTCGTTCGAGCACGATTTTTTGGGCTCAAAAATCGAAATTATTGAAGTAACCAAAACTCGCGGCACTATACCAAGAAGAACCATACCAAAACTTAACATCAACTGTTTGTTTCAGCTCCAGGCTTTTCCATGTGGTCACGGTGACTAAACGGCCCTAGAGCAATGAGGTGTATGTTGAAGAGTGGGAAATATTTGGGTGTGAGTTGAACTGAACGTCCTTCACAAGTAAAAAGAACACAGAATATACTTACAACACTTTTTGCCCGCTGTAGATGCCCACCGAGAAAGCTGAGTTGCAGTTACTCTTCCTGATTGCAGGAAGAAAAGGCAGGCGCAAAACTTCTTTGATCGCCGGGAACGAATTATTTCGAGAGTTACCATCAGTAAAACTACATTTCGTAGCGCTCAGGAATGAATTAACTTACTCTTCAAGGTAATTTTAACCATCTCTTGACATGCGGACAGGGAATGCCCAGTGGCAAAGCCACGTACATGCACATTTCTTTCATCAGATTCAGAGGCTGGACTGAACATTGTGTCGAGCCACTGAGAAACAAAAAAAAGAAACACGAGCCTGAAGATATACAACGGGGTTACGAGTGGATAGTCGGTGAAGAGAGACTAGTCTGAGGGAGCATGAAATGAATTCACAGAGTATAAAGGGTTGTTTCAACTGTTTTTGACACAAGCCGAGCAATAAGTATGGAATGGCACACAGACGAAGTGAAAGGATCCGCGACAAGGAGATTCAGACACTGCTGGCACGCGGGATGGATTCCTGGGTGACGATCAAGAATCACTGCACGCCGTGGAGAGTGTACCGAAGATTGAAGATTAGAAGATAGTGGCCTCGCATCGATTTCGGAGCGGCAGACATACCAGATATCAAGACTAGCCTTTCTAATGTGTTGAGGTATTCATCGTACGGCGTGAAGCCGTGGCGCCGTTCTAATGGTGCAGGAAGAAAATCAGAGGGATTACCCTAGCACCTCAAAAGAACTACTGTTTTTTTTCGTTCAATTCAACAGGGGGTGTGACGCGTGACACTCGGAACATATTCGACACTTCGACACGGCCCAGGTTGGATGGTGACACCCCCCAAAATTTCAACACCATCCTAAAAGGATGCAGGACATCATACATCAACTGGGGTTTTTTCCAGAAGCTTGGAGAACCAGGCAGATTCATGTTTAAATCCATTGTTTTAGTCATACCCACCTTCGTCACTTAGTTACTTTGCTTAGTGTTGCGAGAGTTCGTCACTTTGATGGGATTATGTGAAAGTTCGTCAGTTCAACTCGGCACATTCAAGCACCTGGAATCTCGGCCATCATTGTTGCTTCAACAAGGCCATGTGGGGTTTTTTTATATAGATCCCTTGCTAACACTAACTACTAACCCTAACAACTAACCTCTAACCACTAACCCCTAACCACTAACCAGTTAACCCAAACCTAACCAACCAATCTCGGCAAGCTGTTGATACCCATCACTCCGTGATGTGCCGAGGAGTCGTCGAACTCACGAACATTCATAGAAAGCATTCGAGATCACGAACTTTCACAAATTCCCATCAAAGTCACGAAGTTTCACAACGCTAAGCGAAGTAACTAAGTGACGAAGATGGTGTGGACTCATTGTTTTACCCAGTGACTTTATTGAGTTTAGCCTGATATTTGCCTGGTATGCAGCTAGGCTAGAAATTGAGACAGAACAATAAAGGTGGCCAATATTGATACAGGGATGCATGAGAGATTCAATGGGGATTTTTGGCCCTCAAAGCACATTTTGTACAATTTTCTGAACCATCCGACCAATTTGACAACCTCTGCTGTGATGCGTGATAACGAACCAAAGTTTGTATTTGACAACCCCCCCTGTGATGCGTGACTGTCAAATTGAATGAAAAAAATACAGTAGGCGACATTTGCTAGCATATCTTTTGGCCCTATTGATCGGCGGGACCTCGGTTTTCAGAATGCCAAGGTAGTGAACTCCACTTCCATCGTATTTGGGACATCCACTGATACCAGGGTACCGGTATAACATCATTTCACCTCTGTACCCCGCAAGCGTCCACAAAGTTCAAAGCATGTCCAGAGGCCGCACAGGCCATGTACCGGTTTGGTGAACACCCCTGTCCCCACGGGGGCCGGGGCCTAGTACAATGGTCTGAAATCAGTTGTGGGCTTGTTTTAACACTTGCTGGGTGTGTTTCTGAGGATCCGCTGAGCAAGAATACGTCGGTGTTAAAGCCATGTACTTGGCTCATTTATATCTTTCTTCTCAACATATTGATTTGGGCGAGGCAACGACGGTCGAGATTTAGATGCACTTTCCGATCCCACAGGCAATGCTATCAATAACGAAGACCCAATGAGCACGACACTCGGGACTCCACTAGCTTTACTTCGCGACGGGTTGCAAGGTCTGCGGATACAATCCTGGAGGTGTAACCGATACCTTTGGCATGCATTTAACTACATACCGAATCAGACAACTAAGTTCAAATTCCGAAAACAGCTACACATTGTGTCGGTGGTTATCACTTCATTTAGACAGGCTAACTTCACAACAATGTCCATGGTGCACAGCTACTAAAACGACAAATAAGCTTTGCTGTAGAACAAACATTTTGAGAATCCCAGCCCTGGTGATAATTAGTGTATCAATGAACCGTATACTGTTAGACAACGAAATATCGTTCCAAACCGGAGAAAGTCAAGAAACAATTAGACTGGCAGGTTTGATTTACCACTCACAAACAGCAGCCCACTTTATGAGCACCATTGTTGACCCTGATAAGACAATGTGGTACCATGACGGAATGACAACACGACACGACTGCGTGCAAGTGGGCTCCCTCGAGACAATCAACAAACTTGATTTGCACAGCCGAGGCGAGTATAGACTTGCAGTAGCAATCTACACATGCACCACACTGTGACGATTCAACTCAGTACAATCTCAATAAAAACACCCAGCTTTGAGCTACTCTACTACCAGTCACCAGATCTATCGCCTTCCGTAGTTCTTCATGGGCTCGCGCAGTCTCATGGGGACGGCGACATGTTGAATGCATGTAAACCAGTCCGAGGCATGAGTCTGCGATGATAAATCTGCACTCAACATTTCTGGGCCACCGTGGGCTCCCTGAGCATAGCATTGCGGGCATTGTCTTAGGTACTCTACTATTACGACCGTGTGTTCATTAATTTCGGAAATTTATTTATATTTGTGTACACCGGAAGTTCGAGCAAAAAGTGGCTACGTGATGTCACGACCAAACCTCTTCCCGGAACCCAATAAAATACTTTTTGAGACGTGACACCTGGATATGCTGGCCCAAATATCAACTCGCTTCCAAAATCAAGTAGACGTCCTTCCGCATTATGCTCCTTCTGGGTTGATTTCGACTTTGTGCCTTGCCTGTCATCTAGCCTGGATCCAACAAATTACACCTAATATTTCTCAATTTTAAATATCAATATTAGTGCACCCAATTGGCCAAAACTGTGCAATGTGTCACGGTCTCCTAGCCATCAATCCTAACTCTAGCTGAAGCTAACGGAGAGCGAACAACGATGGCCCATCTACAATTACCATGTGCAGTATAAGACTTGCCTTTTCGGGATGAACAGAGCCAAGCTACAAAAGAAACATTCTGCTGAAACTGTCTTCAAAATTCTAACATATGTGCTCAGAGGCCCAAGATATACAAACATGTGATTCTAGAAGCTACCACAGATCAAAATAACAACATCTAGTTCTCAAAGTGACGAATGCATCCAGGACTCTTGAGTCTGCTTAGAGCCCGACCAAATGACATAATATCGTTCATTTGTAAGCACCTGATCGGCCCACCAACTCTCCAACTACACTACCCATACTTATCCATTCAGAACTACCCATACTTCTCCGCTCTGAACATGGCCAATTCATGGCAAATCATGATCATCCTCCCACCTGTCTGGAACACAATTACGGCAGGACCGGCAGCAGGAGACGGTCCGGGTGGAGTTTATGGATACGGAGTACCGCTATGGTGGGCTTAGAAGCTGGGAAATAGCAATAACCCGCCAAGACGCAAAAAAGAGTGGGACAGACAGCGTCATCCACAAATCCACGTCTGGGCACCCTTTTATTGGCAAGTACCTGAAAGAAAGAAGCTGGGTAAGGAGGTATAGTTCAAATTGCAGACGATCTCACTTTCGATGCAGAAAACATTTTGCACCAATATTACACCAGCATGCCTGGTGCGGTCCGACACCATGCCCACATTGCGGCAGAGCTCACCGGGAACTCTTTGAAAGGTCCGTGTACGGAACATAGACCGACATTGTAACGGTCGTCGAGTTTTTCATCGCCCTACTTGGATGGGGAATACAACGGTGATTTTTTTTTTTCCTAATCAAACGGTGTTTAATCTCATAAAGGCCTTAGTGTATATTTTTTAAAGAGTAAATATGTATAATACAAAAGAGAGAGAAATATATTTGTAACTTAGGCATTATCGATCAATCCATCGATCAACGGATCAACGGGGGAATATCCGAAGCAGTGGCCCAGTCAAATCACACTCCTCGTGCTTGTGCAGTGCAGAGATTTCCTTACAAGAACAATTTGGTGAATTGCTGGCAACCCTCTATCTTGCTCCGTGGTACCCTCAGTCTAATATTCCCCGGTACCGCTTCTGTATGTAACTCGCTGTGGCAATAAGTATGCCTGCGGTGCAGTGTACACTGCCCTGATGTTGCCGTGTGCATTTGCCTCGGTGGACTGCCTGCTAAAGCCCGTAAAACATCGCATTGGTTCCGGGTTGTCTTCCCTCTTGGGCGATGCATCATATCTTCTCACCCCCTTTCATTTCTGCGCTTTTCCTAGTCTAGATTATTGGTTACTCAGCGATCCTAAATAATCCTCGACTGTCCTGGATCTTCTACCGCCCGGTTCTCATCGACTCGCCTGGACACTTTTGATGTATTCCAGTGACCCTTTTCGCGCAGACCAAATGCTTATATGACCCATGCGACGTGAAAGTATGCACAAGGAAAGAACACATAAAAAAACGCAATCACAGCGAGGAAGGGTCTCTACGTGACGGCGGCCACGCGTCCGTATAGGGAAACCAAGCTGTGCAGCCGCCATGGCGACAGGGTCTGTCTCCGCGGCCTGGGAACGCGGTGCTTGCCTGTCCTGGCTAGAGAAAAGGACTGTTAATATCAAAAAATAGCTACTCTCTTGGGACAACCTTGCACCTGAGCGATGTTGCCTAATGCTTGGGTGAAGCCTAACTGATTCAAAGTCCGCCGACTCTTATTTGGTTTTGTGTTGCCGGACATCATGTGATGGGACTTGCTCTGGGGTCGATCTCTGACTCGGAGTCAAAGGCTACTCGGCTGCAGCCCACCGTCGAATCAGAACTTCTGCTTTGCTCACCAATTCATTCCATGGCTGCCAGGCTTTTCGGTGTTTGCTCAACTCGAGAGTCGACGTTTTTTTCCCGGCGCAAACCCAAGGCAAACTGGACAATGAGGGCCTCCGGATGCTGTACTTGAACATGTCCACCACTGACAACAATATACTTGCTTGTCAGGCTCTAGGCAAACCAGATCGTTGCCATGTCTTTCCATTCCTTAGACCGCTGCAAACGACACGACGTACGGCAGTGGCACTGCCTCTTCACAGGAGTTTATTCGAGCATTCAAAGGGCTGTGAGTACTACATATGCTGTTGATTCCGAACAATGACGGGGACTTATAAATATATAGATCTGCATCGCCCACTGGCACTGCACATGATGTCGGGGTTCCCCTTGAATCCATGACAGATATTTACTCTGTAGTCCTTGTCGGATGTCACTGATCCAGTCATTGTGTTCTCCGCCGTTGAATATCCTCCGCCAACGAGCACCACCTCAAAACAGATATCTCTGCAATGCCCACTAGCACTGCAGATGCGCTCCCTTGATTTCGGGGTTTCCCTGGAAATTCAGAGACCAGCCATTATGGGAATTCAATCTGTGGTTTTCGTCGGATGTCACTGATCAAGTCATTCTTATCTCGGCTGTTATATACCCTCTGCCTATGGATACCTCGAACTATTGCCTGGTGCATTCATTATCATCCCTGGTTCGCTGGTCGACTCGGGATGTATTTTCCACTCTCGCATCGAACGCAACTATGCTGTGCTTTTATTCTCTTGACCGTTTCAGCGGTGGCCATGCCTCTCGACAAACATTCCAGCCCCGGCATCTCTTCTCGTTTGTCGAGTAACTCATCAATCTCCAGCCATTCGCAGGTGAGCACACTCTCTGTCCGAACTCAAAGCAGCCCGAAATTTAAGCTGCAGACCGGATCACATGAACCAAGTAGCTTCATGCGAAACTCCACGGCCGCACATACCTCACATTCCACTGACGCACCAAAGAACTCAGTTACCTCGTCGTTGACCCCAATTTCTGTCGTTTCAAGCCAACGGTCCAGCGGTGTTTCCTCGTCGGTGCAGTCTGTGTCCCCAAAACACTCGATACACCCCTCTTCCGCCCCGAAATCAGTTCCCACTTCCAAATCGCGGGGGGCATCTTCGGTGCGTGAGCGGCCATCCTGACCATTTCCCCATGTCCACTCAACAATACCCAAAGCCGTCGGCAAGTTCTACATCCCACAGCTCCCTATCCACGAGGCGACCTAGCTCTAACAAGATCGCCGCTTCGTCTCCATCCACGAAACAGACTGGTACATCGAATCCTTCGGTGAGTGGTAATACGAATAAATTCCGGTGTTTCTGCCTCAACCCTACCCAAAGCCATCGGCGGGTTCTACATCCCAGAGTTCCGTATCCACGAGGCGACCTAAGATCACCACTTCGTCTCCATCCATGAAGCATGCATCGAACTCTTCGGTGAGTGGTAACACGCATAAATTCCGTGGTTCTGGGCTGACATACTGCAGACTACCCAGCCCAAGTCTTCGCTTTCATCCGAACCGTCGAACACGCGTCGTTCAAGTTCTGTTGAGATATCCAGTCAAACATCCTCCAAATCTAGCGCACGGCCCACCACTGTACGCACCCTAAACATTCGCATGCCTGGTCGACTCATGCACAGCTGCACTTCAGACATTGAACCCGGGTCAAAGCGCATCCCCTCCCCCGACTCCTACATCGCAGTCGCTGCCGCCATCGTCCTCTTCATCTAAGGTTTGTTATCTGATTTTTACCAGGTTTCTTTCACATCAGGCTCACCCATCTGGCAGGTGTCTCCGACCGTGCCAGCGACTGCTGATCACGGAAGCGGGAGCGGGAATGGAAGCACCAGAAGTGCTGACCGTACATCGGGTACGGGGACGCACTCTACATCGGTGAAGCCCATGAACTCCACGGGCGGGGATGGAAGTGGTGAAGGAGGATCTAGTGGCGGTGGATCTGGAGGATCGGGTGGTGGCTCAGGCGGTGGAGGATCCGGAGGCGGGGGATCGGGCGGGGGGAGCTCGGGAGGTGGAAGTTCTGGAGGTGGAGGATCGGGCGGGGGGAGCTCAGGAGGTGGAAGTTCTGGGGGTGGAGGATCCGGAGGTGGAGGATCGGGCGGGGGAAGTTCTGGCGGGCGTTCCGGGGGTGGAGGAGGCGGTGGAGATGATGAGGACAATGGCAATAACCACCGACGAGGAAACCAAAACCTCCGATAAGGAAACGAAGACCTCTGAGACACAGACCTCGACAGAATCCCAGAAAACTTCGTCGAAATCCACATCCTCAACCAAGTCTAAATCTTCGACTTCCTCTCGCCCCAGCAGCTCTGCATCTCAAAGTGCTTCGGTGAGTGTCAAGGCCGCCTCGCACTCAAACGTATGCTGAATTCTAATCCGCGTGTCAATAGTCTTCGAAATCCACATCCTCTAAATCTACATCTTCGACTTCCTCCCGCACCAGCTCTACGTCCCAGCGTAGCAGTAGTAGTAGTAGCAGCAGCAGCAGTGCTTCGGTGAGTGTCAACGTCGCTTCGAACTCAAATGCGTGCTGAATCTATGTCAAATGATAGTCTTCAGCTTCTTCGTGCACTGTGAGCCGTAGTAGTACCGCCGCCCACCCCTCCGCTACTGTCACCGTCGACCGGCGAGGCAAAGCTGTGACCTCTGCGTGCGGTGTGCCCATACGGAAGTCGAGCATAAAAAAGGGGTGCCAACAGAAGTCGTTCGAATTTGGTTATACCGACGACTCTGGATTGACGAAGAATAAACGTGCTGATGTGGACTCTGTAAGTCGTTGCATTTTGAGATCGGTATCCGCTGATCCATAATACCAGGATACCGAGGATGAAGGCGAGGATTCTGGCTCCGACACCGACACCGACTCAGGCTCGGATGACTCCGACTCCGACTCAGACTTTGGCTCCAACTCGGGTGACACTCAGATGACAGACGCCGGTGCCGATGACAATGATACTGACGATTCGGAGGGTGAAGAAACCGAGGATCCTAACGACGGAGACTTTGTTCCCCCAACTGCCGGCCAATCTCAGCAGTTCCAATGCGGTACGTATCAGCCCATGACTTGCGAATGCAAATGCTGAGCATACTACGCAGATCATGTATTGGAGTTGCAGGTCCTAAAAGAAACTTTGAAGTCAAACGGCGTCTGCAACACCTTGGATGCTATTATAGATGCTCCCAACAGCGGCTTGACCCCAAATGACAAGATCAGATTCATGAAGCCACTAGTGGACGCTATCAATAGCAAAGACAATCTCTTTTTCCTGCAGAAAGACGTCAATAATGTGGTACGTCTGGTCCGCGATCACAGACTCGGCTTTAAATGTGCGAGGATAGAAGAAGATCGCAGTCGCTGCAGCGCTCAACAAGAAAAAAGATCCCCAGATAAGCTCTGATCAGGACCGGAATTCTCGTTTCGTCGCAGTCAACGAGTATCTGTCCGATTCCAGTGTGAACGGCCCTTCAATCAAGATGGCTTCGAAACTGGATGATCTTGTCGAAACGATGCTTAAGAACGCAGGAGACGAGGCGCTGAAGAACATTAAAGGCTGTAACTCCAAGGCTGACGAGGAAAAGTTGAAAGAGGCGCAGGTGAACCGCGATTATTCACGCATCCATCCTTGCATTGACCCCAATGTCTCTCACACAGGAAAAGTTCACTCCCCCAGGCAACCCGAGTGTCACATTGTCCTGGAAAGATGTCCTCGACTACGTTAAAAAACAGGCCGAAGTGTCAGAAAAAAGCTGTGACTCGCAAAATAACAGCAAACGCGCAAATTGCAACAGACCCTCGAGCACTAATTCCGGGCGGTCATCTTCAGCTGCGGTGTCAACAAGTAGTGCGACACCAACCAGTAATCGCTCTGTACGTTATTTTGACCCCCCAACCTAACGGATTCTCGACAACACTTCGTAGTCTGCACACACAGCATCGAGAAAGGTAACCTTGCCTGCGATCCCAGCGATCCCACGGATGATAGCTTATTTCTCACCAGACTTCGACCTCATCCAAACTTCCCAGTCAGACCACCGGCGACAAAATAACCACATCGGCGACAAAAACCAAAACTACATCTAAATCCTCCAGTCACATTCCTTCCACCACGAAATCCTCTGTCAGCCCGTCGAAGACCAGGACAACAACTCGAGCTTCCACTTCCACAGCCCAGCCATCGAGCACAAATTTACCGAAGTGCAACGGCCCTGGCACCGTCGGTACGATTACATATGTTCAATCTGCAGCGGCCGGGGCAATGGCATCAGTGGGCGTTATGCCCTACGGCAAGGACGGAGCGGTCCGAATCATGGCTTCAGAAGAAAAGGTGTGTCACTAGTTGCATGTTCGACTTTCTACGCTGATAATTACCTTAGGATTTCTACGCTGTCGGATCAGGGTCCTCCATCAAGGACAGCCATTTGCAAGGCAGTGCCCTGGATGGTTCAAAATACGACGGCTGTGACGGGTCATATATCTTTGACGACGTTGCCGCGGGGACTCAAGGCTATGTCACCACCGACATCTCATTTGACTGCAACGGCTTGGAACAACAAGACGTGGATATCACCTTGCCGATGGATGGGAAGGATGTCCCCAATTGCATCCTCGTAAGGAAAGACGGAAGCTCGCCGTGGAAGGCATTGTGCAGCCCAACGAGCAGCGCGAGTGACGCGTGCTCACAATCCTACGTGCTGTTGGGTGGTGTTCCCGGTCGTCGCCAGGTCGAAGAGAAGGACCCATTGACGTTGGCCATCAGTACCCTGCAATTCGCTGGGCCAGGTGGACTTTAAGGGCACGGCGATGGAGTGTTGCGCTTCGTTTCAAGTACATAAAGATACTGTCTTGAGAATCTGTCATTGGTAAATAAACCCAGCGACATGGCTCTGCCTCTAGATTTGTCTCTGGTCAGCGTCTTATCATTCTGAAACACATTGGCCACGAACCTTGAAAGTTTCAGTTGGGTCTGACTTCGTTACAATGCAAAATTGCGACGTATTTGATTTTACGAAAGAAAGAAAGATAGGTAGTAGGTCATAACGTCGGATTGACAGCGGGAATTCGAATTTCAGCCTTGCTTGGAGTGCAAAAAGGACTCTCGACCTGGGAGTCCATTTTGGAATTACAAGTCAGACGGCATATTGTATGCATCCCGTAATGGTGCAAGGTGCATCAATGAGCTCTCTAGACCCTACTAGTTTACCGCTCCGTTCTGACCGTCAGAATGGGTGGCTGTGCTGGTGGATATCCACCGGTGGCTGGGGTCAGAACGGAGCGGCAAACTAGTAGGGTCTGGACGATATGCCAACCGCCGACCTTCCTCAGCTTCCGACGTATCACGCAGAACATGGATAAAGTAGTCGGCGCGGGATCGCATCGTGTTGCGAGTTTACAACCCATGGTTTATGCCAGTGAGAATTTGGTTGTACTACTATCCCCCCCGGGGAGCTCGGACACTTAAGCAAAAACAATGAATATCACCGTTTCTAGGGGGTTTAATAGGAATCTGAATAGACAGATCGACTGCAATCCGTCTTTTACATAGGGTACATATAAAGGTTTGACCCAAATTGCCCATTTCCCGTCGAACGACACTAAAACTTTTGTTGAGTCTTGTTGTCCGAGTAGTAGGTAAACATCAAAATGTGATTCCCACAGGCGCGGTTGACAGCATCACCCCCAAATTTCACAAGGAGGCCCATATGCATCCTATATAACTCCCACATATACCAGAAGTCCAGGACTTCCGTGGAAAAATACTCATAGACACCATTTTTGTCGGGGGTGCACAACCCACTAAAATAGATAATTTTGGCAGGGAAAACTGACATTTTCAGCTATTGCGAGAGCTGTAGGACACGTACAGTCCTGAAATTTTGCATGAACATAATTATATGGTAGATTCATGGTCTGAACACGTCCTGACATGTTTATGTTCATCTCATGGCTATGATTTCAGGGAAAAGAGGGAAAAATTGCAAAGTCCCCAACTTCTTAATTATTTAACAAATGGTCAGGGCACATAATAGCCAGGTTTTTGGAACAGATATAGTAGACCATATCTTAAGGAATGTATGAAGACAAAAATCTCGGAAATTGGTCCAGTAATGACCGAGATATCCTTATTTGTCCGAGAAGTAGGTAAGTCCGGGCCGGTGGGGGGGGATAGTACTTTGAAGTTGTCATTCAGAAGTGAAAATCGTTCAGACAGATGGTAAATGACGATGAGCATTTTCGTCGTCTCGTCTGTCCCACTACTCCCACCCGAGGGCGTGAACCGGCGTGAATGAAATCCCTGTAAATCTACTTTTTCTCATCTTCTGTGTTCGCTGATCCACCTATGTCTTATGAGCGCAGCGGTGTTGCATCAAAAAGACTATTGAAGTAGTGAAATCCTCGCGAGTTCTGCCACTTGTTCGCCCCTCAAAAAGGTGGGACTTGCACTTTTAAATGAGCATCAATGAAGAGGTCAACATAGGTGTGACAGGGTGTCCGGTAAAAGTCGTGTTTAGATCGTAATCTGCCCAACCACTGTATACGTCCAAATCTGGTTTGCATTTCCAGCGACACACTGCCAAATCTGCAGCGGGTTGCGGTTCGCCTTGATTCCGTCGGTCAAATCCAGACACATGACTCTGTTCGTCGGCTGCGAGATGCTGAGCTGGATCTTGGGGGCGCTGGAGGCGTTGGGACCACCCCAGGACTGGTATGGAGACCCGTCTTCACCGCCGTCGGCCGATTTATTGAGAACGACCTTGACCCCGTTGACGAGCTCACGGTTGGCCTCTCCTAGGGGAGCGACATCGAGCGCCCACTCGGAGCCGTCGGCGGGTTTGGTCATCCGGGGTCCACTGGTGAAGTACCATTTCTGTGTGGCGGAGCCGTTGCAGTCAAAGCTGTGAACCTCTCGGGTGAGTACTGACTGCGAGTGACAGCCGGCGAGACAACGTATACGTACATGTCCGCTGCAGCGCCCACAACAAATGCTCCGCCCAGGACACCGACACACTTGGTCGTGTCGCCGTTGGGATGGATCGTGTATACGTTCTGCGTGGCACGGCCGGTCAGCTGGGTTGGCGCAGCTGCGGCGGCAGAGACGAGAGCAAGAGCGAAAAGGGCGGTGAGCTGCATTCTGGAACGGGGGATAGAACGCTGCGTGGACATTGGCACACTGCTGATATTTATGCTTGAATTTGAACGGCCATGGCTGGCCGCTGCCAAGCCGGCTACGGCTACGTGAGAGAGTTTGTATTACTTCGGGTGCAAGTCTGAAACATTCCCCGAACTAATATCAAGTCCCCGGATGACACGAGATGGCATACCAGGACCGGGTGGGAAGGCCATATCGGATACGGTAGACGAGATCGACACGGTTCGATTTCGGGTGACAGATGTCAGATGTTGGACCCGGAGAAAATGCCGCGACTGCCGCGGCACTGCGGGAGGAGGAGGAGTATTGCCTGCGCGGTCCCAAATTGAAACAGCAGGTAGCCGCACTACGCAATTGACGCGGCACTGCGGGGAACTGACGCGGCGGTGGCTGTGCTATTGCCGCGGCGGGGATGAAGTGCCGCGCAGCCTTTAACTCTTTCCACAACCCTTCTAGACCTCAAATTAGGTGAGAGCGGTGTTTATACACTTCAATACATTGTTTGGAACAAAAAAGACCTTCAGGCAAAAATATTGACTATAAGTCCTACCAATTTCAACCACTCCCAATGGTTGTTCTTGGCGATAAAACTACGGTGAGCACGTATATGGCTCACCAGAACTTCCATTGTAAAATTCCTAGCCCAAATGATTTTTTTCAGAGGCCCCAAGTTCATGGCTTCCGTCAGAAAGGAAGTTCAGACATGTGCAATGAAAGCGCAATGTTCACCTTGCATTTTATCCGCTTTTTAGAACCTAAACTACCTTCAATGTACATCAGTCGCCGCGGCACTCACACCGATGATTACTAAATTTAGTGTGGCCGGACGTTCAACTCTAAATGCCAACTTTAGAGTTGAACAAAAACCGGGCCGAAAGTCAATTTGTTATTCGTGAATTAGGTACATCTGAAACTGTAATCTAAACTACAAGAATAAAATTGGGTTTTGGACAAGCGAGGCACGAGCTCATTTGTTGAAGCGTCTGTCCACGAGAGACTAGGGTGGCCCCGACTTGACTGATGCGGTTACCGCTTCACACATGCATCCATGCCGCTGAACGACTGATTCCCATTTTTTTCTCACGCTGCTACTCGCACTTCCTGCATCTGCGGGCATCTAACCACAGCGGTAGCAAGGCCCAATCCGTCGAGTAATACATTCTGAGTTCTCTGACTCGGATTCAGATGGATTCACAGTCAAATTTGTCGAGGGAAACATCTTCGCGTCCTACCACTATGTGACCATTATGTGACCGATCACGTGTGTTGATATACCGTGATCGTGACGGCTCGTATACCTCACTCGCGTACCACTTGGACCGTGTGAGGTATGTATCCTGACGCCCTTTTCTACATACTACGATACTCATATTTCACCTAGAATAGCTCTCTTACAGTGTATCTAGGTGAATAGACTCGCGTACCACTTGGACCGTGTGAGAATAGCTCTCTTACAGTGTATCTAGACTTGACAAAATTGAATGTCACCGCATTGGACGCCGTTTGGTCGGATATCGCTGATGGCTATTCTGGTCGCACAACGAGAAATTTCGCTCACTGTTCAAATCAGCGGGCTTCGTATTCCCATATACGGTTGTTTCGCCACCTTCGGGGCTTGAATACTCTTACTCTGCAAATCAATGCAGGAAGCTAGAGCCCAGGAAATCGGGTGTGGTGCACGGCGCACGGCGAACGCTGTCAGTATTCGCACACGCTGTCCATGTGACCCGCAACCCGGGGTTCGATTCCCCGCACCCGAACTAACTTGAAGTGCGACGATCTATGCTTTCTCTCTCTCTCTCTTTCTAAATTCAACGTTAGACGCTCAGGCCTCCATGATTTCGCCCCATCGGCACTGAACTTGAAACAGAACCACCTTGCTGGCAGCTACACTCCCACCAGCTCTGGGTCCGCGCTTAACCTTTTTCTTCTACTCGAAACCTTGTCCCAGAAATTACACTGCGAGCGTGGTTACCTACCACGTCCCGGCCCAAATGACGTAGCTCGCAGTCCGGACTTCGACTCCCGGCACCCGACATTAATTGGAACGCAAACTTAACCATTGAGCTAGATTGTATTCTTGTCTTACAACAAACCTCCCCACGGGAATCAGGCGTGGTGTATGGCACACGGCGAGCTGCTGTTGAGTCCCAGTTGTCAGCAATTTCGACAAAAAGGAGATGTAATCCAAAACCCTGTTTCCACGCTGATGTTTCCATTCAATATTTTTTGCACAGTATATTTGCCATACTAAAGCGGAAAAATACCTTGTTCCTTGCCTACAGACTCGGATATATGTACATGCACATTTTTTTTTCGTTGAACTCATGAGGGCAGAGATTTTTCCAAGTACATATACTGGTCATTAGAATTTCTTCTTCCTATCAACATCATGCTTCGGCTTTGGCTTCACCTAATAATCGAGTTAGAACATGTATAGCGAACGGTCAAGCTTTTTACGAGCGACGCACCTGTATACCCCGTCGCGCGCATCCAATCTTCGACAGATTTAAACCGGTCCGGGTAGACCTCGTCTGCGAGCTCTTGTGGTTTTTTGATTGTCTCTACGTCCGGTCGGAGTGCTTCTATATTTCCAAGTATGCAAATTTGAACAAAAGTTTCGAAAGGGAAAAAGCTTACTCCAGATGTTCCACCATGCCCCAAAACTCTGCCTGAACGTAAATCTCGTATCGTCCCCTTCCGAAGCGGGTATGTTCCTCGGCTGCTTTGCATCTGGATTATAGCTCTTCGCAGCCTCGAACCACACATCCTGCGTAACATCTTTCGCAATAGCTTTCTTTCCCGTTACCCTCTCAAACGCTTCTGCCACTCCCTTTAGAGTAGTCGGATACGTCGGGAGCGTGACACGTTTCCCAACGGATCGAGAGGGGTTATCGAACGCCCAACGGGCATACCTTCCGTAGGTGGCGACTTCGGCGAAGGGGATGAAGCCATCTCCGATGGGGGCTGCGAAGACGTGGGTATTGTCTGGGAGGACGAGAGGGCGGAGGAAGACGGAGACCATTTCGGTGTAGACTACTCCGTTGAGAATCGTCCATTCGATTAGGTCAAGGGGTTGAGATTCGAGCCATTCGGCGAGTCTCTGTTTTGGGGATAGTTAGCTTAGAAACAAGGAAGGGGAAAAGAACTGCTTACGCCGGCTGTGGCTTGATGAGAGCTGCGGTATTCTTCGGCGTAGCGGTGGGCTTTGGGTCGGTTGTTTCCACCTGAATATATTAGCCTACATGATATTTCGTGAGCAGTGAATCAAAGGATGAGAGTTTAGGATTTAAATATACCGTTTGACACCACTCTGGATAGCTATCTCATACCTACATAGAGAAGTCAGTTTCGTGCTATCATCTTTGGAGAAGGACAACCGACAGCCTAAACGTCCAAAAGTATTCCATACTTTCGGTCATCGCGAAGCTATTGAAGTTGACGTAAACGCCATGCTGCCCCTTCAGAGCCTCTCTGAGCCCTTTCTCTGTCTCATATGAACCAGGGATGAGAGTGACGTTGCCGAGCGCACTGAGAGCGACGGCGCTGGTGCTGGAGACGTCGCGAGTTAGGACGGTTACAGCGTATTTCTTGTCACGGACGAGTTCTATGGAAGTGTACAAATGAGGAGGGCGTGGTGCGATGCTAAGGAAGGATGTACCTCGAACGACATTCCGGCCTTGAGCACCGGTGCCACCGATGACCAGTATACTTGGCAAATTGGGAGAAGTCATAGGAGTAACCTAGGTCGCTGCAGGTGATACAAGCGCACATAATTGATTCCGTCTTTTATGCGCTTCGCTACGAAAGGATGTGCTGCCTTTCGATACCTCGGCGTTCGGAGAGGGTTTATAAGCCGATGAATAATTCGATCAATTCGCCCATGCTCGTGTTGCGCCATTCAAGTAGGATATCAGTAAATCGAAGTCGGCCAACTCATAATGCCCAGTAGGAACCCCGGCCTGGCCGGCATTGGACCAACATCGGGCAGCTTCTCATCCTCCATCGAAAATTCAAGAGGGAATCAGGATAACCGCTACTCAAAACGCGTGGAAGCGACTTCCCGTCACAGAGGCGGGGCTCTCCTGAGCTATAGAAACCAACTGGTAGTGGATAGGGCGGCTCGGTGCTCCTTTTGAAGCTAAATGCATTTCTTGTTCAATGTTATACCTCGGAATCAAGTCACATGTGTGTTAAACCATTTTGACAATTGGTCCCGTGACGGTTACGCGTGCACGCGACGGTTCAAACGTAGCCAAACATGAGTTCGATTTGCACCAAATAAACGGTATGCGACGTTTCAAGTCTTAGACAGTTCAGGAATTTGAACCACGTTTCCAATCATTGAACAAATTGCAGAGTGCAGTCCAGTACCCCGCAATTTTGCAGCACGGAATTCGCCCAGGGTTAGAGAATTCTGTGAAATGCAGCGTGTATATTGGTGGTTAGAATTGTCTAACGCTCTATCTTCTATTTGGGAGTAAAGTCTTCACGCAAGTCTCCTTCGTTTCTGAAATTCTGCGTCGAGCACTGACTATTAATTTCTGTTCATTCACCACCGCGCACAACGAGAGGTGCGTGAACGTACCTCCAAACGGCCACTGGAGCGAGCCGAGCTAATACCAACACACGACGCCCCGGCATCTTTCCGTTCGAGAAGAAACGCTTGCAGCACGCGCACACGTGCTCTTATTTCTTCCCGTGCAGCGCAACCTCGTGCCGCGCCCGGTGGTGCTGGCGCGTGAACGACTCGGAGCACCCCAGCGCGCAGGGGAACGACTTGCGGACATTGGGCTTGTGCGTTCCCATGTACACCTGCAGTGTATATATATTCGTGAACACACGCTCGCACGTCTGGTCCAGGCAGGGGTACTTTGCGTGCCGCGCCGTCTTGCTGTTCTCGTTGTCCGCCGTGTTTGTATCGGATGGCGGTGACACAGTGGTGGAGAGAAATGTGGGCTTGGGGAGAAATCGTGAGCTGGAGCAGGTCGCGCGCGCGGAGGTAGAGGTCGAAACAATAAGAGCAGCGGTGTCCTGTACGTCGGGCGTCGGAGACTGTGCGTCAACATGGAAGTAAGGGTGCGGGGACGATAGGCGAGAGGGACCTGGTCTGCCGCTGTCACAAGGTGGGTCCGAACATGTGATCGCGTTCTCGAGACCATCGCTGCACGCGATCGTCAGTGCTATATATGGAGAGTCAGGGAAGGATGCGAGAAATGTGCACGGCAAACTTACACTCAGAAAACACCTCGAAGTCGCTGCTGGTGTTCATCTCGCAACTGGATACGAAATTGAAGTTGAGGTAACGCTGTAAGTCTTTGCGCATCTGGGGTAAGGCAGAGGCAGGTGATGACTCGTAGCCGCCGGCCGAAAAGTAATCCGGCGGCGGGACGGAAATAGGACCTTTCAGGGCATGGGTCCCGCGGATATCAACGCCTGGAATAAGGGTGCTCTGCGAGAAGTTGTGAATGCTGGGTGGAGGGACCAGTGAAAAGTCGCGGGGAGTCGACTAGTGACTCGGAAGGGACCTGGCTAGCCCTCTGCTCAGGAGAAGCGTAGAGACTGAGAACACATCCATTGTCTCCGAGGACGCTCTCGAGATTGAGGGTGATGCCGCCTAAGCTGATCAGACCGAAGACAAAGCTGAATGGCACCGATGCATTTTTTGTACGCCTTTGCATCTGGAGTACTTGGTCAGTATCTTAGACACTCTATCAACTTGAACCTTGTTTCGACCCGGTTCAGAAAATTCTGAGTTTCCGTAAGTCAAGATACCTAGGGAGGCCGTTCGTATGTTCAATTGATTTGGTGAGCCAAAGAGGCGACGATTACCAATCGTCCTTATTCCCTCCCGCTCAACACATTCGATCTTCGAAGTGTCCGCTTGCGTGTCTGCACTCCCAACGTCGGCCAAGATACTGCTGAGGCACAGTATGTGTTATCAGCAAACGACAAAAATTTTGAGCGTCACTTGAAAAGGCGACAGAGTTCCCTACCACACACCTATAGAACTTGCGTGGAATGATCGACAACTGGAAACTAGCTCTCTTCACTATCTCGCCCTCGCTTTGGCCAGATCATATCTATTCCGCAACACTTTAGAGGATTCAACCCGGATCCGAGCGCGGTGGCGGGTCATCCGTGCCGTAGAGAAAGCCAGACAGATAGCTCCGAAGAACACGATATGACTTACATTAATATTCGCTCATGATACACATGAGATAGTAGGCAGAACCTCACGAAAGTAGATCGTCCAAGAAATCTTGCATATCGTCCTTCGGATCTTTGGGTGGCGGTTGTGAGCCATCGGCAAGAGGCAGTGGCGGAGCCTCGACATATGTTGGTCCTGTAATTTAAGGACACGATGAGAGGCAGTTAGCTTATGACGCTCGGTACTAACCCGGTTTTCGTTCACGTCCAGCCGTAACAGCTGACTTTCGTAGCTTCTCAGATTTCGCGCGGAATCGCGTCTTCAGGTCTAATCGAGAGTCAATATTCAGCGAAAATATTCAGCGAAGCAGGACAGAAACACTAGGCCTCGACACATACCCCAGATCGCCTCCGCCGATGTCTTATCTCGCTCAAGCGCATCCAGCTCCTCATCCCACTCGATCTCCTCCACCTTCCCCTTGCGCGAAACCACTGGTCTCACACCACCCGACGAGATATGCGCCAGACTGTGATCCACATCGTCATCGTCCTCTGAAGCAGGATCGCGTGCCACCACAGACGACCTCAACGCGTCCTCGATCCTTTGCTTCTCAAGGAAAGCCGACAAATCCACCTCAGGCTCCACCACCGGCTCGCCTATGCCGCGTAATCGTCAGCTCAAAGCCCGACATGCAGCAAAACGAAGACGCCATCCGAGTCCAGCACGGGCTCCGGCTCCGCGTAGCGGTCTGCGTTGGTACCGAGGTTGCGCCTGGAGAATTTCTGCGCGAGCTCCGCTGCGCGCTCGGCGGCCTCCTCGTCTTCGGCGCTCGCTTCCTCGCCCTCGAGGACCAGGCGTTTGCCGAATTCTGCGCGCGCACGGAGGTACTTGCCCAGACCGCCGCGCGACTTGCCCCGCCCGCGCCCACGGGTTATAGAGTGAGGCGCGCTGGATTCAGATTCAGACATAATGATGGGTGGGTCACGGGTGACGTCACTGTCACAGCAGCGAAATAGGGGGCAAATATTTTGGCAAGAACGAAGTGAGTGGTAAGAAGGAATCGTAAATTGTTTTCATTTATTTCTACTATACATCTATGATGTACTTTCAAGCCAGGGAGAACAACGCGTAAAAGAGGAAAATTTCATATCGCATAGTACAACACCCGAGGTACGAGCGAGAATTGTATAGCGTCTGTTTATAAGAGGCTATAGTACAACACAGCCAGGCAAAGCCGCGGCCTCAGCGCCAGACGCAGAATCACGTATGCGGAAAAGTAGATGACGCAGAAATAGATGAAGAGGAGACAGATCTAGAGGAGGGGTAAATTTGGACACGGAAGCTGTGTTCGGCAGTAAGTAGGACTCCATGCTTGTTTACAAACAGCGTGGCCTCTCCCTGCCCGAATGCAGTCAAGGCTAATATTTTCTTGTCAGCAGGCCAAAGGCACTACGCATGTTCGCCGGCGTACTGCTGCGCCGGTTGACGTACGGAAAATGGGTGGCAGGGAGGCGGGGCTCGACGTCGCGACTCCGAGCCCGCACTCGAATGGATTCCAATGTTTAATTTTTTTAGCACGCAGGCAGGGTAATAAATAGGCTAAGGAATCGGGTGTATGGTGCACTGCTGCACCTGTTTATGCCCGGGAAGTAGCTGGCTGCGAGACGGCCGCCCCCGAATGAATTAGTGCCAATTCTTTTTTTTGTAAACCACGGGAAGATTTGAGAGTCCTTGTGCAGGTTAATAACTAGGACGAATCGGGCGTGGTGTACGGCGCTGCGAATTTTGCGGTTGTGAAATTGATGTGTATATGAGATAACGAGACTGGGCTTGACTCCCAGCGCCCGAATGGATCAGTTCAAGGATTTTTTTGCTAGACAGCGCAAGAATTCAAGAATAGGGCAAGCAATCGGGCGTGGTGTATGGCGCACCGCTGTGGCTCCAAAGGCGATAAGGATGAACGGCAGATTGAGGTAGGGAGACGGGGTTCGACTCCCCGGTCCCGAATGAACCAATAGTGATATCCTTTTTGAAAAGAACCAGGCTTCAGTATGGGGGAGACCAGTTTAATTGAATGTGATTTTCTCTAAATCTCGGGCTAGCTCAGGTATTTCTGTAGTCGTAGTTTCACTTATTTCATTTGGGTTGATAATACGCATGAGCAACGCATGAGGGCGAGAACTATTTGGCGAATGAAACGCGGATACCAGTACGTCGGATGATTCGCTGTTTGAATAGTGTTGCGACGACGGGCCAGACGTGTAAGGCCGTTTAGATTGGTTTAGTTCAATTTTAAGCGTGACTGCGGGCGGATGATGCCGCTGATCATATAGTTGATGCGCGCATTATTTGTCTTTGTTGTTTTTTCGACCTGCCGCCACTCGTGACATCTTCTTCCCTCCACCACCGAACGTCTCGGTAGCGTGAAGGACTTACCTTACGGCGTCTATTTCAACCTCAAGCGAAAGGAATACTAGGCAATACAGCCAGTGGCCTTTCAAAGTATGTCTTGCACTCGCCCTTCTTTGAACTTTGACCCGGAAACAGCGAACAGCAGCAGAGACAACCTGCTTTTTACCTTTCCCTCATAGTAATCGGCATTTAACGGCTGAAACCCGACGTCTGGTGAAAACAGCAGCGACAGGATAACTGTCTACAGCAGTACGGAGAAAATCGGATCCTCCCTTCTATCGACGCAGCTTCGAAATGGCGGCCAAATGACTACATCCTTCCTCGTGGATACGAATTCGCAGTTGGCATCCCGACGCTTATCCGCTCTTTTGCCAAATCCTTCTGCGGAAGTATACGCCGTGTACAGCGTGCTGGTGCCTCGGTTGCGCATAGCTCCAACTGCATGCGCTCAGGAACTACATGCAAAAACACCTGGTGCTCATACCTTTGATCTAGTCAGAAGGTACATCATGCGCGAGACGCAGTAATATCCCTCTACTGTATACCGAAGTCCATCCTCGAACGCCTGGAAGAAGCTCGGAGGCCGGTCAGGAGATATGCCGCGGTTCTACCGCCGCCGGCACATTAAGGCGCGAGTCTGCACCAAGCTCCTGCTGTAGGATACCGACACTAACCATGCGTTCCCTCCTTCTGCAGGTCGCGCTGCTCGCGGCCTCAGTGCTCGCAGACGACATCACAATATACACCGATAATGCGCTCGCTGCGGGTTGGGAAGACTGGAGCTGGAGCAGCGTCATCAACTATGCTGCGACGGACTTGTTCGAGGGGACTAGCAGTATCAGCGTCAACTCGCAGGCGTACAGCGCCCTCTCTGTCAAGCTTGAGGGGACATTCCCGGATTATCAGGGACTTCGGTTCGATATTGCAGTACGTTAATCGTCTTATTTGGTACAATTAATTCTGTTCTTCTATTTCCGCATCCATTCATCCGCCTATTCGTGTTATTTTTTGTGCTTTTCTGATTCTTCTGTTCCAGGGCGACCAACCCGACCTCACGATCACCATCTCCTCGTCCGTCGACGGCACCACCTCACCCAACATCCTACTGTCCTCGCTCAGCACCAGCATCACGTCCGACGCGTTCACCTCTCTTCTCATCGATTTCCGGAACCTTCCCGGGAGCGGTGCGGCGTTGGTGCTTTGTTTCCTCACGAGATATGGTGACAACAACTAGCTAACACTACGCTGTAGGGCAACGGTACTTGGGACCGGATCACGTGGCAGGCAGGCGGGAACGGCGATATCTACCACATCGACAACATCTTTGTCGTGCAGTCCATTGTCATTCCCCCGCTTTTCCTCTCTGCCGAGCCAATCGCGGCGAATACAATTGCCGTCACGACGCAGGGCGCGGTCGATTTCTCGACACTCGAGGTATCGCTTAACGGCCAGGTACGTATCTTCGGTTTTAGACTATCCTACCGTATTCTCTGTTTTATATGTGTAACAAGCTGACGCCACGAATCTGTAGTCCGCCAAAATCCTCAACACCACCACCTCCGTCCCTGTCGGCACACCCTCCAAGAGCGTCACGTACCTCACGCTGGACCAGACCTTCGTGCCCGGCACGCTCGTGATCGACACGGGCGTGGCCAACGGCGGGAACGGGACGTTCACCTTTACGCTCCCGGCTGTCCAATACGCCAGGCATGTCCATGAGTTTCTCCTCATCATCATTTTTCTTGATACACCCGTAGTATCGTCCAGCAGGTCTCGTACCCGATCTCTCCGCTCATCTACGGCGTCAACTTCCCCACGAGCGCGTCGTACATCCAGGACTTGGGTGTGACGATGTCGCGCTGGGGCGGGAACGCCGTGACTGCGTACAACCCGGCAGGGCAGTTTACGAATGCCGGGGACGATTGGTGCGTTCGATATCAAAATTTGAATGTGATGTTGGTCGAGCTGCTCATGGATGCGACAGGTATTTCGAGAACCGCGTGGCGGACCCACCGGATGCGGACGACTGGGTGGGCTGGGTGCAGGGTGCGGGCTCGGAGTCGCTGTTGACGGTCCCTGCGTGCGTCGTTTGCAATTTGCCTTGCTTTATTTAACCATATGCCTGGTCAGCCTAGACTGGGTCGCGAAGGACGCAACGTCGTACTCGTACCCCATGTCGGTGTACCCGCGTCAGTTTTTTTTATTTCTCGATCCCCTGCAGCGTGATGATCGAGCTCCCATAGTGCAAGAATCCACAGACCCCTTCCTCCCCGACGCGGGCGACGGCCTCTTCCCGAACGGCTCCTACGTCACGCCCGTTCCGCCGCAAACCAGAGCGTACACTCCATGGAACACATCTATGGCTGCGGCCTGGCTCAAGGGCCTCGCGAACAAACCGACGCTGGTAGCGATCGACAATGAGATTGAAATCGCGAGCAACACGCATCAGGATATGCACCCAGAGTGAGTTCCTAGGTTTTTTTCGAGAAAAAGTTCATTGAGCATTTAAATGCGTATGTAGCCCAATGGGATACGACGAGGAGCTCGCGCGTGTGCTGAACTTCTCTTTGGCCGCAAAGGAGGCGATCCCCGGCGTGCAGGTCGCAGCCCCCTCGACGTGCTCGTGGTGGTACTGTACGTCCAATTCCCAAAAAAAATTCTCGAGGATATTTGTTAATTAACCGCGAATGAAGACTGGACGAGCCAGATCGGGTACACGGATAACGCAGCGCACAACAACATCGATTTCTTGCCGTGGTTCCTGTCGCAGATGGCCGCAGCAGAAAAGACGCACGGCAAGAGGCTGCTCGACTTCCTCGACATCCACTACTACTTCCAGCCTGATACCAGCTCGAACAACGACACCGCGAAGGCGCTGCGCCTGCGCATGACGCGGTCCCTCTGGGTGTGTCTCCCATCCTCCCCGACATGTGAAGGCCACTGATGCACGCACAGGACACCTCGTACGTCGACGAGTCGTGGGTTGGCTCCAGCCCGCAGAACCACCAGTGGAACCCGACCGTCGTGGAGCTCATTCCGCGTTTCCGCACGCTCATCGACATCAACTACCCCGGCACGAAACTCTCCGTGAGCGAGTTCAGCTCGACCGCGGACACGGACATCACCGGCGGGCTCGTCACCGTCGATGCGCTCGGCATCTTCGGGCAGCAGAAGCTTGACAGCGCGACGTACTGGGCGACGCCCGATGAGCTCGGCCCCATCGGGCTCGCGTACTGGCTATACCGCGGGTGCGTTTTCTCTCTGTGTAATTTCCTTGAGGGTAGACTTGACCTGGGCCGCAGATTCGGTGTGCACTTCGGAGCGAACAGCGCACAGGTGAACCTCGCGACGCCGAACCCCGACACACAGGGTGTCTACGCAGGCACGGAGAACGGGAAGCTCACGCTCGTGATCGTGAACAAGAACCCCGACACGCCGATCGGGTTTGCGCTCGCGAACATGCCGTTTGGATCGTACTTCATGCGTCACTTCGGAGGCGAGGCTGGCATTGCCAAGTGGCAGGTGCGTTATTTGTCCTTGGGCATTTGCCTTTCGCTGCTGAGTTTTCCGACAGACGAACATCACGGTCAGCTCGAACGACTATATCGTCATTCCGGCGTACACCGCTGTCTTCCTGAAACAAAATTAATGGGAGTTAGTACTCGGCTGTTTGTTTGTTTGGGTCCGGTTCCTTTATTGTATTTTTTATGGAGGAAAACGAATTCATAAGGCCCTCCGGGCATCCCTGGCACCTCCCTAGTACAGTGCTCTGTTCCTCTCCCAACATTGAACAACCTAAACTCAGACAACTGGACAGCTCGATCACAGTAGGATATTGGAATCAGGTAAGGATTCCAGGTGGCAATTTACAAGTGAGCACATCATTGGTGAGGGGAAGCCATGGCTACAATTTCCGCATAAGATATGTATGTACATCAATAGTGCCGCTCAAAGTTTCCCTACTTGGGGACTTTTTGTGTTCCTAGATCACTTCCTTTTTGCTTCTAGGAAGGCAACCAGGAGATACGAAAAGGGAGCAGGTAGGGACGGGCAAACAGGAGCAACTGGTGCTCCTGGTTCGCAAAATGTTCCCTTTTTGGCCTCCTGATGGCCTGTATTCTTGACCAGGAAGACTTTCCTACTTGCTTCCTGGTCCGACAATCGCAATCCTGGGGTTTCAAGCATATCCCTATTTGGTTACTATTTGTTTTCCTAGTTCCTTCCTTTTCATCAGATTTTGCCAGGGATCCCCGCCAAAAATTAGAAAAAGGAAGCGAATAGAAAAACAACCAGGAAGTCAAATAGTGGGAGCTTTGAACGTAATGGTACTGGAGAAATGAATAAATGCTGTAGAGTCTACATGTGAGAAGGATTCATCGTGAATTTCAAGACAAAAGTCTTGAAATTCAAGATTCATGGTGTTTCATCAGGATACACACCTTGAATTTCAACATCCCTTTCATGATGTACATTTTGTGCTGGTTTGGGTATTTTTACCCCCAAAGATTTCATCGTAATTTGTCGTGAAAATATGTCATGAAAATTGTCAGCAGAGTCTGGACTTGTCTAAGCAACAGCCGAAGCTGGCCCTAAACAGTGATGTCATTACTCCACATGTGGAGATTAATGGAGCCGCCGAGCTCCACTGCTCCCTCTAACTCATACCACCACCATCCCCCCGATGTCGCCTCCTTCTCTCGCCCCAAGCTCGCTGTCATCTGCCATCATCACCGTCACTGTCTGACCATCGCCATTGCCAGAGCCAGCCATCATAGTCGTGTGCTCTCGTTGGGAATATCATATGGTCTCCCCGCTACCTGCGGACCAACCAAAGTGCGTTATACTGCTCTTCTCTTTCTTGCATTGGCTGAGACATATAAGTGGATGTTGACCCTCCCTTGACAAAAAATTACAAAGGTGTGTGGATCCTGAGATATCTGGTTTTTTACTTATCGAGCCTCACCATGATTCCAACGCTTCCGACCTCGAGGATGATGCTCAAGAGCGTCCGGATGACGAGAGCAGTGGCAGCAGTAGCAGTAGCACGCGGGGGACGATAAATTACCTGTAGCAGCAGATTAAATAGAATTTCATGATGTTTTCTCCCGAGTTCGTGATGTTATGTGAGGATTTAGTACTAGCATTAACCAGTCGGGTGTGCGCGGCATATTCATTATGAAACATATTGTATTCATGGGGAAACATCATGAAAAATACATCCCGAAATGTTCCTAAACACCTCGGGAAATCCCGCATTACAGTTCACAATGAATCATCATGAACATCTAATAAATTGTCGCGAAATCCAAAATGAACTATCAAGAAGTTCAAAACATTACATTGTGAAACACATGCGGAAATTCATGAGTTCCTCCTCACAGTGCTACGCAGTTCTACAGCACTCGCAATCAAACCTTTTGAAGCAACAATTTTCATTTTCAGTTGTACTATTGTTTGCCCATCTTTGCAAAAAGAAAATTGATGACAATCCTCCGCCTGAAAATCATGTCGGATGGGACTCGGAATTTGCGGGCAGCATCTTTATCATGCAAAGATGGTCAATACAGAGTGGCTTGACCTTTGGGCCTGAATTGAGGCTGCAATGTGGTTGCCGAGAGCGCCATTTAAATTATCCACCTTTGTATAAAAGTACAAATTTTCTGCTGAGCTCAATTGGTCTGCACACTTCCTGAAGTTTTCTCTACTACATTCCTGGGAACCAAGTAAATACTCCACATTTTATTTTGAGCAAAATGAGGCAGAATTGATGTCGCAAAATAATTTTACTCTTTTGTGCAAAGGTATAAAGGTCTAGGCCCCGGCTCTCGGAGCTAGCCGCACGATTAAGTTTTGAGAATTATTGTTTCTGAGAGGCCTACACGACAGGTTTTGAGAATTATGGTTTCTGAGACCAGAAATGGAAAGGTCTAGACCGAAGGTCACCGACATCACCGCACATCTGTAAAAGGGATTTGGATCATTCCGCACGATTGGGCTTTGGAAATTTCTCCAGGTAGACCTGGTTCCTAAGTCGGTACCAGGAATTTGCTGGCTGTCGGTTCGCATCATGGCAGTCATTTGCCATTTATATTGTGTCCTTCATTGGCAACTCAGACGAAATTGAATTAGCGGGGACATCAACCTACTGTACTATTTCGACCAAGTCTTCAGGCCTTGTGACCTGTGACCTCTATTTCAAGTCTTCATCTGTTCAAGTCTTCAACTAGAATTTCACTGGGAACATTGCTAAAACGGCCCACTGGCATGAATTTCAACCAAAATTCACGTTGAACTCATTGCAATTTGGTGGCAAACAGGCTACATGGGCTTGACATTGGCACTGGAAAATTTTCTATTTTTTGGCCCCCAAAATGATAAAACAGTCAAGTCTTCATCTCTGGTGACCTGTGACCTTTGAATAAAAAAAGTCTTCAGTTCAGTCGGCGCTGTGACCTGTGACTGAAGACTTGGTCGAAATAGTACAGTATCGCTTGGCCTTTTCGTCTTGTGCTGCCGGCTCCAGACAATCGAAACGAGTTAACGAAACACTCAACATGTTGTGGACCATGCAAGTATAATAAATCCCCCCCCCCCCATAACCCCATCAAACCATATCCCACCATCCACCATCCTTTAATTCCCAGACTGAGAATAAAAATCACGAGCTCCAGTATTAGGATCGATAACAAATTCAAACACCTGTCACAAACTGCCCAATCCCGCCCTGTCACTTAATTTATTGGCATTCACGAAGAAATTGCCGCCAGATGATAAATATTGTGCATGCAAGAAAGATAGTGACTCCAGCATGTGTATACAATGCGAGATCGTCGCGAGCCCAGTCTCGCAGTAACCACGCTGGGGACGCTCCCCCCAGCAAACATGTTTATCGCTATGAGGATGCCTGCCGGATGCGGTCAGGTCTGTTGTCTGTCCGTCAGCTCCATGGAACTGTGTTTACGCACAGCAGAGTCCCGGGGTGGGGCCGTTGAAGCAGCGCGAGATGATGTCGCCAGTGTTGACCTGCGCAAATGTAAGGGGAGCTGTGAGACGTAAGTCTCAGGGTGCATGCCAAGGCGTTTCCGATAGACTGGCAAAATGCCAGAGCAAAGCTCGAGCAGTCAAACGCCGCGCCGATATCGAAGCAGCTGAACCGGAGCTGGCCAAAGGACTCGGAAGGAGGGTGCCGCGAGGACGGCGCCTGAGCAGCTGCGGAGGGATTTAATCAATAACTCGTTTGAGCAAAGCGGGAGAGGACTGGAGTGCTCACCGCGCGCGCGTTGAAGAGCATTGTATTATCGCTATTGGAGCTCGGTGGAGCTGCTCGTAGGTTGCAAGTTGTCCGCCTGAGAATTGTGGAACCAAAATCGTCTTATATTTTGGGCGATGGCCCAAATTGTACTAGGTGTAAGGGGCAGCAGGGGCAGATGCCTTTCCACCTCTGATCAAGTTCAATTCAGTCGCAGAGATTCCTACCACACCAAGAACCTCAGGGTCAGTATATACACTTTATCAAGAGGCGAGGATGGGGGACTCACATGCACGAATTCTGCTTGAGTGTATGCAGAAGCTTGACTGAGATCCTGTGTACAGGGCCCTCAGCTAGCAATGGACAGATGGAGTGGTTGATTGTTGGTCGAGGTAATACACTAACTGGGCAAAATGTTTGTCTCAGAGTATTTTCGGTACTGTAGGCCGATTTATGGAGGATACAGAGACTTTGAGACATGATGTCTACATAATGGAATGTTGTAAACAGGTTCAGGAGTCCCCACAAATATTTTCAGAATTTGATCGCATCATAGTGATTTGATATACCACCAATTGTGTTTGAACCGCAAAAACCCATTTTTTGCAACTTGATCTGTGATGCTTTTCAGGACAATCTAAATCACTCAAGTCATAGTATGAGATGTGAGGAGCAATTCTGCAAGTTGAACCATGCAAAAATACACAGGCAATCAGACGCTACAGAGCCTGCAAAATGGCCAAAAACAGTCATTTTTGAGGTTTTACTGCCATTTTGGCCATTTTAGGCCATTTTGCAAGCTCTATAGTGTCCGATTGCCTGTATATTTTTGCATAGTTCTTTTTGCATAATGGGTCCTCACATCCTGGACTACAACTTAACCAATTCAGATTGTTCTGAAAGAAACCACAGATCAAGTTGCAAAAACTGGGTTTCTGCTGTTGAAACACAAATGAAGGCATATCAAAGCAGTATGATGCGATCAAATTCTGAAAATATTTGCGTGGCCTCCTGAACCCATTTTCAACATTTCATTCTGCGGAAGTCATGTCTCAAAGCATCTTGATTTTCCGGAAATTGGCCTGCAATGCTGAAAATACCTTGAGACAAACATTTTGCCCAGTTAGTGTATATTCGAGCTTGAGGATGTGACGACAATGACGGAGGAACAGGAACCAGCCTGCTGAAGTCGGTATGATAGACAGATGTATCAACGGGCCCTCGCAGAGGAGTAGAGGAAAATTTAGACGATGGTGTTGAGCCGGCCGAGAGCCCATTTGTAGTAGTGCAGAAAAAGTCGGATGATAGCTGTGCTTCTTGGATCACCGAAGTCGAGAGCCCCAATTTTTTGTTCTCGATGTCGATGTGAGGAGGCGAATAGAGAGCAATGGAATCCAGGTGAAAGAAGACGGCTAGGACCAGGAGATGAATCTCAGGCAGAATGACAGGGATGGGGAATGCACAAGGACAGACAGGACCACACAATTCGGATACTGTATTTTTTCATTCAATTCGACCGTCACGCGTCACACACCCCTTGGTCGGTGTCGAATATTGGTACCGGGTCACGCGTCACGCACCCGCTGGTCGAACCCAAAGTTTGTCACGCGGGCCCCAAATTTGCGCCCGCAGTGTGAAAAAGCCAAATTTTTCGTTCGCTGGTCGAATTTTTTCGCGTCTGTCACGCTAAATTTGGCGCTGGTCGAATGGTCGAATTGGTAATTTGGGTCACGCGTCACGCACTACTGTACTATTTCAATCAATTCGACCGTCACGCGTCACGCACCCCCTGGTCGGTGTCGAATATCGGTGTCGGGTCACGCGTCACACCCCCCGCTGGTCGAACCTAAAATCTGTCACGCAGGCTCGAAAATGCCTAACTTTGCGTGAAAAAGCTAAATTTTTTCGTCCGGTGGTCGAATTTTTTGACGGTGTCACGCAAAATTTCGGCCCTGGTCGAATGGTCGAATTGGTATTTTGGGTCACGCGTCACGCACCAGGTCGAATTGATCGAAATAGTACAGTAGGTTGAATTGATTGAAATAATGCAGTATTGTGGGAAGACCACGATATTCCGCAGAGTGGCCGCTGGCTGACGAGCCGTCCAAAATCAACGCATCGGAGAGATAATACGAGGATGTAAATCAAGGCAGCCGCTGCGCATGCTTCATTCGTATAAGTGACACAGCAAAGTATGCCCAAAAGGTACACATTGCTTACGTCGCGGAGAGCAAAATAACGATGTATTAGGGGCCGGGGGGAGCCTCCTAGTTAAATCCGGTCTACATCCATCAGTGAGTGCTCGCAACAGTAGCAGAAAGCTTTAATTACTCGTCAGTAATCTCCCGTTCTCGACGGCTGATGCACTATTCATGACCTACCTCCGATGATGTTGGCATTTGTGGCGGAGGTCGGAATTCGAATGAGCCCCGTTTATGTGAGAAACCCGAGCCTGCCTTTAGCGTCTTATGATAAATGAGCTGCCAGTGGACGCATCCACCGTCGATTTAGAGACCAACTCGGGATCTACATACTGTAGCTTCGACGTGTTGAAGCTCTATTCATCTGATACTTCATCAATAGCCACATTCATCAACACTCCAAGTTCGATATGGCTGTTGTGGCGGAGGTCGGACTTCGAATAAGCCTTGTTTGTGTGTGTGTGAGGAACCCGAATCTGCATTTGGCGTCCCCGAGTCGTGATAAATGAGCTGGATGCCATCCTCCATCCACCGTTCGGTGCTCAACTCGGGATCTGAATAGGTTCCCAAAGAGTCAAAAGTTGGCGCCGTTGTAGCGGAGACCGGACTCCGAATGAACCCTGTTTGTGTGTGTGAGGAGCCTTTGGCGTAAATGATCGGGATACCATCCTTCGTCCATCGTACGGCGCTCGACTCGGGATCTGAATAGGTTCCTAAGGAGCCAGAAGTTGCGGACGACGATAGAATCGTCTCGGTGAATCGGTGATAGTCGCGAGCCGGATTTAATCGCTGACTGCCAGTGGCGGAAAACAATTGCTTAAGAAGGGCAGAAAACACTCACGATGCAAGGATTGTTGCGCTGTCGATAGTTGCGTAAATCACCAAAGTAGTCGCGCGTGGGGCGGGGATCAACTGTATGCCGTGTTCACGGCAGCGAGTGCGACCGCGAGTTCCATGTGCGGTGCGTTATCCACGGGTAGGCAACCAATTGCAAGATGGGAAAAGATAGGCTCGCTTGCCTAAGTCTTCGTCTCCCAAGGTCCGTCAATATCTACCACTGAGATTCAGCGACACTTCGTCGGCGTCGCCGAGTTTAGCCATCCAATCGTAAGTCTGAGAAAGGCGGAAGGAGATCTTCGTGGTCAGCACCCGTGGCAATGCTACACATCCTGAATGAGGGTAGTTGGTTACTTGGTGTCAAGTCGGAAGCAGTTCACGTGCCAGTCGCGTTCCAGCTGGAAGTAATAAACAGTGCACAACAGAAATTTCGAAAGTGGCCATTATTGTTCGGAAAGTCAAAATACATGATACATCCCAAACCACAAACAAAGTCACAAATCGATACACATTTCCCGTGAATCAAATTAGAGTGGGGAAACCTTTTGCAAATCATCCCCGCGCTCGGGATCCTCAGTGCTCTCATGATCACGATTGGTGTATACCGACGAGAGTTCCCGACGTCGACGGGTCAGCTCCAACTGTCCTTGAGCCTATGCGGCGAAACCGTGAGCAGTTACCCTCGAAGTCGAATGTTTGGACTCACGGCATAGGCCTGCAGAAAGAGGATGTGAGCAGAGCCATTCCGTACTTAGATGAAGGACGTACCGAGAACGAGCTGAGCCGTGCAGTCTCGCTCGTGGGTGTCTGCTCGAATAACACGTTCGTAGTGTGTTCAGAAGAGCCTTCGTCCCACCAGGGCCGCGCGTTCAGTCTAGTTTGCAGTTGGACTATTTAAATGACTGGTGTGAGTCGAATAGGACTTACGTGCTGAGCAACGCATTAGTGTAGAGTTTTGAGAGCGGGAAATCCCAGATGAACTGTCTGAGAATGGGGTTAAGCATCGCGTTTCCCATTAGTAAATGACTTCCACTTACAGTGTTGTGCTCTAGAAATCCAACCTGAGTTCGTTTCATGTGCGGGAGGGAGTAGCTTACGGGAGAAAACAGAAATACGAATAAATCCAACAGTGCTGTGATAGCCGTGATAGAGCCCGTCTGCACCGTTACTGCCCACGCCATTAGCGTCGGTCCGGGTTGAATGTTAAACAGCCTTACAACTAATGATCCTGTCAACGTATCGGTCGGTCGTGCTGGTACCTGTTTTGCGAGTATGCTGAACATCGAATTATTTGCGTTATAAACTGTTTGGTAGAGCTTAGAACTAATCAAGGAATAAATGAGGGCCCCGCTGAGGACGACGTCGCATGCGGCGGTAGAGGAGAGCCAAGTGATGACGAATGGATGGAAGCTCGCAAAATCCGCGTACGCGGAGTGAAGGCTGACCATGATTGTGACGGAGAGCCCGCCGCCTATCATAGCGTAAGAAAGGATCGTCGGAAGGAAGTAAGACCTCACCGAGGGAAATGAGGGATGAGAGAGCGATGAGAAATGGGAAGAAGTACGACTCGCTGAGCACTTTCACTCTCCAGGCTACGAAAAGCTGGACAGGGGTAGATATCGCGATCTAGAACATTCTCCTAGTCAGTGGTAATGTAGAAGTTGGAAGAGGCTGCGCACTGTGACTGCCGCATCTGTGATACACCGCTAGCATCAGCGAAGGAACAGCGATGCTCCGGTTTGCTACATACACGCACCTGGCCGCAGAACTGTGTGCTTATGTGGGACTACTATCGAGAAAATCCAACTTAGGACTCACGTAGGGGCGAGATTTCAAGGGCTTTGGCGGTTCCTACACTCGAGGATTAAAACTTTTCAGGAGGACAATGAACATCAGTACCATATCTGAAGATCAAGGGCTCGTAGATGAGTCCTATATCAAACACAACGTTGACGGTCTCGGCGATGAGGAGATAGAGTGCCTGAAAAGAAAACAATGAGCCCGTCCTCGCAGTCTCGCTTGCAGTCAAGTTCCATACAAGGTAGCGGAACCATGTTCGGTCCCTAGGCAGGCTTCAACAATATTTCGACCACACGGGAACGAGCATACCGTTTGTATCGTTGGTAATACACCAACATCTGAACGCGCGAGTGAGCCCCGGACGAACAAGGGCAAGATACACCAACCTGGACCAATAGAACCTGCCGGAGCATTAGTGTTGTGGAATGGAATGATACATAGAGTCACGCACTCCATACAGTGTGGTGTTGAGGAAGACACCGATGAGCATCGGACCAAAACTGCAGCATGTTATTTTGTTATTTCACGGTTACCAGTGGTCTCAAGACGCACAGGAGTTCAACATCCGGAGGGCCGGATTCAGGGGCAAATGGGGTCGTAGACATTGCACGAGTATGGGTCAGAACAGGGAAAGGACAGAAAGAATCACCAGTTGTAGATCCCGCGATGGTTTATACGTTCGACACGAGAAAGTCTGTACCCGAACTGTAATTCGAAGTACTCGAAAATCACGGATGCAGTTGTCAGTTGTCGCCAGGATCTGCGATCCTCCCGTCGTGTTCAACGATCCACACGAGAGGATTCGAGAGGGTGATGTGTTTGAAGCTGCAGGGACGAGGGGCAATACAAAAGTTGTTGAAGCTATTCACAGACTGTTGTCGAATCAATCTACGGCAGCACAGATTTAGTATAATTCGATGGCGCAAATGTGGGCGCAATGAAATGAAATGATGCCCCAGGATATGGCGCAGAAAGAGGCGCGTATTCCGAGGGCGCTGCAATATGTGAAAATGGGTTCGTCATAGAACTTGGGGATCGCACCTCACTAATATCGTATTTACGCGAGCCTAAAACTGCCTGGTCTACGCTGGGAGGGGCAGGTTCCGAGTTGCCCGAATCTGCTGGCTTAATTAATTCGTGTATTGTGTACCGAAAGAACCTCCCCGGTGCCCGTGATCCTTTGTGACACTTTTGTAGCCGTCTCCAAGCAGTTTGGATTTCGAACCTTCTCCGCACGGTTCCAGTTGGCGGAATTATCTATAGGTAGCTGCAGACCAATCTTAGAACAATCCGACCAGGGCGAGACCCGACTCATTAGCACTTACATGGAAGGACGTACGTACAGTGGGAGAAACATGCTAATCTCTTGAATCCACCACGGCTTCTCAGGCTCAGGCTCCAGTTGAGAAGATCTTCGTCATGGCAGGGATCGTCAGGAGGAGAGCAAGATGGCCGACGGTGAGAACTGGCCGGGACAAGCCGACGATGCGATCACTTTCCCGCCTGAGTAGACAATCCCTAGTAGCTGTACACCAGACCTAAGCCTGTACTACTACACCATTCACCATTCACTATTCAACATACCCCATTTTCACCCAATGAAGTTACATTGAGACCACAGGCAAGGCACCGGGTACCAGTAGGTAGGTCCGGCTGCCAGGCCGGAAAAAAATAATAATGACCGGTTACAAATGAGCCCAGAATGGACCCAATTTGCGCTGATGGGTTTACACAGTCGAAAATGCGGTCAAATCAGTGTACAAGGCAATACTCGCCTGTTTTTTGCTCTGCAACGAGGTAATTGATGCAAGTTGGCCGAAGTTAAGTAGTGAACCAAATTTTTGAGTACTTTATGTACTGAACATACACTGAGCACCCTCTCTTTGAATGTCCGCAGTTTGGGGTGTAATTTGAGGCCCAGAGAAGGTATTTTTTTCCAAAAAACCGCATAGGGTATGATTTGAAGATATTCGACGGGCCCCGATGCTTTGTATGAATGCGCCTCCGGATGCTGTTGATTTATTTTATCATGATTGGTTTGAGTTCTGGGGGCTTTTGTGACATGCATCCGGCAAAGGGACGACATGCGACAACTTCTGTGCACTGGTGGACAACGGGGATTTTTACCTGGGAGGGGAGAACTGCACCCAGGTCCCATAGGGTTTTAACCGAGTGTCCTGCCATAAAAGCGGCCGGTCAGTCCACAGAATGCCAGCGTCTTGCATGATCCAACCCCTGGAACATTTGTGTGTTCTATTGACGTCGACTTTATGTAACTATCTGGACAGATAACCACCGTTACAGTACTACATAGTGTTGGAATACTAGCAAGCCGACACGTTGCGACACGTAGCGTATACGTGGCCATTGAGCTGCTGGCATGGAGATGCACAGCAGCTGGCATGGAGACGCATAGCATTGCTGTGCGAGATGTTTCAGCTGGACTGAAACATCGTATATTCCATTGTTCAACCTTTTTATTTATACTTGTATATACCCATTGTTCCGAAAGGTATAAAAGGAGGGCTACTCCTTGCAATAAATTATTTTGGTTTCCCACTTCAGTCCTCACCTCTCTACATTCCAAATTCTACAGGTTATTGGCCCCCGCGCTTATACCTCAAACAAATATCACTACCTCTATCACAAAACTCTGACTTTATTCACCCCATGTCTACCAACACATTTTCCTCAACCGCCAAACTTGGTGAATATTTCACCAAGCTTCCCGCTTGCAAGGCCGACGGCACCAACTGGGTCTTCTTTCGCGATCGCTTCCTGTTCGCGCTGGACGCAGCAGGCCTCAGCGACCATTTCGACGTCACTGCTGCTGCACCCGACGCTCCCAATATTAAGGTTCCCCAGGGGTAGAGGTAAACCTCCGGAGGTTGGAGGTAGGGTAGCCAGAGGTAGGGGTAGAGGTAGGGACATTCTCAAACCTCCCAAAACCTCTACCCTACCTCCGGAGGTATAGAGGTATGGGAGGTATTCCTCAACTGGGCTTACAATGCATAGGCTGGGTACCAAAGTGGTTAACTTGTCATTTCTGAGTGTCCTAAACATGTCTTGGGTTCAATGCTTCCTTGTGGTATTTTTTCTTTTGGTCATGGTATGATGACATGAACCGCATATGTCATTGTCATGTGACCTTTTTTCATCAGGTGATATACTGGTACTCATTCTCAGATACATTTGCACCTCTCTGCTACTGATAGCCTCATCAAATGACTCTTCCAGATATCTAGAACTGATTAATATATTTCTAGATGCCTTATAGTGCTCCCAAAATAAGAAATCCCTGAGAACCCTTGGGAGGTTTACCTCCGAGGGTAGAGGTAGAGGTTTAAGGGGTCTACCTCCGAGGTTTTAGAGGTAGGGTAGAGGTATACCTCTGACAGGTAGGGGTTTTTGGAGGTAGGGGTAGAGGTAGGCCCTAAAATACCTCTACCTCTACCCCTGGGGAACCTTACCCAATATCGTCGATGTTGCAGCACCAACGGCAGTGGAAGTAAAGGCCAATGACAACTACCTGGCATGTCGGCGGATTTGGAAGTCGGAGCAGGCCATTATCAAGCAGGGCCTGGCCTCGGTGCTGCCAGATTCGTTGTTCTTGAAAGTAAAAGGGGTGGAGACGGCGAAGGGGATGTGGGAGAAGGTGAAAGACGAATATGAGAAGAAATCAAAGATGGTCACAGTCGATCTGCGGCGGAAGCTTCAGGATGAGTGATGCGCAGACGGCGGCGATGTGAAGGGTCATCTTGATAAGTTACGGACGATAAGGGCGGACTTGATCGCTATGAGTGCCGACCCAGGAGATGACAACTTCGTTGCAATCGTACTCGGTTCCCTCCCCTCGTCCTACGAAACATACCTATCGGCGCTTACTGGCGCCGCCATGCTTCTTGGCAAGACACTCGATCCCGACACGGTGCTGCAAGGCATCAGTGACGAAGCCGACCGCAAAGCGGCCAGGCTCACAGAGAAGGGTGGGAAAGAGGCCGCATTCTACGGGAACGATGGCAAGTCGAAGTCGAAGAAAATGATGGAGTTCTTTAATTGCCGCAAGAAGGGGCATATGGCACGGGAATGCTGGGCGAAAGGAGGAGGGAAGGAGGGCCAAAACCCTCGCAAGGGATATGGCAAAGCCAATGCTGCAAAAGCAGGCAAGGGCAAGGAATTGGATGCTGCGTGGATAGCAGCATCTTATGAGCTGGAGGATTTTATTGAGCTTGATGAACTGGACGAGGAGGAGTCGGACGATGAATATCAGGACTTACCACCATTATTGGACGCACCGGACAGCATTGAGGACGCTGACGACGTTGAGAAGGATGAGAAAAATGATGAGCACTCAGCAAAGACATCACTCACCTCGGAAGCCGTATTCACTGCCACCACTCCCGAAGATGGGCTCGAAATTTACGATTCGGGCGCCTCAGTTCATATGACTCCCTCACGGCATCGTTTGACAAATTATCGGGCTATTAAGCCACGAGGAATCACTGCAGCCAACAATCAGACGCTCGACGCAGTTGGAATGGGGGATATGCATGTTGAAGTGCCAAATGGGGCGAGCAGGTCAACGACAGTCCTCGCGAAGGATGTCCTATATGTACCAAAGCTTGGTCCCACCCTCATATCCATCGGGCGCATTGCGCAAGCCGGCTGCGCAGTCCAATTCCGACAGAAGGAGTGTCGCATATTTGATGGAAGACATCAGCAGATTGGCGCCATTCCACTCATTCGTGGACTCTATACTGTTCGAGTTCCGCCTCCACCACCACCACCATTACATGCAAATGTAGCATCGGACGCACCTGTCATCGTGACGCCTGATGAGCTGCACCGCTTGATGGGGCACCTTCCAATTGATGCAGCCAAGAAGCTGGTCAAAAATGAGTTGGTGGAAGGAATTGAACTCGATGAGTCGGGAAGTTCTTCGAAGGATGAATGCAAGTCATGCCTGCACGGCAGGATGACCCGCAAGCCGATTTCAAAGACAACAGAGCGCGCTGCGACAGGCGATGTTGGTGATGAGGTCCACACGGATGTGTGGGGTCCCGCCACCATTGAAACGCCACAGCACAAGAAGTATTACGTCTCTTACACAGACGAATCTTCGCGCTACACAGTCTTGATCCTCATGCGCACGAAGGACGAGACATTGGAGTCGTTTGAAGATGTTGATGCTCGATGGGAAACAGAACATGGAATCAGAATCAAAATTCTGCACTCGGACAACGGTGGCGAGTACAAAAGCCACGCGTTTGATAAATACCTTGCAAGGAGGGGCATTCGGCGCCGCCTCACCGTTCATGACACCCCCGAGCACAACGGAGTCGCCGAGAGACTCAATCGTACACTTTTGGAAAAAGTACGCGCAATGTTACACGCCGCAGGATTGCCAACAAATCTATGGGGCGAAGCATTAAAACACGCTGTTTGGTTAAAGAATAGGACTTCTACCAAGGCGTTAGGTGGTCGCACACCTTACGAGGCATTCCACAAATCGAAACCAGACTTACGCAATATCCACGAATGGGGTTGTGAAGTTTCGGTCCACGTTGCCAACGCTTCAAAGTTGGATGGACGTGCTAGAGAGGGCAGATGGATTGGCTTTGATCTCGAGAGCATCGACGGACACCGGATTTACTACCCGGACAACCGGTCAATACGCGTCGAACGAAGCGTGAAGTTTCCAGAGGTCAACAGGAGTGGTGAAATTTATAGGGTGCTGAATGAGGGGGAGAAAGCGGAAATTAGGGTTGAAGAAAAATCAGAGAGCATCCAGCACATACCTGCTATAGCTCCGCAGCCCGCACCAACCGCTCCCCATGCACTGACTCCACCTTCGCCACTCACAACACCTCCTCTATCTACCTCACCCAGAACGGTAATTGCACCCCGGGACATTTCAAGCGCAATTGACCCGAGGAATATTGTGGAAGGCACTCGGACGCGACGAGCAGCCCACTTTGCAGATGCCGAAGAAGATGATTTGCATCTGAATAATGTTGGGATGGAATTTGCTTACCTTGGAATGGGAGGCTTGTCGGACTCACCTACGGTTGAGGAGGCTATGGAGCGGGAGGATTGGCCGCTATTCAAGGCAGCAATGGACATCGAGATGGAAGCAATGAAGAGGACAGGAACATTTGGTGATCAACTCGTTCCAAGACCGAACCGAAACATAGTCGGATCAAAATGGGCTCTCCGCATCAAGCGTAAAGCCAACGGCGAGGTGGACAAATACAAGGCTCGACTAGTTGCGCGAGGATTCACACAGGTCCAAGGCGTGGATTATTTCGAGACCTTTTCACCCACTGCAAAGTTATCCTCTGTACGCACCATTCTATCCATCGCGACCCGATTTAATTGGGACATCAAAGTCTTTGATTACTCCGCCGCCTTTCTCAACGGAGAATTCGGACCCGACGAGGAGATCTATATGGAACAGGCTCCTCACTACTCGAACGGAAACTCTCAGGAGGTCATTCGACTTCAACGAACAATCTACGGATTGAAACAATCCAGTCGCAAGTGGTACGAGAAGCTTACCTCAGCTCTTGCTACACTCGACATCTATCCACTCCATTCCGACCACGCTGTCTACCGCCTAGTTCGAGGCAACGATCTAGCGCTACTCGCCATTCACATAGATGATAGCACCATCACCGGGAACTCACCCGCGTTGATTGATGAAATCCAGGACAAGATATCGCGCATATTCAATATCACGATGCTGGGACCGATCAGTTGGCTTCTTGGAATGGAGGTCAATCGTAATCGTGAAGAGGGCACGCTGGCGTTGTCCCAAACGACTTACATTGACTCCCTCTTGCGGAAATTCAACATGGTTGATTGCAAATCAATCTCGGTACCCCTTGATCCCACGGTTCAACTCAGTCGCGAACAATGTCCCGCGACTCCCACAGCTCACGCAGAGATGAAGGGAATACCTTACCGCGAGTTGATTGGAGGACTTGTCTGGCTTGCGACAGCAACTCGACCAGACTTGGCATTCACAGTCTGTGTCTTATCCCGCTTTATCGACAACCCAGGACTTCCCCATTGGAACGCTGCGAAACGTGTACTTCAATATTTGAAGGGCACACGCACCCACGCACTCAAATACGACGCATCTGACTCCACACTCGGCCTCGACATATTTGCCGATGCTGATGGAATGTCATTGGAGAATCGGAAGGCAGCTTCTGGCTACGCATTCATATTGAATGGTGCCGCGGTTTCTTGGTCGTCCAAACAGCAGGAAATCGTTTCCCTGTCCACGACAGAAGCCGAATATATCGCCATCACCTACACTACGAAGGAAGCCATCTGGTTCCGCTACTTCATGGCTGAACTCTTTGGACCCATCACTTTCCCCTTCCTCATCTACAACGATAACCAATCCGCCATCTCACTTGCGCATGCCGAACTCGGTCAATTCCATGCACGTACCAAACACATCGACATCCGGTACCATTTTATCCGCGAGCAGATCGAAAAGGGCACCCTCGAAGTTGTGTATTGCCCGACAAACGAGATGACTGCGGATGTGCTCACCAAGGCACTGGCCGCCTTCAAGTTCAAGCACTTGGATTAATTTCGGCTTGAGGGGGAGTGTTGGAATACTAGCAAGCCGACACGTTGCGACACGTAGCGTATACGTGGCCATTGAGCTGCTGGCATGGAGATGCACAGCAGCTGGCATGGAGACGCATAGCATTGCTGTGCGAGATGTTTCAGCTGGACTGAAACATCGTATATTCCATTGTTCAACCTTTTTATTTATACTTGTATATACCCATTGTTCCGAAAGGTATAAAAGGAGGGCTACTCCTTGCAATAAATTATCTTGGTTTCCCACTTCAGTCCTCACCTCTCTACATTCCAAATTCTACACATAGTCTTCAGTAAACTCGTAGTTCAGGTATTTGGACCACGCAAATATAATATACAACTCGCCCACTTATATGCATTGTACAAGCTTGCACAAGTGATGAAGTTGCAGTTTCGCTTCTTTCATTCAGGACTCCGAATAATAAGCACCGTGGGAGCGGAAAACTTGGTGAGCGAAACACTGATCCGAGTACAGATGATTGGCGCTTTGGATGGCCCCGCGGTATGACGTGCAATTGGTTTACAGCGCTTTCGGAAAACCTTGACATGCACAGTTTTTTTTTGAATAAAATTCCATGAAATCTCTAATGCCTAGTCTTTGAGGTCGCTATGTATTCCTCTATCCATTCTTCAACCACAAAAAAAATATTGCGAGGTTGGGTAGAGATAAAGCAGGCTACACATGGCCTTCGGCAGAATCGGCCGAAGTCGTGGACTGGGCGGCATTGGGAATTAACTGTGTCCACCCCGAAAGTGTTTCCTTCGGTTCCGTGACCTGGTTGCTGATCAAGCAAAAGCATTTATTTTCCAGAAAAAAGCAAAAATGGCGCATGTCAAGCTTTTTCGAAAGCGCTGTAAGCGTATAAGCGTAAGTGCGGACCGATGATGCCGGCTGATCATATTGTTTGTCTTTGTTGTTCTTTCGACCTGTCAGCTTTCTTCCCTCCACCACCAATTCACCACCGAACATCCCGGTAGCTGAAAGGACTTACCTTACGGTCGCCCATTCCAACCTCAAGTGAAAGGGATCGGCAATACAACCAGTGGTTCTTCAGAGTATGTCTGCACTGGTCCTTCTTTGAATTTTGACCTAGAAACGAGTCAACGAACAGCAGAGGAGACAACCTGCTTTTTGCATTTTCCTACTCGTAATCGGTGCTGTCGAGCAAAGTAGCGACAGTATATCTGTTATATCTGTCTACAGCAGCGCAGAGAAAATCTGATCCTCGAACAGATCCTTGCATCGACGCAGCTTCGAAATGGCGCTCGCTGATATAAATGCAGTTGGCATCCCGATACTTATCCGCTCTTTTGCCAAATCCTTCTGCGGAAATACACGCTGTGTAAAGCGTGTTGATGCCTCGGTTGCGCATAGTTCCAACTGCATGCGCTAGGAGCTATATGCAAAAACACCTGCTGATACTTTTGATCTATTAAGAAGGTATGTCATGCGCGAGACGCAGTGATATCCTTCTGCACTGTACCGAAGTCCATCCTCTGACGCTCGGAGGCCGGTCAGGAGATACGCCGCGATTCTGCCGCCGCTGGCACATTAAGGCGCGAGTCTGCACCCATCTCCTGCTCGAGATACCGAAACTAACTATGCGTTCCCTCCTTCTGCAGGTCGCGCTGCTCGCGGCCTCGGTGCTCGCAGACGACATCACAATATACACCGATAATGCGCTCGCTGCGGGTTGGGAAGACTGGAGCTGGAGCAGCGTCATCAACTATGCTGCGACGGACTTGTTCGAGGGGACTAGTAGTATCAGCGTCAACTCAGGGGCGTACAGCGCCCTCTCTGTCAAGCTTGAGGGGACATTCCCGGATTATCAGGGACTTCGGTTCGATATTGCGGTGCGTTAATTATGTAACTCGTTCTATTCTTCTATCTCCGCATTCATTGATCCGCCTATTCGGTTGTTTTTTTTTGTTTCCCTTTCCTCCTCGTTATTCTCCTCTTGTTCTTGCGCATGGGTTACTAGTTTCTCATTCTTTTGATCCAGGGCGACCAACCCGACCTCACGATCACGATCTCCTCCTCTGTCGACGGTACTACCTCACCCAACATTCTGCTGTCCTCATTAAGCACCAGTATCACGTCCGAGGCGTTCACTTCCCTTCTCATCGATTTCAGGAACCTCCCCGGGAGTGGGGCAGCGTTGGTGCGTTATCTCCTCCCGAAATATGTGCTAACGACAACCAGCTAACACTATGCTACAGGGTAACGGCACTTGGGACCGGATCACCTGGCAGGCGGGCGGGAACGGCGATATCTACCACATCGACAACATCTTTGTCGTGCAGTCCATCGTCATCCCCCCGCTTTTCCTCTCTGCGGAGCCAATCGCGGCGAACACAATCGCCGTCACGACCCAGGGCGCGGTCGACCTCTCGACACTCGAGGTGACGCTCAACGGACAGGTACGTATCCTCGTAATTTGGGCATACACGGGGAACCCGGGTTTTATATGCGTACCGAGCTGATGCCCCGAATCTCTGTAGTCTGCGAAGATCGTTAACACCACGAGCTACGTCCCCGTCGGCACGCCCTCTAAGAGCGTCACGTACCTCACACTGGACAAGACATTCGTGCCTGGGACACTCGTAATCGACACAGGTGTGGCCAACGGCGGGAACGGGACCTTCACCTTTACGCTCCCCGCTGTCCAATACGCCAGGCATGTCCATATTTTTTCCTCGCCTATTATCATTTTTGCTTATACATGTGTAGTATCGTCCAGCAAGTCTCGTACCCGATCTCGCCGCTCATCTACGGCGTCAACTTCCCCACGAGCGCGTCGTACATCCAAGATCTGGGCGTGACGATGTCGCGCTGGGGCGGGAACGCCGTGACGGCGTACAATCCGGCTGGGCAGTTTACGAATGCCGGGAGCGATTGGTGCGCTGGATATCGAAATTCCAATGTGATGTTAGTTGAGCTGCTCATTGACGCGACAGGTATTTCGAGAACCGCGGGTCGGACGACGCAGACGAGTGGGTGGGCTGGGTGCAGGGTGCGGGCTCGGCGTCGCTGTTGACGGTCCCTGCGTGCGTCGTTTGCAATTTGCCTTGCTTCATTTAACCATATACCTCTGGCCAGCCTGGACTGGGTCGCGAAGGACGCGACGTCGTACTCGTACCCCATATCGGTATACCCGCGTCAGTTCTTCTTTATCTCCTATCAAATTCAATGCGTGCTGATTATCGAATTTTATTTCCTTCCTTGCCTATGACTATGCAGTGCAAGAATCGACAGACCCCTTCCTCCCGGACGCGGGCGACGGCCGGTTCCCGAACGGCTCCTCCGTCACGCCCGTCGCGCCGCAAACCCGAGCGTATACGCCATGGAACACGTCTATGGCTGCGGCCTGGCTTAAAGGCCTTGTGAACAAGCCGACGCTGGTGGCGATCGACAACGAGATTGAGATCGCGAGCAGCACACATCAGGATATGCATCCAGAGTGAGTTCTTAGGTTAGTTTTCAGAAAAAGTTCATTGAGCATTTAAATGCGTCCTGTAGCTCAATGGGATATGACGAGGAGCTCGCGCGGGTGCTGAACTTCTCTTTGGCCGCAAAAGAGGCGATCCCCGGCGTGCAGGTCGCAGCACCCTCGACGTGCTCGTGGTGGTTCTGTATGTCCAACTCCCTAAATTCCTTCTGGCGGATATTTGTTAATCCACCGCCAATGAAGACTGGACGAGTGAACTCGGGTACACGGACAACGCGGCACACAACAACATCGACTTTTTGCCGTGGTTCCTGTCTCAGATGGCCGCAGCGGAGAAGACGCACGGCAAGAGGCTGCTCGACTTCCTCGACATCCACTACTACTTCGGGGCTGATACCAGCTCGAACAACGACACCGCGAAGGCGCTGCGCCTACGCATGACGCGGTCCCTTTGGGTGTGTATTTCATTCGCCCGGTATGCAGGGTCACTGACAAGGCTGCAGGACACGACCTACGTTGACGAGTCGTGGATCGGCTCCAGCCCGCAAAATCACCAATGGAATCCGACCGTCGTGGAACTCATCCCGCGTTTCCGCACGCTCATCGACATCAACTACCCCGGCACGAAACTCTCCGTAAGCGAGTTCAGCTCGAGCGCGGACACAGACATCACCGGCGGGCTCGTCACCGTCGACGCGCTCGGCATCTTTGGACAGCAGAAGCTTGACAGCGCGACGTACTGGGTGACGCCCGACGAACTCGGCCCCGTCGGACTCGCGTACTGGTTATACCGCGGGTGCGTTTTCTCTGTGTAATTAATTTCCTTGAAGGTAGACTTGATCTCGGCCGCAGGTTCGGCGTGTACTTCGGAGCGAACAGCGCACAGGTGAACCTCGCGACGCCGAACCCCGACACACAGGGTGTCTACGCGGGCACGGAGAACGGAAAGCTCACGCTCGTGATCGTGAACAAGAACCCTGACACACCGATCGGGTTCGCGCTCGCGAACATGCCGTTTGGATCGTACTTTATGCGTCACTTCGGAGGCGAGGCTGGCATTGCCAAGTGGCAGGTGCGCTATTTGTCCTTGGGCATTTGCCTTTCGCTGCTGAGTTTTCCGACAGACGAACATCACGGTCAGCTCGAACGACTATATCGTCATTCCGGCGTACACCGCTGTCTTCCTGAAACAGAATTAATGGGAGTTGGTACTCAGGTGTTTGTGTGTTTGGGTTCTGGTTCCTTTATTGTGTTTTTTTATGGAGGAAAACAAATTCATTGGAGTTCGAACGGATTCATGTCACTTCCAACGTCTCCATGAAGGTAAAGTACTTGGCCTCGTTTTCGAAATCATCTGCCTGTTGCAGAAATCTCACTCATGAATATCCCTGCTCTTCCTAAGTCTTCGTTTAATAGGTCCAATAAATCCAATTTTAACGTTCATTCCGAATGCGATTAATATATTCCGGTCCTTCTAATCCTCAGGCTTTATCAGCTGTGCAAAAAGCAGCCAGAACAGCATCCGTTCATTCGGACTCCTGGGGAAATCGAACCACTCTTCCATGTACAGTAGACCATTCAAAATATCTCCTCATCCAAAAAAAAAACGAGCAGCTCTGCAAAATCAGGCACGGGGAGCCAAACCCCGTCCAACTGCCTTTTAAAGGTTTGCTTCATCCCAAAATTTGGCAGGTGTGCGTCGTACACCACACACAATTCATTTCCCGTGTACTAACTCCTCTAAAGGCCACCACATTTTCTGTGTCATTTACCAAAAGAAATTGTCTAGCCGAAGACGAAGTCGAAGTCGGGCGCGGGGAGTCGAACCCCGTCCAGCTGCCTGATATGTTTTTCGACACGGCGGAAGACACGCAGCGGTGCAATATACACCACACCCAATTCCTTCCCTCCGTATGACTCTGCCTGCGCACTTTCGGGTTTTCTGTATCAAAAGAAATTGCGTAGTCGAAGATCAATTTGGGCGCGGGGAGTCGAACCCCGGCTTGCTGCTTTCAAATGGCACGACAATACAACTATTATAAGATTGGCAGGCGTGCACTGTACACCACACCCGATTCCTTGCCCTGTTTATAAACCTGCGTAAGTATTCTCGATCTGCGCGGTTTGCAAAAGATTGTCAACATAAGTACTTCCTGATATTCGGGCACGGGGAATATCGAACCCCGTATTGGTACTTCATCATGGCCCGTATCTATGAACAGAAGTGGCAGGGATGCGCCGTACACCACACCCGATTCCTTACCCTATTCTTACATAAACCTCTGTGAGTACCATCGAATTCTTGCGCTGTCTAGCAAAAATCCTTGAGTCGTTAATCCATTCGGGCACGTAGAGTCGAACCCCGTCTCGCTGTCTCATACAGAATTCGATATGCATATCAGCGCAGAAATGCATTATTGGTCTTGCGAGTCCGACAAATCTCGGACTTTTACAGGGACCTGAAGTACTCCGCTGAGGGATAAGCTCGGCTATCGGGACCTCGTCCGAAAATTGACAAGAAAAGGAACTCGGTGATACTCGGATCATTGATTGAGCGACGTCACACCACTCTTCCTTTCTTCCCGTCATGCACCCCGCTCTGTGCCTGGAAGATCTGTCCCAGCTGCCAGCAGGAGAATTAGGCCACTAGGTATTCCAATGACCCAGACTTTGCTTGCAGAGATGTGCCTCAGGCGCGGCCAATGGTCCGTTGGAAGATCTGAAGAAACTCGTCGTACTCGGTCCGGGAACCCTTGAACTCTTTCTGCCTGTAACCTTCGCCAACCTGTCTCTGAATGCGATCCCCGAGCAGTTATATTTCGTGGTGCAATACGCAGCACAGATTCGGCGAACCGTACTGTCGCTCCAGATATTGTACTCCTGTGGGCCGTTCGGTATTCCTAGGTCATTCTGTGTCGAAATGGGGCCGCGGATTGTCAAGCGGATAATTTTCCTCGACTCGCTGGCTACAGATACAACACCAGTACCAACGATATGGCGGCTCAGCAGATGCTCTTCATGCACAGCAACCGGGGCGAACCCTCCTACACCCTCCTTGATTATACCCGGCGAGACAAAATCATTGGAGTTCGAATGTGTGTCTTTCAAGTCAAGTTCAAACGTCTTCACGGAGGTAAGGTTGTGTTGTCTTGGAACTACTGCATTGCCAAGAACAAATTTCACTCATTGAAAATCCCTCCCCTTCCTTGCTGTCTGCTCCGAGTCTTTTTTCTAGCGCAAAATGGATCCAAATTTGAATCATTCCGAATCATTATTCTGCGATGTCTTTGAAATCCAAAGTATTTTGTGGCACGCCCGGGGCTATAAATCTCTATTAAGTTTTTAATAGGGTTACTGCGGGGCCCAGGCCCCAGATCGCGGAAGTTGAGAAACCTCGGAATTTTCAAATTCATGTCACGCCGCTTAAGCTTACACCATTCACCCTATAATGCTCCTATATTCCACTCTTCTCACCGCGACGTCGCCACCCACATTCCTTTACTCGCACCCGCCCCCATGGATCCATGGCCGAAAACCGTCATGCAGCCCTTCGAAGCCCTCCCAGGCAACGCACCGCAGAGCGACTTCTACGGCGCCTACAACAAGTTGCTGTACCACCTCTTCCCCGCCGACACCAACTTCCTCGTCTCCCCCGGCGCCTACCCGCCGCGGCACCCGTCCGACCCGAATCCCGCGGTGGAGTTCACGATCTTCTACAACGACATGCCCGTTCTGCTGCTGCAGGTCAAGGCACCCGACGACCTGCGGTGGCCCTCCGCGCGCGAGCAGGCGGACAGCGAGAGCCGGCGCCGGCTGCGTGACCTCGCGCCGCTCTGCGCGCTCCCGAAACTGTACGCCATCAGCGCCTTTGGCACGGCGCTGCGGTTCTACGCGGCCTTCGAGCACGGAATTATCGACCCCCCTGCGTCCCCGACGTTCACGGACAAAGTTCCGCGTAATGGGTGGAATAGCGATATCCTGGAGGAGGAGGGGGCGAATCTCCTGAAGCAGACGGTGGCAGAGATCATAGCGAGGATATATTTGAATGATGGTATGCACGCTTTGCGCTGGTCTGGGGATACTTACTAACAAATAATAGCGTGATGACGAATTGGGCGCTACCGTGGTGAAAATTGGGTGCTCCGCGATATCCTGTACGCGAATCTAAACTCAACGCGAGGACCGGATGCTGGGGCTGTCTGTATGGCAAATAAGTTGTGCAATATAATCATGGATGTTCCCCATCGTCGACCATCCGCAGATGCACGATTGGTGTTCAGAATGCAAAACCAACTTACATTCCCTCAAGATTGTACACATCAAGACAATAAATCGTCCAAAAATCTTGCACATCATTCTTGGGATCCTTGGGCATGGTTTGAAGGTAGATCAAGTCATAAACGTATATCAGAAACCAACGAAAATAATTCACGATTAATGTGAGGAACTCCAAATTCGAATTTTATTGCCTAGTTAAATGGCACGAATAAAGGTTGAAAGCTGATGTGCGGAAGAATATTCCTTCTTACCATTCACGTCATTCTAACTTGGATATTTGCCTCGCTGCTGTGATAGTGACGTCAGATCGTAACCCACCCAATCCCAGCCATCATCTCATCCAGCACACCGCCCTGGTGCGGGCGGGGCAAGTCAGGATTCTGATCGCTCCACACCGAAGCCGTGATTCAAACCACGATTTAACACTCAGTGATAATATTGTATACTTAGACTTGAATGCAGCTTAAACTCGTAGTGCACCCACGAATGGACGACAGAGCAATTGGCGATTCTAACCACTGATATAAACGCTGCATTTCACAGACTCCTTCCTAACCCCTGTGTGAATTCCATCTTGCAAAATCGCGGGGTGCAGCGTACAATAATTGGGAACGTGGTTCGAATGTCGGAAATGTTCAAGATCACGAAATTGAAACATCGGGCCCCATCCCGTTTATTTATTATTAGTCCAAATCGAAACCAGGTTTGGTCATGTTTGAACCGTCGCGTTCACGCGTAATGGTCACGGGACCAATTTGTCAAATGGTTCAACTTCAATACACAAATGACTTGATTCCGAGGTTTAACATTGAATGGCAATGCTGCGCTATCCTCAAAGGAGCGTCGTGCCGCCCGATCAAGATTCGACACTCGGCATTCAAATATTCACTCAGCCGGCGGCATTGTATAAATCAGACGCAGTTCAAGGAAATCGCTACCCATTGGCTAGATTACATTATATACATGGTATTCTAGTCGGAACTGGGAGCCGTAACGATCCTAGATCTTCATGCTAGTATATTAATAGAATGAACTGGGCATCAGTCGGAATATGCAATAGCGAACCACAAGGGTTGTATGTGTAGCCAAGCATTGTCAACTGTATATCCTTGCAACGAGTCTTAGGTCGGGCCCGGTTCCTTTGATCGTGACACAGTCTGTAGGCAACAAAATCAAAATTTATTTATTTCCCGAGCGAGGGCGATATCCCCAGTACGTATGAGTATGACTGAGCTCTTTGAAGAAGTAGGTACGTGGCTAATATCGTCACCCGAAGCTGCACGATGCCTTAGCTGCCAGTCGGATATTGCGTGAGATAGAACGCTGCGAACAAAGAGTGAATCAACGAAAAGCCGCAGACTTGATTTTTTAGCTCACCGAGTCGAGGAAGATCGGGATCTTGCCTGAAACGGAGATAGCAATCGGCGGTTGAATACGCGATCTCGAAGGTAAACAAAGTCCGAGACGGACAGGGGAATGACGGGCTCTGGAGAAGAACGGGAGGTTGGCCAACAAGCATTGTGGTGAGCAGATTGGTTCTTCGCGGACGAGCCGCCCACGATAAAGTGCGAGGCTGTATATCGTCTGGAGAATCCAGCGACCATACCTCAAGCGGGCAAGGCTTGGCGGAGGAAGAGAAATTTTTATAAACTACGGGCACTTCAGGAATCTCGAGCGTTGCGACGCAGCGCTCCATCCCGAAATCGATTGTCCTAAACTGAACGACAGTAGAAACCTGGGGGATTATATATATCAGCTCAGACATAGGGTGGGGTGGACTCTTAACTTGCCTCGTTGTTGACCTCAAAGTGCCTCAGCTCCGGGTAGATCATCCCAAAAGCCGTGGGCCACTGGGTTAACTGCATATATACCGCCGAGGGCTCGGAGGAGTTGATCTGGGCTAGGAGCAGCGGGAAGTTGATGATCGGTTTGGCTGGAGCGGCGTCGGTAAGCATAGCATTGTCCAGACCAATGTACGGGTTGGGGTAGGTTAACTTTGTCGGAGACGGTCCAGGGGGGGTAAGGCGAGAGGGGAGTTGGGTGAGATTCAGAACCAATGAGACGACTGAGACCAGGCAGGCAAGCAGTACAACACAGACTGTAAAGTCCGTTGCAGCTGCTACCCGCCGGAGCAGTGAATTGGGGTGGGAGTCTCTCTTCTCGACGGGGGAGCCCCAGCCATCGTTTCGATCGTCCGAGATGTCGGGAGGATGAGATAGAAGAGGCGTGTATGAGGCCATGTATCTGCTCAAGGAAAACGGCTTGAAACCTGGTGCGTTTCCGAAAGAAGACCTATATTACGCCTCTTTTATTCCTGCTACATACAAACCACGACAAGACGGCCGTGGATCTTTCCGGCCTAGGCATCAAAACTTCTTCTGGCTCTTTCTAATTGCCCTTAGGGGTACGCAGTGGACATCTTGTGACAAGGGGGACCGCTACATGGAGAAATCGTGTGTGTAGGACAAATCAGGATTTTGAAAACCCAAAGAACGGAGTGGTCTATAAATGTAATCCGCATGTCCGCAAGATGCGGGAATAAACATCTTACTTACAACCGTGGGAAATTCATCTTATCTCTGATGACATCGTCTACTGATGGGTGCTCGCCTGTCCACGTCAATTGGTCGCTGATGAGTTTCTACAATCTAGGCTTTTAGTGCTTCCATTCCTGTCAAACAAACATTGACCTAGGTCCGGAATGCATTGTGGCGGATCTGGCATGTGCGAGGACGAGAAAATCAATAGCTCAACAGCTGTTAATAGCTTTTGCGGACTGAGACCGGCGCGTACTTGACATAAATTATTGGGATTGCGATATGCCAGAACTTGACCGTGACACACGAGAATGCTTCGGCGCTGTTGAGGAACGATCTGTGATCTCCGTACACCCTGGGACCCGAAGTTCCTAAGCGAGATCGGCCCTCGGATGTAAGAGGGAATTCGATCTAGACAGGCGGTTAAGCTCGTATCCTTATAAAACAGAAGTCCAATGTCCGAAGCTGCAACTTGGACAGCCGCAATGCCTTCATTCGTCGTCAGAAAAATCGATCCCAGTACTGCTCTTTCGGCTTCCGATCCAGGAAGCGTGCCGGAATTTCACGACATTGAATCTGTGCTAACCAAGGCTTTCACCGAGGGCGCGTTCAGTTCTATTGTTGGTACTCAGGCAAATACTTAGGCTTTATATAGACCACTTCACCGCCGTCGTTACCGGCCACGACCCGCATGCGCCCGTAACGGACACCAGCCATATCACGGCCTTGTGGGTTTCCACTGTCGTCGCCGGCCTTCTGGGCGGCGAGGTGTACGTCGCTGAGACCGACGATGCCGCCAAAAAGATCATCGGATGTGCCGTCTGGTTTGGCCCCGGGCATACCTTGTACGATACGTGCGTCCGTTCCCATTTCCCCTATTTCGATGCCTGAATAAGCCTCAGTCAGGAACAGCAGCAATACGCTCTCGGACCTCTTATGGCCTCGTTGGATGCAAACGTTCAAAAATGGTGGGGTGAAGTGGTATGCTATCCCATTTAATTAATTTGATGTGCAATCAGTTGGCTCACATGAAATCCAGTTCCTTCCCAAGTACGGTACTTTTGTAGACTCCGCATTGGGTGCGGGTGTGAAGCACAATTCCTGGCACCTGCAAACGTTGGGGGTTGATCCAGAATATCGGCAAAAGGGGGCGGCAACTCTCCTTGTGAATGCAATCGTCAAGAAAGCAAGCCCTACCGGAGCAATGATGTGCGCCGAAGTTGATACAGATCTCCATGTAAGACGCTACGTCGGCCTCTGTCTCCATTTTCTGATATTTTTGGTTAGCTTGAAATCTTTTCGAAAATCGGGTTCGAGATGATGCCGAAGGGAAAGGGCGGGAAAGATGACTGCTGCGAGACTTACACTGGTGTCGATGGCAACACCTTCCAAATGTGGGTCATGGCGCGAGGCTCAAACTGAGAAGAAAGCTTTCATAATTTATTTCCGTGCAATTGTACATCAGGTTGTGTCGTCTTTGGAATAATATTAGTTCGTATGTGCATAAGAGTACTTACCTCAGGTGGCGCGGTCCGGCACGATGGCACTCAGAATAATCGAGCCTCGGAGCGTACTTTGTTGAATTAGCTATGATACAAACCTTACATTGTTCTCCAATTTTCTTCCTGTACAACAGCTTTGCAGTTACTGCTCAGATTCTCCATTGATCGCTGCTCACCCACTTCTAACAGAAAGTCAGGGAGATGCTGCGGCATTTTAAAGGACCCGCGCATGTGGGACGAATGACCTATAATTGTATCCTGGAAGACAGGAATGATCAGGATCTCTGACTCATTCTGACGGGGGTGCCTGTCGCCCTGGGGCGTGTAAAATCTTGGCATGGAACAGAACACAGCCTTTGGAACGGCGTGGGGGTGAAGCAGGAGCAATTACGGAGGAGATACGTCGTCGATCACCACAGTAACTATAACTGCAAGGTGGGAAACGCATATCCTCTTTCGGAACAGGGACTAATGCGGATCTCTTGGAAATTTCTATTGTCAGCGTTGTATTTGACCCGAACATACACCGCTCTTCGGGTCGCGCCGATGCCTACGCTCTGGCTGAAATCGCGGAGACCGATCAATCATCAGACTAATTATGACCGGAGGGAAACCTGAGATAAGGATTGGCTTCCGCTTCCCCAGAGCGGCCCGGGGACTTTACGGGAGATACGACACATGCACAATAGTTGGAATTGAACGATAGAGCCCGCATTTCGCGGCATCACAAAAAAGCAGTAATTACGAAGAGAGACAATTGAAGAGAGTCAACCTGTACTGCCGAGGGGTCAATAATCGCCGTTTTAAAGGAGATGGCCTCCGTACCTTGGACGATGCCTTAGTTTATTGCGAGTGCTTGTAGACCTGTGTCCAGTCGCCACAGGTCCGTGATCCTCGTATGGCGTTTTCCTTGAAAAAGTTGACCATGGGCTCGAGCCGTCTGTCACCATGGCACAACACCATCTGCCGGATGTAGTTGAGACAGTGTCGAGTCAAAAGGTCCGTCCCGTTTTTGCCATTCAGTCCTGCGACATAGTCGCGACGTATGATGTCCAAGCATTTCAGCTGATGGTACATGGAGACCATGAAAAGCTCGTTCTGGGGGCCGACGCGGACCAGGCCTCCACTCGCAGGGATGAGGGCTTCCCACTGCGCATCGGCTTGCGAGCCATTGAGTTGGTAGTTCTCTGTGTTGTGCACATCCATGAGAACCTGGTTGAGGGTACCAAACTCCAATATGGGCGACTCGGCCCCGGCTAGCAGCATACACGCATAAGCGGAGACGAAGAATCTTGTAAATCACAGTACTGACCGGGCGTCGCGATCTGGACGCTATTGGTGAGAGCAGGGACGCTACCGGCGTTCACGGGACATGAGGGAAATAGGGCCGTCGAAAGGGTGAGTATGAGGAGGATTGCCCTTCTGTACATCGTTTGACAAGGGAGGAAGTGGGGTGGTGAAAGAGGTGCCGGCTATTTCCGGCATCACTATCACTTGGACGTGCGTGACGGCAGATGATGGCTAACTGGAACCTGGCAGCAGACCACCATGTCCGGTCGTTCACGATTCATTTCTCTCGCTGCCCTCGTCACCGGGATCATTGCGCTTGCCAATGTCTATCTCACTGCAACTCCCCCATCGCCTCTTGTGTCGCCTCACAACTATTGTAACACGCCTTTCTACTATACCCTGCGTTTCGCACAATTTCTGACTGTAATTAATCCAGCGTACGTCGGGGACGACTTTCCAGAGCTCTGGGAAATACCCTCCCTTCAAAAGGTGGCAATGATGGTGGAGGAGAGCCGCTCTTATCCGATTGATGGCGGAGACAATGCACTCGAGATATGGGCGACGTCGTCCTCGAAAGGATTTGGCTACGTTCGGCTTGGCCCGGAGCAAAGGACCTTTGCAGTTGCGATGTTTCACCAGCTACACTGTGTCCGGCTCCTCCGCGCTGGCCTTGGTGGTCGCTATGATGACTATACGGTGGGCCACATGCATCACTGCCTCAACTACATTCGCCAGTGAGTGCTCTTTCGGTCACATTGCAGCACGCTCTGTCTAACTTCTCAGAATGATTCTTTGTTCCCCCAATCTCACACTCGAACCGGCAGACGTCTTGTCTCGAGACTTTGAGGTGGAGCGCATCGGTGCCACGCATGTATGCACGGATTGGAGCGCGATGTACGACGCGGCGGCGGACAACTGGGCTCAATTCAACGGCAAATCGTCTGCCTGAATAGGATTAGCGTAGCTCGGAAACATATGATGCAGGAAATTCCAACCGTGATGGAATATCATTTTCGTCCAGTATCGTCTTTTCCCGCCGCATCCGCGAAGGTCGCGATTGCTGTCACAGGTTGCGCGCAGGTTCATGACATTCTGATTTACGCGCGGTCCGCTGAGCCATCCCATACCTGCAATTGGATTGCTATCAACGGGCGAGCAACGGGCGAGGGTCCATCACCAGAAGATGCTTCGCAGAAATGATCAGATGTACATAAACTTCATCGAACGCCAAGACTTTCGCACGGTTGCAAATGGCCGAATTTGGCTACGGATCACCAAGACCACTTGTGAAGTCAGATCCTGACGGGTGTACACCTTGGATCTCTGATCCATGCTACGGTTAAGAGTGCGTCTCCGGGTCCTATTAACAGCACAGGAACAGATCGGCTTCTAACAACGTTAATACTCGGCTGACGTCCGTGGACGGCGGGCTGAACTGTACTGATGCGGGAGTAATTGCGGAGGAAGAAAGGCTTAATGACATACGTTCAACTAACATCGTGATTATAACCTCGAATCCAGACATCCAACTCAAGATAACCATGGACCAACGCCCTGGGTGAAATCACGGGGAGAGGCTTGTCCGACGCTGCATCAAACATCAATGTAAAAATTGCCCACTTCCCTGCTTGCCCGAACGACCCGGGAGCCTGGGACCTTTATAGTATGCCGTTGGTGGAGGGTTCTCTCTTATCTTCTACGTCGAACCAACCATTGTAACCTGCCTTTTCTTTTGGGCCTAGCGTTTTTGCAAGATCTGATTATTGTTAATATGGCGTCGGTCGGAGATGACTATCAACAGCTCTGGGGAATATCTCCCTTCCCAAGCTGACCACTAGCAGACCCCGCGCCAAACTCGTAGCACTTTCCGAGACAAGTTTCCCACGGCTGTGGCCTATTTTCATGTTTGTCTGTTATCGTGCTTCTCCAGTACTTCTCCCTTGGAATTCTTGATAGGTAGGTAGGTTTGGAAGATTTGAATCTGATTGGTACAGTGTACGCTGGAGATAACTATCAAGAGCTCAGAACCCATCACTAGTGGACGCCGCGCCAAACCTGTCAGCACTTCACGGCATGCTCCGAGATGAATTTCGCACGCCTATAAATTGCCTATTCCGATATTTGTCTAGTATCGTGCCCCTCCCGCACCTTTGTGGGTATGCGAATTGCACTTAGACTTCTCCGTGGATCAAATACTTGGGTCCAATCCTAATTCTCTCACACGGGACATGCTATTTTTGTATTATTACATGCTAGATCCAAACTTCATTCGATATGCACGCATTCTACGGGCATCTGTCAACATCCAGCGCTTCTCCACTCCTAGATTTCCAAAGTATATGTAAGAAGTAGACTACTTGGGGCGATTTCTCCATGGGGGATTGTATAAAGATGCGCCGGACTTTCTGATCTTAAACAGCTCTCTCGAAGTCACCTGAAAATCAAGCCACCTACGGCGGAGATGCGGGCATGCGGGCATGCGGGGGAAATCCTATAGAATTGGTCCGACGTCCCCGGCGTTGTTTTGGGATAACTGAATGCGTACCAAAACCACCTATTAGGCTTCTTACGCGGTATCATATATGGTGTTGCATCAGGAAAAATAGAGAGCAGTACCTAGCCTACGTAGCCAGGATAGCCAAAATATTCCAATAGCCCCATAGAATACCCCCTAATATATACGTTGGCGGTGAGAACTACAAACGACTACAGAGCCAGCGCAGTCACGGCTGTGGTATCTAAATTAAATCCTAAATTAGCCCGCTGATCATCGTCCTGTTCTACCATCCTCGTCACATTCGGTCTCTTCAAACGGCTCTTGAGGTGGTCCGCGGAGATATTCCATCAAGTTGCTCGCGGTGGGCGGTGATCGACATACATATAAGTAACGATAAGTAGCCGGTGATCCCCACACACAGAACGGAACCAGATTGTCCGGATATGCATGCACGTCGACCGAACCACTGGTCCTGATTTTTAGAAGCTGTATAATCGCTCCCCGCATTTCCCCGCGCCCCCCCTTGATATCAACGCAAACGGCTACGGACAATGTGAGATAGCTGCAGATTTACGATGCAAAGGCCCAGTTGGCGGGGGTAATGTCTGCCAAACCGGACTGAGATCCTTCTCCCGCTTCCGTATACAATAACCTGGGTTTGAACGTAATGTGCCTTGTGACGATCTTTCTCCATGTGCCTGAAATGTATAAAAAGGCGCAGATATTTCTGACGTTAAATAGGCCTCTCGAAGTCACCTTCAAGTCAAGTCACCTACAATGAAGTTCACATTCTCCGTGATTTTATTCACTTTCGCTGCGATCGCTTGGGCCGCTCCAAGTGAATCATCCGACGCAGTCCCTGCTGGTACGTTTTCTCGTGAGTTCACCGGAGACCGTAGTTGAAAGTTTTGCTGCAGGCGTGCTCCCTCTCCGCCCTGGTGACATGGACGGGAACATTGATGTTCCAGTTTCGGAAGCTGGAGTGAAAGCTGCTGCCGTAGGGTTTTAAAGTATGCCTTGATTTTATTCTCCCCTCGATTTAGGCCAAGACTCTAATCAAAGATTTCTAGCTGTTTTTCCATTATGTCGCATGTCACCTTGTCTGAATAAAATTGAATAACATGTTGATTCTATTTCTTCGTAACACATGAGGCAGATAGCCGTCCTGCCGCAAAACAGGTGACAGTCTGTCCGCTAGTTTACTTGATAAGTTTCTGGTGTTATTTATGCAGCTTTAGTCGCATATCCCCCCATCTTTAGCAGAGATAGCGGCCCGAGCAGACGCTAACGTTTTTCATGTTTGTTTGTTATCGTGTTGCGCCAGTACTTCTCCCTTGGAATTCGTGGTAGTTAGGTAGGTTTGGAAGATTTGAATCTGGTACAGCGTACGCTGGAGATAACTATCAAGAGCTCAGAATCCATCACTAGTGAACGCCGCGCCAAACCCGTCAGCACTTCACGGCATGCTCCGAGATAAATTTCCCACGCCTATAAATTGCCTATTCCGATGTTTGTCTAGTATCGTGCCCTTCCGCACCTTTGTGGGTATGTGAATTGCACCTGGAATTCTCCGTGGATCAAATACTTGGGTCCAATTCTGATTTCTCCCACACAGGACATGCTATTTTTCTATTATCATATGCTTCATTCGATATGCGCGCATTCTACTGGCATCTGTCAACATTCAGCGCTTCTCCGCTCCTAGATTTCCAGAGATCCTTTAAGTCTATGTAAGTAGTAGTAGATTACTTGGGGCGATTTCTCCATGAGGAATTGTATAAATATGTGCTGGACTTTCTGATCTTGAGCAGCTCTCTCGAAGTCACCTTGAAGTCAAGCCATCCACGGCGAAGATGGGGGCATGCGGGGAAACCCTATAAAATTGGTCCGAAGTCCCCAGCGTTGTTATCGGATGACTGAATGCGTACGCGGTATCATATGTGGTGTTGCATCACGAAAAATACAGAGAAGTACCTAGACCTACGTAGCCAAAATAGCCAAAATAGCCCAATAGCCCCGTAGACTGCCCCGTAATATATCCGTTGGCGTTTACAGCTACAAGCCACTACAGAGCCAGCGTAGTCACGGCTGTGGTATCTAAATTAAATCGTAAATTAGCTCGCCGATCATCGTCCTGTTCTAACATCCTCGTCACATTCGGTCTCTTCAAACGGCTCTTGAGGTGGCCCGCGTAGATATTCCATCAAGTTGCGCGGTGGGCGGTGATCGACATACATATAAGTAGCGATAAGTAGCCGGTGGTCCCCACACACAGAACGGAATCAGATTGTCCGGATATGCATGCGCGTCGACCGAACCACTGGCCCTGATCTTCAGAAGCCGTATCATCGCTCCCCGCATTTCCCCGCGCCCCCCCTTGATATCAACGCAAAACGGCCACGGAAGTGAGATAGCTGCAGATTTACGATGCAAAGGCCCAATTGCCGCGGGCAATGTCTGCCAAACCGGACTGAGATCCGCTCTCATTCAAGGTATTGAATTCACAAGATTTAGTCAATTTCCATTACTTCTTTCGCTTCTGTATACAATAACCTGGGTTTGAGAGCTCATTTAAATGTAATGCGCCCTTGTGACGATCTTTCTCCGTGTGACTGAAATGTATAAAAAGGCGCAGGTATCAGGCCTCTCGAAGTCACCTTCAAGCCAAGCCACCTACAATGAAGTTCACATTCTCCGTGACTTTATTCACTTTCGCTGCGATCGCTTGGGCAGCTCCAATTCCAGGTGAAACATCCGACTCAATCCCTGCCGGTACGTTTTCTCGTTAATTCACCGGGGACTGGAGTTGAAAGTTTTCCTGCAGGCGTGCTCCCTCTGCGCCCTGGTGACATGGATGGGAACATTGATGTTCCTGTTTCGGAAGCCGGGGTGAGAGCTGCTGCCGTAGGGTTCTAAGGTATGTCTTGATTTTATTTTCTCCTCGACGTAGGCCGAGACTCTAACTAAGGATTTCTAGCTGAAATAGCGTAACCCTGCGGCCGCCCCAATTGTTCCATCCAGGCGCTCTACGTCCCCTTGTCTGAATAAAAATAAAATGTTGATTCTATTTCTTTGCAACGCATGTCCCCATCTTCAGCAGAGATAGCGGCCCGAGCAGGCGCCAATGTGTAATGCTTGACAATGAAGTCGACATTCCGACATTGCTCAGTAATCTTGGCAGAAAAAATAATCACATCGGTGGTCAATAATTAGACGTCCGTCAGAATGGACTATCGGATAAACTCCGCGCCTTGCTCGCTTATTTTGGATTGATGTCACCAAGCAACACTTTTTGTTTGGTGGAAAGGAAAAACAAAAACAAAAACGTGCGTTGGCGACGGCTTCTCGCAAAGCCGACCCTCCAGACAGTTCAAATTTGGCTGAAAAAATCGACTGGCAGAAGGGCGTCGTTCTCGCGTGCCTTCTTCCCCAACGCTCCGTTCCCCGTGATACCATCGTGGCCTACATAACACACCTCCTTATTTCACGCCGCCCCTGCATCCCGCATTCCCCATATCGTGATATCATGTATCCAATTGAAACCCGAGAAGAAAAAACCAAAAGATCTGCTAGCCAGTGGAAACCCAATACAGTATTGTACAGATCCGTATTCAAATGTCGGCGGAATCAAGACGTTGAGAGCGTCTGCCTCATCTCAGCTGCTCCTAGTCCCTGGCTAGCAGCCAGCCGTGAGAATCTCGAATCTGGACGAGATAGAAGCTGCGCGGGGGGGCCTCTTTCTACAAGCATACCATTCTCCATGACCAGGATCATATCGAAATCAATAATGGTGTCTTTTGAACAGGATGAGCTGGGACCACAGAAGTTCTATTAACGCACCAATCCGATGGGCGATGGAGATGACCGTACAGTCGGCAAGTTCGGAACGAATGATTTCTCCGATCTTCTTGTCCGTCTCTAGATCGAGACTAGATCATGGTTGAGAATAGTTTAACGCACACTGCAGGGACACCCTACCTGCTGCTCGCCTCGTCCAGGATGACAAATCTTCGCTTTCTGAGCAAAACCCGGGCCAGACAAAGCAGTTGGCGCTGGGGTGCTCGTGAACCGGCGTTAAAAGTCGGAATCCAACACTAAACAAATACCTGTCCACTCGACAACGACCCCTCATCTTCCAACATCGTCTCGAGCTTGTCGGGCAGGTCCATGATCGCACTGCCAATTCCAATTTGGTCCAGCGTTGCCCAAATCTCCTGGTCGGTGTGGATATTCTGCGGGTCGAGGTTGTCCCGCACGGAGGCATACCAGATCACCGGACGTTGTGCCACCAGACTGAGTGAGACGCATCGGTGAGCACTGGCAGCTCCTGAAGCAAAATAAATAAATAAGGATGACGTGCCTGAGAGATCCGCGCAGGGTATCAAGAGGGATGGTCTGCGTATCCAGACCATTGACCAGGATTTGGCCAGCCATAAGCGACTGGTCGAGTCCACGAAATATCGCTAAGATGAGGCTGCTTTTTCCGGACCCAGATCGCCCGCAGATCCCGATCTTTTGGCCTGCAGAGATGTGGAAAGACACATTACTGAAGGCGTCAGGGAGATCCGGGCTTTAGGGTGATAAGATACAGGACGAGCCGACAATAAAATAACATACCTGTACCGCATTTGAACGTCTTTGAACGTCAAAGAGGCCGCCTCGCGCATTTCCAAAGGACTCTTAGACGCGGATTCCGCCACCGCAGAGTCCTTCTCCTCCGGCAACATGGCTATTTCGTGTATCCTGGATATCGCGACGCCGGCATTCTCAAGCCCGGATAAACTCTGGTGGTTGTCTTAGCGATTTTTTAGTGTGGGATCGACAATTTTATGCACCATGACAAGGGAGGACAATTGACCAGAAATGCTCGTCAAGGTTGACAACGCCAGGCCCAAGCTGAGGGATACTGTTAGGCGAGGGCGTCGAGATATGTGTGTACGCACGTTGAGGCGTTTACTGAGTTTCGGAGGCCTACAACCAGCGCTGCCAGCGCAGTCGCCAATATAAAAGAGATGAGGCTCAAGAACGTTCGCCTATGCAAGATTCAGCAAGATGTATATTCGCGTGCACGCGAAGGAACATCTTACAAGAAACGTCTGCCTGCAAATCTGAGATAGAAGGGGATCTTTACATTGCTTCAGCGCACGCGTGTTTTCAAATATCAGCCATACCTGACTCCGGTTCAAATGAGCATCGTTGAGATTTTGGAAATAGCTCTCGACTCGCATGGCGCTAATGATCTAATTTTAGTGCAATCTTCACTCTTCGTGAGATCGAATTACCGGATGGTCACGAGGCCGGAGAGGGTGGTCGAGAATAATGTGTACAATGGAGATTTGCTCGCAGCACTCAGTTGTTGGAACTGCTTTGACGTTTTCTATTGAATGCATCAGTTTCGAGAAATTGGACAGTTTAAACATCTTGCGTACCAAATAGAACGACATGACCATCCAATAAATCCCAGCGGCAAAGGGAACTGCGAGCGTGAGCCATGGCTCCTTGAGTTTCGGAAAAGGTTTAGAATAAGTCGGAGTGTTATTCTTGAACTCACGGGGATCAGGATGAAGATGACGGAACCGACTGACAAGGGCGGGCGTCAGAACCGGCATGGGTGGGAAATAATGTAAATAAATACCAATGGCCACAGCCGACAAAATTACATTCAAGACGGCGACCGGGAACTCCAGATCACACATGAAGATATCCTGTCCGATTTTCGTCAATCGCGAGAAGGACATCGAATTGGAATCAGTCTACCTGAGAAAATCGGTTGATTATGCGACCAGCAGCGGTGCGCATGACATATTCGGGAGCAGTTTTGAGCAGACCTGATAGTTCAGTCGCGTGGACATCTACCAAATGAAAAAGTCAGGATTTAACAAGAAAAAGGCGAGCATCATGTAATCGCACTTTGTCCCACCCGTCTGCGAAAAAAGTCAACTTGGTGGTCGAAGCAACAGCCCCAACTTACCTTGTAATCACAATCGCAAACGCCCACATCCCGAAGGCACTAGAATTATGTTAGTATCAGTTAAAACGGAAGGAAATTCAGCCCAATGAAAACGTACATTAGGACGAAATTCGCAAAGGTCAAGCCCGCGTACCCTCCGACCCAGCTCCCCGCGTTGCTCCCACTTTGCCGTGACCATTGTTGTAGATATACCTATGAAGTGGGAATAAGCGTAGGTATAATCCGCATGCTTGTCTAGTTACGTTGGCCGCTAGTCCAACGCACCCCGAGAGCGAAAGTAGAGTCTGTGGTTATTTTCTTAATGTTCCGCCCGGCAGATACAGCTGGAGTGCTCACCACGACAACCACAGAATTCATCCATCCGGCTACACTCATGTAGAATATGTATGGCGTTAATCCAACGGATGCATCTTGGATGGCCTTCTCTTCCGACACTTTAATCTTTTTAAGGTCTCCGCTTTCCTCTTTCGATTCTTTCAGGTCCGAGATCGACGCTTCCTTGTCGTCAGTCTTGGCAACATGATGCTCTACATTATATCCCGCTTCTTTTATCTGCGCCAATGTACCGTGGTATGGAATGGATCCGGACTCGAAGACAAATATATTGTCGGCGCTCGCAAGATGGGTGACTATCATCCACACAATGAGTAAAATCACTTCAGAATGGGAAATTGGACGTGCGATTATGAGTGATGAGTACGACTCCGCGATCCTTCAGGAGCCCGCCCGCTCCAAAGAGGGACCGAAACACTAAATATATCCATTTCAGCGACCAAAATGTTCCCCATAGAATTATCCACGCACCGTGATCGGAAGTTTGTGCATCCAAAGCGCTTAAGGTATCGTCCAGCAGAGTCCAGGTCGCTTTGGAATATATTGCGCGCGCCAGCGACTGAAGAATATTAATTAGTTTGAGAAGATGGTCCCTTGAACGAGTAATTTGAACGGCTTACAATGCGCTGCCGCTGTCCGCCGCTAACATTGGTGCCTTTCTCGGTGAGAAGCATCCCGTCTTGGCCGTCCATACGCTCGATTTCCGATGTGAGAGCACACGCTTCCAGCACACGATCGTACCACTTCGCGGAATATTCGTGCCCGAATAGGATGTTTTCCCGCACGGATGCAGCAATAATTAGTGGCTCCTGGGCAGCGTACGCGATCGACACAGTTGGTACAAAGGAGGAGCCCTCCGTACAAGTCATCTCGCCAAGAAGCGACAATAGGAACATAGACTTTCCCTGAAAAGTATGATAAGAAATCGAAAACGGGGCAGATGAATGTAATACCGCGGCCACTGGACCAACAAGAATATGAAGCTGGCCCTGCGCCAGTTCGAGAGACAGCGGCCCGAGGAAGGGCGAGCTACCAGGTGCCCAAGAGAATGAGGCCGCTTTGAAACTTATGTCCTCTTGGGGTTTCTCTTTTATATCCTCGTTCGGCGACACAGTTTTTTCTTCTCGCGAAAGATAGTCTTCGATACGTTTCACGGATGCATATGCTGCCAAGAGCTGCGGAAGCGACCCCCCTTCAATGCGGAAAAATTAAATGCCGTTATCATGCAATTAATAGAAGAACGAACCAATCAACTCCAGTGGCCCGGTCATCAAATTCAACGTTGCGACGATGGTGAACATTCGATTCGGGTCCAAGGGCTGATGGCCGTGGGCAGCGAGGGCAGCATACGGGCCCAATACGGACAGATTACACGCGAGTCCCGCTGTGACTGTAAGAGCGCCGGTGATGCAGATATTGTTGCTGGATTAATGTGTCAGACTCGTTCGCTTGAAGAGAGAATGCACTCACTAGAACGACTGCGCCCCTCTCATTTCCTCGGATCTCAACTGCTGCGCACGAGCACCAACAACATCTTCATAACAAGCCCACTTCATCGGAAGATAATTGTGAAGCACGGATGTGAGATATTTGACTCGTTTGTCGGTTGAACCTAACCAGAGCTTTTGCGCTGCTCCAACGCCCCGACTGATGTATGCGGCGACGAAGAATAGTATGACTGTGATCGCTAGAGGAAGGAACGACGTCCAGGTTGCCTTTCTGAGAATGAGTTGAATTCCAGCGATGAATCAAGCCGCACGCACCTCAGAATAGAGGAGCAGTACGGCGAGAAGAATCGAGGCAAGGGCCGCCCAAGTCTCATGAAACACTTGCAGACCCTGGGAGATGCGCTCGACGTCAACCGACCTATCTGAGTGTTAGATGAAAATGCTAGGATTGCGGGGGAAAAAATCACATATATGTGCTCGCTACTCCGCCGCCCAGTTCCCTTCCCGCGTTGGACGATAGCCGGAGAGTTTTGGTGTAGATGCTCCCCACAAGCGCTCCCCGATAGCAGACAGAACTGTCGTATACCTGGAACGCATGAACACGGATATCGAGCGCATTTATCACGACATAGCTACCTTTTCCCAGTAGATTGACGTTGTCAGTGCGATCAAACCATAGACGCACGCGAACGCCCCGACTAGCGCCCACCCCTTGGCTGATCCTGGATCTGGCTCGGATATATATGTAATCATTCTCGAGACGAGGAGCGGCTGCGCAAACGTCGCCACGAGCAGAAGAATGCGAGGAAACACTGGCGAAATGAATGCAAGTGGAAATGCCCTGAGCGAAGTCCGCAGGAGGTGCAACCGTTTCCCGTCTCTGAAGTACACCGGTTAATATTGAAGTAGAAAACGAAATCTGGACGCACGATCGACCGAGGATTGAACCATCCAGCAGCTCTCTCGTAGATTTAGCACCGAGCTCGTCAGGGAGTGTGCCGCAGTCGTCGATAGTAAGAACCACTTTCCGTCCTTTCCACAATAGCGGAAATAGCCATATATACAAGAACCTCGACAGAATATTTGAAGTCGAGAGACTCGAGATTGTCTAAAATCAGGGATTAAACCAGACGGTTAAAAGACTAGAGAGAGATGTGAGACCTTTGACTGTGGCTTTGGGATGAGTTCCGCAAAGAAAAACAGAAAGTACGACGATGTGACCAGGGCGGATAGCGCTATCGCACTCCGAGGAAGACCCATTTGACTAGCCGAGCGGAGCGCAGCAGCAGTGAACAGGCCTCGGATGAAAGTGTATGAGATGATCAGGGTGCTTGAAGTGATTGCGTAAAAATGTTCGACGACCATTAGAAAGGACAAAAGAACCTGAGACGTATATTGAGCACTTAGCGCGTTATAGACTGTACAGAACACTCACTGCACAGATGATCTGCAGGATTGGTGCTGCAAGCCAGATAAAAGCCGAAGGTAAGTGGTGACGTCGGCCGTACACGAGGCTTCCCGTGTCGCATGCGATAACGAGCAAGGATATAGCATATTTGAGCGCCAGGAGTGTGTTACCCTTCGCAGTCCGCGGCTGCTTAGGTTGTCGTTTCAGATAAATGAGGCGACAGCAGGCTAGGAAGAAAAAGATTATGTCCGGGGAGAACGAGAGGATGCTACAAAGCCAGTGTTAGACGACGTTAAAAGAATATAAGAGAGTTCGTACGTTTGCTCAAAGTCCAGTGTAAAGTCGAAACTTCTGCAAGACGAGCCAGGGCCAAAGGAAGAGTCTTGCGCACAGACGGCAAACATGAGGGCTGCTGGCAGAGGTGTGCGCGGAGATCAGTAGAGGCGACATGGCGAGCCCGCTCAAAGCCCGGTCCGCTGAGCCTGGGAAGCATAGCGTGAGAGAGCGCGGAATCCTGTGTCGGGTGTCTCCGAGTCCGAGGATGCAGATGGAGTCACGGCATCTGTCGGCCGAAACGGGTTGATAAACATCTCACTTTGGCACGAGCAAAAGCTAGTACGTCGATAGTCAACGAAGATGATAAGCACAGCAAAAATCTACATAGAAATTCCAGGGTAGAATAAAGACGCCTTGACGTCTCTTGATTTCGCGCAGCTATTGATAGTTGCCCGATCCTGACTTGTGATATTGAGAGAAACTTCATGCACGACGTCAGAGTCGAGAAAGGGTCCATTGATCGCTGCTCGCCCACATGTAACAGAAATTCAGGGAGATGCTGCGGCATTGAAGGGCCCGAGGATGTGGGAGCTCGATCATTGTATCCTTGAAGACGGGTGCATCAGGATCTCTGATTCATTCTGCCTCCCTGGTGTTTTCGAGGGGCGTGTAAAACCCCTGGCAGGGAACTCTGACAGCCTTTTGGACCGCGTGGGGGGGATTTCTTGGTGAGGAAGCGGATATTCTCGACACTTGTCCGCACTTCCCGGAATAACATTGATTGTGGGTCCGACGGGCGGTGTTTTTGTGTCCATAAACTGTGCACAACATGCGCCATGGTGAGCGGGAGCAATCGCGGAGGAGATACGTCGAGATACGCAGTAATTATAACTGTGGGAACATATATCCCTTTTCAGAACATAGACTAATCCGGACTCTGATCTACGCCGGCGTACGGGTGCCAGCCACGCTAAGTGCGCGAAGCCTTTTGGACGGGTAGCCGCTCTTTGGGTCGCGCACAGCCGAGTCAGTTCGGCTGTGCAACGAGATGTCATTTCCTGGCGTACCCATGGCACAACAAATCTCCTCGCTCCGTCCTTCAAACACTTCGCTCCCAAACACTTGGTGCTGAAGCCGGCACCTTTCGCAAAGCATGTCTACCGAACGGGACCCACTGCTACATGCGCAGGAGTCGGAGGATTCTGCTCCTGCGCAGAAGGAGCCCGCGCCGATCCATCCCTACTACATCGTGGCCGTGTCGTTTCTCGTCAACCTATGTGCCTTCTTTTCGGAGACCACAATGGTGGAAATCCTCTTCGAGCTCGTCTGCAGGCTTTACTGGCATTTTCTGGGTGGCGGCGCGCATGCGCCGTTCCCAGGAGACTCGGATAAATGCGCGCATCCGTCTGTGAGGCGGTATTTCACGATGCTTATGACGCTTTCGGGGGTCATGGAGAGCGGGGCAGGTGTGTGTGTCCATAGCGCGTCTATTTCGGCGTGCTGATCGGTGACTGCATATTAGGTCTGCTCATGTATGCACCCATGAGCCGGTTGTCCGGCAAATATGGGCGACGGAGCATGCTGATAGGTCTCACTGCAATGTTGATTCTGTCCAGCTTGTGCATGATCGGGGCGTATCGGCTACCGACGCCCTTCACGGCGCCTCTGTTGATACTCTGGCTCATCACAATGTCCATCGCGGGACCATCACGGTTCGCCCTCATGACCGCCATGTATGTCGTCGACACCACAAGTCCCCAGGAAAGGTACGGCTTCGAGGCATTGTTTCTCCCAGATCCGGAAGGCTGATAAATTACACAAACTACCGCAGAACAGCCCAACTCTCAATTCTGATAGGATGGGGATATGCTGCAGGCATCCCAGGGTTTTCACTTGGGGGCGCGTTGACCGCCTACACGGAGAGCAATACCGCGGTATATTGGACTGTTATCGCCATCGCCCTGGGTGTGGTGGCATTCATCATTTTCGCCCTCCCGGAATCATTTGACGCGGGGAGACGCGCCAAACTGCAAGAAGAGTGGCAGAACGAGGGGTCCGACCGCGATTCGCCGCTCCGGGGTTTCCTGCGGTCCCTGGCGCTGTTGAAGCCGCATCGCAACCCGATCACGGGCGCGTGGAATCTCCGCCTCCTGTGGTGCGCAGTCCATGGCTTTACCCAGGCGGTCGCGTCCGGCTACTTATGGAGCGCTGTCCTCATATACCTGCGGCTGCACCTGGGCTATAAACCGGACGACGTGAGCCCGTCCTGCACTTCACATTGCACTTCACCTCGCTGACGCGTCGCGTGGCAGAACGGCTACGTCCTGTCCACCGCGGCTGTCGCGACCGGCGTCTCGCTCATCGTCATCACCCCGCTTGTTATCAAGTTCGGGCGGCCATTCTACGGAGAGCGCGCGCTCCTTCCCGCCAACAATTCCGAGTCCACTACCGAGTCGGCTCGACAAGGGACAAGCTCGGGGAACAGCAAGATGGATAAACACCTCGCGATTTTTGGTTGGATTATCGATCTTGTGGCCATCGCGCTCTTCCCCTTGGCGCGGACTCGGATACAAGTGTTGATTCGTAGGCCAAACCACCCGTCTTTAATCGCATCTCTTCTAAAAATTTCTTTCTCCAGCTCTCGTGATCCTTGGCGCATCCTATTTCCGCGTATCTGCTTTCCGGAGCGTCGTGGTTGCCAGCGGCGATCCCCTCCGCAGCGGTATGTGATAGCCCTCCGCATCTTTCTGTCTGAATCCTCATTACAAATTAATTCATTCTAGGGGAACTAATGGCTGCCATCCAGACCGTCAGTGCTCTCGGCGCCGTGCTCTCCGGGCTGGTGCTCGGCTCTGTGCTCAGCGCGTCGATAAATACGTTCCCGGGTCTAGTGTTCCTTGTCTATTCAGTGCGTTTCCGTTATGCGTTCTCCCAGCTTGACGCAGTTGCTCACCCTGGCTCCCGTAGGCCATTGCGAGTGTTTCGGTTCTGGCACTGTGCCTGATTAAGGAGTCGGATAGATACATCGCGCCAGTGCAGTTGAACGGCACTTCCTAGATTTACATTCGGGGGTCATGTTGAGTCAGAATTCATCCAAACCTTGATTAACCTATGGAAGGAACCCTGAATTAAAATCTTCTCCCCTCACGGCGAAAGTTGGCGAAATTCAACTAAATTAAATAATTACTGTACGTTTTAGAGGGCGCGTCAGATCGGACCATCATCCACCTTCTCTCCCGTCGCCGAGTCACCCTCATCAAGATCCGCCTGAACATTGGCAACGGGCCCTGTGAACCAGTTTCTGCCCCCGTAGTGAGGGAAGTAATAATACCCGACAGCGAGGAAGAGAACACCGCCCATGACTACCACAGTATAGTTCATGGTTGGTGCAATGGGAGCCGGTGCTGAAGGGAACATCAGCACCACCGTCATAAACCACATCCAGAGCACGGCAATTATTGCTACCGGCGTGCTCTAATAATATGGTCTGATAAGCCCATTACGGGAGAGTAGTTTGACGACATACAAAAATGCCCAAGTTGAAGGGGCCTTTCTTGAAGGGTTGACCACCGAGCAATCTGGCGGCGATCGGGATAGAATTGGCCACATACTGCCCGACGACACCGAGCGTGAAAAGTGCACCGGTGGCAGCGGGACCAGCGAACGTTATCAGCCCAAGAAGTCCGGCGGAGGTGGCTGAGAACCACACGCATCGCACAGGAGTCCTTGTCACTGAGTTAATCTTGTAGAGAAAGCGCGAGAAGGGTAGAGCCCCGTCTCGCGAAAATCTGGAATAAAGATCAATTCAGCGTCCTACAAGGAAGTTGGATGGCAAATACGAACGCAAAGGTTTGACGGGATGAAGAGGTGAGCTATCCTCAGGCAAGTGAGAAGCCGTGGTACATGATTAATGACACCCAGATACTCACCAAACTGACTCCTGCCATATAGCTTGGAAAGACAGAGCGCGTGAGTATAGAAAAGACAAATCGATGAATGGCGCACAGAGCGATGAATATGAACGACCAGATCGCCAACATTCCTCGTTTTCCAAAGCTATTCAAAAGGATCTACAAGACACCGGTTAAATACGGGCTCGAGCGGCGGAAATTGAGAGCTCGAACCGTAGCCATGGGCTGCTGCACCGGATCCGAAAGGATGGCGATTGTGTCTTGGCCCATGCAAAATGCAACCGATATTTGAACCGCAAACCCGAGAATGCACCCTATCGCCGTCACAGACATAATCGCCCAGGGAACTGCCACACTGGCATTTTTTGCCTCTTCACTGATGTGCACGCCGACATCGAAGCCACCTGTATGTCAACTGAGATGAATTCCGAGCAGCCGGGAGGGACACTGACCAATGGACCACTTTTACAATTATTTAAGCGAATGGATGCAGATTAAAATAAACGTCAATGCCTACCAACGGGGCCAAAAAGCTCAAGATGAAAGCATAGCCATTTGGCCAGGGAGTAACTATTCATAAGACTGAGTGAGAGTCTTTCGACAACAGGAAGCAAAATGATCGCACGGTTCGCGAAACTTCCAAACGCATATTTTGCGTTGTTTCTGAGTTCAGAGGGCGTGGATATGGGTAATCCTATTAGCATTACCAGAACGAGACTGTCGATTCTCCTTTAGCAAAAATAAAAGATGTGTGGGCGCACTCACCCGAGATTGATTGCGATGAAGAGATATTGAAGCCGGGCGATGACTTTCGTCGCGCAGCTAGCGATGAATGCGTGTGAAACTATAACTGCACAATAGACGCCGCTGAAAAGGCGTCATTTAAAAAGTAAGAGAACCAGTAAGATCTACACACAATGTTTGGTGTACCGTCGGAATGAAGGCCCCATCTGAACCGATACTCGCCGCAGCCATGATCAAGACTGCGCAAGACCAATCTACGCCAGCAACTCCTGTGATATAGCTCACGGTGTTGGTATACCCAACCATCCAGCAGAGAAGGTTTCGGAATCGAGGCGACGAGAATTTATAGGTCCAATAATACAGACCGCCTGAAAAGTCTCAACAAGGACAAGGATTCATTCGAAGAGAAAATTACACACCTGAAGTTGGTGCAGACGATCCGAGTTCTGCCATGGCCATTGCGATAAACATGAGGAAAACGGTCGAGGTGGCCCACTAACCCGGGCGTGAGATCGGCAGGAGGCAGAAAAAGAGGGACTTACTCCCCAAATCATCGCAGATGGTCCACCATTCGGGAGCGAGTACACAAGGACAGACCTGATAGAAAATTCAGCCTTGCAACGTTTTTCCATAGAATCGTCTTACGCAACGGAGGGAACTACTGCAGCGACAGAGAAGCCAAAGCCGAAGAGCTCAACAGGAGTGAACTCGCGCTTTAGTTCCTGCTTGTATCCCAAGCTGGCAAGCAGTCCTGAATCGTCTACAATCGCAGTGTTGAGGTTCTTTGATTTCGACATAGTGGGCAGCTGGAAGGCAGGTGCTGTTTGGGTGCTGCCACATCACAAAACTTATACAATCCGAATGCCTGATCTCCCTCATATCGCCGAGATGGCATCTTGGAAACATGATTCATTATTGTTTGACGGGAGGCAAAGATAAATTATGGCCTTAAGGTGGAGATCCAAAGGCCGTATGGCATGATCTGGCGGGAACACCTGTCGATCAGTCCCGATGTTTGCGGTTTCCTCGGGTATTACGCCCAAGTGTTCAGGTGACGGATGACAGAGACCCGTGAACTAAACACTTTGGGTACCTGTGACAGTGATGGCCGGGTTTTGAGGCCCAAATAGGTTTAAAAACAGCCAAATTTTCGGTCCGGCATTAGCCGAACTACCATATATGGGAATTTATTGACAGCTTCGTCACCTGAACACAATCGGTGACAGCATGATATCAACACTTGTTCAGAGTAGTACAGGTACAGTACGGTGGAAGTTTTGCTACAGGCGAGCTTGCCAGACTCTCGGTGAGTTTCACTGTCTTTCGTATGTAGGGTCACGCCTCAACCTCAGGCTCGACATTGAATGAAATAATGTACTACGTTGTTCTATACATGAGGCAGAACCCCGGGATAAATGTCTTTACACGTTCGGAGGAGGACCTGATAATAAGCTTCAACGTAAATGTCCGGTTCCGACTCCCACATGTTGCACATAGAAATAAAATCACAATTTTCTCGTTTTTAATCAGACGACGGTATACTGTAGAGCTGGCAGATAGGATGGCCGCCAGGCTATTGTATTGCGGCTAGAATCTTTGATTAGAGTCTCGGCCTACATCGAAGAGACAATAAAATCAAGACGTACCTTAGAACCCTACGACAGAACCGGGCGTCTTGGATTCCGAAACTGGAACATCAATGTTCCCAGCCATGTCACCAGGGCGGATAGGGAGCACATCTGCAGCAAAACTTTCAACTACGGTTCCCGGTGAGTTAACGAGAACACGTACCAGCAGGGACTCCAGCATTCTCACTTGGGGCGGCCCAAGCGATCGCAGCGAAAGTGAATAAAATCACGGAGAATGTGAACTTCATTGTAGGTGGCTTGACTTCAAGGTGACTTCGAGAGGGCTGCTCAAGATCAGAAATCCGGCTCCTCTTTATACAATTCCCCATGCATGAATAATCGTCCCAAGTAATCTACTACATATAGAGGATTTCTAGAAATCTACGAGCGGAGAAGCGCTGAACGTTGACAGATGCCCGTAGAATCCTGGAGATGTAACATACGATATCAGAGCACACCTGTCTCCGTCCGGCGTGTAAAAGGATGGGCTTCTCCGTAACTCTGCCACCACTGTATGCGCCCGAAGACGATGCTGTATAAATGACACCGAACGTTCCTCGAATCGAACGGCAGGATTCATTCCAGACTGCCGCTTGTCTGCTCACAACTTTGATATGACCTGGACCGAGTCACATCAATGTATCCGCCACTGAAATCTCCAGAATTAAACCCGCAGGGCAATATCAAATGAAGTTTGGATCTATCATGTAATAACAGATAAATAGTATGTTCCGTGTGGGAGAAATCAGGATTCTGATACCCAAGTATTTGATTCACGGAGCCGTCCAGCATAGCCACAAAGGTACAGAGAAGCACAATTTATAGTTGTTGGAAATTCATCTCGGAGCATTCCGCAAAGTGCTGACGAGCTTGGCGCGGCGTCCGACAGTGAAGGGCTGTCGCACATCTTACGAAGAGAGAGAGCTCTTGATAATAATCTCCGACGTACGCTCTACCAATGAGATCAGAATCTTCCAAGAACGTCAAGGCAGAAGTACTGGAGACGCACGATACTAACCAAACATGGAAAGAGGCTACAACCGCGCGGAGCATTTCTGCGAAGTGCTACGTGTTTAACACAAGGTCTGCTAGTGGTCTTCGCCCAGCTTGCGAAGGGAGATATTTCACAGAGCCCTTGATAGTCGTCTCCGACCGACACCATATTAACGATAGTCAGATCTTGCAAAAACGTTACGACTAAAAGAAAGGGGGGGGGGTTACGCGGGTTACAATAGCTGTGGTGTGTGACGCAGAAGATAAGAGAGAACCCTCCCCCAACAGCATACTATCAATTGCCCTGGCTCCCGGCAGGGAAGTGGATAAGTTTTGATCCATCGTCGGACGAGCCTCCCTCCGTGATTTCAAATAGAGCGTTAGTTGGATGTCTGGATTTGCGGTTATAATCAATGTTAGTTGAACATATGACACTGACGGTTGGAATTCAGCCCTCCGTCCACGGAGGCCAGCCGGATATTGCACATTGTTAGAAGCCGATCTGTTCATGTGCCGTGAATAGAACCCGGAGACACTCTCTTCCCCCTTAGAATGGATCAGAGTTCCAGAATACACATAAACCAACGAGGAATAAGCACCGTAGTATTTGAACTGTATCTTCGGGAGCCTATTCCATGCAACCCGGAAGTTTCAGACCCACTCAACTCGGTACCAATGACATCCGAATGGATAGGGCCATCAGCAGGGAGGTCTGCGAACCAGGTCGTCAAATGGAAAAGAGGGAAATTGTAGGTATGCACAGCTTCCGGTGACACGTCGGCCGCAGAATGGCTCAGAGATTAACAGAGATCCTCATCTGATATATGTTTAGGCTAAACGCAGCGTGAGATATTGTCTAGTTTCATCTTCCGACGTGTTTATCTCAGCCTAATAATATCTGTGATGTAGCGAAGGAGATCAACACAGAAAAACGCAGGATCTGACACCGCCACGAAATTCGGCTATTTGCAACCGTGCGAAATTCTTTGCGGCGTTCGATGAAGTATACATCTGATCATCTCTGCGTGGCGTCTTCTGGTGATAGGTCCTCGCCCATTGATAGCAATTCAACTGTACGTACGGGATGGCTCAACGGACCGCGCGCAAATCAGGATGTCATGATCTTGCGCGCAACCTTTGACAACAATCGCGGCCTCTCGCGGATGCGGCGGGAAAAGACGATGCTGGACGAAAATGATATGCGACCCTTCACGGTTGGAATTTCAACCCACTCATATGTTCCAGAGCTACGCCAATCCTATTCAGGCAGACGAATTGCCGTTGAATTGAGCCCAGTTGTGCTGGGATCGATCTTTCTGACGACGAATGAAGGCATCGTGGTTGTCCAATTTCAGACGTTGGACTTCCATTTTATAAGGACGCGAGCTTGAACGGTGCTGTACACATTCCCGTGCGTCACGGTCAAGTTATTCTACCAAATCTGCAGCTATGTACGGCGAAGATGGGGACATGCGGGGGAACCATATAAAATTGCTCCGATGTCCGCGGCGTTGTTTTGGGACGACTGAATGTGTACCAAAACCACCTATTGGGCTTCTTACGCGGTATTATATATGGTGTTGCATCAGGAAAAATAGACAGGAGTACCCCGACCTACGTAGCCAGGATACCCAAAATAGCCCCGTAGACTGCCCCCTAATATATACGTCCGTATAGTTGGCGGTGAGAGCTACAAACGACTACAGAGCCAGCGTAGTCACGGCTGTGGTCTCTGAATTAAATCCTGAATTAGCCCGCCTATCATCGTCCTGCTCCAACATCCTCATCGACTCCGTCACATTCGGTCTCTTCAAACGTGGTCCGGGTGGATATTCCATCAGATTGCTCGCGCCGGTGATCGACATAAACATAAGTAGCTATACGTAACCGGTTATTCCTCCACATTATAGCTGTTACCGCTGGGGTGGGTAGAGCATCGCCCAAGTAAAGAACCTGGAATCTGTCGTCGTGGGAACAAGTCATACTCCAGCGCTTTTCTGCCATTCACGAACGGACCCTGTGCCCTCAAATCACTCGAGACATGGCCTATCCTTCCTATCATATTCCTGACGTTTGTCAAGAATTGAACCCTGAATTCCGATCCCCGCCTTCGCTCCGCAGTTTCTCTCACCATCTACTATCATTGGAGAGGGACATCTGATGTCGGAAAACTGCAAACGCTCTTATGAATTGTTCCTCTTATTTCCCGTTATAACGCCTTCCAATGGCCTTCCAATAGGGTCATAATAGGGCCAAAATGCCTTCTATGAGGAAAGAGGCCTCGTGTGGCCTTATAAATAACTTATAAGTGATCTTTCCTATTGGAAGGCAGATTTCAAATCTCCGACACAATTTCCTGCCTCCTGGATACATATATATGAGGGAGTATTGCAGCAGCTTTCTACCACGCTGCCGACACCCCTGCTGAAATGCTCTCGTCGCTGCTCTCGGCTTTACTGTTTGCGCTGACTGCTGTTGCAAAGCCAGTCGTTGTTGACTCCTTTGTTACGCTCCCTATCTCCCGAAGATTCCACTTCAATTCAACTCGGAGACTGGTAGACAGAGATGTGGCGAGAGTCAATCATATGCGAGCGCGCGCAGCGGCTAAACATGCCGGTCGGGCTGTTGCTTCAAGTTCCCCGATCGACAATCAGGCTGTGTACTACTTGGTGAGCACCGGCATTGTACTAAAGAGTTCCTGAATATATACCATGCCACAGGCCGCAGTCGGTATCGGTTCGCCCCCAACCACATGTAAATCTGCCAGTAATTGTGTTTAACACTGAATTCATCTTTGTTCTCAACGCAGATCAACTCATCGTCGACACCGGAAGCGCGAATACATGGATTGGAGCGACGCAGCCCTATGTTCGAACACCTACGAGGTATGGAATTATTATTTGTTGAAAATGCGTTCTCATCCCGGTCTTTCTTAGCATCTCTACAGGCCAACGTGCGGTATGATATTACATGTTAACGTCACAAATTCCATACATCAACACCTCATAAACCAGGCAGTAGATTATGAATGTGGCTCTTCAGGCAGTTTCATAGTGCGTAACAAAATTCAGTCGTTCTCAAATCTGACTTTGCGGTTGCTTATTGTTAAAACAGGGTGAAGAGCTCTCCATGACACGAGATGTGTATCTCAAGGTCTTGTGATTAGGCAATGAGGTCCTTGACACAGTAACAATTTCTCCCGTGCTCGTCATTCACAATCAGTCCATCGGTGTCGCAACGAGTTCGTCAGGATTTGAAGGAGGTAAATGATTCTTTGTATTAGTTGGTCCTTCAAGTTCACCCTCATTACAGTGGACGGAATTTTGGGGTATTCTTTAAGGTTCCTGATATAACACTCCGCTGATATATAGTTTTGTTAGAGTTGGGCCTGTCGATCTCAGTAAGCGATCGACCGCAGCGCGGTGAAATAATCTGACGAGATGTTCAAGCTGAGGGCACACTTTCTCCTGATACTACGACCCTCATTCCGACCGTAACGGATAATTTGTTCAGGTGCGTCCTGTGATTCAAAATCCTTGCTTGAGGGGTTGAAGATTTTACAGCCAAGGAACGATTCCTTTGCATCTAATCGGCATCTCGTTCGAACCCACAACTGTAGATGAGATTGAGAATGGCGAGATCACTTGGGGTGAGCTCCATCTCGCCTGGTCTGTACACTCGTAACAATGTCATATATTCAGGCGGCACGGACAGCTCGAAGTTCACAGGCGCCATCAATTTTACGTGCGTGTCTCCCAGGTCAAAAGTGGAGAGATATGGCTGACCCTCGCTCATCCAGCCCGATTACCGAAAGTGAGTCCATGCATTTCTGAAATTCTACACGCCGTTCTATAATCGCGCAGTTTCACCGGCCAGTGAGTACTGGGGAATCAACCAGTCTATCAGATACGGTACCTCAACTACCATCCTGGCTAGCACTGCTGGGATCGTCGACACCGGTGAAGTTTCCGTGTCGTGAGTTTAGAATCAAAATTAACATAAATGACGACAAGGAACTACCCTTCTTCTCCTGGCCTCTAACGGATTCAGCGCCTACACGAAGGCAACTGGCGCGGTTACTGACAACGCAACTGGCCTCCTCCGAATCACAGCGGCCCAATTCGCCAACCTGCAGAGTCTGTTCTTGACCACCAGTGAGATCTGCTGCATATACCATCCATCCCTTCGTGATTAATCAATCCTATGCAAAAAAGATGGGGTCACCTACCAATTCACTGCCAATGCCCAGGTCCGTATAATCCAACCAAATCTCTCATCCACTCCTGATTATGATATGTATATAGCTCTGGCCGCGTGCCTTGAACACCGCAATCGGCGGGCAGGCCAACTTGATCTACCTCATTGTCGCGAACCTGGGAACTCCCAGCGGTGAGGGCTTCGACTTCGTACGTTATCTACATCATTTTGTTATTTGGTTAATAGCGACCGACGGCTCGTTCCAGGTCAATGGCGTTGTGTTCCTCGAGCGGTTCTACTCCGTCTTTGATACCACCAACAAGCAGGTGGGCTTTGCGACCACGCCTTTCACCACAGCGACGACGAATTGAGAGTGTTTTATTCCTCTACCTACTGCATGATCCGATGAAAGATTTGAATTGAATTGAATCCGTGTTTTTATGGTTTTTGCACCAATAATATTCCTCTCGACTGTCTTTTGCATTGCAGATTTGAAATTGGATATAAATGCGTAAGCAATCGAGTGAATACGAGGCAGACAGACATCACGGAGCCTCATCTGTCCGACGGGCGTTGGGGCAGGTTGAGCCGTGGGAAAGTACAAGTTGACGCCCCTGAGACACAACGCCGACATTCCTAATTGTTGACGACCTCAGATGTTAGGATTATCCTAGCCTGATCCCGGTCTCAGAATAGGATCAAATTGGCCTTTGATTAGCGTCGAGTCGAGTCGCGAGGTCGGAGGAATACGATGGAATAGGATAGGATAATCGAAGGTGAGTGTGGCGAGCATTGATCAGGACTTTGCTGGTGAACAACCGAATAAATCGCTTCGACTTGTTAGATCAAGGAATAACATGATAGGATAGGATCGTACCTATCCCATGTACGACACGTGTGAGTCGCTGGAGGGTGGGAATTGCAAGACCAAGTTTGGGACCTGAGTCAGATCGGAGGGGAGAAAAAATGCTTGCGCCGTGCTGGGACTTCAAGGCTGGATTGTTTGCTAGTGTACGGCGTTAGACGCACCAAGTCGGATAGGATATAAATCCCATTAAATCGGATACGATACGATAAATCCTATCCTCGCACTGAGCTGGAGACGAGTCTTTGCGCAAGAGCGTGCAATCCCACATGAGTCGCGATTCAAGAAGGAAGTTGAGTAGGATGGAATAGTATTCATCCTACCCTATCTATCTGACAAGGACACGAGCAACGTTGTATCTCCCGAGAAACGACCCCCTTGGCTTGGCACATATTGGCGTCCTGCCGACTCTTGGCAAGTTGAGATTTATGGTGACACTTGACAAACTGGTGATATCACCTACGATATGAAGCAGAGACAGAGTGCAGTGTATCCAGCTTTGAGTGTTCCGAAGGCAGCATTTTCAACATGAGAAGTCAGTGCCAGTGGCTCATGCACTTTAAATCTTCAGGGCTGCGCCGCCGACTTGCCACCGAAGTACATTCGAAGTGGGTAGGTGGAAATGGAGGACCCGACGTCAATTCCATTAAGAGCGAAGCGAAGTAGAGCTCTGGTGTTTATGGGGCAGGGTGAGGTAGTCTTAGTCGGCGGTTGTGGTGGTCGACTTGAAAGAGCTTTATTGTTAGAAGTGCTTGGTTCTGTTACGTGGCTAACGTGATCTCGGCACGTCCTCCCGCCGTTGCGCTTTATTTTATTAACATTATTCCAGCTCCTCGTTCCAAATGTCACATTTCTGTTTTGCGAAGACGAACAATGAGAACATGGGTGGCCCGAATCATGGATGTCCTTCTCTTCCTGCGACCATCATCCTGTCCGACATCCGAATACTTCACTATCCCGGTATTCTAGGCCCTTGGTAATACCTTCAAATACATCATATCAAAAATTTAGGTCAATCGGACCCCTACAGCCAGTGTGCGACGTGTTCTGCACTTCAACAGCCAAAAACACCCCACACAGGCCCAGTAAATGAACATGGGGTGCCTATGGGAAATTCGAAGTTGCCATGCCCTCCGTATTTTCTGCGTAAAGTGACGGAGCATATCTCCAAGTGAAACAGTTGAGCTCAAGGCAGCTGTTCTAGTGAACACTGACCAAAAATAGAAAAAAACGGGCCGTTCCGCAAATGGCTGTAAAGAGAGAGTTTCACGATATTTGAGGAAGCTCACGATCGGAGAGGTTAGACCACTTGCACACTCCGGCGTTCGCCATCATTTGCGGGGAAGATGAGCCACAGGAATATTAATCGCGTCGGAGCAAGTAAATTAATGATCGAGCGACAGGACGGAATCAGATTGTCCGTATATCCCGAACCACTGGCCCTAATCTTCAGAAGCTGTATCATCGCATTGAGCCGCAGTTCTCCGCGCTCCTCCTTGATATCAACACAAAAAGGCCCCGGAGAATGTGAACTTCATTGTAGGTGGCTTGACTTCAAGGTGACGTCGAGAGAGCTGTTCAGGATCAGAAGTCCGGGGCATCTTTATATAATTCCCCATGGAGTAAAAATCGTCCCAAGTAATCTACTACTTACATATAGAGGATCTTTGGAAATCCAAGAGCGGAGACGCGGAACGTTGACAGATGCCGTTAGAATGCGTGCATGTCGAATGAAGATTGGATCTGGCATGTAATAATAGAAAAATAGTATGTCCCGTGTGGGAGAAATCAGGATTCTGATACCTAAGTATTTGATTCACGGAGCGGTCCAGCATAGCCATAAAGGTACGGAGAAACACTATACTAGATAAACATGGGAATAGGCAATTTATAGTTATTGGAAATTCATCTCGGAGCATTCCGCGAAGTGTTGACGAATTTGGCGCGGCGTCCGCCAGTGAAAGGTTGTCACCCATCTTGCGAAGAGAGAGAGCTGCTGATAATAATCTCCGACGTACGCTGTACCAATGAGATCCAAATGTTCCAAGAACGTCAAGGGAGAAGTACTGGATACGCACAATACTAGCCAAACATGGAAAGAGGCTACAACCGTGCGGAGCATTTCTACGAAGTGCTACGTGTTTAACACAAGGTCTGCTAGTGATCTTCGTCCAGCTTGCGAAGGGAGATATTTCCCAGAGCCCTTGATAGTCGTTTCCGACCGACACCATATTAACGATAGTCAGATCTTGCAAAAACGTTACGACCAAAAGGAAGGGGGGGGTTACGCGGGTTACAATAGCTGTGGTGTGACGCAGAAGATAAGAGAGAACCCTCCCCCAACAGCATACTATCAATTGCCCTGGCTCCCGGAACGTTCGGGCAAGCAGGGAAGTGGATAATTTTTGATCCATCGTCGGACGAGCCTCCCTCCGTAATTTCAAATAGAGCGTTAGTTGGATGTCTGGATTTGCGGTTATAATCAATGTTAGTTGAACATATGACACTGACGGTTGGAATTCAGCCCGTCGTCCACGGACGTCAGCCGGGTATTGCACGTTGTTAGAAGCCGATCTATTCCTGTGCCGTGAATAGAACCCGGAGACACAGTCTTCCCCCTTAGAATGGATCGGAGTTCCAGAATACACATAAACCAACGAGGAATAAGCACCGTAGTATTTGAACTGTATCTTCAGGAGCCTATTCCATGCAACTCGGAAGTTGCAGACCTACTCAACTCAGTACTAATGACATCCGAATGGATAGGGCCATCAACAGGCAGGTCTACGAACCAGCTGCAAGTCATCGAAAGGAAAAGAAGGAAATTGGAGGTATGCACAGCTTCCGGTGACACGTCGGTCGCAGAATGGCTCAGAGATTAGCAAAGATCCTTATCTGATATATGTATAGGCCAAACGCAGCGTGAGATATTGTCTTCAGAAATGCAGAGTTTCATCCTCCGGCGAGCTTATCTCAGCCTAATAATATCTGTGATATAGCGAAGGAGATCAGATAAACGCAGGATCTGACACCGCCACGAAATTCGGCTATTTGCAACCGTGCGAAATTTTTCGCGGCGTTCTATGAAGTGTACATCTGATCATCTCTGCGAGGCGTCTTCTGGTGATGGTTCCTCGCCCGTTCATAGCAATCCAACTGTACGAATGGGATGGCTCAGCGGACCGCATGTGAATCAGGATGTCAGGATGTCATGATCGTGCACGCAACCTGTGATAACAATCGCGGCCTCTCGCGGATGCGGTGATGCTGGACGAAAATGATATGCGACCCTTCACGGTTGGAATTTCAACCCTAATCATAATCATGTGTTTCCGAGTTACGTTAATCCTATTCAGGCAGACGAGTTGCCGTTAAACTGAGCCCAGTTGTCCGCCGCCGCGTCGTACATCGCGCTCCAATCCGTGCATACATGTGTGGCACCGATGCGCTCCACCTCAAAGTCTCGAGATAAGATGTCTGCCGGTTCGAGTGTGAGATTGGGGGAACAAAGAATCACTCTGAGAAGTTAGACAGAGCGTGCTGCAATGTGACGGAAAGAGCACTCACTGGCGAATGTAGTTGAGGCAGTGATGCATGTGGCCCACCGTATAGTCATCATAGCGACCACCAAGGCCAGCGCGGAGGAGCCGGACACAGTGTAGCTGGTGAAACATCGCAACTGCAAAGGTCCTTTGTTCTGGGCCAAGCCGAACGTAGCCAAATCCTTTCGAGGACGACGTCGCCCATATCTCGAGTGCATTGTCTCCGCCATCAATCGGATAGGAGCGGCTCTCCTCCACCATCATTGCCACCTTTTGAAGGGAGGGTATTTCCCAGAGCTCTGGAAAGTCGTCCCCGACGTACGCTGGATTAATTACAGTCAGAAATTGTGCGAAACGCAAGGGATAGTAGAAAGGCGTGTCACAGTAGTTGTGAGGCGACACAAGAGGCGACGGGGGAATTGCAGTGAGGTAGACATTGGCAAGCGCAATGAGCCCGGTGACGAGGGCGGCCAGAGAAATGACTCGTGAACGAATGGACATCGTGGTCTGCTGCCAAGTTCCAGTTAGCGATCATCTACCGTCACGCACGTCCAAGTGATAGTGATGCCGGAAATAGCCGGCACCTCTTTCACCACCCCACTTCCTCCCTCGTCAAACGATGTACAGAAGGGCAAGCCTCCTCATACTCACCCTTTCGACGACCATATTTCCCTCATGTCCCGTGAACGCCGGCAGCGCCCCCGGTCTCACCGATAGCGTCCAGATCGCGATGCCCGGTCAGTACTGTGATTTACAAGATTCTTTGTCTCCTCTCATGCGCGTATACTGCTAGCCGGGGCCGAGTCGCCTATATTGGAATTTGGTACCCTCAACCAGGTTCTCATGGATGTGCACAACACAGAGAACTACCAGCTCAACGGCTCGCAAGCCGATGCGCAGTGGGAAGCCCTCATCCCTGCGAGTGGAGGCCTTGTCCGCGTCGGCCCCCAGAACGAGCTTTTCATGGTCTCCATGTATCATCAGCTGAAATGCTTGGACATCATGCGTCGCCACTACGTCGCAGGACTGAATGGCAAAAACGGGACGGACCTTTTGGCTCGTCATTGTCTCAACTACATCCGGCAGATGGTGTTGTGCCGTGGCGACAGACGGCTCGAGTGCGTGGTTGACCCATACGGGGCCCATGCTGTTCAAGTGCGGGGTCCCTACACCTGTGGCGACTGGACACAGGTCTACAAGCACTCACAATGAACAAAGGCATCGTCTAAGGTACGGAGGCCATCTCCTTCAAAGCGGCGATTATTGACCCCACCGCACTACAAGTTGATTCTCTCCAATTGTCTTTCTTATAATTACTACCTTTTTTTTTTTTGATGCCGCGAAATGCGGGCTTTAACGCTCAATTCCAACTATTGTGCATGTGCCGTATCTCCTGTAAATGTGCGGCCCTCGGACCGTTCTGGGGGAGCTAACCTTATCTCAGGTTTCCCTCTCAGCCTGATGATTTGCGATTCATCGGTCGCCGGACACCTCCGCGATTTCAGCATCCCTGTTCCCAAAGGGGATATGCGTTTCTCACGTTGCAGTTATAATTACTGTGTTGATTCAGATCAATTGCTCCCGCTTTACCCCCGCGCCTCCCTGCCAAGGTTTGTACACGCCCAGGGCGGCAGACATCCACCATCAGAATGAATCAGATCCGGTCTTCAAGGATACGATTATCGGTCATTCGTCTCACATCCTCGGGTCCTTCAATGCCGCAGCATCTCCCTGACTTTCTGATGCAAGTGGGCGAGCAGCGATCAATGAACCCTTCGTTGACCAAGCGTTTTTTCAACGCCTGCCTGATTGGATTCAGTCATCACCCGAGAATGCGCCGAGAATGCGGACTTCGCTCCGTACTCGATATTTGCAAATACGGTCTTCGAAACAGTACGGGTCAATCCTCGCGATGTGGGCCTCTTGTCCATGGTGATTTCGTCCCTAAAACACTCTGCGCAACTCGCCATTCCGCCCCCCCGCCCCCCCCCCTTTCGACCTCGCCACGGAAGTATCACGATGTACAATTGAACGGAAATAAATTATGAAGGATGTACAATTGCACGGAAATAAATATGAAAGCTTTCCTCTCAGTTTGAGCCTCGCGCCATGACCCACATTCTGAAGGTGCTGCCATCGACACCAGAGTAGGTCTCGCAGCAGTCGTCTTTCCCGCCCTTTCCTTTCGGCATTATCTCGAACCCCATTCTTGAATAGATCTCAAGCTAGCCAAAATTGTCAGAATATGGAGACAGGCGGATGCGGCGTCTTACATTGAGCTCCGTTTCAGCTTCGACGCACATCATTCCTCCGGTGGGACTTGCTTTCTCGACGATTGCATTCACAAGGAGAGTTGCCGCACCCTTTTGCCGATACTCTGGATCAACCCCCAGCGTTTGCAGGTGCCAGGAATTGTGCTTCACACCCGCACCCAATGCGGAGTCTACGAAAACATCGTACTTGGGAAGGAACTGGACTTCATGTGAGCCAACTGGTTGTACATCAAATTAATTAAATGGGATAGCATACCACTTCACCCCACCATTTTTGAACGTTTGCATCCAACGAGGCCATAAGTGGTCCGAGAGCGTATTGCTGCTGTTCCTGACTGAGGCTTCTTCAGGCATGGAGATAGGGGAAATGGGAACGGACGCACGTATCGTACAAGGTATGCCCGGGGCCAAACCAGACGGCACATCCGATGATCTTTTTGGCGGCATCGTCGGTCTCAGCGACGTACACCTCGCCGCCCAGAAGGCCGGCGACGACAGTGGAAACCCACAAGGCCGTGATATGGCTAGTGTTCGTCACGGGCGCATGAGGATCGTGGCCGGTAACGACGGCTGTGAAGTGGTCTAGATAGAACCTAAGTATTTGCCTGAGCACCAACAACGGAACTGGACGCGCCCTCGGTGAAAGCCTTGGTTAGCACAGATTCAATGTCGTGAAATTCTGGCACGCTTCCTGGGTCGGAAGCCGAAAGAGCAGTGCTGGGATCGATCTTTCTGACGACGACTGCAGACATCGTGGTTGTCTAAATTGCAGCTTCAGACGTTGCACTTTTTGCGAGCTTGACCGACTGTGTAGATCAAATCCCCTCCTACACCCAAGGTATATTATTACACCGCCGGTCCCGCTTAGGAACTCCGGTTCCCGAGATGCACAGAGATCACAGATCATTGCTTAACATCGCCGAAGCATGCTCATGCGTCACGGTCAAGTTATTCTGGCACATCCAGGCACATCGCAATCCCAATAATTTATGTCAAATAGGCGCCGGTCTCAGTCCGCAGAAGCTATTACATAAAAGCCGTTGAGCTATTCTTGATCCTGCCTCTCGGTCGTCCCACTCGCATGCAGTGGACTGCATTATATCTTATTCATTTTCTAGTCCTCGCACATGCCAGATCTGCCACAATGCATTCAGGACCTAGATCAATGTTTGTGTGGCAGGAATGGAAGTATAGTACGAAAAGCACCAGCCCTAGATTGTAGAAACTCATCAGCCTGGACCAACTGACGTGGACAGGCGAGCACCCATCAGTACTGGACACGATGTCATCAGATACAAGATGAATTTCCCACGGTTGTAAGTAAGATCCTTATTCCCGCATCTTGCCGTGTGCATCTAGACCACTCCGTTCTTTAGGGTATTAAAAGCCTGATCTGTCCTAAACAGCACGCGGATTCTCGGTCCCCCTTGTCACAAGATGTCCACCACGTATCCCTAACGGCAAATCTTAGATAGAGCCAGAAGAAGTTTTGATGTCCGGGCCGGAAAGATCGACGGTCGTCTTGTCGTGGTTTATATGCAAAAGAATAAAAGACTGGGGATATTGCCCTCGCACGGGAAATGAATATATCTTGTGAATTTCGTTGCCTGCAGACTGTGTCACGATCAAAGGAACCGGGCCCGACCCTGGATGCAAGACTCGTTGCAAGGATATATACCGTTGGCAATATTTAGCTACACATACACAGCAGCGTAGCGTAACCGCTGTGCCCAGAGGCCGCTCCCAAATCCAGCGCAGTCTGAATACAGCACGCTTATAAGTAATACCCTGGCGGATATAATTTCAAAAATCTGTTGAGCAGCAAAACCACGCAGATCGCTTCCCCGGAGGAAATTGTTCCCAAATTTGGGTAATCAAAATTCATGTTCAAAAAAACCGAAGCAAACATATAAATAAGTCGTATACCGCCGAAGACAATAAATAAGTCGTATACCGAAGATAATAAATAATCGGTTCCCATTCAGACGCCCTCACTCTTGATGCTATCCCAGTGAGTTTCCGTCCTCATGTTAACTTTGACCCCCCGCTCTGTGTTTCTGGAGCTCGTCCCCTGCGTAGTCACGTCGGACAGCGGAATTGTGTTCCGTGGTGCAGTGCGGAGGGTGCTGGTAGCAAAGGTGGTCGGCGACCAAGCACGGCCCTTTGCGACTCTGAACAAGATGAGCAGAGGAGCGATTCCCTGAATGAAAATATACCATCAGCCGGCCGTATTAATGAGTGCGACTGGACTGACCTGGACCTGCCCCAGCGGCGGGAGCAGTATGTTTTGAAACGGTGTGTTTCGGGCGTAGCATATGAGAAATACCAGACCCCAGATTGCGTATAGTGCAGCGGACTCGATGAGCATCGCTGTGATCGAGACGTATTGACCGGAATTAGACTGCGTGCCCAATGCCTTGGTGCGGTGCCGAACGAGCCAGATCCGGCCGGCAATCGAGCAGGTGAGGATGACATTGAGTGAGATGGATAGCGACCAGTATGCGATGCCGAACTGAACAGATTTCGTTCCCCAAAAGGTGTCGCTAGACTTTGAGACGGATATGGCCAGTGAGAGCGACGAGGCTGTTGAAACGGCGTTAAACGAATAGCGTGGGTGTAGCAAAGATGTGCGCACCAATTGAGCCGGTGAACATTAATCCAGGGAAGAGACTGAGCCAATAATTGTTACCGAAAATCATGGTGAAACGCCAAAGCTACCAAGAACATCTCAGACCATGAGCCGAATAGAAGAGATGTGGATGTACCACCAAGCCGTCTGCCAGCCAACTCATCACCACGTACCTGAGGAGGAAGGTAATGTTTAAGATGAATTTAGTAAGCAGCGAAGGACGGCTCACGAAAAGAATGAGCTGAAATTAATCGGGCCGCCGAAAAACTGGACGGTGAAAGCATTAGGTCCGCCGGGAATGTTGCGGTCGTCGATGTATGTCTGCTGGTTGAACTTCGCATTTCCGCCAAAGCCGATGCTCGCAAGACAGAATAGCACAGTAATATAGCTGACAAGACGCCAAGAGATTTTGGCCCAAGGAGCCTGGAAGAAGAGAAGGAGGGTTTGGAATGTAACGGTGAACAGGATACCTAGGTTCTTCGTCAGCTATGTATCACGGCCGCTGGAGTGGGAAGCCGAACCATATGCGACTGCAGAAAGCAGGACCCCATTCAGATTAGAACGTTCGACCCAGAGGTCGTAGGCGCTTTCTCCGGGTGGTGCAAAGGAATTGGACATCGTGGGGTGGCTGGCTCCTGAGGAGGGGCATCGGTTAAGTACTCAATTTGGGATCGGTTTACTTGTTCCTATGCACAGTCCTTGATTGTTCACATCAGCTCGGGCGCAAGTATGTTTTGTATGACAGCAGGCAGATACTCCGTGATTATTCTGCAAAGAGATACTGACTGAGATCCATACCATACTAATTAAATCCTAAATTAGCGCGGCGGGCATCGTCCTGTTCTAACATCTTCATTGGCTCTGTCACATCCTGTCTCTTCAAACGGCTCTTTAGGTGGCCCGCGTAGATATTCCATCAGATTCCTCGCGGTGGGCAGTGATCGACATACAGATAAGGAGCTATAAGTAGCCGGTGATTCCACCCACACAGAACGGAGCCCGAACCACTGACCTTCATCTTTAGAAGCTGTATTATCGCTCCCCGCATTTCCCCGCGCCCCCTTGATATCAACCCAAAAAGGCGACGCTGCTATCCGGGGACTGAAGGATAGGGGAGTTTGCTGTCGACTTGGCGTGGCAGAGACTCGTGCCAAATAACCTCCCATCTGATGGGATGTAGCCAGATAACACTGCCCGTGCTCTCCTTGTCTGGAACGACACCGTATACGGCACCGCGTAAGAAGCCTAATCGGTGATTTTGGTACGCATTCAGTCATCCCTAAAGCAGGGCCGATACGTCGGACCAATTGTTCTAGAATCCAAGCCACCAAATTACTGCTTTTTCTTGTTCGACATTGTGGATCATTGCCGGACAGATCCATGGCGGCTGTCGTATACTCATGTTTGACAACTAAAAGAGCCGCAGTGGGAGCTCTTGAGCGAGCGCCCACCATGGTCTCATACACTCCTCTTCTGACCCATCCTCCCGAGGGGCCGGACTACTCGGATGGTAGCAACGATGTCTGGGGCTCTTCTGTCCCCAAGAGTGAAGACCAGCCATCTCCTTTATCTCGGCGGGTAGCATCCACAACAGTCCGCGCCGTCTGGTTTGTGCTGCTTGCCTGTCTGGTCTCGATCGTCGCATCGGTCGTGAATCTCACCTGGTCGCCCCCTCGCATCCCCCCGCCACCTCCGCTGAGGCTAACCTACCCCAATACATACATTGGGCTAGAGAAGGCCGTCCTGAACGACACCATCCCGGCCCAACCGATCATTAACTTCCCTCTGGTCCTAGCTCAAATCAACTCGTCTGAGCCCTTAGCGGAGGAGCTGCAGCGGAATCGATTGGTCTCAGCGTCTGGAAAGATATACGCCCAAGAGAGGGAGTTTCTGGTTACCCACGAGGCAAGTTAATCGCTGCCAGTCCTCCTCGGAACTGCGCTGATATGAGATTTCTCAGGTTTTTACCATCGCTCAGTTCAGGTCAATCGACTTCGGGATGGAGCGCTGCGTAGCAAAGCTCGAGATTCCGTCGCTGGCGGATGTCGAAAATCTGCCACACAAGAAGGTCTCGATCTCCAATGAGCCTTGCACCCTTCAGATTTGGTCACTGGACACCGCCGGCGACACCCAGCCTCGCACTTTCTCGTGGGCTTCTCGTCCCCGAAGAATCGACCTGCTTACCACCATGGTTGTGGGCCCACGTCCAAACCTTATGAGCAGCCCCTTCTTCCCCTGTCCATCCCTCACTTCGCTCGCCTTCGAAATCAGTTCTTCAACCGCCGGTTGCCATCTCCATTTTCAACAAGATACGAAATCTCCCCGACTAGGTGAGCAAAGAAAAGTCTCAGGCATTCTATCGAATCACCCTCTCTTTACAGCATTCTATATCACTCAACATCCGACTGCTCAGTGAACCCTTGTACATCGTAGGGTTGCGGCGTAGTCTGTACTACATACTTGACCAATTGTGTTCCTTCAACCTTGCTCGTACATATTCTTACTCAAAGAATGGAACTATTCCCCCTTGATTTGTTGTGGATTTCTTCGCCGGTAGCCTTTACTCGTGATTGAAGGAACCAGGTACGACCTGAGAGGAACAGACAAGAGCCGGAAGGAGTTCAAGGCAGAATTCTTGCAGTATGCCGGGTTGCTCGGTCCCGAGGCTCAGTTAAACCAGCTTGCGACCCTCCTGCGTTGCCTATAATGGGTAAAACTGAAATAAAAAATGGACGTCGAGCCAGTACAAGCACGAGCTTGGTATATAGAGATTCTTGCCCCAGGCATCAGTCTATGCTGGTAATTTGTATAGAAAGTGCCGGTCACTACATCTCGATTGCTGTTTAAAAAAGGCCGCTAGGTTAGAGGTCCAGTTTCTATAGAAAGGTAGGGCTCGGCTTACCAGCCATCCTTTCACGCGACGGCGTTTCTTGCGCCCTTTTTGGCGCTGGCGCAGCGCGCTCTCCGTCAAATGCGGCCCCAAAAGTGCACGCTGAATCTACAACCAAGGTCACGCCAACCCGTCACAAGAAAAATTACACAGAGAAAAAACGTACCCGCGGTAAAGACAGTACGCGAGCCCGGCGGGGATGAGCCCCACGACGGTCAGGTTCCACTGGTGGTTCTGCGGGCTGGAGCTTATCCACGACTCGTCGACGTACGAGGTGTCCTATGCGCGCGTCAGTAACACTGGCATACCGGGGCGATCTTGCCGTGCGTCTTCTCCGCTGCCGCCATCTGTAACAGAAACCACGGCAAGAAGCCGATGTTGTCGTACACCGCGGTGTCTGTGTACCCGATTTGGCTCGTCCAGTCTTCATTGGCGGTGAATCAATTGGAAAATATCCTCGAGAAGGATTTAGGAGTTGGACGTACAGTACCACCATGAGCACGTCGAGGGTGCTGCGACCAGTACGCCGGGGATCGCCTCCTTCGCCGCTATAGAGAAGTCCAGGACGTGCGCGAGCTCCGTTGGGCTTCACGACGCATTTAAATGCCCAATGAACTATTTCTGAAAACAAACCGAGGAACCACTCACTATGGGTGCACATCCGGATGCGTGTTGCTCGCGGTTTCAATCTCGTCATCGATCGCCAACAGCGTCGGCTTATGTTCGCGAGCCCCTTGAGCCTGGCCGCAGCCATAGAGATGTTCTACGGGGTGTACGCTCTGGTTTCCGGCGGGACGGGTGTGACGTAGGGTAGGAACAATCAGGGAAGAGGCTGTCGGCCGCGTCCGGGAGGAAGGTGTCCTTCGATTCTTGCACTACATGGGCAAGGAAGGAATGGAGTTCTTTAATCAGCACGCAGTAAGTTGGATCGAGAAATAAAGAAGGATATGGTGCGAGTACGACCTTGCGTCTTTCGCGACCCAGTCCAGGCTGAAATTCCAAGGGCGCGGTATGGTTAAATGGAGTAAGGAATAATTCAAATGACGTACGCAGGGACCGTCAACAGCGACTCCGAGCCCGCCCGGTCATCCGCGTTCGGCAGGTTTGCAACGCGGTTCTCGAAAGGCTCCTCGAACAAGTCCGTCGCAGCATAGTCGATGGCGCTGCTCCAGCTCCAGTCTTCCCAACCCGCAGCGAGCGCATTATCGGTGTCTGCGAGCACCGAGGTCGCGAGCAGCGCGACCTGCAGAAGGTCCTCCGCGCTGCTCTATACAGCTATAGCTGCTTTGCTCACCAAACGTTGGATTTCAGTCATCAAGCACGATTGAGAGTAAGAAAAGGCAAAAAGTAGATTGTCTCCGCCGCTCATGATCAGCTCCACCGTCCGGGTCAAAATTCAAAGAAGCATGCTTTCGAGATGTTGAATTTTCTATTGCTATCCTTTCGCTTTGAGTTGAAATGGGCGCCGTAAAATAAGTCCTTTGGGGGGTTGGGGGAGTGAGAAAGATGAGTGGCCGTAGGACGAGAAAACAACAAAGACAAGCAATGAACGCATCAATTATATGATCAGCCGGCATCATCGGCACTCACGTTTCAAAGCTCCCGAAGATACAGTTCAAATATTGCGGTACTTGTTCCTCGTTGGTTCATTTGTAGGGGTGTACAGCCTGGATCTCTGACCCATTCTACAAGAAGAGTGTGTCTCAGGGTCCTGCTGACGGCACAGGAACAGATCGGCTTCTAACAACGTGCAATACCCGGCTGACGTCCGTGGACGGCGGGCCGAGCTGTATTGATGAAATTGCGGAGGAAGAAAGGCTCAATGTCATATGCTCAACTAACATCGTGATTATCACCGCGGATCCAGATATCCAGATAACGTTGAAATCACGGAGGCTTGTCCGACGATCCATCAATCTAAAACTTGCCCACTTCCCTGCTTGCCCGAATGGCCCTGGAGCCAGGGCAATTTATAGTATGCTGTTGGGGGGGGTTCTCTCTTATCTTCTGCATCACACCACAGCTATCGTAACCCGCTTTTTCTTTTGTTCCTAACGTTTTTGAAAGATCTGACTATCGTTAATATGGCATCGGTCGGAGACGACTATCAAGAGCTCTGGGAAATATTTCCCGCAAGCTGGGCGAAGACACTAGCAGACTCCGCGCCAAACTCGTAGCATTCCGAGACGAGTTTCCCACGGTTGTAGCCTATTCTCCCTTGGCGTTCTTGGAAGATTTGAATCTCATTGATACAGCGCACGCTGGAGATAACTATCAAGAGCTCAGAACCCATCGGATGCCGCGCCAAACCCGTCAGCACCTCGCGGAATGCTCCGAGATGAATTCCCCACGACCATAAAAATTGCCGATTCCGATGTTTGTCTAGTATGAGCACTCTACAGGCATCTGTCAACGTTCAGCGCTTCTCCGCTCCTAGATTTCCAGAAATCCCCTGTTGTAATTAGTAGACTACTTGGGACGATTTTTCCTCCATGGGGAATTGTATAAAGATGCACCGGACTTCTGATCTTGAACAGCTCTCTCGAAGTCACCATGAAGTCAAGCCACCTACAATGAACACCACATTTTCCGTGGTCTTTCTGCGTTGATATCAATGGAGGGCGCGAGGAAGTGAAGGGAGCAATGATACAGCTTCTGAAGATCAGGGCCAGTGGTTGGGCGACGCGCATGCATACATGAACAATCCGGTTCCGTTCTGTGTGTGGGAGTCAACGACTATAATAGCTACTTGTATGTATGTCGATCACTGCCCACCGCGAGCGATCTGATGGAATACATACCCGGGCCACCTAAAGAGCCGTTTGAAGAGACCGAATGTGACGGAGTCGATGAGGATGCTAGAACCGGACGATGATCGGTGGGCTAATTTAGGATTTCATTTAGATACCACAGCTGTGACTACGCTGGTTTTGTAGTCGTTTGTAGTTGTCACCGCCAACTATACGGACATATACTGTATTTGTATTTTTTCATTCAATTCGACAGGGGGGTGCCACGTCATCTGGAACATATTCAACACTTCTACAAGGTCCAGGCTGGACCGTGACAACGCTAAAAAAAATCGACACTATTCTAAAACAATGTAGGGACATCATAGATTCATCTGGAATTTTTTCCCGGAAGCAGGGAGAGCCAGCCACATGCTGATTGAAATTAATTACCTCGGGAATGGTTCTCCCAGCGATTTTTTGTGAAACTTTATGGAATTTAGGCTTATATGAAGCTCAGATTCGAGAGCGCGCAATAGATGTGGCCAGTTTCGATGCAGGGGATGCAACAGAGATTTACTGAGAACTTTTGACCCTTGAAACACATTTTGGACGATTTTGTGAACCGCCGGACCAATTCGACACATACCCCTGTGACCCGTGACGAACAACCAAAGTTCGTCGTCGACAACCCCCCCTGTGACACATGAATGTCGAATTGAATGTAATTATACAGTACTAGTATATTTTGGCTATCCTGGCTATGTAGATCTTGCTATTTTTCCTGATGCAACAACATATGATGCCGCGTATGAAGCCCAATAGGTGGTTTTGGTACGCATTTAGTCATCCCAAAACAACGCCGGGGACCTCGGACAAATTCCATATGGTTTCCCCTGCATGCCCCCATCTTCACCATAGATAGCCGCAGATTTACGATGCCAAGGGCCAGTTGGCGCAGGCAATGTCTGCCAAACCGGACTGACATCCGCTCTCATTCCAGGTGTTGATTGCCAAGATTTAGTTGCTTCTCCCGCTTCCGTATACAATAACCTGGGTTTGAGAGCTCCTTTAAATGCAATGTACCGCCCTTGTGACGATCTTTCTCCATGTGGCTAAAATGCATAAAAAGGCGCAGGTATTTCTGACGTTGAACAGGCCTCTCGAAGTCACCTTGAAGTCGAGCCACCTATAATGAAGTTCACATTCTCCGTGATTTTATTCACTCTCGCTGCGATCGCTTGGGCAGCTCCAACTCCAGGTGAACTCAGCTTTGTCCCTGACGGTACATTTTCTCGTTAATTCACCGGGGACCGTGGCTGAAAGTTTTGCTGCAGGCGTGCTCCCTCTGCGCCCTGGTGACATGGATGGGAACATTGATGTTCCTGCTTCGGAAGCCTCAGTGAAAGCTGCTTTCCTAGGGTTCTAATGTGCTGATTCTCTCCCCAACGTGAGCCGGCCTCTAATCCATTTTTTCTAGCCGCAATACAATATCCTGGCAGCCGCCCTATCTGCCAGCTCTACGTCCCATCGTCTGATTAAAAACGAGAAAATTGTGATTTTATTTCTATGTGCAACACGTGGCAGTCGAAACTGGACATTATGTATAGAACAACTGAATTATTTTATTCAATGTCGAGCCTGAGGCTGAGGCGTCACCCTACAGACGACAGATAGTGAAACCCATCGAGAGTCCGTCGCTCGTCGGAGTTTGCCTGTAGCAAAACTCCCACCGTACTGTACTATTGCGACCAAATTTTCACACCATGCGGTCACCGATGGTGTTCATTTTTAAGGTGTCCATTCCTTCAAGGCTTCGATGAATTCAGACTCAACGTGACCCCCGAATTTTAACCCCGTCTGACCTCATTCCCGACCGCTCTAATCGATGGCACTTCGTCAAAACTTACACTCATTCTGACATGATTCTGAATCAGAGAAATGTGTGTACTACAGGTAAAGTGCTCGACGTACATTTCTTTCGTTTGACGGCATGCAAGGGAACCTCCTGAAGTAGAGCGATACGGAGCGGGCAAGGTGGGGACTTGGAGGCGGTTCGGGGGTTTCAGACAAATCAGTTGCTGCACATGTACAGAGCCGCGCAGGAAGGCCGGATGCAAGCGTCGTCGGAGCGAGGTACGGATCGTACGACCGGCAGCGAGGCAGAGAAAAGAGCTTACCATTGTACCAATACAAAACTGAGTGAAGACGCCTGCGGGGAGCTGGTGTAAGACAGCGCGCGAGAGTAGGAGATGGGCTATGTTAAATGCGTGGTGAGCGAACGATGAGCGAATGAAAACAAATAATAATATGGGGGAGCCCATAGAGCGACGGTGAAGAGAATTCCCCAAGGAGGGAAGAACCAGAAATGCTGGGAACCAAATTTGCTTAGCGAGGGGCGGGTTGGTCGATGGTGGCGTCAACTACTTAGCGTGTGTGGGTGGAAGGAGGAAGCCAGGGGAGGGTACAGAGGCGAATGGGAAGCGGAATGAAGGAAAGCCTAACACGGCATCGGCGGCATGATGGCCGATCGTGATCGAGTTTTGATGGGAGGGTCGGAGGTTGAAGTTCTCTCCACCACGTGACGGTCGCGTTGCCTCGGTTTGAGGCTACAGTAACTGAGTAAGTACAAGCTTTATGACCCGTGCCTTTGGCACAGAAAGAACGCAAAGAGCAAATATATACTACATATTAAAACACATATGTAGCCGACCTCCAACCTACATCAGTTGAGTCTCCAAATGATCAAAAAAGACATACCATCTTCAAGGTAGGGCTGCCCACTGTCCCCGTATTTATGGGTGTGACGGGTGCCGCCAATGGCATGCTGTCCTGTACCATCGCTCCTTTGGTAAAAAAAATATGCAGGACAGGTATGGGACGGCAAAGTAGCCGTCTGTCTCGTCGAGACACGACCATTTGTAAGGCTGCTGCTCCAGCCTTACTACATTCCTCTGCACTGTCCAACCTCTCCCTTCCAGGATTGGTTCAGCCTTTGCTGTCTGTATTGTACTGCCACTGTTCTGTGCTATTTGCACTGCACCACTGCTGTCCATGCTGTCCTCATCGTATTGCTACTGCCCCCTTTCAGCCTTGGTTTAGCACACCAGTGCCTCAGTCCTCATTGCTCCTTGCAGTCCCGCATTGTATCTTTGCCGCTACCATTGACTGATAATCATTGGCTTCATTCTTATCGTCTCTTGACTGATCCTCATTTGACCTTCAGATTTTCCTTATCATTGATTCGCCCATATCCTCCTCCTCAATGATCACCTATACCACTCTTCAACATCCTGCCTTTCTATTGCTGTTGTTGAGTCCTTCCTTATCCTATTTACATTATGATTTATATCTTATCTTACATTACGTATCTCTCTACACATTGATTGTGACTCTGTACTATATTTAGATAGTCTTCTTCTTGGTCTTGACCACCATGTACCTTCGCTAGTGGCTACTCTTGAATGACCACACTATTGTTCTGTCATTCTTGGTTCCTTCTAGTTCTGTCTGGCCGACCCCTCTAGTGTTGACTGCCTCCACAATACGGCAGCCTTCCACCATTGACAGTTTGTTTCAATAGATTTGAGGCATTTAGGGTTGAGCAACTGTTAATGTCATTGCAGATGAATGCCTTATTCATAACCATTGAGCTATACACCAAAATCCACATTGAAAAAGTTCTGCACCATTTATTCTCAGTGGCTGAATGGGAAACATCCCAGAGGACTTACTGTAAGCTCCAGTCTGAAAATTACCGAGAATTTCATTCTCTATTGCCCCATCCCCGATATACTGTGAACATCCCGCCAATCAACAGTAGAAGGTCGTCTTTTTACCATCCTGTACTGTCTAAAGGTCCTGGAAACAAAAAGATAGCCGCTTTTATGGCGGCCTGTACCCATAGTGCCCTCACAGATTGACGGTCAGAGATTTTTATTCACTCTGGATTTTGAAAGCTGTTCTGCTTTCTAATGAAGAGCACCACAGTGAGGATAGACCATATTCATCCACCCGAGGCTGATATGCTAAATATCGGCTTCTACTACAGGCCAGAAATATATTGGTAGATTTCAGGATCAGGCTGCTGCTGTTGGCCAGAGTTGTTGGGCTACCCTATCTGAGCAGGAGCAGGGTTTTTAGGCATCTGTTGACAGGAATGCAGTGTTTTGAGTAGCCCTAGGTGGTTGTGGATCACGAAGATGTGAGGGCCCAGCTACAGCATTCACTCAATTGCCAGGATCAAATTGGGGGAATTGAGCAAAATGTTCCTGAACTTCTGCAGAGACTCAGGAGGCTGAGCATGGTTGGGTCTATACCTAGGCACAGGTGTAGGATTACATTCCAGAGAATCCTGTAGTTGAGCCAAATATTAATGTTCCTGTGCTGTAGCCAAACTGTTTAGAGTTAACTGCCGTGCTGTCTTTCCCTGCTGAAAATTCAAATCTGCTATAAAGGCTTGTGCTGCATGGAGAAATAGAAAAAGAAAAGAACAAAAATCGCTGGAAGCTTCAAGCTTTACCACAGATAAGATCAGAAACAGGAGATAGGGGCCAAACAGCAAGTATATAATAAATGTCGCTAATACAGAGCCAATTAGAGGAGAGAAATAGAAAAGAGAAGATTAGGAATTACTGGAGGCTTAATAGGGAGTGAGAGAGGAAGGCAAGAAGGAAAGCTAGTTATCTGAGCTCAAGCCTCAAGGACCACTCGCGATTGATTCAATGTTTGCAGACTTAATCTGTTAGACGGAATTCAGACCGATTTACACTGCCACTCACGGCAGGCAACCGTGAGAAATGCCAGCACCCGTGTCTTCGCCGCGGAGACGCCCGCACACTTCAAATTCCGAGCCGTGGGACCCGGGGCAACATCTCGACAGCCGGCAGCAACATCTCGACAGCATCACGTGAATTTTCAGGTGACTTTCCACATGACTTTTCACATGACTTTCTGTCAAAGGCTGTGCTCATCGTGCTTTCATGTATAGGATACTTCCCGAAGAGCTAAAAAAAACCTTCCAAAAGATATAAGCTTAATCCCGGTATGCTTAAATACCTTTCCCGTGTCGTAGTGAAGGTGTGGAAATAACAAAATTGACTTCTAAGTTCTGACATCGATCTCTATTCACGATTTTCCCGTTTTCACCATTCAAGGTGAAATATAATCTGTCTGGAGGCTACGAGAAACATAATCACCATTCAAAAGTTCACTAAAATTCCTTCTAAAGTACCTCTACAGAGAGGAGGACACTAGGCAAAAAATTAATTTAAACATGAATCTGCCTGGCTCTCCATGCTTCTGGAAAAAAGCCCTAGTTTGACTGTATGATGTCTTGCATCCTTGTGGGACGATGTTGAAATTTTAGGGGGTGTCACGGTCCAACCTGAGCCGTGTCGAAGCACTTTTGACTTTCCGCCTCAACGTGGCAACCCAAATCGGGTAATTATTCTCGGCAGGTTTCGGTACATTGATACGCACCACCAAATAAACACATGCCGCTGTCAGCCACATTCGCTCCTTTCCTCTTCCCCCCATCCCCGCTGCTCGCCCACATGCCCACTGCTCACCTGCCCGAGTACTCGCCCGCCAGACATCGCCGCTGAGATCAAGCACGCCGTTAGCGACACCTGTCCCCGCCTTCGAGGAGTTAGGGCGCGCTCCGCTTGCCCTAACTCCGGGTATCATCATTGTCGTCCCGCCACGACTGGTTCGGTTAGGGTGAAGATCAGCAGAAAAGTGCAAACGAGGCTTTAGTGTGCCGACCTGAGATGCCCCGGCTCGGGGGACCCCCCGAGCGCAGCGAGGGAGGGGAGGGGCATTGAATGGTCGGTCCCCTTCGCGCACATGCAGAAACGAAGTTGTAAATATATTTATGTAATTGATACATTCGTTTAATACACCTGGGCTTCCTCCGTTCTTACTTACTTTTGCTAAATTGCCTCAAATTCCCTTGCAATGCCTTCAAATGCTTGCGCGAACGTGCTGAACTCTGCCGAAGTTAATTACCCGATTCGGAAGTCACGTTGAAGCGGAAACTGAACAACTCTCGAATATGTTCCAGGTGTCACGCGTCACACCCCCTGTCGAATTGAACAAAAAAATACAGTACATGGAGGTAATGATTGCCCTGCAATGGACATTGTGATGAGCCAGAGCATCAACAGAGGTGCCGTGAAGGGCGTCGGTAGCCGATAGGCCCCGATCATGCACTTGAAGCTGGACAGAACCAACATTGCGGTGAGGCACACCAGCATGTAGTCTCTCGTAGACAGACACTTCAATAAATGAGCTCGTACCTAACCAGCATGCTCCGTCGTCCATATTTTCTGGACAGCCGGCTCATGGACACATACATGAGGAGACCTAAATATGCAGCCACCGGTCAGCACGCCGAAATACACGCGCTATGGAAACACACCTGCCCCGCTCTTCATGACCCCCAAAAGTGTCATTAGCATCGTGGAATATCGCCTCACAGGCGGATGCGCGCATTTGTCCGAGTCTCCCGGGAACGGCGCATGCGTGCCGTCGCCCACAAAATGCCAGTAAAGCCTGCAGATGAGCTCGAAGAGGATTTCCACCATTGTGGTCTCCGAAAAGAAGGCACATAGGTTGACGAGGAACGACACGGCCACGATGTAGTAGTGATGAATCGGCGCGGGCTTCTTCTGCGCCGCAGGAGCAGAATCGTCCGACTCCTGCGCATGCAGCAGTGGATCCCGTTCGGCTACATGCTTTGCGAAAGGTGTCGGCTTCAGCACCAAGTGTTTGGGAGCGAGGTGTTTGACGGACGGAGCGAGGAGATTTGCTGTGCCATGAGTACGCCAGGAAATGACATCTCATTGCACAGCCGAACTGGCTCGCCGAGTAAGCGAGGTTTAAACTCAAATGATCCAATGATGGGCGCCCGTGAGCGAGTCCCATTCTTGACGCCGAGGCCCGAGTCCCACTAACGGTATATTAGCCGACGTTGGCCGACGTTAGCCGAGCCTTAGCCGAGTCCCACTAACGCCGAGTCCCACTCTTCTCGTCGATACTCAAGAGCGGGTACCCCGTCCAAAAGGCTTCGCGCATTTAGCGTGGCTGGCACCCGTACGCCGGCGTAGATCAGAGTTAAATAGGTTCGAAAACAGCCCGGCATTGGCCGAACTACCATACTATAAGTTACATGGGAATTTATTGACAGCTTGGTCAAGAATGGACACCGGAAAATGAACACTATCGGGGACAGCATGGTGTGAACACTTGGTCGTAATAGTACAGTACGGTGGGAGTTTTGCTACAGGCGCACCGACGAGCGCATAAAATTTTCTCGTTTCTACTACCTAGAGCTGGCAGATTTGGGGGCCGCCAGGCTATTGTATTGCGGCTAGGAAGATCGGATTAGAGACCCGTTCACGTGGAGGAGAGAATCAGCACATTAGAACCCTACGGCAGCAGCTTTCACTCCGGATTCCGCAACAGGAACATCGATGTTTCCCGACATGTCACCAGGGCGGATGGGGAGCACGGCTGCAGCAAAAATTTCAATTGCGGTCCGTGAATCGACCAGAAAACTTACTTTCAAGGGCTTCATTGGCTGACTTACTTCGAGGTGGAGATGCGCAAGCGATCGCAGCGAAAGTGAATAAAATCACAGAGAATGTGAACTTCATTGTAGGTGGCTTGAAGGTGACTTCGAGAGGCCTGTTCAACGTCAGAAATACCTGCGCATTTTTATACATTTCGGTGACAGAGAGAAACATCGTCACAAGGGCCACCTAACGAGCCGTTTGAAGAGACCGAATGTGACGAGGATGTTAGAACAGGACGATGACCGGTGGGCTAATTTAGGATTCATTCTAGATACCACAGCTCTGTAGTCGTTTGTAGTTGTCACCGCCAACGTATATATTAGGGGGCAGTCTACGGGAAATTGAGATATTTTGGTTATCCTGGCTACGTGGGTCTAGGTACTGCTCTCTATTTTTCCTGATGCAAGACCATATATGATACCGAGTAAGAAACCTAATAGGTGGTTTTGGTACGTATTCAGTCATCCCAGACAACGCCGGGGACGTCGGACCAATTTTATAAGGTTTGACGTAGGTGGATTGACTTCAAGGTGACTTCGAGAGAAAGATCAGCCAGTCCGGCGCATCCCCATGGAGGAAAAATCGTCCCAAGTAATCTACTACTTACATAGACTTAGAGGATTTCCGGAAATCTGGGAGCGGAGAAGCGCTGAATGTTGACAGATGCCAGCAAGCTTAAAGATGCCAGTATATAGAAAAATAGCATGTACCCTGAGGGAGAAATTAGGATTCTGATACCTCTTGGACCCAAGTATTTGATTCACAGAGCGGTGCAGGTGCAATTCGCATACCCACACAGGTGCGGGAGAGGCACTATACTAGACATTGGAATCAGCCATTTATAGTCCTGGGAAATTCATCTCGGAGCATTCCGTAAGGTGCTGACGGGTTTGGCCGCTAGTGATGGGTTCTTCTTTGTAGACAGAGTTCTTGATAGTGATCTCCAGCGTATGCTGCGCCAATGAGATTCAAATCTTCCAAGAACACCAAAGGAGAAGTACTGGAGAAGCACGATACTAGACAAGCATGAAAATAGGCTACAACCGTGGGAAACTCGTCTCGGAGCATTTCCGCCGAGTGCTACGAATTAGGTGCGGAGTCTGCTATGTATTCTTCGCCAAGCTTGCGAAGGAGATATTTCTCGCTCCTGATAGTTGTCCCCGAGCGACGCCGTATTAACGATAGTCAGATCTTGCAAAAATATTAGGACCAAAAGGAAAGCCGGGTTACAATAGCTCTGGTGTGACACAGAAGATAAGAGAGAACCCTCCCTCAACAGCATACTATCAATTCCTCTGGCTCCCGGGCCGTTCGGGCAAGCAGGGAAGTGAATAGGTTTTAGATTGACGTTGATGCATCGTCGGATGAGCTGCCTCCGCGATTCCAACCAGAGCATAGGAGAACGTTGGTTCGTGGTTATCTTGAGTTGGATGTCTGGGCTCGCGGTTATAATCACGATGTTGAACATAAGACATTGACAGTTCAGCCCGCCGTCCACGGACGTCAGTGGGGTATTGCACGTTGTTAGAAGCCGATCTGTTCTTGTGCCGTCAAATAGGACCCGGAGACACACTGTTCCTCCATAGATCCGATCCAGAATACACATGAACCAACGAGGAACAAGTGCCGTAAATTTTTGAACTGTATCTTCGGGCGTCAGGCACAGCTTCCGGTGGCAGGTCGGTCGCAGAATGGCTCAGAGATTAGCAGAGATCCTCATCCGATACATGTATGTATAGGCCAAACACAGCATGATGAGATACTGTCTTCAGGAATGCGGAGTTTCATTCTCCGACGTGGTTATCCATGGAGATCAATGCAGAAAAGGCAGGATCTGCAGCCAAAACCGGCTACTTGAACTTGAAACCGTGCGAAACTCATCGTGGCGTTCGATGAAACGTACATCTGATCATTTCTGCGAGGCGTCTTCTGGTGATGGGTCCTCGCCCGTTCACAGCGATCCAATTGTACGTATGGGATGGCTCAACGGACCGCGCGCAAATCAGGATGTCCGGCGACTGGACACAGGTCTACAAGCACTCGTAATGAATCAAGACATCGTCCAAATTACGCCTGCCATCTCCTTCAAAGCGGCGATTATTGACCCCTCCGCACTCCAGGTTGACTCTATCCAATTGTTTTTCTTCTCATAATTACTGTTTTTTTTTGATGTCGCGAGATGCGGGCTCTAACGCTCAATTCCAACTATTGTGCAGGTGTCCCATCTCCTGTAAATGTGCGGTCCCCGGGCCATTCTGGGGGAGCGGGGAGTCAGTCCTTATCTCAGGTTTCCCTCTCAGCCTGACGATTTGCTATGATTCATCGGTCACCGGACACCTTGGCGATTTCAGCTATCCCTCTTCCGAAAAGGGATATGTGTTTCCCACCTTGCAGTTATAATTCACCAGTGGAAACCCAGAAGGCCGTGACATGGCTAGTGTCCGTCACGGGAGCATGTGGATCGTGGCCAGTAACGGCGGCGGTGAAGTGGTCTAGATAAAACCTAAATATTTGCCTGAACACCAACAATGGAATTGGACGCGCCCTCGGTGAAAGGCTTGGTTAGCATAGATTCAATGTCGTGAAATTCTGGCACGCTTCCTGGGTCGGAAGCCGAAAGAGCAGTACTGGGATCGATTTTTCTGACGACGAATGCAGACATCGCGGTTGTCTAAGTTGCAGCTTTAGACGTTGCACTCTTTGCGAGCTTGACCGGCTGTGTAGATCAAATCCCCTCCTACATCCAAGGTGTATTATTACACGGCCGGTCCCGCTTAGGAACTCCGGTTCCCGGGGTGTACAGAGATCACAGATCGTTGCTCAACAGTGCCGAAGCATTCTCGTGCGTCACGGTCAAGTTATTCTGGCACATCCAGGCACATGACAATCCCAATAATTTTTGCTTAAGTACGTGCAGAAGCTATTAAAAACCATTGAGCTATTGATTTCCTAATCCTAGCACATGCCAGATCCTCCACAATGCATTCCGGACCAAAGTACCGCAGAACCAAATCAGTGTTTGTTTGGCAGGAATGGAAGCACGAAAATCACCTGCCCTAGATTTTAGATACTCATCAGGGACCATTGACGTGGACAGGCAAGCACCTATGAGCAGTGGCGATGTCATGAGAGATAAGATGAATTTCCCATGGTTGTAAGTAAGCTTATTCCCCGTGTCTTGCGGATATACGGATTGCATCTATAAACCCCTCCGTTCTTCAGAGTATCAAAATCCTGACTTGTCCTACACAGCACGCGGTTTCTCGGTCCCCCTTGTCACAAGATGTCCACTACTGTACGTATCCCTAAAGGCAAATATTAGAAAGAGCCAGAAGTTTTGATGTCTGGGCCGACAAGATCGACGGTCAGTGATTTGTATACAACAGGAATAAAAGACTGGGATTCGCTCACGTACGGGAAATGAATATATCTTGTGGATTTCGTTGCTTGCAGACTGTGTCACGATCAAAGGAACCGGGCCCGACCTTAGATGCAAGACTCGTTGCAAGGATATACAGTTAGCAATATTTAGCTACACCTCAACTATACATACACAGCAGCGCAGCGTAATCGCCATGCCCTGGGCTCTAGAATCGAGATCAAGGAATAATCGAACAAGACTAATCACTACACCAGACGAGATAGAGACGAGAGGCAGCTCCCAAATCCAGCGAAGTCTAAATACAGCACGCGTATAGTAATACGCTCGTGGATATAATTTCAAAAACCTGTTGAGCAGCAGAACCACGGGGAAATTGCTCCCGAACTTGAGTAGTGGTCAAGATAGAATGGCTTGTGCACGTGACAGGCCGGCCAAATGGCTTGCGTAAATATCTAAGGAATGGTCTATGAATTTACTGTGATTCAACTACAAGATGAAGAAGTTCAGTCAGAACTACATTTTGTATGTTTTTGTGTGGCAGGAAACCCCAGAACAGTGGTTGAAATTAATTTCAGCGTAAGCGTGGGCACCGCTACCGACCATGTCGGGCGTGCGGCAAGATACAGCAACGAAATCATCAAATTTATCGCCATTCATTTCAATTGGTTGTAGCAATACAGATCAAGGAAGGACCGATGGAAGTGGAGACACTATAATTTAGGCAGGTGCAGAGCGTTGGAGCCGCGGCCCTGAAACACTAGTACATTCGACCTAATGCCAGTCTCACTACTCGTGAGAATTTCTGAAGAGGAAGAGAGTAGAAGAGCCCCTCTTTTTCTGGCAATATCTGGGACATGACTGAACTTGACATTGCATCCAAATACATGAATGATTAAGCGGGAGATCTGGCGGGAGCGTCGATTAGTGTGGCGTGGGCATGGATGCGGACCAGTTTCGCGTAGGCATGCCAAGGGCATGGCTTGGGCGTGGCGTGACCCGAATAAATTGGCCGACATTCAGGAAGATTCAATGGGTCGAGTGGCAGCTGCAAACTGTGTGGTTGAATAATGCCAAATGAGGCAGGTGATAGTAGTAGCGTGGATCATTCATCTTTCCCAATTCAGAGCCATTGGATGGCGATTTGACTGCAGTTGAAGCCAACATATGACTTTGCTATGCATCAGATGAGCAGAATCGAGTTGCCTGGTTCAAAAGCCGCAGCCACGATAGTGCCACGATCAATGGCGGCTGCGAGGTTGATGGGGATGTCCCGAAAGTAGTACGGGACAAAATAGACGATGGCGGCACACCAGTGAGCAGTAATGAATCAAATGTGTAATGTAGCTGAGGACAAGTCAAACCACATCACAAGCCACGTAGACTGGTGACCTGTCTGTCTACGAGAATACTGTCGGTAGACAGACTGGTCGATCTGGGTTTTAATTCAGGTGTTAAGCGGCGGCACCGCCACATTGCGTCATCGGCGCGCGGAAAGTCACGTTTGATGCCCCGGACATTGCCGGCTGGAACTTAAATATTCGATAAAAAGGTCCAAAAAATTGGAGCTTGTAGACCATGCATGGGACATCCTTCCGTGATGTGGTGAAGTTTAATAGACCACAATTCTTCCACCTGTGCATCGATTTTGGCGGGCGCCGGCAAAGTCCGGGGCATCAAACGTGACCGATGACGCGTTGTGGCGGTGCTAGCGCGCTTCATGTGAATTCAAGACCAGATCGACCGGTCTGTCTACCGACATTTGTGTCTCGTAGACAGATCGGTTACCGGTCTACAAGTCACGCCATCCACGCCCGCCCACCAAATTCAAACTCCGCTAAAGGGAGCCATTCGGCCAAGCCATTCCGTAAAGTCTGTTGCTTGCCTGTTTGGTCTCAATCGCATCGGTCGTGAGTCTCACCTCATCACCCCTTCGCATCCCCACGCCACCTCCGCTGAGGCTAACATACCCCAACACATACATTGTGTTAGAGAAGGCCGCAACCGATCATTAACTTCTCTCTGGTCCTAGCTCAAATCAACTCGTCCGAGCCCTTGGCGGAGGAGCTGCAGCGAAATCGATTGGCCTCAGCGTCTGGGAAGATATACGCTGAAGAGGGGGAGTTTCTGGTTACCCACGAGGCAAGTTAATCGCTGCCAGTCCTCCTCGGAACTGCGCTGATATGAGATTTCTCAGGTTTTTACCGTCGCTCAGTTCAGGACAATCGCCTTCGGGATGGAGCGCTGCGTAGCAACGCTCGAGATTCCGTCGCTGGCGGATGTCGAAAATCTGCCACGCAAAAAGGTCTCGATCTCCAATGAGCCTTGCACCCTTCAGATTTGGTCACTGGACACCGCCGGCGACACCCAGCCTCGCACTTTCTCGTGGGCTTCTCATCCCCGGAGAATCGACTTGATTACTCCCACGGTTGTGGGCTCACGTCCAAACCTTTTGAGCAGCCCCTTCTTCCCCTGTCCATTGCGCACTTCGCTCGCCTTCGAAATCAGTTCTTCAAACGCCGGCTATCATTTCCATTTTCGGCAAGATACGAAATTTTAAATTCCCCGACTAGCTGAGCAAAGAGAGGTCTGCATTCCATCGACTCACCCTCTTTGCAGCGTTCTATATCACCCAAAATCCGGCTGCTCAGTGAACCCTTGTACGTCGTCGGGTGGCGGCGTTGTCTTTACCACATACTTGACCAATTGTGTTCCTTCAACCTTGCTCGTACATATTCTTACTCAAAGAATGGAACTTTTTCCCCTTGATTTGCTGTGGATTTCTTCGCCGCTGGCCTTTACTCGTGATTGAAGGAGCCAGGTACGATCCGAGAGGGACAGACAAAAACCGAAAGGAGTTCAAGGCAGAATTCTTGCAGTATGCCTGGCTATCGCCGAGGGGTGTTGACCTCTTTCAATCAATATGCTATCTCATCTGAATTTCGTCTACGGCGAGTAACAGTAACAGCAGTAGGCTATACTATCCAGGTATATCTATATGCCGACCTGTGTAAGCGCTATCGATTTTTTTCTCCACGGTTCCCAAAAATCTTCCACTAGGTGATTCGGGGTGGGATGCCGAACGTCATCTAATTTCGTACCATCATTGAAGACAGTGATTTAAAGAGTCGCAGCGGTGCCCGTATACCATTCCCAGTCCCTTACTCGCTTCCTTACCTTCTGTGAGTGCTGGAGAATTTATGTGTTGTCCCAAAAAGAAATTGATGAAGCATTTCGGTGTGGAGAGTCTAAGTCGCAGTACTAATCGTGCGCCGTTTCTCCCCCTGGGTATCAACATATCAACCTGAGCTTTCGAATTACAGTGTGAATGTTGAAACCAGACCGAGCCATGACCCATCTGTTTCGCTCGCACCCATGGGCCATACATAGTCCCCTAGAGGAACGAACCAGATACTTATTACTTATTAGTAACCAGCAAAACCAATTTGCGACTCCTGCTTGCTATTCACGTCGTTCTCAATATTTCCACAATACGCCTCCTATTTCGCTACTGTGACAGTGACGTCACTGCGTGACCCACGCAATCCCAGCCATCATGTCTGAATCCTCATCCAGCGCGCCTCCCTCTCCAGCCCGTGGGCGTGGACGGGGCAAGTCGCGCGGCGGTCTGGGCAAGTACCTCCGCGCGCGCGGCAGAGGCCGCGGCCTTGGTCGCCCCGCAGAATTCGGCAAACGCCTCGTCCTCGAGGGCGAGGAGGGCGTAGAAGACGAGGAGGAGGCCGCTGAGCGCGCAGCCGAGCTCGCGCAGAAGTTCTCCAGGCGCAATCTCGGCACCAACGCAGACCGCTACGCGGAGCCGGAGCCCGTTCTGGACTCGGATGGCGTGTTCTTTCTTTTGCTGCACGTCTGGCTTCAAGTTAACGATTACGTGACATAGGCGAGCCGGAGGTAGAGCCCGAGGTGGATTTGTCGGCTTTCCTCGAGAGGCAGCGGATCGAGGACGCGTTGGGGCCGTCTGTGGTGTCACGCAATCCTGCGGAGGACGACGATGTCGATCATAGCCTGGCTCATATCTCGTCGGGTGGTATCAAACCAGTTGTTTCGCGCAAAGGGAAGGTGGAGGAGATCGAGTGGGATGAGGAGCTGGATGAACTCGAACGAGATAAGGCCTCAGCGGAGGCGATCTGGGGTATGTGTCCTGCTGTCTCCGTGTGCTGCTTCGCTGAATTTTAACACGCGATTAGACCTGAAGACGCGATTCCGCGCGAAATCGGAGAAGCTGCGAAAGTCGGCTGTTACGGCGGGACGTGAACGAAAACCGGGTTAGTACCGAGCGCCATAGGCTAACTGCTTCTCATCGTGTGCATAAATTAAAGGACCGACATACGCCGAGGCTCCGCCACTGCCTCTTGCCGATGGTTCACAGCCGCCACCCAAGGATCCAAAGGACGATATGCAAGATTTCTTGGATGATTTACTGTCGTGACATTCTGTCTACGATCTCATGTATATCTCGAGCGAATGTTAATGTAAGTTATGTCGTGCTAATGGGGAGCTATTATCTGTCTTGCTTTGTCTGTGGCACGGATGATCCGACAACCCGCGCTTGGATCCGGGTCGAGTCCTGCCAGTGTTGCGGAATAGATATAATCTGGCCAAAGCGAGGGCGAGGCGGTGGAGAGAGCTAGCTTCCAGTTGTCGGTCGTTCCACGCAAGTTCCATGGGTGTGTAGCAGGGAACTCTGTCGCCTTTTCAAGTGACGCGGCCAAAATTTCACCTACTGATAACTGGAACGGTGTCTCAGCAAATCTCTCAGTCGACGTTCGGGGTGCAGAGACGCTTTGACAATTACAGATGCCGTTTGTTATTTTTATTTTTTACTTTACAGCCGCAACCGTTCTCACACTACATGCCAGATTGCGCAACCTGTTGCCCGATGATGAATTGATGAATGCCTCAGGAAATTATCGACATCCTCAGGCCGCAGGACTCACAAAATTGTTATAGCAATAATCAATTCTCGTGCTCATTGCGATGATTACTGACATCTCGCCACTTATCATCGCCCCGCGGCCGGTTACGCCGGCTTGATGACATCCCTACGGGATTTCGCCCATATGCCAAGGAGAGCACATCTTGTCTGATTTATGTTTTAGCAGGATTTTTTCATGTCGTATTCAAGAGCTCGAAGGCCAAAGTACGTCTCAATGCCCAATCCATTGAATGCTCAATACAATCCAACTGTTTTCTAAATGTCGAAGCGAACCATCGAGAAAATATATTGGGCTAGTACAGACTGGAACATCTGCGCAGTGGCTTACTAAAACTCAGCCTCGTTCGGCCCGCCGAGACGATATGAACATGGGAGAAAGGAACAAATTGGGGTTCGTTGACAGGATCGTGCATCTGCCGCGGTCGCTTACTAAAGCTCAGCTTCGTTCTAGCCGAGCGACGATGCTTCTCAATATCCCTATAAAACATCTACCTCTTGGTCTCGCAGCTCGAAATACAACTGGAAGGGGATGGCCGTCTCTTATGCAAGCTCAAGTCCAATGCCCACAACTGCGACGGCTCCGGTTCCACCAGCGTACGTAGCAGGCATCACCTCAATCTCCAGAGCGTCCTCGGAGAAAATGGATACGTTCTCTATCTGTACGCTTCTCCTAACCAGAGCGCTGGCCAGGTCCCCTCCGAATCGACCCCCCGCGACTTTTCACTGGTCACTCCACCCAGTATTCACAACTTCTCGCACAGACCCGTATTCCAGGGGGTGATATCGGCGGGAACCCCATGCCCTTCCTACTCCCCGACGTCCCCCTGCCAGATTACTCCTTCGACGGCGGCTACGGGTCATTCCCTGCCTCCGCCTCGAGCGGATAATCGTGCTCCGCGCTTCTCGACACATCCCAGGCGCACCAAGATTTAGAAGACCACTTCGACTTTGACTTCGCATCGAGCTGCATAGCTACGGAGATGGACGCCAACAGCGATTTCAACGCGTTTTATGAGTGTACGTTTTCCGTACGCAGTGCTCGCATCCTTCCCTGTTTTTTTATGTGTCGCAGCAACGATCACGCCGAACTATGGACTCGAGAACGCGATCGCGTGTTCGAACCCGCCCTTGGACTACGCAGTCCAGAGCTTTCTCGCTTCCCTTCGCGTCATCCAGATCGTTCTATTCATGCCAACGTGCCATCCCTAGCTTCCGACGTGCAGCACACTTTCTCCTCTTGTTTTTTCGACCTCTACCTCCGCGTCCGCGACCTGCTCCACCTTAAAGTTTCTCCCGACGCACACTTTTCCCTCTACTACGCGACGCGCGATGTACCCGTGCCTGGACCAGACGTACGAGCGCTTGTTCACGAACGCATATACATGGCAGGCGCACATGGACACGCATAAGCCCAAGGCGCGCACGTCGTTCCCCTGCACGCTGGGGTGCGCCGAGTCCTTCACGCGCTAGCACGATCGTGCGCAGCACGAGGTCGCGCTGCACGGCAAGAAATGCGAGCACGTGTGTGCGCGCTGCAAACGTTTCTTTGCGACCGGAAAGATGCTCGGCCATGATTCAAACTACGAACTGAAATTGATAGTCAGTACTCGACGCAGAATTTCAGACACAAAGTAGGCTTGTGTCAATAATTTACCCAGAAATACACGATAGAGCAGTTGTCAATGCTAACCACCAATATACACGCTGCATTACACAGAATCCACCAACCTCTGTGTGAATTCCGTGCTGCAAAATCGCGGTATACTGTACTATACAGTCCACAGTTTGTTAAAGATGTGCCAATTTGGTTCCAATGACTGAAGGATGGGTTTTTTTACCAAATAAAACGGCCCCATACCGTTCATTTGGTCTAAATCGAACTCAGGCTTGGTCATGTTTGGACCGTCGCGTTCACGCGTAGTGGTCACGGGACCAAGTGTCAAAATGGTTCAACACACTGATTCCAAGGTATAACATTGAATGGAAATGCTACACACCCCAGTTATCTCACTATATATGAACCTTAACCACTTTCGTGCGTGATTGGCAAAGGAAAAAAAAAAAAAACGATGCCATCACTTCCATATTCGGGCACAGGGAGTCGAACCCCGCCTGGCTGCCTCTACGGGGTATGCCTCACGCAAGAGTCACAGCGGTGCGCCGTACACCACACCCATTTCCTTGGCCTATTTCTCGACTTCTCTGAGTGCGATCGAATTTTTGTGCGCGGTTTGCAAAAAAAAAAAGTCCGGGAGTACTTGGAACTCGGGCGCGGGGAGTCGAACCCCGGCTTGCTGCCTTCAAATGGCATAGGATCATCCCAAGATTGGCAACGGTGCATCATACACTATACCCGATTCCTCACCTGGGTATGAACCTCTCCAGGCGCTGCAGAATTTGCTGCGTTATTTACCGAAAGAAATTGTGCAGCCGAAGACGAAGTCGGGTACGGGGTTTGCTGCTGAAAGAATCAGGAAGATCCAAGAGTAGCAGAGGTGTGCCGTGCGACACACCCGATTGCTTGCCCTATTTATTAGCCTGGGTAAGCGCCATTGAATTTTGCGCTGTCTACTAAAAAAAACGCAACAAATGCCGATATTCGGGAACGAGGAGTCGAACCCCGTCTGGCTGCTTACAGATGGCATGAGAACATCCAAGATTGGCAGCGGTACGCCGTACACCACGCCCGATTCCTTACCCTGTATTTGAACCTGTGTAAAGTGGTATCGAATTTCTTTACATGTGCTGCTAAAAAAAAGTATTTTCAACAATCTTACATTCGGGCGCGGGGAGTCGAACCCCGGCGTGCTACTGACGAAAATTACAGAAAGGCGACAAGAGTCGCAGCGGTGCGCCGTACACTACACCCGATTCCTTGACCTCCTAGTTAACTTCTGTAAGAGCTCGTGAATTTTCTGTGCGGCGCACCAAAAAGATCCTTCTTCGGGCACGCGGAGTCGAGCCCGTCTGGTTGCTTTCAAATGGCATGAGAACATCCAAGATTGGCAGCGGTGCGCCGTACACCACAACCGATTCCTTATCGATTATCCTCCATCTGAACCTGCATATGTGCTATCGATTTCCTGCGGAACTAAAAAAAAAGTGAACGATTATCGATTCGGGCGTGGGGAGTCGAACCCCGTCTTGCTGCCTCAATATGCCTCCCTTCCCTGACCAGAAGTCGCAGCGGTGCGCCGTACACCACACCCGATTCCTTGTCCTATTCGTAAGTGCTCTCGGCTTCCTGCGTGGTTTGCAAAGAAAAAAGGATTCGCGAAATTGTCAGACTCATTCGGGCACGGGGAGTCGAACCCCGTCTCGCTGCCTCAACTCTATGTTAACACCGAAGGATCACAGTCGTGCACCGTACAACACTACACCCGATTCCTTGGCCTCCTGCTTAGCTTCTGCAAGAGCTCGTGAATTTTCTGTGCGGCGCACCAAAAAGATCCTTCTTCGGGCACGCGGAGTCGAGCCCGTCTGGTTGCTTTCAAATGATATGAGTGCGTCCAAGATTGGCAGCGGTGCACCATAGACTACACCCGATTCCTTACCCTCTATGTGACCCTGCGTAAGTGATGTAAAATTCTTTGCCATTCCTCGCCCCAGCAAAAAAAAAAAAAACTGACAATATCTAAACCTATTCGGGAACGAGGAGTCGAACCCCGTCTCGCTGCATCAATATGTTTCCCATCCAAAACGCCAAGGTTCGCAGCGGTGCGCCATACACCACACCCGATTCATATGCGTGTTCATAAACCTTTGTGAGTGTGCGACTCGCTGTCTATTGTCCTTCCGTGAAAGATAATGACCGGAGCACGGGTGAAGGCGAACGGCAGGGAGTCAGGTGTGGCCACCGCACCTCACGCTCGGTATGCGGAGAGGGATCGCAAACTAAAGCACGGCGCACGGATGCGAGGACAGACGAACGCAGCGGTGAAAGAACAAGTATATTCCAGGGGACAGAACAGCATTTTTCTACAGCGTCTATGACCTGTCCCGACGTCTAAAGCGGAAGACGCAATCAGCCTTGGGACGGGGAGAAGGAGGAGCCGTGTAACGCACCTTGTTCCGCATCCCAGCTCGTAGTTGTAACGGTCCGAGACGGCCTAGCGCAGCTTGTCGAAGACTTGGGGGGCGGCGCAGGCCTCGGAGCAGTGCATCAGGCTGCGTTAGGGATTAGGGATTAAGGTGTGGGTGGTGGGTATAGAGAGGCGACGTACTGGACTGTAAAAAGCAAGCGGCATTGAAGAGAAGATGGGTAAATACGGTCAGTGGGACATTGTCAAGGTGGAATCAGGACGACGTACACCTGCAGCGCACGTCAGTCAGCCGATAAAAGCAGAGAGGAGAGAGTCCACGCACAATTCCTCGACGCACTCCTCACCCTTGAAGCCCTGACCCGCCTGCACCTTCTCCTGGCACTTCTCAAAGTGGTGCTTCATCGGCGCGCACTCGGGGCGCGCCTCGCATTCGGCGCGGATCGCGGGGTGGGCCTGCATCCATAGTCATGTCAGAGATTCCCCCTAGCCCAACAGGCAGCAGAAGCACGCACATCCTCAGGCTCCTCCTCCTCTTCCGCCTCCTCCTTCGGGGCGTCGTCCTCGCTGGGGGCCTCCTCGCTGGCGTCCTCGGACGGGGCGTCGTTGGCGGCGGGCTTCTCTTCCTCGGCGTCGGCGTGTGTGGTGGGGAAGAGCGACGAGAAGAACGAGCCGATTCCCGACATTTTGCGCGGTTTTGAAAACGGGTGAGGTGGTGGAGAGTGGTGTGACGTGTAACGCTTGTGACCCGGCGCGGCCCGATGCCACACAGGCGCAAACACATCACCACTGCTTCTTGACTTGCTCTTCATTCGCTTCGGGCGTTTTCCTCTGACTTCGCTGGACTGTGGCCCAATATTTTCTCCTTCCTCCTCGTGCAGTCCTAGTGTGATCCCCGGACCCTCACGCTGTCACCAGGCCTCGCTGATAGAAAGGCGCCCCAGTGCGTTTTTGGCCAATAATAAGACATGCTCCAGCGCGAGACGGGAGAAATCTCTGGCGTCGCTGGTATTAGATCATACACGGCGCACACCTGCTGCTGACTCACACAGATGGTTAAGAGTGTGCGGGGCGGGTTCGACTCCCGGAGTCCGAATGGGAGATTTTCGATAACGTTTTTTATCAGACTCAACACGTAACTGGCTGATGTTTTTAGGCTTCGCTCGAGAAATCGTTTTGACGGAGGAGGTGGAACTTCATTCCTAAATTCTGCTGAGGATTCTATCTCACTTCTCTGGGTGCATATGCCATCATCAACAAAGTCCGACGTGGTACGAGGCACTGGGATGCCGAAATCATGCCGAAGCCCAGACGGTATCGCCTAGGAGAGGTAACAGTAGCGCAAACACGGCTTTTGTTATCTCTTCGCCCTCCTGAACCTCTCGCCCAGTGGATCGCTCGCCCGAGGGCCCAGTTTCAATCGCCAGATCCATCAACCTAGCCTCCGAGTCCGAGTCGCGCAACACCGCCACGGCGTCGAGATGATCACGTGCGAAGCTGATCCGAAATGATCGCCGGCTCGAATTCCAATCAACTTGCTTGCGCAGAAACTTCCAGTGAAAGCCACATACATTGTTCAACTTAACGGAATCCTTGACTGCGTCCAGCACTTTTCTTGGGTGGGAGTCCATATACTGCGGTATTTATTATTTACGACGGGGACTACATAGTAATTTTTCAACTGAGCTCCGTCTCGTTTCCAGCAATAAGAAATATGGACGTTGGACGCAAATCCTCATCTATCCCGGGAACAAGAGGAATGCATGTGAAGTCGGAAAGACGTGCATGTTCACTGTGAGAAGGATTCATCGTGAATTTCAAGACAAAAGTCTTGAAACTCAAGATTCATGGTGTTTCATCAGGATACACACCTTGAATTTCAACATCCCTTTCATGATGTACATTTTGTGCTGGTTTGGGTATTTTTACCCCCAAAGATTTCATCGTAATTTGTCGTGAAAATATGTCATGAAAATTGTCAGCAGAGTCTGGACTTGTCTAAGCAACAGCCGAAGCTGGCCCTAAACAGTGATGTCATTACTCCACATGTGGAGATTAATGGAGCCGCCAAGCTCCACTGCTCCCTCTAACTCATACCACCACCATCCCCCCGATGTCGCCTCCTTCTCTCGCCCCAAGCTCGCTGTCATCTGCCATCATCACCATCACTGTCTGACCATTGCCATTGCCAGAGCCAGCCATCATAGTCGTGTGCTCTCGTTGGGAATATCATATGGTCTCCCCGCTACCTGCGGACCAACCAAAGTGCGTTATACTGCTCTTCTCTTTCTTGCATTGGCTGAGACATATAAGTGGATGTTGACCCTCCCCTTGACAAAAAATGACAAAGGTGTGTGGATCCTGAGATATCTGGTTTTTTACTTATCGAGCCTCACCATGATTCCAACGCTTTCGACCTCGAGGATAATGCTCAAGAGCGTCCGGATGACGAGAGCAGTGGCAGCAGTAGCAGTAGCACGCGGGGGACGATAAATTACCTGTAGCAGCAGATTAAATAGAATTTCATGATGTTTTCTCCCGAGTTCGTGATGTTATGTGAGGATTTAGTACTAGCATTAACCAGTCGGGTGTGCGCGGCATATTCATGATGAAACATATTGTATTCATGGGGAAACATCATGAAAAATACATCCCGAAATGTTCCTAAACACCTCGGGAAATTCCGCATTACCGTTCACGATGAATCATCATGAACATCTAATAAATTGTCGCGAAATCCAAAATGAACTATCAAGAAGTTCAAAACATTACATTGTGAAACACATGCGGAAATTCATGATGGTTCCTCCTCACAGTGGTTTTTTGGCAAGTACTATGGACCTACTGCAGGTGTAAGAACCTAATACCACTTCACACTTCAGATCAGGAACAACTCCTCGATCCAGTTGATAAGGCGCTGGAATGGCTGCCGTAGGTTCCATAATATCAAGAAGAAGAGTAACTCACAAGTCGAAACAGTTGATCACTCGTCAGAGGCTTTACAAATTCGGTACGATCCCAGTGAGGATCCATTGACGTGCCCATTGCTGATCAGGATTCAGGACACTGCCCTCGAGGATTCATACATTGACCGCGGATTTCATGAGTCAGTGCATAAGTCAGTCGGGCCAATCAAGCAAGGCAAGTCACTGATCGTTCTTTGGCAAAATGGGAAAAATGACTAAAACGACAAGAAGGAAAAAGACAGTGATCCCAAGATAACACCAACAGCGATTCATGTATTGTGCGTATGAGCACCAAGAAAGAAACCCTCCGAATCGTCCCTGCAGCCCGCATCCTGCAGGAGAAAGCCTGGAGAATCCACTACGGTCAGCGCCGAGCACCGACAGCAGCGCGTATAATTACTCTACGCACCTTTTCACGCCGCGTAAGGTAACCCTTCGCCGTAGAGATCGGACTCTGAATACGATTCGACCACCAGTTTACCCTCGGCATCGATCTTCCCCATTGTCTGGCGTATACACTTGGCGACCTCTGTATAGCGCTCCCCCTTGAACTGCGCCCTCCATCAAATGCACGGGAGTGTGGCACAAGACAACAGCAACTGTTCGACGTTTCGCAGCAATGTGACATAGCTATCGTCGGGAGGGGCATAGAGGGAGTGTCTGTAGGTAATGCAGACTTCTTCGACGGCCCAGCAGGTGGCCAACACCTGAGCGAGGGTGCCGAAGAAGTACGGGGCGTGGCGATCTTCAAAGGCCATCACCAGCTCGACGCAGCGCAGGGATAGTATGGGGGGTATTTCAGAGAGCGGATCGACGGCGTCTGAGGATCCGGTGATGTACAGAGGGAAAGAGAGTTCAGTCAGTAGATGCTGCGGGTATGGTATGTACACGAGGAAACACACCATGGCAATTGATGCGAAGGTATTGGATCGTGTGCGCCACGGTGGAAATCAGGGCTACGTTGTGTTTACTGTGCAGCATTACAGCTAGACAGCAGAGCTGCGCCGTATATATAGCAAATTGTGGATGTAATAAACTTCAGAGGTCGTCGGACCCGTCATCAAGAATCAAGGAATCGAGGTTGGATGGAAGTGGTCGACCAGCGCGCGATAAGGGCGAGGCGGATATTTTGCTAGGCTCGTGGATGAAGGTGAAGTAGAGGGATACTGTCAGGGCTGATATGAGAAGGCGTAACAACACAGCAAGAGGAATCATAATGCAGTGAACGTGTAGCTCGCGCAAATTTTGCCGGGAAATGAAGTTGATGAGAACTGAAGAGAGAGCCTGAATAAGGTCACCCCAGCCCGTTCCCTGGTGATTCTTCGAGATGTATATCCCGTTGATGATGCATCGCCGCACATTAGTGAGTTTGGTGAGCACTCGTTTGAGATTTTTGACGTCGGCAGGGGGTGTCGGTGCTGAAGGAAAGTGTATTTTCAAATTCCTAATGTACGGAATGACGTGAGGTGAGCTCTCGAGCAGAATGCACGCTGCTTGGTGGTTCATCGGGTCGCGGGTGTGACGCTCGTGTGCGCGGCCGCCTTTCAGCGTCAATGTCAATGAGTGAAGAAGGATGTGCTGGCTTGCGCCGCGGAACGTCGACGCCACGAGCGCACAAGCTTTCAGGGAGTCATTATTGTCCACCTCATGGACGATGGCGTCGATGACTTGCTACATCATGGAGGCGCAAAAGCGGGAGAGCGAAAAAAAATGCACAGCCCCTGATCATGTGGCATCACCAAACTGCCCCAAATTTCAACCAAATTTGGGCGAACGACAAAAAAAGATCCCGAAGGCTTTGAGGCGCGTAGATCAGGAGTACACCGCCGCTTGTCACGGAGGTCACTCAAATGTTTTTCATTTGACGTTCGTCGAATGTTGCCTTAGACATCATGAAAAGATCATATTGCCTATCCCCTGAGGCTTTTTTGACAGCAATATTTCTGAGATTTAGTGGCCAACATCTTAACAAGGTTCCACGGGACATTTGTTTCATCTCCGTACCAACAATTTGATGAGCACATTAAATATTTATTTTGACTCTACCTACGTACAGTAGGAAGACGGCGGCAATCAGGGTGCAAACACAAAGGATTTGCATCGGTGAATGACGACGTCCACCAGCATCCACCGCAAATCCCACCCAATTTCAGATGAAGTGCGTACCATTTATGCTCAGCCAGCTCACCTCCCACCCAGGGTCACATATAGCATCAAGGGCACATTACGAGGTGTTCGGCTGCAGGACAGAAGTGAAGGGAGGGGAAGGCTTGACACGTTGACGAGTCTTGATAGGTTTTTGCATTTGAGGCCCATTTGCTTGATGATGTTTTCAGTAGACTTGAGAGCATGCGTGTTTGATGACAGAATTTGAGATTTGGGTCGAAGTTTGGTTGAAGTGCAGCTCTGTGCGACCTTTGAAGCACCGGTATGCAGGGATTTTGAAGCACGGTGCGAGTCAAATCTTGCAGTCTTCTGAGGGGTTATCAGCCATCGTTTCAATCTGATGGTCCGGGAGATGGAAGGTCAGAGGAACGAACGGGGAGAGCAGACGCTAGCAACGAGATGGGGGAAAGCAAGGAAGACGAAATGGCATGAGCAACATGCACGTGATTGAGCATACATTGCCAAACAACGTGCACGGACCACCGACTTGTTCGCCTGCAACAATGCGTCTGCCACGCTATACCGTAGTAATATGATTAGGTAGAATTCGTAGGCTTCGCAGCATGCACACGACTCAAACCTACTTCCTCCGCTGTACTCGAGACAAAGCCATAAATCCGAGCAGTTCAGGAGTCGGTTGATTGCACTGCGTCGCGACATCAGTCAGCATCGAGGATTTGCTCGAAGACACATAATATGTAGGGAATCATATAGTATATGTCGTCCATGGCTGCCGGTAACATCCCTGTAGTTATACGGAGTCACTCAGAAACATGAGGAGAACCTTGAATAGATGTTCCACTGATATTTTCCTCAAAATGTCTTATAAATCTCTCTACGTACATAGGTCAAACATTTCATAGGATATTTTCAAGATATAGAGGCCCAATGTTTCAGAAACAAAGATCACAAATGGCGGTGTAAGGAATCGAGAGTGAGATCTAACTGACCCGATTATTTTCCTGGAATGTTTACGACCACAGCCCACCCTGGGAAATTGAACAATTGCAAATGGGAGCGACTCCGGGGTGCACATTTGATGTGCGAGAAAACTTCTCCCTTCTAAGTTGGCCAGGCGAAGAAGTGGCATGCGTCTGCATTTCTGGCGGCTTGAGTGCCGCAGACGATCCCCGTTTGATTCGGGGCCGGGCCATTTGGTGTTCGCACGGTTTTTTCTTTTTCTCCTTCTTGCTTCATTCGCGCACCTCCCTTTCATGGGTTGCATCCAGGCGAATGGTGAGGGTAGGCTCCCAGCGGAATTGTAATTAAGATATTCCACAACGCCTATCCAATGCACTATGTAAGATTTATTAGAGTATATCAACCGACTATCTATGGTTTTTATTTGGGAAGTAGCTTCTCCCCATGGCAAGCGGCGACTATTAGAAGCGCGAACGGGTCCACAAGATCTTCCATAGCAGTGTAGGGGCCAGAAGCATCTTGTCTGCCGCCAGCAAATGGCGAACATGCCAGAGCGCCGATGCAACCTCGTCATCCTGTAACGCAGTGAGAATAGGTAAATATTGTTTGCACTCGGAGCTCCTACCTGACTGGCAGCAGATAACAATTTCAGTTCAAACCAACGCGCAAGTCGGCCAGTATCCCTCGTTTCTCCCTCCATTGGCTCGCAGCCCGCGGTTGCGTAATCTAAGAGTAGCTTGAGACAATGTTATGAGAGGCGAAGAAGGAGTGTTGTGCTCACCGTGCAGTCTCGTAGAATCCCTGTAAAGAAAGGTCAAGCCAAGCGCTGAAGATGAGAAGACAGATGGCTCGCCATAGGCCTTGTGTATTGCCAGCATTCTTCTTGAAGAAGCGTGCTGAAAAGTCTCTGGGGAGTTTTTGTCCGCTAGGGTTTGTAGTGTGAAGAAGGGCGTTGAGTGCCAAGCCATTCAGCATAATCTTCCCGAAACCTTGCCTGGACAGATCGATGAGCTGGACTCGCAGATGTCGAATGAAAGATTTGAATACCCGTAAATCGGATTGAGCTTAAGATTCGCATCGCCGATGGCAACGAAATTCGAGGGCAGTGCTCCCGCGGGTGCTGAGTGGTACTGGACGTGCGACAGGGTAGCTGATTAATGTTAGTGGTATGTATATTCGATTATAAGACCCATCCCGATACGCACGGATTTTAATGTTATCAAACTGTGGGTTGCCCTTTTCACATAGGATGGAGATTGTCTCCTGAACCCACGCGGGGATGCCGAAATTTCCTCGATATCCCGATAGGAACAGGCCAACATCAGAAGCAATTCGCGGCAAGTCGGTGTTACCACAATCGCCAAATAATAGTTGCACTGTTGAATAGGCAAAAAGGTGAGTCTAGGCGGCATGAAGACGAGAGTTGCGTACTCGTATTGTTGTCCGTTTTAGCCAGAGCGACAAGAGAGTCCCCGTACTTGAAATGTTGCATGTTGATATACAGCATCTTTCCTGGCATGTCAGAAGGTATTGGAAGGATCGCTTCAAGCTCCAGAGGGACGTCAAAACACAGAGTCGCATAACGCAAGTTTCCGCTGTATGAGCAGCGAAGGTTCTCCGGAAGGGAGAATCCGGCATTCTGTAGCCATTTGAAACCTGCCTGAGTCGATCCGGTGCAGTCTGGGAGATTAATTGGGATCAGAACGTGAATCGTAACGGCCAAAACAACGTACCCGCGACGATTGCAACATCATTGAGAGAGACCTGTGTGCCGTCGAGCTTGCGAACAACGACGGACTGGATAGAAGTCATCTCGGCCGAGGGCTCGACACCCCGTACGGTTCCAGCCAAAAGGGTGATATTCGTGGCCGTTGGATGCTGTACAAGGAGCCTATGTAGCACTTTCTGGGCGCCAGATCGCCGCATTACCAGAGTATCGGGAAGGCGGCCAAGTGGGTAGTCTTTGAACGGACTGGGCAGCAGGACCCCCGAGTAGTGTGCCTGCCAGTCGGCGGGCACTAGGCTAGAAACATTTGTGGGCTGAGCACTCGGCGCGGACTCTATTTCTTCTACACTTACTGACCACCGGCAGCCTTAAATTCAGTGTCGAAATCAGGCCAAAGTCGTCTGGCGCCGTTTACAAACAGACTTAGGAACGCTAGAGAATGAGTGTATGTTTATAACTTGATTCTCTTGCACGAAAGTTGGCTCACCGTGAACAGCATTGTATTGCATGATCCTAGTCTTGGGCCTTTCCGCATCCTCGATCTCCGGATCAACAAGCACGACCCGCTCGAAGTGGTCGGCAAGTATACGAGCGGTCACAGTTCCTGCGATACTTTATTGGGGGATTATTAAACGGTGCACTGAAACGAGCTGTAGCGAGGGCGAACCTTCCTCCACAGACAATCGCTGATCCAGGGAATTTCTGTTTCCTGGGCTGACCCAGTATCTCGAGCTCCTTCATCCATCCAGCACGGGATTTGCAGAATTGTTGCCATAAAATGCCGAGCGTGAATAAGACGCAGCCGCCGACAGTAAGCGAGAGTGAAAGGGTTGACATGTTTACCATTCCAGTGACAAGGCTGCTGGGTCCTGTCGTTTATAAGTACGGTTGTGTTAACCCCCTCAAGAACCATACGATATTTTTTACGAGAGTGACGACCTGGACGTCAACCTCACGGCTGCCTCCAGGCTCTTGTTAATTTCAATCCTGCAGCGATCCAGATCTGCCGTGCGAGTCGGGCCCAGGGACACCGCGGGCAAACATCAAGGCAGGCAAACTTTGCCTGCCTGACAGGCAGCTGACACCCCGTAGGTCAGGCAGCTGTCGCGGCAGTGAACGAGGCAGTATCGTGGATATGCCTCGATCATATGATATGATTAGATAGGTCAGAGTAAATTAAATCCCAAAATATCCTTATCACATCAGTCCGGAGAAGTGCGACAGCAGTATGGGAGCCACCATTTATTTAAACCAATAATTTTTTTCAATACTTGTGTCTCGCAGACCCACTTGAGGCGTACTCTATTGTATACCCACTCCTCATTCTGCAGGAAGTTAGTAGGGGTAAATGGTGCTTGCTAGCACACAATTTTACAGCCTGAGGCTTTCGTAACAGCAGGATGATTCCAGTGTGTTTGAGTACTGCTGGAAGATCTATCGGTGGTGCCCATCCTCACAATTCACTCTTGGAGGGTGCATATAAAATATAGAAATACCAGTGCAGCAAATGTTGTTATCTTATCTGATGGATCGAGCCTTATCGCGTATCTATCTTAATCTAATCCTGCCTCGCTGTATGGGAGGCATCATGATGTGATCAGGGCAGCTGCAATTTACCGCCTTGCAGTTGCCTGTCAGGCAGGCAAAATTTGCCTGCCTTGATCTTTGCCCGCAGTGGGAAGACGGAGACATACGTAGTTGGTCATCAGCGGGTTAACATTTTGAGACAGTAGGATCGCTCAGTCGCACCTTTATAATGATTGCTCCAGTAAATTGGGCAAAAGTCAAAAGCCCGAGATCCAAATTTAAATCGACTGAGGGATTTTTGGATCCGAGCATGACCGAGGCCGAGGCAAGGATTCCAGTGACTCGGCCATAGGCATCGGATGCTTATGTCGGCGTTTTTTTTAGTAACACAGGAGACACCGGCGCTGGAAAATTCGTCAAAGAATTTGTAGACCATGTGTAAGGGGAGACGTAATCGGACGACAATAGATGTTGGGGATGAGAATAGATTCCAGTACTTGACATACCATGTCTCGACACAAAGAACAGATATCCGATGTGCCGGGAATGAAATGCGCATTCCAACGCCTAAACCAACCCAGTAGTCTTGATGAACTTCAGCTGAAATGCACGGTGGCGATGGATAGATGTATGCACTCACTATACCGCGACCATGCATGGATACAATTAAGGGAAATGATGTGTAGGATGGAACAAAGAGTACGGCACAGCCGCATGGCGCCGATTCGGTCCGTTATCGAGCGGCGCCCCCGGAACCAGTGGCGGTAGATATTGACATTCCGAGAGGTACCGCACCTCGTGATGGAAGCTGAGAAGCCGGATACGCAGTTCCCCTTCGTTGACGGTCTTCTCGGAACGCATGACGGCGGAGCCTGTGGGCGGTGTGAGAAAAGGGGACGACGCTGGTGACGGTGCAGATGCGTGCGGGGAACGCCAGATTGAGAAAGAAAGGTTGTTCGATGTCGTGGATGAGCGGCGGAGGGAATCTAGATTCCGACTTGTGTACGAGAAGTTCTCTGCTGTAGCAGGAAGAGAGAAGTCGTCACAACCGTCACGCCGCTATGCGACACCGGTCTTGTCGGACTCCCCTAGGGACCGGCACGGATGAGCCTTATCCGGATGACATCCGTGATTATTCGTTTCTTTAATTATAACGAAATGGACGGCTTTCGTTGTGCACTTTTTGGTTCCATCCCCTTCTGGATTATCCCTTTCTCGTAACTCTGCTCGCTCTTGCTCCTCGACGTCAAATGTCCCGCGCTGGAATCGTAATTCAAACCCACAGCCTGATCATGAATAAATCCGGGGATCAACCAGCTGAGCCACACTCACACTCACACTCGTCGTGATATCGACCCAGGGCGGGTGAGCAGAGCTGTCCTTGTGCATATATACATTTCACCTGAGTCTTTGAAGGGTCTACCTCCCAGTAGACATGATATTCCCACTCGAATCTGTCCTCCGCACCCTGCGCAACCTCGAGCACCTGCACCTGCGCATCTCCGCCTGGAGCCCCCGCCACCTCATCATCTTCGCCACCCTCGCGCTCCCCAACCTGCGCACATTCTTTGCATCCACACCGGCCTCTTCCCGCCCCTCCTCTCGTCCTTTCTTAACCGCCACACCGCACTCACGCACCTCGACCCCATCCGCCCCTGGCAGGCGCTCGACGTGCCGCGCGTCTCGCTCCTCCACTTCCCGCGCCTGTGCGTCTTCCGCGGGTGCAGTGTGTATGCGCGCGCTCTGATAGTACACCACCGCACGCTTGAGCGCGTCGAGCTCTGGGACGCGCCGCCGCTAACGGACCTGCCCGCGCTCTTCGCTGTCCTTACGGACGCGACCACTCCAAACACACCGTTCACGTTCATGTTCCGCAAATATCCGTATTCGCGCCTCTCGCGCAGTTCCTGCCCAACACCGTCGCGCTCACCGCATTTCGGTGCAGAAATCCATCCAGGACATCGCCGAGGCCTTCGCATCCCTCCACGGTCTCGCGTTCTTCGACTTTGACAGCACTTTGACAGCCAGAGCATCGCTGAGGGCACCATGTAGCAACAGGGCCACGCACTCGGCGCGCTCACCTTGTGGAGCGCGATGTGCCCGACGCTCGTTAGTAGCCGTCTACACGGCCGGAGCTGGGCGCGCCGAAGCGGGAAGTGGGTTCTCGCTGATTGATGTAGTCTCTTTATTTGAGATGTAGAAGTTGGATTTTGTATTCGTAGTAGCACGCCTCTGGTGCGTGAGTGGCAAAAGTATGTATCCTTTATTCTATATCCTAGTCTGCTACACACGGAGCATTTGTCTTTGGCACGGGGGATTGTTTCTTGGTATATTATAGGTTTGGTAAGATGCTGGCGGTACCAATCCAGTATAATAAGGCTCCGTGGCGGGTGGTCCGCGGCTGCAGTTCATGAAATAAGCCTCCTGTTCGAATCAGATCGGAGCCTTATGGTCAGCATGCGTGTTTTTTTCTGCTGGCCACCTGTAACATTTTTTGTTTGTTTCGTGCCCACCGCCGCAAGTACAGCATGTATAGTGGGGCTAATTCACCCTGATATGGCTCCGTGGCGGGTTGTCCGCGTCTGCACGCACTGTGTATTGTTTGAAGAAATTTCGTAGAAGCTGCCTGTTCGAATCAGGCCGGAGCCGTGGAAAGTCTTGCAGAAACGCATTTTTCAGCAGGGCCGCCGATCGCAAATTTCTTTTGACACAATGCCAACTTCGAAGGTACTTTCGCCAAGGGCAAATTATCCGTTATACAGTATGGCTCCGTGGCGGGTGGTCCGTGTCTGCAGTTTATGTTGTAAGCGACAATAAATTTGCAGAAGCTGCCTGTTCGAATCAGACTGGAGCCATGATTTGTCTCGAGAAAAGCATTTTTTAGCAGGGTCGCCGGTCGCGGATTTTTTGGCACAATGCCAACCAGCTTCGAAAGTACTTCAATAGGGAGCAAATTATCTGTGATATGGCTCCGTGGCGGGTGGTCCGCGTCTGCACTTCATTCCCGTGCATTAGGGCATTTCGCAGAAGATGCCTGTTCGAATCAGGCCGAAGCCTTGGATTGCAAGAAGAAAGGGGTTTTTTTTGACGGCCTGGTAGATATTCATTTTTGTACCCACCAGTACAAGTACAGCATGTGTACTAATACCAAGTCACCCTGATATGGCTCCGTGGTGAGTAGTCCGCGTCTGCACTTCATAAAAGGTAGTCCAGAGGATTTTGCAGAAGATGCCTGTTCGAATCAGGCCGGAGCCGTCGTTCGTCTCAAGAAGAGCATTTTTTAGCAGGGCCGCCGGTCAGATTTTTTTTTGGCATAATGCCAGCTTCGAAAGTGCTTCAATAGGGAGCAAATTATCCGTGGTACGACTCCGTGGCGGGTGGTCCGCGTCTGTACCTCATGTGGTTTTAACCTTCAGATACTGCAGAAGGCGCCTGTTCGAATCAGGCCGGAATCCTGGTGTAAAGATAGATTTTTTGACTGCCTAGCAGATTTATTTTTTGGTACGCACCAGCGCAAGTACAGCATGTGTACTGCCTGATATGGCTCCGTGGCAGGTGGTCCGCGTCTGCACTCATTAAGTAAATTCCCTCAACGCAAGATTTTGCAGAGGGTGTCTGTTCGAATCAGGCCGGAGCCGTGGACGCCCAGAAATCAGCTTTTTGACGGCATGGCAGAGATTTATGGTTTAAACCCAAGACCGCAAGTACAGCATGTGTACTGGGGTTAATTCACCCAGAGATGGCTTCGTAGCGGGTGGACCGTATCTGCAGTTCATACTGTATACGCCGATGAGTTTGCAGAAGCTGCCTGTTCGGATCAGGCCGGAGCCGTGACGCGATGCGACACATGCTTTTTCCCCCTTTTCCAGTTGTCAGGCGCGGATTATTACAGGAATTATTTTGGCACACTGAGAACCGGTCTCCGAGGGTAAAGCATGCATGTTGCTCTGTGGCGTTTTGTGACTGCCTGGCAAAGCTTTATTTTTATACCCAACACCGCAAATACAGCATTTATACTAGTACCAAAAAAACCCTGATATGGCTCGGTAGCGGGTGGTCTGCGTCTGCAGTTCATTCATGTGAAATATAGGGCATTTCGCAGAAGATGCCTGTTCGATTCGGGCCGGAGCCTTGAAGCGATGGGCGACGCATGATTTTTTCCCCAGGCCAGCCGGTCCCGGTTTTTGCGGCCGGGAATTGTCCTTCAATATATCTGCTGAGGGTAGGAGGGTAAACCTGGTGTGGGTCCGTGGCGGGTGGTCCGCGTCTGCACTCAATTCGGTTTCGTTAGGGTATTTTGCAGAAGATGCCTGTTCGAATCAGGCTGGAGCCTTGGGCCACGTATCGGCAACGATTTATTTGCCTGGTATAAGCTTATTTTTGATACCCACTACCGCAGGCCCAGGTACTGTATTATTTCAATCAATTCGACCATCACGCATCACGCACCCCTTGGTCGGTGTCGAAGTTTGGTACAGTGTCCCGCGTCATGCCCCCCGGTGGTCGAATGAACAATATGTCATGCAGGGTGCAAAATCACGCAAAATCGCCTGCACGGCACATTAAATTGAAAATTTTCGTTTCTGTGGTCGGAATTTTTGTTTATGTCACGCGAATTTTCGGCGCTGATCGAATGGTCGAATTGGTATTTTGGGTCACGCGTCACGCCCCTGGTTGAATTGAATGAAATAATACAGTAAGTACAGCATGTTATTGGGATATGGGCACTCAGGCACATGACCGAGGTCGAGTATGACTCGCCCAAGTCTACGACTCATCGTGAATCAGTCAGAGTCAGTCAGAATATTGGAGAACAGTCTGGAATAATATGGAACCTTTTAGTTATGACTCATATGGACCCAGACATTTGTATAAATACAGTAGCTACCGAGGGAGAATCCTCATGAGCTTGTAACCCCCAGCTTCACCGTCATCGTGTAAATCTTATATTGATTGAACCGAATACTGTGTAAACATAAGGATTGAATTCCTTGAAGCAGAAACTCCAACACATGTATATTGGTACCAATTATCCCTGATATGGCTCCATGGCGGGTGGACCGCGTCTGCAACTCATAATTGATGATGGGTAGATTTCAATGCAGAGGCTGCCTGTTCGAATCAGGCCGGAGCCGTAGTTTCATTTAAGAAAGGCATTTTTTAGCACTTTGGCACAATGCCAGCTTCCAAGGTGCTTCAATAGGGAGCAAATTATCCGTGGTATGGCTCCATTGCAGGTGGCCCGTGTCTACAGTTCTTAAATGGTGTCCAGGGGATTTTGCAGAATGTGTCTGTTCGAATCAGGCTGGAGCCTTGGGGTGGCGTAATGAGGTTTTTGCCTGGTACAGGTTCATTCTTTATACCCCAAGTACAGATTGTATACTGGGGCTAATTCAACCTGATATGGCTCTGGTGGATGGTCCGCGTCTGCACTCTATTAGGAAGCACTCACTCATTCCACAGAAACTGCCTGTTCGAATCAGGCCCGCGCCGTGCGTCAATGGGAAGTCTTTTTTTTGAAGCAAGAATTAACGCAAGATGTAGACATATGAAAATCTACAACTGCACACTCCCTCAAACCAACAAAGCCCAATCACACTTCCCGTAACATTCACATCCTTGAGCAGATACAGAAACACTTCTGCCACATCCTCCACCGGGCCCATCCTCCCCGTCGGCATGTTCTTCTCAAACTCTCTCTTCATGCCTTGCTTCTATTCCACCGGCAGGGTGTCCCACAGCTCCGTATCCACTGCACCGAGTGCAAGGCAATTGTCCTTGATCGGCTTGAGGTTGAGCGCCATGCTAAATTGCCCCGTGGCGAACGAGCCGTGATGGTGAACGACGAGTCAGGCAACTTAGGCAGGTGCGGCCTCACAGGCACAGATGAGCAGGGCGTAGAAGCACACCATGCCGCCTTGCGTGATCTTGGGGACCGTCACGTCAGGCAGCAGCAGGGTGGCCGGCATTGTAGACGGCGTGGTTGAGTGCAAGCACAACGGTGTTGGGGGTGTGGTGATGCTGGCCTCGAGTGTTGCTTCGGTGCTGGGTTCGTAGGTGGCAGAGAGGTGGGCGGCGGGGGGCTTGGCAGTGGCAGTGGGGGGGCGCATCGGGTTGGGTGATGAGGTGGTGACGCGAGTGTCGTGCTCAAGGCAGGCTTCAGCGACACGGTAACTGATGCTGGAGCTGCCACTAATGATGAGGACGTGTTTGTTGACGAGCTTGGAGGTGTACTATTTGCGTTGGTCGGTCACAGCTGTTGATCAAACTTGAGGCAAATCCGTTCACCTTTTATATATAGCAGGTTGAGTTGACACATCAGGATGGCACAGGGCCGAGAGTCAGCAGAAATCATCCAGCAGAAGTCATCTTCGTCACCAGCCGATGATTGTCGCATATCGGTTCCCCACTCCAGTTCCTGACTCCCAGATATTGGGTGCCTGGTTAAGCTGCAGCTTGGTAAGGCTTACGAATGGTCTTAGTGCTGGCCAAAAATACGATACAGTCAGATATATTTTGGATATACCCAAAAAATATGAATACAATATGGTCTTGTGCCTCACCTCCAGATATGAATACTCCATGATATGATATGATATGATACAGGATTGGGTGTATTCAAATATATCTAGATACAGTCTTGGAGTTTTCATCTATGTCCTTGCTGGAATACCTGCCGGTGGATCAAGCTGCTGTATAGCAACAGACTTTTAAGACCGAGCACAGGACCCCTGATTATCTCATGGAGGCTCAGGCCAGGTTGAAAAGTGTTTTTCTCCATGACGGACCTAGCTGATGGTGATGGAATCACTCAAAAGTTACATAAGATATATTGAACAGGGAACGAAGTGGACTATGTGCTTGTCTCCATCGTGCACATGACACAGTCCGGCTTCCTCCAGTCCCTCAAGCACATGAACGTGATGCTGAACCATGCATGGAAGGGCATGGTCCTTGTCGAATGCTGCATTCCTGCATGGCGCCAGGGGTCCGACACTCCTCGGGCAGTTCGCCTGCCACTGGGGGCACAAGACATGGGTTGATTGGCAGCTGGTCACAGAGAGGAAGGCAAATTTACCGGGCGTGCACGGAATTCTGCCAGTGCATGTATCTGTTGTGGGACAGGATGAGGATGCTCGGTGCCTGGTGGTGGTTGTGTCCACCAGCATGCCTCAAGTACCAGCGAGGTCGTCACGTGCACAGCACTGCATGACCATGTGGATGTGGAGTTTCCCGCTTTGCCGATGCGTGCTCTGTCGTCCCGCACAGAAGTCTTGGGGGTGTGGACGAGGGGCTCCTCACAGCTGGAAACGTGCCCAGTGCATCATGTTCTGCACATTGTGTCTGGGCCCGCAAGTGTTCGACTGCCGGTGAAGGCTGTGGCAGGAGGAGCTAATGAAGGAAGATCAAATGTGCGCAAGAATAAAAAACAGGACCCTGGTAGTACCTAGTTTTCCTTCGTTGGGGCAATAAATGGACGAACTCAATTAACGATAAAATGTATGTACTGTAGTGTTTCGACCAAGTGTTCATATCACGCATCACAGAGGGTCGTGAACTGAACACTTTGGTAGCCATACCCGTCACGGAGGCTCAATGAACACCTATCCTGGCGAAGTCCATGAAGCACCCAAATTACATTTTTAACTTGAAGCTATGAAACATTTGATAAACAATCTGCAAAACTCAAACTAGTGCAGAGTCGGAGCAGGGGGAAAAAAAAAAAAAACACCAGAATCAATGCTCTTCCCATTGCAACGTCATGCGGCGATCTTCTGACACTTTCCCCAGCCTAAAGTAAGAAACGTCTTCCTCCACATCAAACATTTCGACGTTACCAGCCCACATGAGGCTGCCGTCGTCTGCTACTGTGAAGGGACCTTATTGGTAAGAATGAACACTTGGGGACTGCATCACAATCATGCCCCGGTTTTGAACACTTGGTATAGTGAACACTTGGCATCACGCGTCACAGGCTGTGAACACTTGGTCGAAACACTACAGTATTCATAGTGGGTGTGTCAAGTATTCTCTGATGTCCTGCTTGGAATGAATTCAAGTGAGTGCTATCCTGAGGAATTCCAAGCCTTGAAAACCGTAGGGAGTGCTTCTAACAAATAATTGAGGTCTGAAACCAATAATGATTAAACAGGCCACGGCTCATGCATGAATGGAACCGCGCATACATGCAGTTTTGAGTGTGTAGATATTAAACTTGAGTGAATGGTAGTACTTAGCAAACTTCATAGAGATGAGTCCCAGTCTCCCTTGCTCCTTGCTTCAATTTCCCAATCCCGCTGTTATGAATCGCTGCGAACTTGTCACGTCTATCACGCTGATCTAAGTAGTAGATGATCACATGCAAAGCTGAATGATCGCCGACTTGAATTCCAATCAACTTCCTTGCACAGAAACTTCCAGTGAAAGCCACATTCATTGTTCAATTTGACAGAATCGTTGACTGCATCCACCACTTTTTTTGGGTGGGAGTCCATATACTGCGGTATTTGTTATTTACGATGGGGACTACATACTAATTTTTCAACTGAGCTCCGTCCTGTTTCCAACAATAAGAAATCTGGATGTTAGACGCAAATCCTCATCTAGCCCGGAAACAAGAGGAATGCATGTGAAGTCGGAAAGATGTGCATGTTTTTTGGTAAGTACTATGGACCTGAAGGTATAAGAACCCAATACCACTTCACACTTCAGATCAGGAACAACTCCTCAATCCAGTTAGTAAGGCGCTGCAATTGGCTGCCGTAGATTCCATAATATCAAGGAGGAGAGTAACTCACAAGTCGAAATAGTTGATCACTCGTCAGAGGCTGTATAAATTCGGTACGATCCCAGTGAGGATCCATTGACATGCCCATGCTGATCAGGATTCGCTGCACCCTCGAGGATTCGTACATTGACTGCGGACTTCATGAGTCAGTGCATGAATCAATCAGGCCAATGAAGCGAGGCAAGCCACTGATCATGCTTTGGAAAAATGGCGAAAAATGACTAAAACTACAACAAGGAAAAAGACAGTGATCCCAAGATAACACCAACAGCGATTCATGTATTGTGCGTATGTGCACCAAGAAAGAAACCAGTCCTCCGAAGCATCCCCCCAGCCCACATCCTGCAGGAGAAAGCCTGGAGAATCCACTACAGTCAGCGCCGAACACTGACAGCAGTGTGTATAATTACTCTGCACACCTTTTCACGCCATGTAAGGTAACCCTTCGCCATAGAGATCAGACTCTGAATATGATTTGACCACCAGTTTACCCTCGGCGTCAATCTTCCCCATTGTCTAATGTATACACTTGGCGACCTCTGTATAGCACTCCCCCTTGAACTGCGCCCTCCATTGAATGCACGGGAGTGTGGCACAAGACAACAGCAACTGTCCAACATTTCGCAGCAATGTGACATAGCTATCGTCAGGAGGGGCATACAGGGAGTGTCTGTAGGTAATGAAGACTTCTTTGACGGCCCAGCAGGTGGCCAACACCTGAGCGAGGGTACCGAAGAAGTACGGGGCGTGGGGATCTTCAAAGGCCATCACCAGCTCGATGCAGCGCAGGGATGGTATGGGCAGTATTGTGGAGAGCGGATTGACGGCGTCTGAGAATCCAGTGATTTACAGAGGGAAAGAGAGTTCAGTCAATAGATGCTGCAGGTATGGTATGGCGAGGAAACACACCATGGCAATTGATGCGAAGGTATTGGATTGTGTGCACCACGGTGGAAATCAGGGCTACATTGTGTTTACTGTACAGCATTATAGCTAGACGGTGGAGCTGCACTGTATGTATAGCAAATTGTGGAGGTGATAAAACTTCACAGAGGTCGTTGGACCCGTTGATAAGCCTTGCAAATAACCACTAGTGGAACACACTATTTTTGCACCTTTCAGTTGTGTTTGCAATGTATATTATCTTATATCCAGGACTAGTACCAAGACTCAGAGGTAGCTGTTTGGGCCAAGATCACAGAGTAATGGGTCATCGAGGGGGTAATACGTCAAGGTGACTGGCTGCACTCGCCCAGAAACGTGTAAGGGTTTGTGTAGTCCGCTAAACATCATGAGTAACTTCATATTCAATTGGGTTATGTTGGGTATAAGCCCAAGTAACGAATTGGGTTGAATTGCAATACCGTTGTGATGCATTAGGGTTGTAGAGATGTGGACATCAGATCAGACGACGACCTAGAACACCGGTCGGACATTATTTCGGACTATACCCAACTATACCCAACGGGCTCAACTATATCCATAGTTGCCGGTGAGACGGCGGGTCTGTGCCTAGGTGTGTAAACCAGCTATTTTGTCACTCCTAGGAACATCTATAAGGGAACAGTCACCTTTCCTAGGAACCCTGCTCGGTGATATACAATTAGAGTCAGGGTGAGCTCCGAGCTGCTGATTGAGTGTTAAGGATACAAGAGGTCTTGAATAGTATATGTTCATGGGATTCTTGGCTCTTCCCAAATGGGAGTTGGGATCGCTGTCATATACTAGGAAGCACCGTCTGATTCAGTCCATAACCTATATGTAGGGGCGGATTGTGTGGCAAAGTTAGACACCATACCAAGGAGATATGCCAAAGCCCAAGGCAGACAACAAGGATTATATCCGGAAACAACCCAAAAGACTGCACAGTTGAGGTTTATGGCATGGCATTGGCCCTAAACAGGATAATTATCCTTCCTAGGGGACACTGTACACACAGATAGCTGTAGGCCTAGGATGGTCAACCATCCTAGGAGCAGTAATTACTATTACGACTAGGTGGTGCACCCTACCTAGGGTCACTTCAAGCAGAGTACAAACCACCAGGCTTAAACTCACGGGACCTGGCTATAGGTCTAGAACACATGTGACACACGCATCGTGTTGCGAAGGCACATACAAAGACAAAGCAACCGTATTTAGAATACATATGGAAGCTGGCTAAGAGAGAGATATACCCAAGCATGTTGCGTGGCTAGTCGGCACCAAGGCATGGCTGAGCACCAACGAGATGACACAAGGCTTGGTTTTACCAACCAAGCCGCACCAAAATGTCCTCACAGCGGCATACGCGTCGGTGCGATCATCCCTAGGATAAATCAAATATACCCAATATGACTCCTAGGAGTCATTGCGATGACTGTTTCGGCAGTTTCAGCTACGAATCATGGTGGCACAGCCAGCCGTCTTTCCGAATTTCCAATACTCCCTACTCAGTTACTCATTTCGTATTATTTCTGTTTACTCATATCTCACTGTCATGTATTCTCAAAGTAGTATAAAACCCCAGCTAGATCCTGCGGTTCAGGAGCATATCACGCCCCAGTATTGCCTAGACTTTGGTCGCAGCATTGCTTGTCAAGGCATTGGTAGACTCTTGGATTGGCCGCAGAGATTTGTTGATATAAAACATCTCATCCCTTCTGTACCTGTTCAATATAAGACCTTTGATTGTTGGCTACCTTCGAAATCTTTAAGTACCAAGTTCGCTTGTAACTGCAGCTGCTAGTGCAAAGGTACCTCGGTCTGTATACCTCGGTCTGCTGTTGGAATCGTACGAATTGGTGCGGTCGCAGTACCCTAAAGGTACCTTGGTTTGTATACCAAGGTCTATTGTTGGAATCATACAAATTGGTGCGGTCGCAGTACAAAGGTACCTCAGTGCCTGAGAGCCGAGGTCTATTGTTGGCATTCTACGAATTGGTAGCATCGCAATACCGTCTAAAAGGTACCTGTCGTTTGTACACACAGGTCGTCTGTTGGAACTCCATGAATCGGTGTGGTTGCAGTCCCCTATACCCACTCTTAGTGATCGCAGTAGCATCCTAGGAAGTAAAAGCCGTTCCTAGGAACACATAAAACCCATATAAACCCCATTGCTTTGGTAACTTGGTAGCCCATTTCAGTTGTTTATCAACTATCGTTGCCTCCCACAAGTCCTAGACAGACTCTGAAGTTCAATTCGTCCAAATATCAATAAGTGTTGGTTCAATCTTAGTCGTATACTGCGGCGTAGACCTGAGCTCAAGTCCGCACTGTGTGTTGTGTGTGTTGGTTGGTTGGTTTGGTGTTTTGCATCACTCTATATTAGTCCTAGCATAGGCCGCACTCGAGTGCACCATTTCACCAGCCTGATCAGAGATTCCCAAAGGGTCAGACTAGACTTCTACCAAGAACCCAATTATGGATATAAGCCGTGAGGGGTATCGTTTGAAAGCTGCGACACTATACTACATGGTATAGGGATGCTAGCTGGAGGGGAACAAACAAGGAGTGCAGGATATAGGAATCAATCCTGTATCTGATGTCAGTTTTGGTGGATTGGAAATAAGCTCAGTGCTGACTGAGCTTGTGGCCTTTCAGCTGATTGCTGACTGAGGTTCTGTCTTGGTGGATGACTGTAATATGGCGTGCTCAAGACTTGCAGCCAATGGCACTGACTGGATTCACTATACCAGATACATATCCGACGGATACACGGCTGTTGGACTCATATTTTCTTACTACCATATAGAAGGGTGTGGCATCTCAAAATCTTACTTTATTGGATGTATATTTGAATCGGAATTATATGGGATACTGGAACACTGCCTTGGACGTCGGAATTGCTATTTGGATTATATCCACACACACCACAAATCCCACAGAGTTTTAAACTCACCACACGCTCTGGGTATTGTGCCTACCATCTTCGGACACTCAACCTTGCCTTGGCTTTTGCCCTGTCGCTGTGAAGCATTATAATATCTACCGTTTTGGATATATTGCTTTGCACAAGCAAGCAATATCTCCGCAACACAGTACTCTAAACACTTTCTCCTACCCAAAACCTCTCCCTTCAACCTTTTAAAGGCTCTGAAGCAGGGACTGACACTTGTCGGTTTCTACTGGGAATCTTACATCTTATATCTTGCGCTTTGTTGGTCGCTTGCATAGGCTTTTGCTTATATCCACGAACTTTGTGTTTGGGTATAAACATTTCGAGTTTCCCTACTAGTTTACGAGCACACAAATCACTGTCATCAAGAATCAAGGAATTGAGGTTGGATGGAAGTGGTCAACCAGCCCACGATAAGGGTGAGGCAGATATTTTGCTAGGGCGCTTATGAGGCTTGTGGATGAAGGTGAAGTAGAGGGATACCGTCGGGGCTGATGTGAGAAGGCGTAACAACACGGCAAGAGGAATCATAATGCAGTGAACATGTAGCTCGCACAAATTCTGCCAGGAAATGAAGTTGATGAGAACTGAAGAGAGAGCCTGAATAAGGTCACCCCAGCCCGTTCCCTGGTGATTCTTCAAGATGTATATCCTGTTGATGATGCATCGTCACACATGAGTGAGTTTGGTGAGCACTTGTTTGAGATTTTTGACGTCGGCAGGGGTGTCGGTGCTGAAGGAAAGTGTATTTTCAAATTCCTAATATACGGAATGATGTGAGGTGAGCTCTCGAGCAGAGTGCACGCTGCTTGGTGATTCATCGGGTCGCAGGTGTAATGATCGTGTGCACAGCTGCCTTTTAGTATCAATGAGTGAAGAAGGATGTGCTGGCTTCCACCACGGAATGTTGACGCCACGAGCACACAAGCTTTCAGAGAGTCATTATCGTCCACCTCATGGATGATGGCATTGATGACTTCCTGGATCATGGAGACACAAGTGGGAGAGCGGAGAAAGAAAATTCACAGTCCCCGATCATCTGGCATCACCAAACTGCGCCAAACTTGAGCGAACAATAAAAAGATCCTGAAGCCTTTGAGGCATGTAGATCAGGAGTAAGGTGCCGAGAGTGAGATCTAACTGCCCCAATTATTCTCCTGGAATGTTTACAACCACAGCCCACCCTGGGAAATTGAACAGTTGCAAATGGGAGTGACTCCGGGCTGCACATTTGATGTGCGAGAAAACTTCTCCCTTCTAAGTTGGCCAGGCGAGGAAGTGGCATGTGTTTGGATTTCTTGCGGCTTGACTGCCGCAGATGATCCTCATTTGATTCGGTGTGGTAGGGTTGGATGGCCGGGACGTGGAAACAGTTTCGCATCCTACATTTACCTTTATTATACATTTACCCCTATCTTACCTTACATCATTTGTGTGTATTGTAAATACGTACCCACAATCACCTTTTACCCATATACCACCATCTCGTGTCCCGTGCAAAGCTACGTGCCCAGAGGCTGCAGCAGAGCACCAAAACATACCAGTGGGCTAGTTTAGGCACCAATATCGCTATATCACGCTGTCTCTTCCTCCTCTCATCTCACGCCACTTTTACACGCCATCGACAGTCTTTTTCTCCCATTTCCTGCTCTACCCCTCGGGACCTCATTCCTAATTCTACTTCCAAAATCCACTCTATCTTTATCGGATCACCGACCCTCTTCAAGAACCTACGTCCCAGGCAACTCCCTCTTTCACATCGGGGCCGGGCGATTTGGTGTTCGCACGGTTTTTCCTTTTTCTCGTTCTTGCTTTATTTGCGCACCTCCATTTCATGGGTTGCATCCACGCGAATGGTGAGGGTAGGCTCCCAGTGGAATGAAAATTAAAATATTCCACAACGCCTATCCAATGCACTATGTAAGATTTATTAGTGTATCAACCGACTATCTATTGGGAAGTAGCTTCTCCCCATGGCAAGCGGCGACTATTAGAAGCGCGAACGGGTCCACAAGATCTTCCATAGCAGTGTGGGGGCCAGAAGCATCTTGTCTGCCGCCAGCAAATGGCGAACATGCCAGAGCGCCGATGCAACCTCGTCATCCTATAACGCAGTGAGAATAGGTAGATATTGTTTGCACTCGGAGCTCCTACCTGACTGGCAGCAGATAACAATTTCAGTTCAAACCAACGCGCAAGTCGGCCAGTATCCCTCGTTTCTCCCTCCATTGGCTCGCAGCCCGCGGTTGCGTAATCTAAGAGTAGCTTGAGACAATGTTATGAGAGGTGAAGAAGGAACGTTGTGCTCACCGTGCATTCTCGTAGAATCCCTGTAAAGAAAGGTCAAGCCAAACGCTGGAGATGAGAAGACAGATGGCTCGCCATAGGCCTTGTGTATTGCCAGCATTCTTCTTGAAGAAGCGTGCTGAAAAGTCTCTGGGGAGTTTTTGTCCGCTAGGGTTTGTAGTGTGAAGAAGGGCGTTGAGTGCCAAGCCATTCAGCAGAATCTTCGCGAAACCTTGCCTGGACAGATCGATGAGCTGGACTCGCAGATGTCGAATGAAAGATTTTGAATACCCGTAAATCGGATTGAGCTTAAGATTCGCATCGCCGATGGCAACGAAATTCGAGGGCAGTGCCCCCGCAGGTGCTGAGTGGTACTGGACGTGCGACAGGGTAGCTGATTGATGTTAGTGGCATATTCGATTATAAGACCCATCCCGATACGCACGGATTTTAATGTTATCAAACTCTGGGTTGCCCTTTTCACATAGGATGGAGATTGTCTCCTGAACCCACGCGGGGATGCCGAAAGATCCTCGATATCCCGATAGGAACGGACCAACGTCAGAAGCAATTCGCGGCAAATCGGTGTTACCACAATCGCCAAATAATAGTTGCACTGTTGAATAGGCAAAAAGGTGAGTCTGGGCGGCATGAAGACGAGAGTTGCGTACTCGTATTGTTGTCCGTTTTAACCAGAGCGATAAGAGAGTCCCCGTACTTGAAATGTTGGATGTCGGTATACAGCACCTTTCCGGTCATGTCAGAAGGTACTGGAAGGATCGCTTCAAGCTCCGGAGGGACGTCAAAACACAGACTCGCATAACGCAAGTTTCCGCTGTATGAGCAGCGAAGGTTCTTCGGAAGGGAGAATCCGGCATTCTGCAGCCATTTGAAACCTGCCTGAGTCGATCCGGTGCAGTCTGGGAGATTAATTGGGATCAGAACGTGAATCGTAACGGCCAAAACAACGTACCCGCGACGATTGCAACATCATTGAGAGAGACCTGTGTGCCGTCGAGCTTGCGAACAACGACGGACTGGATAGAAGTCATCTCGGCCGAGGGCTCGACACCCCGTACGGTTCCAGCCAAAAGGGTGATATTCGCGGCCGTTGGATGCTGTACAAGGAGCCTATGTAGCACTTTCTGGGCGCCAGATCGCCGCATTACCAGAGTATCGGGAAGGCGGCCAAGTGGGTAGTCTTTGAACGGACTGGGCAGCAGGACCCCCGAGTAGTGTGCCTGCCAGTCGGCGGGCACTAGGCTAGAAACATTTGTGGGCTGAGCACTCGGCGCGGACTCTATTTCCTCTACACTTACTGACCACCGGCAGCCTTAAATTCAGTGTCGAAATCTGGCCAAAGTCGTCTGGCGCCGTTTACAAACAGACTTAGGAACGCTAGAGAATGAGTGTATGTTTATAACTTGATTCTCTTGCACGAAAGTTGGCTCACCGTGAACAGCATTGTATTGCATGATCCTAGTCTTGGGCCTTTCCGCATCCTCGATCTCCGGATCAACAAGCACGACCCGCTCGAAGTGGTCGGCAAGTATACGAGCGGTCACAGTTCCTGCGATACTTTATTGGGGGATTATTAAACGGTGCACTGAAACGAGCTCTAGCGAGGGCGAACCTTCCTCCACAGACAATCGCTGATCCAGGGAATTTCTGTTTCCTGGGCTGACCCAGTATCTCGAGCTCCTTCATCCATCCAGCACGGGATTTGCAGAATTGTTGCCATAAAATGCCGAGCGTGAATAAGACGCAGCCGCCGACAGTAAGCGAGAGTGAAAGGGTTGACATGTTTACCATTCCAGTGACAAGGCTGCTGGGTCCTGTCGTTTATAAGTACGGTTGTGTTAACCCCCTGGAGAATCATACGATATTTTTTACGGGAGCGACGACCTGGGCGTCAATTTCACGGCTGCCTCCAGGCTCTGGTCAATTTCAATCCTGCAGCGATCCAGATCTGCCGTGCGAGTTGGACCGAGGGAAGACAGAGACATACGTAGTTGATCATCGGCGGGTTAACATTTCGAGCAGTAGGACCGCTCACTCGCACCTTTATAATGATTGCTCCGGTAAATTGGGCAAAAGTCAAGAGTCCGAGATCCAAATTTAAATCGGCTGAGCGATTTGTGGATCCGAGCATGGCCGAGGCAAGGATTCCAGTGACTCGGCCATAGGCATCGGATGCCTATGTCGGTGTTTTTTTTAGTAGCACAGAGGATAGCGGCGCTGGAAAATTCGTCAAAGAATTTTGTAGACTATGTGTAAGGGAGAGACGTAATCGTGATCATTCACCGCCACAGCCTGGAATACAAATATCCGATGTGCCGAGAATAAAACGCGCATTCCAGCGCCTAAACCAACCCAGTAGTCTTGATGAACTTCAGGAGAAATGCACGGTAGCGATGGATAGATGTATGCACTCACTATATCGTGACCATGCATGGATGCAATTAAGGGAAATGATGTGTAGGATGGAACAAAGAGTACAGCGCAGCCGCATGCCGCCGATTCGGTCCGTTATCGTAATTCCATGTCCACGGCCGAGGCCCCCATGGGCTTGGGAGCAGCGCCCCTGGAGCCAGTGCCGGTAGATATAGGTGTTCCGAGCCTCGTGATGGAGGCCGAGAACCCGGATACGCAGTTCCTCCTCGTCGACGGTCTTCTCGGAACGCACGACGACGGAGCCTGTCGGCGGTGTGAGAAAGGGTAATGACGCTAGTGACAGTGCAGATGCGTGCGGGGAACACCAGATTGAGAAAGAAAGGTTGCTCGATGTCGTGGATGAGCGGCGGAGGGAATCTAGATTCCGGCTTGTGTACGAGGAGTTTTCTGGCCTTGTGGGTTTTCTCCTCGGTCAGGAAGCCGTACCACACGATCTGCGTGAGGAGAGGTCCCTACGGAGGAGCGCGGATAGTGGAAGCTGTCACAGCAATCGGTATTTATTTATCAATTCGTGTCCGCGCTCGAAGACAACAAGGGGAGCGCCAGCGGAATCGTCGGTGCATCTGAAGCGAAGCTCCCCAGACAGGAATTGCTACGAATACGCTGTGCCATAGTACAAGAATCCACGGATCCGTCTATCTGTAGGGTCCGCGTCCTTGAACGAGATGTCGGTGGGTGTCCTGATGATGATGTCCTCAGCGTTGAGGGAAACTTCTCGGAGATTTCCCTCAATGTCGATGAAGTCGGCCGACCTCAGTCGACGAGCATTGAAAGTCGACACGACGCGAAACACTGCCTGCTCCCAGCTAAGGGAGACATAAGTGCCTATCAAGGAGTGCAGGGTTCGTGTGGGGGTACCTCGATCTAAGTTTCATAGTATACGAAACAAAAGCTCCGCGGTTAGCGCTCGTGCATGCTCTGCGTGCGCTGTAGCAGGAAGAGAGAAGTCGTCACACACCGTCACGCTGTGATGCAGAACCGTTACTATTTCGGACTTCATCGGCCTCGTCGGACTCGCCTCCGAAACCGACTGCTCAGCGCCGCTCGCCAAGGACTTGGCCATTTAAGAACCCAACGGCAAGTTGCCGTCATGTTTTGAAACGCATAAATAAAATGCATCTACGCAGTGTCTCTGGCAACGAATCCCTCGGGCTTGACGTAGAAGCCATTCTGAGCCAACCGACAGGCTTCACTTCAACTTGAGTTCAAGGCGGACCGCGGGCACCCGCGATTGCGTATATCCCTTGAGCTTCCGTCGCAGAATATTGACGTGGCGCATTTAGACTAAGCACAGTTGAAACATCGAACCAAGAATCAACCATTAAAGACCTAAAATAGAGAGAATGCAGATAATTTATTAGCACTTTGATCATGAGCATCCATTGAGCCAAGCGTTCAAAGCGCTCGCCATGTATTCGACGTCCAGATAGTCTGCTCGTCCGTCCCAGTTGAGGTCCGCAAATTGGACACCGACGCCTGAGGTGCCGACACCAGTTGCAATGACGCCTTGTGGCAACCTTGAGGATACCAAAAAATTTTGGCAGCCTAACGTGAAAGAATACAAGAGCGCGCTGGGGCGCTTCGCGCCCCAGCATTTCGTTCGAGGCAGCCGATCTTGCCGAGGTTTTTTCCGGTTCCCGGGACCTGCCCTAAAGAGATGATCGATTAGATTAGTGGAATTTGAAATGGCTTCGGACGGACAGACGTAATTTTACAAAGATGAAAGGTTCACACGATTCAGAAAAGTACGAACATCCGGACCGTTGTCGAGACCGCCTCCATTGAGCCAGAGTCGGGACTGATTTTCTTTGCGGACTCTGGTCTTCCTCTTTTTGCTCATTCCACTACGGGTACTATGATGCAGGCGATAACCCACCCATCTTGGTGCACATTGGATATATAAAGTCGGACGTGGAGCACGGCGCACACCGACCAACGCAGTCTGGGGGGAGCCCGGGTTCGACTCCCGGCGTCTTTAATGAGTTAATTCGTCTCTTTTTATCAGCCACTTGACATAATTGGCTGATGTTTTCTTCAAGTTGGCTTCGCTCGGGAATACATAGGCGTCCGCACGGACCAGGCCGAACTTCGTCTGCTGACGATTAATACGGATTATATCTTATCTAGCCGGATCCACATTCGATATAGGGATGGCGCACACCTGCTCTTGATTGCACGATGACTAGGAGCCTTCTGAGGGAAGCCAGGGCTCGACTCCCGGCGTCCGAATAGAATGTGGTTTTTATCAGACTCAACGCATAACTGACTTATGTTTCCAGGCTTCGCCCTAGAATCTTGACGGACGAGGTAGAACTTCGCTCCTAAATTCTGCTGACGGAATGCCGAAATCATGCCGAAGCCTAGACGGTATCGTCTACGAGAAGTAGCAAACGCAGCTTTCGTCTCGCTCCTGAACCTCTCGCCCAGTAGATCATTCGCCCGAGGGCCCAGACATCTGGCACCTTCTTGCCTTTCAATCGCCAAATCCATCAACTTTGTCGGCTTGTCTGTCGGCCTCCGAGTCGCGCAACACCGCTGCGGCGTCGAGGCCCGATGAAAACGAGGAATGAGCGAGGGAAGGGAGATTAGGTCCAGATGTGGGTGCGTCCGCCCCGTCAATATTTCAATGCAATCGTATGAAGACGTAGATCCTCGTTGTGTCCATCATCTTCGGGTTCTCCAAGGAGCGCGTAGGCGCCCAGTGAGATACTTGACCACGGTGCTGCTTTCCTTCCTCCCCGGGCCCCCGCTCTCTCCCGCAGCAGCTCCTCGACTGAATATCAGAGTTTTTTTGCGTTTCTCACTGTCAGAACCATCAGGATTGCTTGACAGCTGGCTTGTTGTAAATGAAATCGCCCTATCAGATGTGCCTTGGCGTGTCTTCTGAGAACGGAAAGCTTTCAATGTACGGTGCAGCCCAAGTGCTTTCCAGCACAAATATTTTACACAGCTCAAAGATGATGAGTCGCACGTCGTCTCTAACCATGGTTCATTGTGAATTAACTTCGAACTCTGATAGTCCGATACCAAAAATAAATAGAAACAGCGATGCCCCAAATTTAGGGAGAAGACTTGCTGAGTGACCACTCGCGGGAGAAGCAGTTGCGCATTCAAGGGGGCTCGTGTGTCTCGTAAGTAATAATCCTCGATGATAACATGCCTCCGCCGAGTTCCTGGTTCTGGGTTCGGATAAAATAAAGCAGGCGTGTGTGGAGCCAACATGTACGACCGATGGATTACTGACAGCACAATCTTCAAGGACGGATTGATCAAACAATTTACAGTGCCAGCCTCATTTGAGGCGAATCTGAACGATATCGCGGTACGTGCGCTGGAAATCTTGAAGTGAGATGGCGCCCCAGGGCCGAAATTCAACAACACATGATGGGCCAGGAACCAAGGAAGCATTCCGAAGAACAGGGTTCCGTCGCAGCCAATAGCAATTATGAGATCGGATCTGGCACCGAAAGCTATATAGGACCAGAAAAACATGGGGTCCTCATCGTGCGCTTGATCAAACGACAATGGGCTCCTTATCGCCTTCCACCAACAATGCAGCTAGCTTGTATTCCCGCCCACGGCTTGAGTTCAACCAAGGATCTGGTGGTCACTCGAGAACGGTAGCGACCTGCAATAAATCGGAGGCCCTCGCAAGCGAATCCAGCCGACCGTGAGCGACCACTGCTGTTGGGTGCGATCTCTAATCCAATAATTCTCTAGTCGCGCTCTGGATCGTTCCGAGAGAGCGTTCTGCCGGGTCCTTATGAAGCGCCACCATATCTCTGCCCTCTTAATCCATCGACGCTTTGGTTGGGGGCTTTCGTCTATCAAGCGAGCGGCGGGGAACCATTATGTTCCCGAGGACGAAGTTGAGAAAGACCTATCCTTCCTCCCAGCCGACTTCCACTCGATCTTAGAAGAGGTGAGCGGGAAATTCTACTGTGCCTCCGCCAGTGCGCGATCTAATGAAAGTCACCTAGCTTATCGACGACAAGAAGAAGCTCGGGGGTAATACGGGGACTAAGAAGCGCCCGTCTACTGTTACACAGCAGAAACCTATCAAAGTGGGTGGCTCAAACGCTGTTCCGATTCGAGTATAAACAATTCATGCAGAGCGTTCCACAAATCGAATCTCGCAACGTGCGACCCAAAACCCGCCAACAGAAAGGGCACGCCGTTGCTCCCTCATCGACGTCCGTACGACACCGAGACGAGGCCACGGCCGATCAAGCGTTCCTGCGTACTTTCGTAAAAGATATTCCCCTCGATGCTCAGTGGTATGAGGTGCTCAAGGACGCGGGCTTCACGAAGGAAAAGCTGCTGCGCGTCGCCGGCATTTCGGAGGGCAAGATCGACAAATTCATCACAGAGACTTTCCCGGAGATGAAGTCGCTTGATCGCCTCCTATTTGTGGAGGCGCTGAACAAGCTGCCTATCTCTGTGTAGTTGAATCCTATTTCTACGACCATGTACAACACATCGCTCAATTGATTTCCGCGTTTCTCTGTGCCACACTTGAAAGAACTCTTTTTGACAGACATAGTCTCTCTGGACTCGTATGCGTTCCCAGGGCTTATGTATTTCCATCGATCTCTCGGAATCGGAGCTAAAATGTTGAAACATCATACCCTGGGGATTGCTCAACTCAGTTTATGTCCTAGTCCAGTGGACGTCCACCGTTATGGTACCGGGTGTGAATTGTGACTCAGCATACGGTGTGCTCGGCGAAGGTGTGGAAGCCAATGGCTGAGTCTCCATTTGGCTGCGCTATGAAAGTAGCGAGAGCCTGAACATCATAAGGTAACCTGAATCCTCCCATGTTATCCGAAGAGCTTCAAAGTAACTTGAGGTGATAGGTAAATTTATGTTCATGTTCCAGCAGAGACAGGTGAAATTACATAAATACATAGCTCGTAGCATTAACATTGAATAAACGAGGAATACTATACTAAATATAAATTTGGACTAGTTCAGTAGGCTCCCATCACCTCCCACTGATCTTCAGTTTGGACTACGAGAGAATTCATCCGGCGACCGGTGGCAGCAATGATAACATCAGCCGCTTTCTCGGACATCTGAAAAGGATTGAAATAAGCGTCAAAAAGCTCCATTCGTAGAGAGAATTATCTCCAACCATGTAAGTGGGTGTGGTTACAAACCACCCCGGAATGATCGGCCATGCGCTGATATCGACGACGCGCAGGTTCTCTACTCCCCGAACCCTGAAGTTACCGTCCAGGACAGCGTTCGGATCTAAGGATAGCACCGAGGTCAGTCACAGTGGCACAGTGGAGATTGAAGGGAATAAATGCACCTGATTCGGCTCCCATTGCGCTCGTGCAACAAGCATGATGGCCTGTCCATTATCCCGTGTCAGTCTTCGAATAATACCAGTTTCTGCGCAGCGCACCAAACACATGTTCCAATATGTGATCTTCGATTTCCTGGTCGGACTGCATTCCTGGATCAGGGAAGACCTGGTCTTCGATATGCATGGTGATATTGGGCTGGGCGATGAGAGCTCGGATAGCCTTGATTGTGTCACGGATATCGATGATGTCTTGGCGGCCACCGGGCTCCTCGAAGTGACGTTTCTCAATAAACAGCGGGTCCTGTGGGTGGCTTCCGGTCAAACGGACTACGCCCCGAGACGAGGGATGCGCCTTTAACACAACCGCGCTGAGTGCGTTGTGGACTTCCGCGATCTCCTGCGCGAAGCCGTGGAAGAACCCGCGGAAGAAGCCGGGCACCCAGTAGACCATCATGTCTGGCTCGTTGATGGCAGATACGCTGCGGGACATGTTCATGAATAAAGCTGACCCCAAAGAGTACAGATTTTGATGGCCAGATTCCTCCCAGAATGCGAGGCAAGGGTCTGTTTCTGGGGTATAAAGGACAGTGCAACCGTTGAAAAGCGTGTAGTTCTGTTTGAGTGTCCAAATATTGGCGACCTCGTCGTGATCTGAAATCATGGGTTACATCATGAATTCGTGAACAGAATTTGTGCTTCCGAACCTTGGAGGTTGGTCCCAACGCCCGGGAGATGAACAACCGACTCGATGCCATTCCGTGAAAGTTCATATCGGTCACCAATTCCTGAAAGCTGAGTGGATGCGTGAGGTTCTCACTTATCGAACGAAAAAGAATTGGAATAGTACCATGAGCTAAACAGGACTATTAATTCAATAATGAGAATGTTAAGAATCTTTCAGCACGCACCAACTGAGGGGTCTGGAATACACCAGCGCTGACGATCACTTCATGCCGGACAGTGACCAGTTCCGTTTTCAAGGGCCGCTTGCCTTCGAAGTTACTAGCCACAGACAAGCCAGCTCCCCGCGCAATTTCCACGCCATACGCAATGGGAGCCGTCCCGTAACCGGAGTCGCAGAGTGCGACCTTGGTGACAAGCGTATCTAGTGCAAATTGGAGTTTCCCGTGGCTTGTTTCCTCAATATGAACGAGACGATCATGGACGGAGGATCGGTTGCGGTGCTCGTCGATCGTGTAGCTGGGATCCCAGATACCAATTGCCGTGTCGCTGGCCACAGCGTTGAGATCCGCAATGGTGGGAGAGGAGGCAGCCAATGTGTTCACTATGTCGTTTAATTGGGCATCTAAAATTCCAGAATGGTGGTCAGAGTGGCATCAAATATGCACGTCAATGATTCGTACCTGCGAATAGCGGGTTCGAGAAGATGGAACTCGGATTTATGTTCGTCTTCAACCATCCGTGGAAGCCATGGTCAGGGTTCGATTCGTTGAGATACAAATTATGTTCGATCAGTTTGAAGTAGTTTCGCATGTTATCGTATGACCAAGTCGGGTCCTTGAACATGTCGGCCAGATGTTCGAAACCGCGCCGAGTGTCGGCGACGTTATTAACCAGTGCATTATGGACCTGTGGAAAGGATCAGAAACAGCTCCAAGGCATTTCGGAAGGATTTTACCGTTGAGCCGCCAACCCCGCGTGCGCGGGGATACCTGATGAAACCAGTGAGTGGTTATTTGTGGCTAGATCTTGAGGGACTCACCAAGCATCGTTACGGGGGAACTTTGCGCCTGGGGAGTACTCATTGTAGGTGTAATTGAGCTCTAGCTGAGGATCTGCAATAAATCAACCGTGAGATCTTCAAGTCGGCATCGTCCGAAAGATAGGCTAACCCTCCACGGCGCGGCCATAGTAGAAGGGTATCGTGGTGTTGACGTTCACGACATTGTGGCCCGCATCGACAACGAGCACTGAAATAGTAAGGTGAGGATATGTTCAATTCCATTGCCAGATAATATTCATACCGGAGAATCCGTTCTCAGCCAAACGCGAAGCAACGGGCCCTCCGCCGACACCTGCACCGACAACAACGAAGTCAAAATCTGCTTGAGATCGGTCGGGACAGGCTGGTAACGCGGCGGCGGCTTGTAGGACTGGAATGGAAAGGGAGACGAATGCAAGCAGTCCGTGTAACGGTAGCTTGTGGGGCGACATTTGGCGCGGACTTAATAGTCTGCTTGAGACGGGGTGCGCTTTTATATGGTTTCACTGGCGCTCATGACTTTACTACGCCGGAACGAGTGTTAACAGAATGGAGATTCGAGCACCGGTGGCTCATTGTATCGTTCAGCACGGAGTTTCATCTCAACACCGAAAGTAATCATTTGGAGTTGGACACATATGCAGTGGTGCTTTGCCCCTCACACAACAGCGAGGAAGGCGAGGACTTCGGAGGGAATCAAAGATAACACCTACACCTACCGTAGTGATTCCGTTTTAACTATGTTACGATACAACACAGTAGTTCCTGGACTTCAACAAAGATAAACGAGACCCTACGGCAGACATTCCCAAATAGCCCACTGCCTGACTAGGATTAGATCCAGAGATACTAATCCGTAGCTGGATCATTCCGGGGTTCGGGTTTCATTTTCAGACGGACTAAATCCCCGACTCGGAGTTGCAATAGGAATCGCCGAAGTTACGGAAGCATCCGTAGCTCGCGGCAACTACCGTAGGTGTTTGATTGCGGGCCATAAGCACTGCTCTGGAATCTGAGCTCCAGTTCGGCCCCACATCTAACAAAAGATTAAGATCTCCATGGTAAGATATACTGAGCCCGTCGTATGCGGAATAATTATAACTTGTTGGTATTTGGATTAAGATTTTAAACTAAGAGTCCAGGTCCGCTTAGGACATCTTCCGTTGGGGCTGCACTAAGCTATGCTATCAGCCATAAACCATGCTGGCCCCATGTGCTTCCACACTCTTGCCGCCAACAAAAAATGTAAAAGTAGGGGTTATGAAATGGAGCGCACATGTCGGAGTGGAGCTCTATCATTCTTGTTTATCTGTTCGTGGCTGTGGAGAACATTGATATTATTGGCACCGATGTTCGCTCTATTAATAGGATTTAATGGGAATTAGCGTGTAACGCGATCGTGTTCAATTAATTACGGAAGTCACGTTGCCCAGTTTTAATTTATTTGTAAGTTCAGCATCGGTCCCGAGCTCGACCGACATGGTGATGATCATTTCGGCCACTATTCGACTCCCGGTTGTGTCCCTGTAAGTTCATGGACACTCCTTGGGTATCCTTTGAAACATGTCAGTTCCACGTCGTAGTACTGGATGCGCAGCACACTCCATTTTCATGGGTGTCAGTCATTGGTTCGGATTTTGTTTGTGGCGCATTTCAACAGTTTATGCTCGGAGAACCCCGAACCTAGGCTCCCAACCTGACCAACTCTAATTCACTGCCTCCGTTCGCTGCCCCCGCTCCAATGGTTCAGAGTAACTGTGGCTGACTTACTGCTGGGAATAAATTCGGCACGCGGTCGACGGTGGAAATACCAGGACGATTAAGCAGCACTGCATGGCTGGTCTAATTTCACCTTCAACGCTTTCCTACCCGTATACACGCCGCCGGCCCGTACCTCACCCGATCTGCGCTCACACCTCACCCAAATCACGCACCGACCACTGGCACTAACGACGACCGACGATCCGACGGAGCCGCGGATGTAGTTCCGTGGTCATCCCCTTTCGGTGTCTCTTCAACCCTTTAGCCTGGGGGCCTGGGGCAGCTCCTGTTCCTTACTTCAACGTGAAATGACCCACCGGACTATACTACGCTTCGAGGAACAGTCTCCGAATATAATTTTGATGCAGCTACTCGAATAAACTCGAATTCGCACTCTGCCCGGACGAATGTCTACATCACTGTCTAAAAATCCCCGCAGTGGTTGCATAATTCGAGAAACTCAACATTTCAGTAATAGCAGACTTAATCTCATGGGCTTGTATAATTTCAAGTTGAGAAGATCCCATCATATAACACACTAACACTACCTACCATCATGATCTCCCGCCTATCATCACCGCCACGCCTTCTTACCCCCGTACCGGAACCCGGCTCCGTGGTAGGTAGGTAGGCAAATGCGTTGCCTTGCGTTACGGCCCTGAATTCGCAGGAAGTAGTCCTGAGTATTTTCAAAAAAAGATAGCTAGGAAATCACGAGACAATGACGGTCCTTAGACGTAATGCCCTTGCCTTCGTTTTATCTCCTTCCTGAGTCTTATCCTCCTTCCCACTCATGCGCTCTTTCACATTCGACTCGGAGAGAATCCTTAAAAGCGCTATCCGCAGCGCGGACGATCATGTTCTCCGATACACCACCAGCACCGTTAAGCAGGGACTTGCGCGCCACCGTACGATATTTGAAGATGCCTCCGGATTGGTAGGCGCGACGATCGACTGGCGGGAGCGCACGTTTGACATCGCGGGGGAGACGCACAACATCGATAACCTCAAGCGCAAGCTCTCGAATTTTTCCGGGTTCGTACTTGTTCCCAACACTATCTTCTCCCTGCGACTAATATTATTTCCCACAGGACACGGTACTGGAAGTGGCCAGGCGGGGAAGAGTACAAGGTGAGATACTCCAACACGGAAAATACATGGACTGTGCGCTATGCCTTCTCCCGTATGCTTTCGTGGTATTAACACCAACTCGTAACCGTTCTTCCAGGTCACGGCGTCCACCGGTGAAATCGTAGCGGAACTCACCTCCTGCATCGCGCGTCCATTCAGGTCGAGCATCCTCCCTGTTCTGCGTATCGCCCGGGGTATCCGCGCAGCGGATCAGAGAAGGTTTCTTTCACTGCTGTTGATATATTCGGAGACGAAGCGGTTGGACAGGCAAGATTGAAGGTGAGCGACGATCAGATTGACTTGGCTTGGATACTTAACCTTCGACGAAAAAGGGGTAGTGCGTGCAATAACGACAGCTCAAAGGCAGTCACAACAACCTATATAATTCATAGCTCGTATATAATCACCTTATTCATACCAAGTCATACTCCACCTCATTTTGCCGCGTCGAGGCAAACGAAAAAGATCTGAACATCCTCAATCACACTAACCGGTACAAATACAATTGGTTTCGTTTCAAATCATTGACTAGTAGTACATTTGCGCTTTGAAGTATCTTCAATATAGCGAGAACAACACCTCAAAAAAGAAAATCGCATAGTACAACACAGCCAGGCAAAGAAGCGGCTTCAGCGCGAGGCGCAGAACGACGTACGCGGAGAAAGAGATGACGCAGAAATAGATGAAGAGCAGGCAGATCAAGGGATGGTACCAGCGTAAATCGGGACACCCAAGTTCGCCCCTGGCGGGCAAAACTTCGTCTTCGTCTTCAGCAAGCGGAGAAGCAGAGGGTGGGGTGGGTGGCACGGGCTCCGGCTCGGGCCAGCGGTAGGACGTGGGGTCGGCGAACTGCGGGCGGGGCGTCCGCTTCGGCGTCGCGGGGGCAGGTGGGGTTGGTGGGGACGGCGGGGGTGTGTGGGCGGGGATGTACCAGGAGGGGTTTGGTTGGGAGAGGTGGCGCGGGAGGGGGTTGCGGTGGCGGCGCATGATGTCCTCGGCGTCGTCGTAGGTGATCGTGCCTAGCATGGCGGCGCGCTTGAAGGCGGTGGCAAGGAGGGTGTCGCCAGGATCCGCGGACTGAGGGAAAGATGAGGCTTCGCAACGATAAAACGAAGAGACGAACGCACGGGAGGTTTTGACGGGCCAGCAACGGGAGCGCTTCCGAGGGAGAGGCATTTTTTGCGCTGGGGTGGAAGGGGTGAGGGCGAGGGAGGGAGCGCGGGTATATCCTTGGGTTTGAGGCGGATGGTGGGGATGGCCGACGTTCCGCGCTGAACGGCGGACCACAGCTTGACGGGGGACAACGGAGAGCGCGGAGACTGAAGGGCGGGTTCCGAGGCGGATTTTGGACTCCCTTTGACGATCTCGAGGCGACGATGCCATGGCCGGCGGAGAGAGGTCTGCGAGATCGATGGGGATTGCGGAGGCTGGGAAGACGGTCAATGAAATCCTCGAACCTGGGAAGAAAGCACTAACGGAAATGTCCTGCGAATCATCATCCGTTTCTGACTCTTCATCCTCTTCAGGCTCTAGAAGCCCTGCCTCGACGAGCCACGCTTGGACTTTCTAAATGATAGCGTGGTGAGCAGAACCCCAAAATATATCGAGCGTCAACGAACTTGTTGCGCCGGGTTAGGCCCACAAGGCAACTGGAAGGATAAATCAGGAAAAGACCAAATAATTACAAGGATGTACGCACTTTGTTTGACTCGACTTCCCCAGTGATCGTACAGCGCGCCTTGTTCTCCCTCCACACGACTCTGCCGTGCTCGTACGAGTCCGCCATCATCTTTTGCAGGAGGATCAGCGTGGTGGCATCGACGATGCCCATCTCGGAGTCGAGCCGGTTGCGCTGGAGAGCGCATCAGAACCCGGAGACAACAAGAGGATAGAGGGAAACGTACCGGTGGTGCATATTGTGCGCGCTCGGCTCCGGGCGTGAAGGTGGGATTCAAGTCGGGGTGCGGCATCCTGGAATCTTAGCGCAGGGGTTTCACGGGGGGGAGGGGGGAGGGCAGCGCAGAGTGGCGGAGGGGAGGGGAGTAGGCGAGATGGGGGGATACTCTCGAATGGCTTCTCGCACGGCGGTGCTTTATGCTCGAGTCTCAGCAGGTCCCAGCATGCTATGTTCGTGCGTACCTTTGAGTGCCCCAAAAGGCAACCTTGAAGTCGAGCGGCCACCGCTACACGTGCATCGCTTGCATTGTCCTCGATGATCCCATACTGCTGGTTCGTCGGTGGCCTTCGGGAGCTATCCTTGCTTTGTCTACGGCACGGATGACCGGACAGCCCGCGCTTGGATCCGGGTCGAACCTTCCAGAGTGTTCTCGTTGCTTGCCCATACCAAAGCGAGAGCGAGAGGGCGAATAACTTCCGGTTGTCGTCGTTCCAGGGTTGTAGCACCGGTTTCTGTACAAGTTTTTTCAAAACAAAAATGATACCGCCCAATCGCTCACTCGCAACGCGTTACACATATTGGACCTCACCAACCTCTTAGGAGACTTTTGGGGCACATCCGTCATCCCAGCGGAGGCTTGAAGGTCAGCCCAAGAGTTAACGTTCGTTGCGATGAGCAGGGAGAAAGGACGAGTGGCACCGGCTATCACCGGCCATGATAAGATCCGCAGGTCCGTGCGATTAAATTTTTTGATCGCTCTTTGTTCTCGCCAAATCAGTCGAACATACGAAGGGCCAACGCTATTACTCCTGTGGTAGGTAGGTAGGTAGGTAGGCAGAATCACACGGCACGGTCCGAATAACGAACGCCGGTTTTTAGGAATTATCGCGGTGTACAAAGCAAGTTAAGATTACACCATCGTCCCTGGACCCCTATGCACCGGCTAGGACGAGCTCGCGGTTCCATGAAAAAACTCCCATGAACCGCTGTAGATCCTATCCAATACATAGAAGCAGTTAGTCACCCCATCACCAGAATCACAACCCCATAACCCAAAAACTATGGACGGTACATCGGCGCGGAATAAAATACTTCTAGGACATCATGCGTGTATTTCGCAACCCAGACAATCGTGCTATGCTCATAGATCATGGCCTTCAAGATGGCAACATTGTCGTGATCTACAAATTTCTGTTGCAAATTTTGTGCAGTCCGCAGCAGTTTCTCCATATAATTTGCGGAGCTCAAGAACGGCAGGGGAACCTGTACATTCTAGTAGAGCATGCTCTAGAGTTACTACGAACTGTCTCCAAAAGCGACAGACGCGTGCTTGATGGGGCAAAGGTTGATGCGCAAAATCCTCCGAATCGTTCATTGAAACTCAGTTTGTTCGGCTATGCAGCGTCGGCGTTTTTTCAACAGCACTAAGCAGATTATTATGGTGGCAATAGTTAAAATTTTCAAATCGAGCTGGGCTGAAGGTAGAGGCTGGGGCAGATCCGAAAGTATAGGAAGAGAAATGATGGTTACTCATCCTCGTTGAATGACGGTAAGTATAGGTGGGTCATGCACTCCAGAAAAGCCGCAATGGTGCCTTACTGCACGAACAGATTTGAACTGCGACTTCGAGTCGGACCCCGACACGTTGCAGCCAATATATTATTCTTAAGCATAATTCAACCTTCCTGAACACCGCGGGAAATATGGATAAACAGTCCTCTCTATCAAACTAGAATTGATGATATCCGCCCCTATAAATAAAGGCAAGTCCGTGAAGCAAGCAAATTTCGACTCAAAAAAAGACAAACATACCGAGTTCTCCTAAAGCATATGCGGTCGCTGAGAATGTCAATTAGAGATGGATGTGCTGCGAAATGTTCATGTAATGCACACCCTGGGGGGAGATGTGGACGAAGATGTTCCGGCAGATATTTAAGAGGGAGGTGTAAGAAGAAAAGTCGGTATCCAGATTGGCTGAGATCGGCGCCGATGATTTTTACCAGTTGCTACCGCTGCCTCGGTCCGTCGGGTGTTTGTGTGGGTGTTTGTGGGGGTATAGAGGATTATCGATGAATGAGGGGGGAGTCCCACCGTCCAAACGCCTCAACATCGTCAAGGTCAGTCGAGGACCACCGATTTCGAGCAAGTCTCTTCGACGCTGGCAAGTCTCCCGGTGGAGATTCAATCGGACACCGGCGAAGTGGACTAAAAGCGTGTTGGAAACACGAGTCCGCGCTCGCACTGCTCAATTGGTGTTCCAGGACCCCCCGGGGGGGGGGGGGGGATATATTATATTCGCGTGGTCCACAAACTGACAACGAGTTTACGGAATACAAACATGTAGTACTGTAAGGGTGGTTATCTGTACAGAATTCTACAAGATGCCAACTGAGCACAACATCATTCCAGGGGGTCGATATCACAAGACGCTGACTATCTGTGGACTGGCCGGCGTCGAATGGCGGGACATCTGGATAAAACCCTGTGGGACCTGACCACCAGCTAAAAATGCAAGTTCCCTCTTCCCAGGTATAAATCCCTAGATTTCACCAGTGCACAAATGCTGTCGTAAGTCTTTCCCTTTGCAGATGCATGCAACAACCACAAGTACAGCTCTACCTCCGAAGAGGTGGAGCTGCTGATTGTAAGACTAATTTCCGAAGAAACAGTCATGAGAGTACAACCCAAAGGTTGCCTTCCCTGCAGATTCACCTCTGAAGAGGCGAACGTGATGGATGGGTGCTGTTCCAAGGCAACAGTGCCGAAATAAAACAACGTCCAGACAGAAAATAAACACGGCACTCCATCCCGCTGGGCAAAATAAAGCAAGTCCAGAAACAGCGCTCCGTCCCGATGAGCAGTGAATAAGCACCCAAGTCCGGCCCAAAAATGCACCAGCCCTAAATCCAATCAACGGAGGTTCCAAAATATCGCATTAAGACATGTACTACTCGGGGTGTGGGGATACCGTAACGACCTTACTAACTGGACGACGATGCGGACCTATAGCCTCCAGTATTGTTGCGGGCCTGGTTGGCAGTGCTGCCCTCGTTCCGATCCGCCACATAGGTGCTAGATGATGCCCTCTCCTCGTGTGGGTGCCCATCCGTAGCTGTTCCATCTCCGCCCGTGACCATCTGGACTCCTGGTGTCCCCCCTTTCGTCCAAGCGACAGCGAGGGCGCGTGCCAAATGCCTGTTCCCAATCCCTAGCATTTCCCCTGTGCCAAATCTTGACATATTGGTCCAAAATTCAGTCCAGGCCTTTGCCAAATCCGACGAAATCGAAGAAATTTTAAATAGGCCACACCTGGTCCGATTTCTGACCCGTGGAGAACGGATGATGCAATGATGCAATACCCCGGTGACGCTAGAGATTTAGCGGATGATGGCGGATTGATGGCGGATTGATGGCATCAATCCCCTGCACGGATTTCAGCCCAGGGATATCCCTGGGCGGATATCCACTGCACAAATAAAGTGTCAGCTACCATGACTTAGTAGGATATCCAAACTCCCTGCATGGATATCACACAAGAAATTGTAATTGTATGACGTGCACTGCACATCAACTCCCCACAAGGAATAGAAAGTTAACTCCCTGCATGGATATTCATGCAAGGAACTGCACATCAATTCCCTGTGCGGATATCCTCGCAGGGAATTGAAAGACAACTCCCCGCGTGGATATCGCGCAAAAAAACAACTCTAGTGGGGTGCGAACTCTCAACCTGACGGTAACGGGGAAAATACATAAGTTAACAACACAACCACTACACTATGAAGACAATAGGTGTCCTCAAAACTAATAGCACCTTATTGGCCCTCCCCCCGCCATCATACCTACTATTACTACTTTATAACATCCCACCCTCGTCTATTGTTGAAATGTAATTGAATTCAGCTAAGGAAAGTGCTGGAAGCTGCCAGCAGAGAGGCAAAACCATGGATAGAGGTCCACGCGCGGAATTCGCCGCAGGGATTTCGCCGCAGGGATTTCGTCACGTGGATTTCGGCGGAGGCAAGTCCGCGCTTGGATTTCGTCGCACGGATTTGCTCGCACGGATTTCCGTGCGCGCATTTCCTTGCAGGGATCTAGGGTTTTGGCGTTACTAGTACTAGTAGTAGCTATATTATTAGATAGTGATGGTAATACTAAGCATCATGACTAATACCATCCGCCATCATCCGCCAAATCTCTAGTGTCACCGGTGCTCTCCGATGATGGCTTGTTTGCATCGGCGTCAAGGGCCGATCGGCCGAAATATCGACACGTGCACAATTACTCCATCACCTGCTTTTGGCAATTAATGCATTACAAGTATATTTTCCGTCTACAGGTCAAAGCACTGGGCGAAAATAACGAGAAATGTCCCTAATCACCAGGGTGAAAATTCTTACAAACCTGAATATAGCTCCTTCTCAAGTAGGGTAGGGCATACACCCGCTCATGTTTATCATCTGTACTGCGCTCCACTTGCGTGCCAAATACGCCTGCCACTCCAGTTGTAGGATCCAGAAAGAATCAGGTGCAAGCCCAACCACCCCCTGATTTTAGATAAGTAATTTGCTAATGAATTCTTTCAAGCACTTACAAGTACCGGAGTTCTTCTTGCGTTTCCCAGGTATATCCGCAGTGTTTATGAGAAGACCGCGACCGAACTGGGCGGCTCCAGTAGGAATGCCAACATGTTTTGCGAAAGCTGCGGACGCGGCATTCATTGAAACTGCCCCTGCCGGTGGTAGACTAGGCTCGAACATTGTATTGACGGAGGTAAGGGTCAGAATTGGATTGGTAGCGCGACCGGCTGTTTTTTCTATTGTCAGTATTTTAAAACCTGTCATCGAGAGAATTATACGAGCCTTTGATTTGGAGCAAGTGTCGCAAAATCGTAAGGTAGTCTTTCTGCGAGGAATATAGGCCCATGCCGCCTGGATGAACCCTTACTAAATTAAGATATTATTTAATGACACTCGGAAGCTCATCCATCAAAGTACCGTTCGCTGGGTCAAGATCCATCACAGGAGATTCTGGACAGATAGTTCCATTGCTATACCGCGACAAGGGCAGCAGTCGCTCCTTGAGAGATGGGGTAAGATAGAACGACGCTGATTTGATTCCGAGAGGAGCGAAGATGTATTCTTGACTAGAAGGCGTTGAGTAGTGCATCGAGCAAAAGCTCATTTACGCACAAATACTGCTCAAGGGATTTGCCAGAAAGTCGTTCTACGATGAATCCAGCGCAATCAGAGCAGAAGCCATAGGAGACTACAGGCTATAGGTTCAGAATTTAAAGTATGACGCAAGTGTTGCTTACAATCTGTCCCCGGTTCATGTCTCAGCGGTTGTCCTGGCAGAGAGCCCTACATTGGAATTAAATCGAAGGAAGTCGTGATCACTGATTGCCCGACCTGGGTGATTTTAAAGAAAGTCGAAATACCTTCGCCAGGCTGGTATATGTGGGAATACGCAAGAGGAATATAATTGGCAGGAATGGTACGGTCCACGGAGTAGTCGAGGCGACTGGTGTGGTTCAGAAGCTGACCAAATGTAATCTTTGATTTCGCGGGGGTTTCCCAGCATCGTCGTATCCAGTTACAACAACTGGGTTGGCGAGTTCTGGGAGCATCTGCTCGACATACGTATCGAGTTCAATTTTGCCTTGCTCAATCAGTTGCATAGCAGCAATCTGTGCTCTATTCTATTGGAACGGATGTATGTAATTAAACAAAATTGCGCACCGTTGTAATCAATTTCGTCTGGCTGCACAACCAAAAGACGGTATCTTCATTGACTGCCCCGCCGGACGGATCGTCGACCAGTTTTGTGTCAATGTACTAAATACTCAATGGACGCGACAAGGACGTAAGCGTGGCCGTGCGGGAAAAGGTGAAATTAGGTGCTGTGTTGGCGTCCTAAGGAGGTATGTGCACCGTCCATTTGCAAAAATTTAAACCGGTGATTATTCATTAAGGAATATCTCCAGCAGTATTACATCACGAACGTAACCTAGTGCAGACGAACCATTTCAACGACCTGCGAGATAACCAGTCAGCCAGCCTGCCTGCCGTGTTTTTTGCTGGTTCAACGCTCACCTGCAATCAAGCACCAACGAGGATCGAGTTGGTGCCCGGTGTGTCGCAAAACCCATTCGAAAGCGGTGTCCCACACGAGGACAGCTCGTTGCAGCTCCCACCACATCCGCCCTTATCGCAGAACCCCACATTAGTCGTCGCAGCGATGCACGAAGTCCCAGACGCGGCGAGGCAGGTCGCCCCGCCGTTGTAGACCTGGCAGGTCCCGCCGCAGATGTCGTCGATGCGATTCGTGCAATAGGTAACCATCGTCGTCGCCTGCCGCATGTTGAGAGCGCGGGTTCCGGGGGGCGGGCCGACGAAGGTGATGTTGGCGTCCGTCGTGGCGAGCCAGTTCATGAATTGGTCACCGGTGACCAGCTTGAAGCTCACACCCTGTTTCTGCCTCAGTCTAAACGGCGTGAAGAATGGAAGAAAGCACGAACTCCGTTGTTGCTTGCAGCAGTGTCGCGAGTAAGCTCGCTGGGAGCGACTCTAACCGGACCCTGGTAATGAATATTAGCATTGTTCTGGGTGATGGAGGGCCGAGGTGGGCACGACTGACTGCGGTGGCGCTGAGCATCGAGCTAGCGAAGACAAGTGAAAGGAAGGCGGAAAAGTGCATGTTCGTTTTGTGACTGGTGTGGAAGCACCGGTTCTTTTGCCCGCTTTTATACACCACAGTTCGCTTATGTTCTTTGAATCATCCTGACAGATATAACCCGTGCGGTTAGAACTCGGGATGATCATTGCCTCCTGGGTTGTTTGACGGATATCTATCTGTCGATCTGTGCAACCATGACGCCCCTAAACGAAGCAACGCGCTCGATAAGCATCCTGTTGGGGTACTGCACACAGTCGCGAACGCTGTCCTCAAACCAGGTTTGAATTCCAGCCTTGAGACCCGAGGAATGTGTCCCTCCTCGCTTCTTCCCGTATCTTCCGGTATTTTTTGAGACACTGGGCCACGACCGGCTCGCGTGCACCGAATTCGAAGCGTTAAATTTAGGAAGGGTTAGGAATAGAACGGTGCTCCTGAATAGAACACGGTGATCTTGAAGCTTGTTTCACGGTAAGAGATGACCGAAGATCCGCGCAGAAGCAGTTCAACGGAGCCTGTTCTCATTTTAAATGAGCGTGGGATGGACAACGTTCCCTATATCTCAAAACATGTCGATTTTGATTTTGATGAGTGCGTCTCTCCGCGTGACTTGAACAGAACCACGGCTTAGTTGTCTCGTCCTCGAATAGAGCAGAACAGAATAGAACAACAGAACAGATTCTGAACAGATTCTGTTCGAGGTCGACAGCAATTATGCAAGCCGACAGATAGCAACCAGGATAATCTGAAACTGTCTTATAGACCCAGCGAGACAAAAATAGTTGTCATAGACACCAAAGCAAAGGGATGTCTATGGTAGACACGTGGGAGGGGGTGTTCCACCACATAGACCATCATAGACACCACTCGAACTATCATAGTCGGGTATACATTATAGCCAGCATAGCTCTCATAGTTCTCATAGTTCTCAGAGGATGCATGCAGGAAAGACACCATATTGCACAGGGTACGAACTATACATCCAACACAACAATACAGATATTCATTGATGGAAGCAACATAGGCGCGCGACAGGTGCGAGGTCGCATCAAGATGATGTGCCGGGATCTTCATCGCGTTCAGGCTGGGTACAATCAGAGCCTCCGCCAGTCGAATATCTTGATGAGGGGATCTTGATGAGTAGATTGCTGGCAAGACAGAAGAAAAACAAAACAGAGTACATAAGCGCGACATAGCCTAGAGATGGGAGCTAAGATAGAAGCAGTAGCTATTGAGAGCGGACACCATAGATTTGAGGAGTAGGCCCTCAATTATTGCTATCTGCTTCTATCTACAGCTATTTGCAGAACTTAGGGCACCGATCATTTTTTTTCTAAAAATGTACTTTTTCAATACTTTCGCGCTAGCGCTCTCAATTTTCATCGAGTTGTCTCGAAACATGAACCATTCGATTTCTACCCATATTCTACAGTGCCTAGGCTGTCTAACATTGTCGTAGGCTCCTCAGACTGTCGAATTGGTAAGCCAGCTTGTTTTCCGGTACTATTCCTCTGGAGGGGATATGGAGCCTCCATAGATCTTCGGTTTTGGTCAGGGGACTCCCCGACATGTAATACAGCGCGCTGCAAGCCCGCTGTTTGATAATTGTGCTTCAGACCAGGTTCATTCCAGGCGCAAAATCTTACATCATTTTCACGGAGTAATAGAGGGGCTTTACCTTGCCCAGTTGCAAGGAGACCCTCCCTAAGCACTGTATAATAGGTAGAGGATGTTTATGCTCAAATATGGGAAGACTAGGTGTTGTCCCTCCCTTCCTAGATGCAATTTATGTCAAATCACCACAATTTATCGGCCAACGGGCAGGAATAGTGCAGTCAAAATTATCGAAGTTGCCTAAACACTGCAGAATATGTGTAGAAATCGAATGGTTCATGTTTCGAGACGACCCGATGAGAATTGAGAGCGCTAGCGCGAAATTATTGAATAGTACATTTTTAGAAAAAAAATGATCCGCGCCCTACTTAAGTTCCGCAAATAGCTGTAAGTTCCCATCTCTAGGCTATGTCGCGCCAAAGAAACAGGGGCCTACTCCTCAAATCTTGGGGTCTGCTCAAAATAGCTACTGCTTCTATCTTAGTTCCCATCTCTGAGAACAGATTCTGTTCAAGGTCGACAGCAGTTATGCAAGTCGACAGATAGCATCCGGAAAATCTGAAACTGCCTTATAGACCCAGCAAGATAAAAATAGTTGTCATAGACACCAAAGCAAATGGATGTCTATGGTAGACATGTGGGAGGGGGGGTGTTCCACCACATAGACCTTTATAGACACTACTTGAACTATCGTAGTCGGGTAGACATTATAGCCAGCATAGCTCTCATAGTTATAGTTCTCAGAGATATCATATTGCACAAGGTACGAACTGTACATCTAACACAACAATACAGATATCCATTGATGGATGCAACATAGGCGTGCGACATATGCGAAGTCGAATCAAGATGTGCCGGGATCTTCATCGTGTTCAGGCTTGGTACAATCCTCATAGTCATAGTTCTCAGAGATATCATCCAACACAACAATACAGATATCCATTCATGCATGCAACATAGCTCTCATAGTTATAGTTCTCAGAGATATCATATTGCACAAGGTACGAACTATACATCCAACACAACAATACTGATATCCATTGATGGATGCAACATAGGCGTGTGACATACGGGATATTTTTAGATATAGGGAACGTTGTCCATCCCACGCTCATTTAAAATGAGAACAGGCTCCGTTGAACTGCTTCTGCGCGGATCTTCGGTCATCTCTTACCGTGAAACAAGCTTCAAGATCACCGTGTTCTATTCAGGAGCACCGTTCTATTCCTAACCCTTCCTAAATTTAACGCTTCGAATTCGGTGCACGCGAGCCGGTCGTGGCCCAGTGTCTCAAAAAATACCGGAAGATACGGGAAGAAGCGAGGAGGGACACATTCCTCGGGTCTCAAGGCTGGAATTCAAACCTGGTTTGAGGACAGCGTTCGCGACTGTGTGCAGTACCCCAACAGGATGCTTATCGAGCGCGTTGCTTCGTTTAGGGGCGTCATGGTTGCACAGATCGACAGATAGATATCCGTCAAACAACCCAGGAGGCAATGATCATCCCGAGTTCTAACCGCACGGGTTATATCTGTCAGGATGATTCAAAGAACATAAGCGAACTGTGGTGTATAAAAGCGGGCAAAAGAACCGGTGCTTCCACACCAGTCACAAAACGAACATGCACTTTTCCGCCTTCCTTTCACTTGTCTTCGCTAGCTCGATGCTCAGCGCCACCGCAGTCAGTCGTGCCCACCTCGGCCCTCCATCACCCAGAACAATGCTAATATTCATTACCAGGGTCCGGTTAGAGTCGCTCCCAGCGAGCTTACTCGCGACACTGCTGCAAGCAACAACGGAGTTCGTGCTTTCTTCCATTCTTCACGCCATTTAGACTGAGGCAGAAACAGGGTGTGAGCTTCAAGCTGGTCACCGGTGACCAATTCATGAACTGGCTCGCCACGACGGACGCCAACATCACCTTCGTCGGCCCGCCCCCCGGAACCCGCGCTCTCAACATGCGGCAGGCGACGACGATGGTTACCTATTGCACGAATCGCATCGACGACATCTGCGGCGGGACCTGCCAGGTCTACAACGGCGGGGCGACCTGCCTCGCCGCGTCTGGGACTTCGTGCATCGCTGCGACGACTAATGTGGGGTTCTGCGATAAGGGCGGATGTGGTGGGAGCTGCAACGAGCTGTCCTCGTGTGGGACACCGCTTTCGAATGGGTTTTGCGACACACCGGGCACCAACTCGATCCTCGTTGGTGCTTGATTGCAGGTGAGCGTTGAACCAGCAAAAAACACGGCAGGCAGGCTGGCTGACTGGTTATCTCGCAGGTCGTTGAAATGGTTCGTCTGCACTAGGTTACGTTCGTGATGTAATACTGCTGGAGACATTCCTTCATGAATAATCACCGGTTTAAATTTTTGCAAATGGACGGTGCACATATCTCCTTAGGACGCCAACACAGCACCTAATTTCATCTTTTTCCGCACGGCCACGCTTACGTCCTTGTCGCGTCCATTGAGCATTTAGTATACCATCCGCCGCAGAATTCGGTGCCACTCTGACCATCCTCTACCCATCCCGTAGTCTTCTGATCCGCCGTGGAACTCGGTGAGAAGAATTCTCCACTTCAAGTTGATGAGAGGCTCATAATCTGTTGATCTTGCTGACCAGTCATAAAAATCAGAAACAAAAGATAGGATAGCCTAAAGCGGAATCAGACCAATATTGAACATGACCACGACATGGATACAAGACAAGCGACCTACAGCCTAGCTACAGCAGACGAGGGTGAAAGACGAAGTAAGACTGGGGTATGTAAGGAACGTGATGGGTCCCGCAGACTAGCCAGGCTCACAACTAGTTGTACAAGGAATTTGAGGATGCAATGCTGGAAGATTATGAGAACAATGTGACATCATCAGAAAGAACAGAGTCGTACTGCACTTCCCAATTCTGCACGCCAGGTTGAATGGGCGAGCGCACAGATCCTATGAACCCATCTCGAAATGGTGGGGGGCATTCCTCCATGATGTCGAAGTCCATATCAGGCTAAGAAAATGTTGAGAGAAGACTCAAGAGTTTCGCACGTATGGCGTACGATGGTGTGCAAACAAGTAGCATAGTTGTCATTAGCGTCGTCATTCAAAAATACCATTGCGCAGGTGTTGTTGACGAGTGAAACTATTAGTCCTGAGAGTGCCGGAATAGTGACTGACATCGGCCGAATCAGGCCTTGGGAGAGAAATATTCGTGTTTGAAGTGGTAAAAGGGTAAGGCGAAACTCACTGTCTACCACCGCCGTGTCAATGTTAGCGCAATCTCTCAGTGTCGGCAGATCTCCGGATGCCTGGTCGCAGTTAAATGTACCTAGAAGATTGAAAGAAATGAATCAGAGACTCGAAGCACAGAGGCCATCAAAGAATCTCACTAGTAAAAACTTCACTGCTGTCCAGTATACCACATATATCAATCGGGGTCTGACTCTGGCGCTTCAATGCCCTCAGATGTTCCTCTCCAGTTTGAAGACCACCTTCTTTCGGCTGCCCATCGTGAGCCTGAGCTTGACGACTGGGACACGTAAAGTACGTCAACGTCAAATTTGTGAACGTTTCTCCCGTATTTGGGTTAGGAACTTGAAATATAGACTCGGAGACAATAGTAGCGTCTTCATCCGGAAGACAGCCAGGGGGGTGGAGAGAGGCTGCCACCGTAAACAGAATAAATGCGACGAGGACCGAAGTGGGGGTCATGATCGAAATGACTTGAACAGGATCATTGGCAGTTCTAAAATGTCGAGTTTTATAGGCGGCCAAGTGTATTGAATGTCCATCGAAGATCGAGGCTGTCTATCTGCCAACGCAAAAATGGCGGGATCATCTTGTCAAACAATGTCCAAGTGCCACTGAAGAGGCTAGGTCAGTATTGAACAATCAGATCAGGACTCGGGATAAGAATCAAGAATAACGACTCTTGATTCTTATCAGGGTTAAGAGGCTGTCTATTTGTCAATTACTTTGCTTGTTCCTGGATAGTGTCCATTAGCCAGCCATTTCGCAAATTTAGATCGCTCTTGGATCCGTACCACCCTACTTACAACTTGTGCTTGTACCGGAACATCCCGTGAAATAGCTCGGGGCGGAAGGTCACCCGTTTGCACTTTAGTAGGAACAAATCTACTACTAATAGTACTAGTACGATCTCACAGAAGAAGCCTGGTCGATTCAGGCCCGAGCTTTGAAAGTTAGACGTTCCATGACCTTCTTTTTGACGGACTGTATCTGCGGAGATCTGGACAGGGACATTACAACCACCTTCGAAGGCACTCACTTACATAGGTAGCACACCAGTGATGACATCCGCTCCCTAGCGGATGGCCCGTGTCTGCAGTTTATAGGGGTTTTTTTTGGGAACTGCCGGCCGTGTTAACTTTTTTTGATTGACAATAATATCACGATAAGTCGCGATCTGCGCGCGTAAACACGCGTATTTATCGTTCAGACGCGTTGCAGGCAGCGTAAAATTTAGGTCAAGGAATGCGAAGAAGAGCTAAGAAGACTTGAAGAAGACACGATGGTTCGTGCGCCTCACGTGATGGTTTCCCTGTTGCCGGGCCGTTTCCCCGGCCGTGTACAGTGCCGCTGACTCACGCTCTCATCACCGGCACCGTCATGGACGCAAAGTACAAGACCCCAAGATGTTTCCGCTGCAAGATGAGAAAGATCGTGCGTAGTGCGTCATCTCCGAAAAGAACTTACATTGACCTCATGACAGCGCTGCGACAGCCTCAAGCCGTGCAGTGCGTGTGTCTCGACGAGCGCTCCGTGTGCATATGAGGACCCAATTGAAGATTATAAGAATCCTCAGTTACGGAGAGGAGCAGCTTGCCTGTCATGTCGGTGAGTGCGGGTGACTACTCTGAGATATCTTACGTTCGACATCATTAGTCGTAAAAAGAAGGTGCGTGTCTACTTTTATCAACTCGATGATATCTCTTCTGACTCTATATTGGAGAAATGCGACGGAAAAATGCCATGCCGCACATGCACTTCTAGTAAGAGCGATATTAGCTGTGAATACCAGGATGGAATTATTGTGGACCTGGAGAAATCAAAGGAAAGTCGAGTAAGAACACCTATTCCCAGTGGCTTCCTGGATGCATCGCGTGGTCCCTTTGAAAGTAATTCCCACTCTGCCGACTTCGTCAGATCTTGTGTCGCCTCTGGGTCTTCGGCGGTCCGCCCTAGTACTGTACCTGTCGAGGCATTCGACCTTCCTCAAAAGTTGTATGATATCGGCGACATCGAATCACCGAGCCCCTTCACAACCTCAGACCTTCTCGCATCGGAGTGGACCAGTCCCATCGCCATCGCTGACCTCGTCGAAGAGTAGGATCATTATTTTAGTGCAGTTCTTGACAAGCGCTCATGTTCTTACTAGACGAGATTCTTTCCTCGAGTATACTGAGAAGCGAGGCCTGAATGCTGCCGACAATGAGACTTCCCCGGACTACATGAGCACAGATGTTGCTCCCGCACTTGTGACGAACGACTCGCCCCTGAACTTCTCCATTAATTCACCGAGCCCGTTCTTTCAAGTCCCTGGCCCCAATCCGGACTCGGACTCGGATGAACTCTCCGAAATGTACGGTCCAATCTTTATATGCGTTTTTCTGCTTCATCTTCTATTCTAGTCGAAAGCTATTCCTTAATCACCGTATCCAACTCTGTCTCAGTATCTGCGACAACAAACTGGCAGCACTTTCAACGGGAGTTGCCGGTGGCCTCGTCCATCCTATCCTCCTGCATGCGTGCCAACTCATGGGATACATGCTCGCACACCACCTCCAGTACAACTTGTGGCTCCCTCTCCCAGGCCAAAGCCAGGGCGAAACCGAGCAGGACAGGCTCGGCCTGGTTGCTCTCGAGCAGTTCGACTTGGACCCATGCCCGATCGCCTTCCTGCAGACGGCCGGCCTGTTGGCGCTGTATTATTGCAACAAAGGCGAAATCGGGCGGGGGATGGACGTTCTCGCGAAGGCAGACAAGATGGCACTCGACCACAACCTTGACGCCTACGTGCTTGAGTCCCCGCCGCCCGACGAGGCCGCGCACGTTGGCTTCAAGCTCGCACCAACAACGGAGAGGGCGGAGGTACAAGCTGCGCTTTCGCAGCTCGTGTATGTTGACCTCGCCTTTGGCATTGTCCTCAACGTACCCAGCGTTGTGGACCCCCGACTATACGCATGTTTCAACACGCTTATCGTGAGACCTCCTTACAGCTCTTTCTCGATGTCGTTTATTTACAAGGGTTTTCAGGCTAACCCCAACGCGCGCGCCGAAATCAATTTCGTTCGCACCAAGAGCGTCTTCTTGTTCTCGAAAGTCCAGCGACTCAAAGCGCAGTGGCATCAATCCAACCTCGGTATGATTCCCACGCAAACAGCACCAAGTAACTGACTCGGGACGACAGTGGAGACAGCGGGGTCGGAGTGGGATGAGAGCTACTGGGCGCTCATGGAGGCGCTGTCCGCGCACCGCAGCTTCGTCAGCATCGCCCTCACCCGGATGGCATTTGCCCCGGAGCTCCGTCCGCTGGTCCTCAGCCTCAAGGTCTGCGCGATAATCACGGGGACCGGGCTCGCGGAGCTGGCGTCGCTCTTCTCTGGCGAGCAGCTGGAGCTGCGGCGGAGGGAAAACGACGTGATTCTGGAGATCGTCAGCATCTCGGCGTCATTCACGGAAGAGGACTGCACGTTGCTGGATCCGATTCTCTCGGTGAGTCCACGGTCCGGCTGATCGAAAAATATTCGCTTGCTTAGTTGTGTATTCGGGATGTAGGCGTGCTGGAAGGCGGTCATGCGCGCGCTGGAGCATTGTATTGAGGTGGGGCCGGAGGATGTCGCGCAGCGCATGCATGATCTGCCTGCGATGGCGGGCGTCATTCGGCAGCAGAGTAAGACCTTGCAGCGGGTCCTGCCGTTTGCGCGGGACGTTTAATGTATGCCAGGTAATAAACAACTTAAGTCACTAATACGTTTCTCGAAGGGATGCCTATGTTCAGCGGGTTACGAAAAAAAAACGAAGGAGCCATGTGGTCACGACGGAACGCCGCTGGCCATGGGTCCACCAATAATCACAGCCCTAGCCGCACGTGGCTAGACCGGCTAGCCGGCATCTAGACGGCACCGCTATCTGCGGTGCTGCCCCTGAACGCAGTGAATGGTCGTCAGACATATAATTCGCCTATGATCCGCCCCCGCCCCCGTCCCCGCCCTGGCTGTCTATAAGATAACTGGCTACATCCTCAACAACTTTGGTCCACCGACACTTGAGACTCCCAGCTTCAACGAAAGATTCAACCATACCTTTAGGTCCTGCCGTTTGTTTACATTTCTGGAAACCGCCTCCGCATACAAATGTACACTAAGGTGAGCCACCTCGACGGACCGTATTAAACAGTGTCCACCCTTTCTTCTTCCTGGCGAGGACGAAGCTGATGTAACGAACGACCTGAGCGGCGATGCGCTGAGTCAGTGAGCGGTGATGCGTTGAATGACTGTGTCTGCTGAGAAAATATGTAGGCTAGCGGGTCACGAAGTTATACCCGAACGTATACGCATCACACTAACTCTCCGATAGATTTTTCCCAGGTAGAACACATCGGCTGAGCGTGGAGGAAGGAGGCTGTTTAGGTGGGAGCCCTGACCAACGCCGCCGGCAAATCCCGAGCGCATCACCGCTCGACTCCGTTGAATGACGATCTCAAACCCGGGGTCGCTGGCATACTGAGGCTCCGGATGTCTATAAAATGCCTCCTCGGGCTTTCCATCTAGACATTCTCGTTCCGCTACGACTTGAATCTCCTCAAAAAAATTCAACCATGCCTATAATCACCATCTTTGGCGCTACTGGGACGCAAGGTGCGTTGTTCTGCTCGGTTTCATCAAAAAACGTTTAAAATGCGTCCTCTACAGGCTCCTCCATCGTCGACGCCGTGCTTGCTGATGGGAAATACACTCCGCGCGCCGTGTCCCGCAGCGTAGACTCTCCCGCAAGCAAGGCCCTGATCGCAAAGGGCGTCGAGGTTGTCGTAGGGAACCTCTTCGACAGGGACTCCATTAAGAAGGCTATTCAAGGAAGCGAAGCCGTTTTCGGAGTACGTGTGATTCGAGGGCATTCACAGCGAGAAATTTATTCCCTACAGATCACAAACTTCTGGGATCCCGAAATATTTCCTGCCGACCCAGAGGGCAAGGGCGAAATTGTGCAGGGAAAGAACCTCATCGACGTAGCCAAGGAGGTCGGCATCAAGTTCTTCATATGGAGGTACGCGTTGCATTCTCATTAATATATATTCACCACTAACTTGGGTCGGTTCAGCTCCGTTTTCAAATCAACGAAGGAATCGAACGGATTGTATCCGCACGTGCACCACAGTAACAGTGCGCATCTTATTAAATTTTCTCACCTCCGTTCATGATTATTCATTTGTTATGATCAAAGCTAAGGCCGAGATCGATGAATACCTCGCAGCCTCGGGTCTCCCACACGTTATCCTGCTCACAGGGTGGTTCGCAGAGAACTTGTGGAAGTATGTCTTCCTTGGCCTAAGTAATGTGATATGAACATCACTTACCCTTTATTGCAGAATCGGATCCCTCGAAAAGACAGACACGGGATATATCATCCCCATCCCCAAGTACGGCAAGGAGGACAAACAGTCCGTGACCTGGATAGCCCACGACCTCGGCCGCGCCGCCGTCGTCCTCCTCTACAATTACTCCAACCCGGACAAAGATATTCTAGGCAAGCAGTTCCCGGTGGTCACCGCGATCTTCACGTACCCGGAATTCGCAGCGGCGATCGCCACGGGTAGGTATTTTCTTTTCTCTTCTTGGGATCTCCGCTAAAGTATGCAATGCTCTTTTGTAGCCATCGGGAAAGAGGTGACTTTCGTGTCTACTGAGACAAGCGGGCTCGCTGAGATCGATGATATGGTACGTACCATACGCATTCTCGTCCTTGGATCTTGCTGAGCGCTCCCCAGTACCTATTCCAAGCAAAGGTCGGCATGTACACTGACACCCCGGTGCCGAACCCCGACTTGGTTGCGCTGGGCATGCAATTCGGGACGATCGAGGATTTCATGAAGACTGAGGTGGTTCCACGCTACGCCTAAATTTCGCGGAAGTGAACTCGAACGCAATAGGATAGAATTGAAGCTTGTTTTCTCCGTCGTTCAGTCCGGCAGGTCGTAGTTGAGAGTAATCCATTCGGCATAAATAGCAGTCGCTGTGGTTTTGTCTGGTCGTCTGAAATTTGAATGACATTATTGCCAGCAGAAAGTCGCGCTTGGATTCTCTCGCAGAAACGATGTCAAAACATGACATGATGCACGCATTATACAGCTCCGTAGCGCATGGTCCGCATCCGTACATCATAGCCCTCCGATAAAGATGTTGCTGTAGAGTGCGCCTGTTCGATTCAGACCGGAGCCATAGAAGACTCGGAGCGATTTTTTGCCCTGAAGAATGCCCATGTGGCAAGATCTCTTGAAATCTTAACGAGGTCGATAATATGGCTGCGTAGCGGATGCGTATCTGCACATGATAAGATGTCGATATTGAAAACGTTTCTGCAGAGCACGCCTGTTCGATTCAGGCCGGAGCCATGACCGTGGTTGTTATAGATTATTTTTGCTAGGAATGACATTGATCCATTCAAGATACTGAATACCTACCAAAGATCTCTTGTAATATTCATGAGGTCGATAATATGGCTCCCTGGCGGATGGTCCGCATCTGTACAAAACATAACATACTTCCGATAAAGATGTTTCTGCAGAGCATGCCTGTTCGATTCAGGCCGGAGCCATGGGGTTTGACATTTTACGGAATGGTTAACATTTTTTTACAAGCCTAGTGCTCACAGTAGCTTCTCCCTCTTCTGGCAACGGTGTCTACCAAGATTATGAGAATCTGGAGTTCAGGAACTTAGGGCGAATTTCGGGTGAACTTGAGTTTCTGGGAGAATGAGTGCGAAGAATCGTCAATGGCGGGAGATCCTCTAGCTTAAGTTAACGTGGGGAATCTAGCCCAAGCACACAACACTGGCAGCATGATTTCGCTCAAAGGATCGGCGCTAATAATCACCACTGTACCCTCTACGTCTGGGTGCTCTGCTGACAGGATCCCTACTCTCATAAGCATCGAATATCGGCGGCGGATTGCCGAACGGCAAGGATTGTGCTGTTCCAGTGCATTCAAATTAGCTGCCAATGAACTGCATCAAACACGCTTTTACATGAACAGAACTTGAACGCATCAAGAGGCGAACGGCCGCCTTATTCCCAAGTTTTCAAAATACAAAAAAAACCGGATTAACTAGAGAGGCGAGCAGCTGAACGAGCTCGTCAAGTCGTTGAAGTTGACTGTGCCCGCGTGTCCGGGGACGGTGAAAAAGTTCCACTCCCCTTCCTGCAACGCAACCTCGCTGTCGGTGGGGTCGTTCCCGGTGCCGGAAGAGATGCAACCGAAGTCCCTGCACGGCACACCTCTATCAGTTCCCCCGTTGCTGAATATACCTGCAGGCGACACTCACTGGAAGAACGTGCAGATGAATCCACCAGGCACTAGCGCGCTGGAGATCTCCTTGTTCAAGAAGGTGAGCCCGCCGGTCAAGTTGACGCAGCTGTCGGATACAACGGGGACGTTGACGCATCCGGACGGGGGACTGACCGCCCCGGTGCAGACTTCCACGGTAACGCTCGCGTCCTGAACACCATTCGGTTAGAACGGTGAAATTCAAGCGGAATTTGCAACGTACAGGGCCCGGCTTTTGGACTGGGGTGCCCGAGGCGACTGAAAAGACAGCCACGAGGGTGAGGGAGAGAAGAGACTTCGAGTTGAACATTAGAGTGGTCAGTGTGAGTGAACTGGAGTTTACAGAGTGAGCTGCCCATCCTTTATACAGACGAGCGCACGGTATTGGTAAGCCGGTGTGTCGAGAGACTCTGACAGCGAATTAGGATCTCAGTCAACATGGAAAGGATGAATGAAAGCATTGAACTGAACAGCAAGACTAAGACCGCCGCTTACTGCTTCGAAGCACCGGAATATTAGTGCCGATGCCGAGACCCAGCGTCAAATATCGCAGTGAATAATCGAACGGCGCGCGCTGTCATCTTCCGCGCGGCTTGTCTAAGACAGCGCCGGCTAACACGGAGGACAGCGAATCACGAGGACCTTTTGTTGAATATGATGGGGAGGGTAATAGACACATCTGGAAGCCGAATTTCAGTCCTGTTGAAGGCTACGGTCAGATACGAATTCCGTCGAACGAAATACATTATAGTCACCTGGGATATTGTTTTGAACGCGAATGGTACGCGCCAACATTGAATTAGCATGAACTGATGAATGTTCGCGAGTGACAGGTCTCACGTTCCCAGGAAGCCTAAACGAGTGCCTCTTACAGCGATATAAGGATCTCAATCAACATGGAAAGAACGAATGAAAGAATTGAACTGAGGCAAGATTGCCGCTGACTGCTGCTTGCAGGTAACGAAATATTAGTACTCCTCATTCAGCCGCCGATGCCAAGGAGATCCAGCGTCAAATATCGCAGTAAATAATCGAACGGCCGGCGCTGTCATCTTCCGCGTGGCCTGTCTGAGCCAGCGCTGGCTAGCACGGAGGACAGCGAATCACGAGGACCTTTTGTTGAATATGATACACACCATGATAGAGAGGCTAATAGACACATCTGGAAACCGAATTTCAGTCCTGTTCAAGGGTACGATCAGACACAGATTCCGTCGAACGAAATATATTATAGTCACCTGGAATATTGTTTTGAACGCAAATGGCGCGCCAACGTTGAATTAGCATGAACTGATGAATATCCGGGAGTGACAAGTCTCACGTTCCCAGGAAGCATAAGCGAGTCAACTTCAACAGCTTCCATCCTTCAAGTTCTATAAAGCTGAGATCCCCTGCCATCCCGCGGATTTACACGGCAATTCCGTCTGGTCTTGCACCACGTTGATTTCCAGAAGTTTCGCGGAGAGTTTAAGCTCCGTTCATTCAAGGTCCGTTCAACGGCGTTAAACACCTATATTTATATTAACTACCCTGCCGGAGAGGATTGGGGGCTTTGCCGAGCAGTACTGTTTTGCCAAAGTTCTGGTTCCATCTATCCGTTCGATCATTGAGTCAGAGTCTCGTTTTCCATGTGTCCAACTGTATAAAGGAATCCGCCGTCGGCTCACTCACATTGATTCCATTGCAATGTTCAACTCCAAGTCCTTTCCCGCTATCACCCTCCTGGTTTTGCTCCCCGCCATATCGATGGCCACCGCCCAGGCGCGTTGCCGCACAGTTTTTATTCCGAGGCGGACTAACCTCATATCAATCAGGACTCAAATGTGACTGTGGAGGTCTGCACCGGGGCACTGAATCCCCCCACTGGATGTGCGACCATCCCCGCGCTATCCGACGACTGCGTCAACCTGATCGGCGGGTTCACATTTTTGAACAAGGAGATCTCCAGCGCGGAAGTGCCCAGTGGAATTGTCTGCACGTTCTTCCGGTTGGTTTTTTTTGTAGAGTGAATCAGCGCTGAGGGAACTGAAAGAAGTTTGGGCTACAGGGACTTCGGGTGCGCATCTGGGACAGAGGGTGATCCCAACGATGGCAAGGTTGTTTTGTGGGAGGGCGCATGGGATTTCTTGAATATCCCCGTGAAAGACGGCGCGGTTAACTTCAACGATTTGACGAGCTCCTTCAACTGCTCGCGTAGTTAATCTGAGCCTGAAATTCCAACGAGGTAGTATTAAAGCTAAAGTATCGTTGTACAGAGGTTCAGTTCATCGGATAGTGAGATTGTACAAAGACGAGACCGACATAATTAAAACACCCGCCCATGAAGCACAGGTACATGCAACAGCACCGGCGCGCCGGTCTGCTCCATACATTCCTTCTGCTCGCTGTCCGCTGCTTCCGGCGACGTCGAACGCCTATAACTTCCAGAATTCTATGAAAAGTGAAGCGCAACTCTGCAACCGCGGGTAGCACGGCCAGCCAACTGAGCATGTCGAGTGCTGTATCTACGGCCGAGTGTGTAACCTCGACCCATCGGATACAGTGAAGGTCCCACCGCCACCGCACGTGAATCGGTGCTCGCGAATCACACGTCCTGGTCCTTGCGATCCCAGAAACGAAGTGTGAGGGAAACGTCGACTGGCAGCAGAGAGATCCGCCGCAAGTCGAGGACGAGGCCTGCACTGCACCATTAACGGGGAATACGGATGGCGCCAAAGGAACTGGCCAAGCGCAGTGAGGTTTATTGTGTCAATGCAGACGCAGACCATCTGGAGAGATGGCGGATCGAGATGCACCACGAGAAGCGAGAGGCACAAAATCCAGTATCTGGTGACCAGGAAGGGGCTAGTCCAGAAATCTCAGCCGAAGTCATGGGTCCAGCATTGAGCCTTCATTCATCAAGGTGCAGCATGCGCGCATGTCTTGCAACAATAATAATGGACAACGTATTCAGTTTGCGAGGTCGTCGGGATGGCAGTTAAATATAGGTATTTAACACCATTGAACAGACCTTGAATGAACGGAGCTTAAACTCTCCGCGAAACTTCTGGAAATCAACCGTGGTGGAAGACCAGGCAGAATTGCCGTGTAAATCCGCGGAATGGCAGAGATCTCAGCTTTATAGAACTTGAAGGATGGAAGCTGTTGAAGTTGACTCGTTTAGGCTTCCTGGGAACGTGAGACTTGTCACTCGCGAACATTCATCAGTTCATGCTAATTCAATGTTGGCGCGTACCATTCGCGTTCAAAATAATACTGTATTATTTCAATCAAATCGACCTGGGGAGTGACGCGGGACGCAAGTTACCGATTCGACCGTTCGACCACGGCCGAAATTTTGGGGGCTGTGTGACGGATTTTAGATTCGACCAGCGGGGGCGTGACGCGTGACCCGGCGCCAATATTCGACACCGACCAGGGGGTGCGTGACGCGTGACGGTCGAATTGATTGAAATTATACAGTATCCCAGGTGACTATAATGTATTTCGTTCGACGGAATTCGTATCTGACCGTAGCCTTCAACAGGACTGAAATTCGGCTTCCAGATGTGTCTATTACCCTCCCCATCATATTCAACAAAAGGTCCTCGTGATTCGCTGTCCTCCGTGTTAGCCGGCGCTGTCTTAGACAAGCCGCGCGGAAGATGACAGCGCGCGCCGTTCGATTATTCACTGCGATATTTGACGCTGGGTCTCGGCATCGGCACTAATATTCCGGTGCTTCGAAGCAGTAAGCGGCGGTCTTAGTCTTGCTGTTCAGTTCAATGCTTTCATTCATCCTTTCCATGTTGACTGAGATCCTAATTCGCTGTCAGAGTCTCTCGACACACCGGCTTACCAATACCGTGCGCTCGTCTGTATAAAGGATGGGCAGCTCACTCTGTAAACTCCAGTTCACTCACACTGACCACTCTAATGTTCAACTCGAAGTCTCTTCTCTCCCTCACCCTCGTGGCTGTCTTTTCAGTCGCCTCGGGCACCCCAGTCCAAAAGCCGGGCCCTGTACGTTGCAAATTCCGCTTGAATTTCACCGTTCTAACCGAATGGTGTTCAGGACGCGAGCGTTACCGTGGAAGTCTGCACCGGGGCGGTCAGTCCCCCGTCCGGATGCGTCAACGTCCCCGTTGTATCCGACAGCTGCGTCAACTTGACCGGCGGGCTCACCTTCTTGAACAAGGAGATCTCCAGCGCGCTAGTGCCTGGTGGATTCATCTGCACGTTCTTCCAGTGAGTGTCGCCTGCAGGTATATTCAGCAACGGGGGAACTGATAGAGGTGTGCCGTGCAGGGACTTCGGTTGCATCTCTTCCGGCACCGGGAACGACCCCACCGACAGCGAGGTTGCGTTGCAGGAAGGGGAGTGGAACTTTTTCACCGTCCCCGGACACGCGGGCACAGTCAACTTCAACGACTTGACGAGCTCGTTCAGCTGCTCGCCTCTCTAGTTAATCCGGTTTTTTTTGTATTTTGAAAACTTGGGAATAAGGCGGCCGTTCGCCTCTTGATGCGTTCAAGTTCTGTTCATGTAAAAGCGTGTTTGATGCAGTTCATTGGCAGCTAATTTGAATGCACTGGAACAGCACAATCCTTGCCGTTCGGCAATCCGCCGCCGATATTCGATGCTTATGAGAGTAGGGATCCTGTCAGCAGAGCACCCAGACGTAGAGGGTACAGTGGTGATTATTAGCGCCGATCCTTTGAGCGAAATCATGCTGCCAGTGTTGTGTGCTTGGGCTAGATTCCCCACGTTAACTTAAGCTAGAGGATCTCCCGCCATTGACGCTGGCAGAAACGTAAGTTCACCCGAAATCCGCCCTGAATTCTTGAACTCCAGATTCTTATTATCTCTTGGTGGACACCGTTGCGAGAAAGAGGGAGAAGCTACTGTGAGCACTAGAACTGTAACAAAATGTTAACCATTCCATAAAATGTCAAACACACGCCCATAGCTCTGGCCTGAATCGAACAGGCGTGCTCTGCAGAAACGTTTTCAACGTCGACATCCTATCATGTACAGATACGGACCATCCACCACGGAGCCATATTATTGACCTCGTGAATATTACAAGAGATCTTGCGACCGTTTCCACGAATCTATAAAAAACACTTATAAAAGCACATTACTTGCCGTCCCGCTTCACGCAGGATCTCGACAACATTCAGTTCCGAAACAACACGGAGACAGCACGAAACAGGGAACTGTCTATGAGTAATATACTAGTCGCCAATGGAGGAACATACTGCGTGTGCAGTGCTGAGCAGCATCCGTACCGGCTCTGACACCACCGCTGTGATTAGCCCGCCGCAGCAATGATATTTTTGATTGCAAGGGACACTTCTGGATGTTGCCTCAAGCCCTCGGCGGGATCGTGGCGGTCGAATGTCGCGTCAAGAACCGGGAAAGGCGTTGCCGCTTCCAGATACACGCGCTCTATGGTGTTGACCTGATTAGTGATGATGTTTGCAAGGAGCCGCAGGATCGATAGTGAATCCATCGTCGGGGAATGTGGGCCGCGAGTAATCAAATAGATGGGGTGGAGAACGCACGAGCAAGAGTCTTCCTGAAAGCGCTTTTAAACGCTTGTGTTTATGTCCAGGATCTTCTTCCAGAACATCAGCTCAGCTTGAAAATGGACGAATGGGGGCCGTTTAAAGAAAGCGTCACACTATAACTGTTATCGGTACGATGCTTCACATGAGATTACGGCCTCACCTTCAAATCGTTCTTTCATTTGTGGCATATCGAAAACGACCGACACGGAGCGGGTGGTATTCACGTGTAGTAGCCTAACACATATTTAGAGAGATATTTCGGCACTCTGTCGTTGTTGAGTCTGAAATAGAATGTTTCCCACCCGGTGCAGGCCTGGACAAAATTGGAGCGTAATGCGTCTGGGTATAGTGTTGAAAAGTAATGGGGACCACAGGATGCAGCTGTCGTCATTCATGGTGCGTACTTGGAGGAGCAAGCGGAGGAGTCTTGGAGTCGATAACTTGACGCTGCGGCAAGGAGCGATGTTGCTGCGAGCGAGGACTGGATAAAAAGCTCGAGAGGAGGATAAGTGCGCAAAAGAATAACAACTACCAGAAACCCAGGAGCGTGCGGCAAATGCGTCGTGGCGAAGAACAAGAGGCGGAGAGCGGCGCGGAAGCACGTTATTCAGTGATGCCGTCAACACCGCCACATCGCCTAGCAGCTAGCCGGAATGCCGAGCCAAACACGCCATCAGCCCCGGAACCAAGCACACCTCCCTCTCTTTTCTCCATGCCGCACAAACGCGCCAAACGATCCATCCGCGAGCAGCAGCGATCCCAAAAGTGCGTCATATGCCCTGTCGCTGTGCGCTCCCTGTTAATCCGCTCTCTCTTACCCCCTTCCTTCTGACTGCCCTCCTTGCTGCCGTGACTCTGATTCACTCTCCCATTCACCATCTTGACTCTCTGGCTCGCCTTCAGAGGCGCAGATCTCGCTCCAGGCCGCGGCGGGGATGCCCTGTCGTCGGAGCCGCTGCCGAAGTCCTTCGTGCGCGCAATGAACGCGGGGCAGGTGCGCGCGGACTTTCGCGCAAAGCGCAAGCTGCGGGGGGAGGGCTACGAGGATGGCGATGATGACAAGCCGAAGACGAAGAAGCGGAAACTAGAGGGCGCGGAGGCGAAGATCCGTCCCGGCGAGACGCTTGCGCATTTTAATAAGTGCGTGTGCCACCTACATTTTTTTCTTTTCCTACGTTCTCCATATTTCCCTCCGTCTGGTGCACGATGGATTGAATCGTGGCATTGGAAGGCTAAATGCATTGTACTGACTTCGTTTGTAGGCGAATAGAAACGGACATGCGCCCGCTGGTGCGCTCCGCGGTGCAATCCTCGCTCGCCACCGGCCGCGCAGAGCGCAAGAAAACTTCTGAGCCCGCCAAAGGTGCCCCCAAATCTACAGCCGCCGGAGCCGAACCCCCGAACCCCAAATCCAACGGCAAATCAAAATCCACACAAAAGACCCCCGCCGCGGAGCCAGAACCCGAAGACAAACACGCATCGCGGCCGAAGGAGTTCGCGCGCACGTCGTCGGCGGCGCCGCGCCGGCTCAACGACATCGCGATGGCGCCGCCCGACCTGTCGGCGATGGCACGCCGTGCATCTGGGGCCGCAGCGCGCACGCCTGGGGCGGTGACGAGCAAGGCGGGGGTGCTGTCGCCCGCGCAGCAGCTTCAGATGAGCGCAGCGCGTGACGCGGCGATCGCGCGCTACCGGGAGCTCAAGGCTGCACGGCGCGTGGCGGGAGGGGGCGATGGTGGGGAGCGTGGGGGCGGCGCGGTTGGGGAGGGGGAGGAGGACTAGGGATGGAGTTGGGGTAGAGGGCTCAATGGTGTGCGCAGATGTCTCAAGGTGTGCGCACCGAGCCTGAAACGCTTACGGGATACCATATGGAATAGCCACTCTCGAGTCGCGGCGAGTGGGCATACATGGGATGTACGAGCGGCTGCACATATGTATGTGCTTTCACGATCCTGGAATAATTCTTATTCTGTTTGAACTCCCGCATCTTGTGTATCAGTCCTCAAACCCCTGAAAATCGTTCGAATTGAAGTGATCTGTTGTTCTTTTATTTGAATCTAGGCAAAGATTCTTATTCCGACATGGACTTTGCCTATGGGCCACAATAACCAGTTCTTGTTTTTGTTTGGATCCGCTACAACGTTCGGAGAGTTCCGAGATTTTCGGAAACGGGCCCCTTTTTAAGTGACTCAGGGTTAACTCAGGGATTCAAAACTCTCTCCTTCGCTAACGGTATCCTGAACATGAAGAAATCTATCCAAGGTGATCCAGAAGATTCAGCGCTGCCCTTCTCGCGCCTTGCATCCGGTCAACAACCATCCGAGAAGATCCGTCAACTAAGTAAGTGAAGCATCCTGCTTGCATTGATATTCCTAATGTACCTGCGCAGGTAATCCTGTTACCATTGAGTGTCTACGGACTCTACGCATAGAGCACTGGCGTCAGCATTCAAGAGGCCACCCGCCGCAGTTGGATATGTTTCCTGAGATGCATATTGACATCGTACTCGAGGTATGGTGCACGCCTCAGATCCTGGCCACATTTAATCACGCTGTTCAGGTCCTGGGCCACCTCCATCCGCTCGACCTGATTCACCTCTCTCGTTCCAATCAAGAGTTCTGCGCGCTTCTCCGGGCCCCCGTCACAACCACGATATGGCGCGAGTCCTTCGTTGCGCCGCTTCCTATTTGTCCCAACAGCATCCCCGGGCGAAGGTGGGCCCATTTGATATTCGGTGCGCCCCTCTGCGAAGTACGTCTCTTGGAATATCCGTACCATCCTCACTGAATACGGCTTCACGCTCAAGGGATGCGGCGCTCCGGGCACCTCGTCTGACTGTTACATTCACCGCCGACTCTGCTCTGAATGCATAAGCCCCAGGTTTTTCATTTCACACTCCCTCTGCTGTCCGCATTTAGCTGAGACATCAGAATCAGCACTACCCTTCCCGGATACCCCTTATCGCATGTAATCTATACGCTCATCGGGAGAACGGGGTGGAAGATATATCTTCCAGATGCGTTGCCTGTGACCGAGGAGTATGAACGCCTTCTGGCCGATGACGGTCCCACGGCGGCAGTGACATTGGCGAATTTCATGGAAAAACGGAAACAAGTATTGCAGCAAAACAAGAACGTGAGCAGAAGAAAAAACGCGAGGTGATGCTGAGGAATCATTGATATCTAGGCATTTATGGAATATAACGAGTGGCTGATAGAGGTATGTCAACGGAGGAGCACTTACGCTGTGGAAAGCCAGAAGAAGGTACTGCCGATGTAAGAGTCTTGATTTTTTCCAGATAATTGTTCACCTGCTCGCAATGGGATAGGGTCCGCAAGCGGCTGCTCGAAGAAGGATGCGATCCACGGGATATCAAGACATATATCGAGGAGCATCGATTTGACGACTGCTTCACTGTCCTGGAGGGAATCCCACGGCTTTCCTCCAAACGTGAGCACACATTATCGCCCGTTCGCATCGCCCGTTCGCATCGCCCGTTCGCATCGCTCACCCAATCCCACATAGGCTGCAACAAGGTCCGCCCCGGCATTGTGGCCCGTGTGAACTTCTGGCGGATTTATCGCCTGAAGAGAGAACGTTCTGAGCGCAAGCACGTCGTAAGGACCGGCATCATTCTTGCCATAGAAAAGAACTGTGCCCCCTCTACCTGGGCATACACACCAGCGTTGGACAATATCATAGGCTGGCCGCAGTTTGCGGAACTCGTCGACTCCACAATGAATGTCTCTCTTGCGGACGACGATTCGTGTCTACTCGCCGCCCTGGAACGGTTACCCGCGGACCTGGACGCGTGGACTCTCACCCAGCAGACGCACCTCGCATTACAGATCCCCGGCGCCCGTCGGCTACCGGATCTGCGTACGCTCGATCTCGCCACCACCGTGTTCGCCCATGGTGATACCCGCTGCCTCGTCGGCTGGCTAGATGCTGGTCTGCGTCTTGCGTCAGATCCGATTACACCGCCGAGCTTTTGTGCGACCTCGAGCGCCGTCGCCCGCGCGCTCGTACTCCTAGTTGACCTTGGTCCCGGCACTGCAACGGCCGCAGATATGGATGAGCAGAACGAACGTTTTTGTGCAGTGTGTGTCCTGCGACTCGCCGCGGGCGAGAGGCAATGTCCTGGCGCACATGTGTACGTGTGTTCAACCAGACGTCCGGCCGACTGATAACGTATATATCCTGCAATAGCTGCAGCATGCCATGGAACACCCAGCTGATCCACCCATGCCCACATCTTGGGCGAGGCTGTCTCCAGAGGGCGCAGCTGACGTTCGACGGCGCGAGGGTGCCGATCGCTCCTCCACGGAGAATGTGTGGATCTGCAACATGTGCCCAGTGCACTTCGACCTATATCGGCCCATATGGCGCGCAGAGGCGATTTCCCATGTAGCTTCCGAGTACGTCCGCATTTGCTGTTTGGATGCATAGCAGCAACTCCACTCACCCTGTGCAACAGGCACGCGGTCCTGCGCCCCGTCGAAAACGTCCATTTCATTTATGATCTACGGAAGCCGCGGTCTCTGCGTCATCCCCCGGTGTTTCTGTCGGAGGCCCCGGATGCGCTGGAATACCGCTGCAATTACTGTGCGGAGGAGGCACCGGAAATCGTGAAGTTGCTTGCGCTATATTCTGTTGCACGACACGTTAAAGCCAAGTGAATATTAGCCTTTCCCTGCGGAATTGATTGCTCATATCACGCCGTTCCAGACATAATGCGAATGCCACGGAAACTTACTGGAGAAGAGTTGAGCGGGTGCTGAGATGAGCGAGATATTGAAATGTTTATAGGTTCTATTATTCTGCTCATCAAACGCGCCTTTGTGTGTGTTTCTGTCGAATTGAACGAGTTGGTCTGAATCTTCATTTCGCGTCAGCCTACTTATTTGCCGAGCTCCCCGGCCGCCTGCTACGAACCTATGGTTCCCCGCTGAACATACTGTCGGCGCTTCGATACTCCTCCAGGAAAAGAAACGATACCAGAAAAAGATCATTGATAAAAAGAAACCATCCACCAGCAACATGGCTCCGGCCTGATTCGAACAGGCGTCTTCCACAAGATTAACATAGCATGTTCCATCCACCAAGTGCAGACGCGGACCATCCGCCACGGAGCCATACCATGTGCAATACCCAAGTAATTACATTCTAGTGGCTGATATTCTTCTTGCCAAAACAACCACCCGAGACAGTCCACCTGCGATTGTGGCTCCGTCCTATGAATTCGATTGTTCGACAGGATGTTGCAGAAACTGCCTGTTCGATTCGGGCCGGAGCCTTGACTCGATGGGCGACGCATGCTTTTTTTCTAGGGAAGCTGTCTCAGTTTTGCAGCCGGTAATTGCCTTTCAATATATCTGCTAAGGGTAGACCTGGTGTGACTGCGTAGTGGATGGTCCGCCTCTGTGCCCATTCCATATTCACAGGATGTTGCAAGCGCCTGTTCAAATCAGGCCAGAGCCTTGATAGTAGGAGATATTTTTTCACGGCATGGCAGAGATTTATTGTTGATACCCAACACTGCATGTGTAGTGGTACCGCTTAATCATTGAATTCAACATACGTTGCAGAAGGTGTCTGTTCGAATCAGGCCGGAACCCTGGCAAAATTCGTTAAAATGAATTTTTTGATTGCCTAGCGGATTTATTAGCCCAACATCGTACAGTATGTCGACTGGTACCAGTTCACCCTGATACGACTCCGTAGCGGATGTTCCGCGTGTGCAGTTCACAACGATGAATTTTGCAGAAGCTGCCTGTTCGAATCAGGGTGGAACCTTGCGAAGGACTCCTTGCAATTTTTTAAAGCGCACTAACCACCTTCGCAAGTAGGGGGCAAGCCATTCATGATATGGCTCCGTGTCTCGTGTCCCGCATCTGCATATCATGGATATAAAGTAACAATTCCAGAGAGGATGTTTTGTTCGCGATGCTGAAGGTTGCTTATTAGGAAGCAACGCATTCACGGGCTTTTTAGCAGAGACAATGTCAATCAAGACCTGTTCAGAATGCCAGTGTCTTCATTATTAGAAGGTAAGGTAAGTTCTTAGGTATATCCTTCTCGTCAAAACGTCAGACTCTATTGATTTGACCCCGTCCTATAGTACTATGTAGTCGTGGAAAAGAAGCAAACTGTTGTATTCTCACATTATAGGCAAGTAAGAATGACGCTAAAACAATTCCTCCAAGGTTGGTGCGAAAAGAAGACTGATTTATTCAATTCGACAGACAAGAGATCCAGATCTAGAAGCATGGCGAACGTGTTTAATGAACAGAATCTATTATATAGTATTGCCATTTCGACCTCTCGCTCACGTTAGCACCCGCTCAACTCTTCGCCAGTGGTCTTCCGTGGGACCCACATTATGCCTGAAAGCGAGTGAGCTTTCTGGTGCAGAGAGAAAGGAAGAGCAATATTCACCTATTCTTGACGTGTGCTACCATGGACCGCAGCGAAAGCAGCGTTACGAGTCCGGGTGATTTCTCCGCACAGTGGTTGCAGCGGTACTCTGCCGGATGCGCAGGGCCAAACATAAACACCGGGGGATGACGCAGGGTTCGATCCGTGCGCCGTAAATCATACAGGAAGTGAACACCCTCGACGGGGCGCGGGACGGCGTGCCTATTGAGCAGATGAGTGGAATTGCGGGTATGGATGCAAACAGAAAACTAGGATGGACGCACTCGGAAGCGACATGGGAAATCGCCTCTGCGCGCACTACGCGCTTGTGGTAGTCGAAGTGCGCCGGGCACATGTTGCAGATCCACGCGTCATCCGTGCACGACCGATCGGCACCCTCGCGCCGTCGAATGTCAGCCGCTCCCTCTGGAGATAGCCTGGCCCAAGATGTAGCCACGGGCGGATCGGATGGGTGTCCCATGGCGTGCAGCAGCTGCGGCAAGGGATATACGTGATCAGCTATGGAATGGATGTTCGGAGCACGCACACATGTGCGCCAGGACATGGCCTCTGGCCCGCGGGGAGTGACAGGGCACACTCTGCACAAAAATCGGTCGTCCATATCATCCATAGTTGTCGCCGTTGTTGTACCGGGATCAAGGTCAACAAATAGAACAAGCGTCCGCGCGGCGGCGCTGAATGTCGCAGAAAAGGGCAGCGAGTTCGACGTCAGATACGGACCAGCATCTAGCCAGCCGATGAGACAGTCGTCATATCCGAACGCACTGGTGGCCAGCTCGAGCGTGCGTAGATCCGGTGGCTGGCCAGCGCCAGGAATCTTCGATGCGAGGTGCATCTGCTGGGTGATGCGCCACACCTCTAGGTCTGCGGGAAGCCGCTCCAAGGCGGCGACGAGGCGCGAATCGTCGACCGCAAGAGTGGCATTAATTGTGGAATCAATGAGTTCCGCAAACTGCACCCACTCCACAATGTTGTCCACCGTTGGTGAGTACGCCCAGGTAGAGGGGGGAAACTTCGCTTTCATGATCGCAATGATGCCGCTCCGCACGACCCCTCTACGCCCGGAGCGTTCGTTCCATAGGCGACTGATTTTTGAGGAGTTAACAGACGCGAAAATTTCCGGGCGGGCCTTGTTCCAGCCTACATAGGTTAGGAACGCCAACGATCGACAATGACTGCTCACGCTTGGAGGAAAGACGTGGGATTCCATTGAGGGTTAGGCTTTTAAATGGACGCCGAGTAATATCCTGTAGATCCTGTCCATCTTCCAGCAGCCGCTTGGTCACCTTATCCGATAACGATTAGAGTAGGAACTATATCAAAGTTAAAACTCTTACACCGCCAACACCTTCTTGAGGTTTTCTGCATTGTGATCTTTAGCCTGTTGAAGTATCCGTGCCACCCATTGCTCGCAGTCCCTGGATGCCTAGATATCCTGGTAGTCAGCCTGTTAATTAACTCGATAATTTTTACTGAGCACCTTCTCGATTTCCTGCACTATTTGTTTCCTTTTTTTCACGAAATTCGCCAGTGCAAGAGCGGCCCCAGGACCGTCATCCGCCAGGAGGTTTTCATACTGCCCGACTACAGGCAGCGAATCTGGCTCATATATTTGCCGAGATCGCCTCTCTCTGAGGGTTTTCGCGAGGAGCTTATAAACGTCATGCGAACAAGAAGGGATCCCGGGGACGCGATGGTATCCGGAGATACTACTCCTGAGTCTGGGCTGTATTAGCCAAATGCGGAGGGCAGAAGGTAAAACAGCACACCTATTCCGTATGCATCCAGAGCAGAGTCGCCGACGGATTATATAGTCCGGTGATGTTTCCGGGGCGCCACATTTCTTGCATGAGAAGCCATATTAACTGAGGATGGATGGATATACGAGTATGAACACGCACCTCGCAGCGGAGCGGGTCGAATATCAAATGCGCCCACCTTCGGCCGGGAATGTCGCTGGGACAAACGGGAAGCGGCGCAACGAAGGACTCGCGCCATATTGTGGCTGTGACGGGCGCACGGAGAAGCGCGCGGAACTCGTGGTTTGAACGCGAGACGTGGATCAAGTCGAGTGGGTGGAGGTGGCCGAGGACCTGGATAGGGCGATAAGATATTCCCGGGATCGGAGACGTACACCATACCTCGAGCACTATGTCGATATGCATCTCAGGGAACATATCCAGCTTCGGCGGGTGGCTTCTTGAACGCTGACGCCAGTTCTCTATGCGTAGAGTCCGTAGACACTCAATGGTAACAGGGTTACCTGCGGAGATTAGGAATATTAACGCAAGCAGGATGTTTCTCACTTGGAGCGCGGATCTTCTCAGATGGTTGAGGTGTGGACGCAAGGCGCGGGAAGGGCAGTGCTGAATCGTCGCCATAAACTTGGATAGGTTTCTGCATGTTCGTGATTTTGCTGGACCAAGTCCAGAATCGAGGAAGAGTCAAGCTTTTGAGTTGTGAGTCAATCCTGAGTCATAGAAAGGGGCTCGCAATTTCAAAAAATCTCGGAATTCTCCGAACGTTGCGGCGGATCGAATTTGCTCAAAAACTAAGGTGGCCGTGCTGGTCGCATTGTTGCCCATCGTAGGCAGAGTCAAGGCCAGGTTATCGAGTATGTGAACGCCGGCCTGGAATTCAAATCAACCACCCCCTCAATTTGCTATCCGCGCGGCGGACACGTAGGGTTTCAGACTCGGTGCTCGGTGGCGGCTTTTTCGCGCTGCCGCGGCGTAATATACCCCCCCCCCCCTCCCCATGCCGGGCGATCCTCCGCCGAGGGAACTAAACGGCGCATCTCCGTCTCATATCATCTACACACAAAAATCCGCACCGATTGTTTTATCTTCGAATATTCAATCAGCAATATCCAAAAATGCACACGATCAAAACAGATATAGGAAGCAGAAGTAGAAAAGAAAATAGTAGTCGCAAAACGCACTTATTAAAAATGCACAAGTCACTCTGAGGCGTCTGGGGGTATCTCAGGGCCTCTGTACCCTTCAGTTTCCACTCTTCATCCTCGGTTCATCATCATCAACTTCCTCGCATTACGTAGCCACGCAGCTGGCGCTTCGGGCGGAGATCTGGGCGCACCAAGGATTTGGGCAACCAAGTCTGGAATCTGCCAACTTGAGGGCGAGGCCGGGGCGCGCGCGAGACAGAATCAACGCAGAAGGAAGCCCTTTTCGAGAGTTCCTCGCGGATGGAGCGTTTTGCGCGTTGGATGTGGGTGAGTGGGTGTATGAAGGTGGTTCCAGGGTGAGTATCGACGAGAAGAATGGGACTCGCGACGATTTCTTCTAGATAGACTCTTCCAGGGTCGATGGTGTTCGGCTCGGCACCTCGGCACAATCAGCAATCTGTGGCCGGCAATCCGGCAACTAAAGCGCGTAGGCCTCTTCTTTCGCCTCCAACTCGCATCTTGGGGCTTTATCCATCTCAACGGATCCGATGCATCTAATGACTGGTGGCTCTGAAAACTCGGATGGAACCTCAGCATTCCTTTCCTTGGAAGTTGGGATGGAAGATAGTCTTCTTTGCCCTCGATGATATCATCGAATGCCATTCATTGGCGCACATGGCTTTGCGCAAACCGCCTACAGAGAGACCATTCGGAGGGCTCACCGAGGCACAGCTTGACCAGGTGTCACTAAATGTGGGATTCAGGAATTGAGTGGGGATCCGAGCTGGAGTGGCCATCCAATGTGCGATAATCATCGGCCGGTGACGAAGATGACTTCTACTGGATGATTTCTGCCGACCTTCGGCCCAGGGCCCTGCATCAACCTGACGCGTCAACTCTACATGCTATGCACAAAAAAGCCAACGGATCTGCCTTAAGTTTGATCATGCCATGACCGACTATCGCAAATACACCTCCAAGCTTGTTGACAAACACGTCCTCATCATCGGTAGCAGCTCCGGCATCGGCTACGGGGTCACTGAAGCTACGGCGCCCGCATCACTATTTCCTCATCCAACCCGCCGCGCCTCTCCGCCGCCGTCGCCAAGCTCTCTGAGTCCGCTGCCTACCCCTCCGCCACCTCCATTGCCAACCGCATCACCTCTGCCACCTGCGACCTCAGCACCGAAGCGACGCTCGAGGCCAGCACCACCGCATCTTTGACACGGTCGCGTCCGCCCATGCGTTCAACCATGTCGTCTACAGCGCGGCGACACGCTGGCCATCCTGCCCCTGTCCGACGTGACGGTGCCCAAGATCACGCAAGGCGGCATGGTGCGCTTCTACACATCGCTCATCGGAGGCCGCAAAGCACCAGCCCAAGTCGCCCGACTTGTCGTTTACCATCACATCTGGCACCGTCGCCCAGTGCCCGGTGCCGGGCTGGACGGTGGTGGGCTCGTTCGCTGCAGGGCAGTTTAGCATGGCGCACGTGGTGGCGCTCGACCTCAAGCCGATTAGGGTCAATTGCGTGGCCCTCGGCGTGGTGGATACGGAGCTGTGAGACACCCTGCCGGCGGAGCAAAAGTAAGGCATGAAGAGAGTTTGAGAAGAACATGCCGACGAGGAGGATGGGCTGGGTGGAGGATGTGGCAGAAGTGTTTCTGTATCTGCTCACACCGGGGGCAAAAAGCCACGCATCTGGCACACACATGCTTAACACGCATGTGGACTGCATGCTGGTGTGACCTGTCACAAAGGGGCTAATCACCTTTGTGGCATCTTTGTTTTTTGGGGGCAACTGAAAGAAAAAGCAAAGAAGCCACAAAGGTGATTAGCCCCTTTGTGACAGGTCACATCAGCATGCAGTCCACATGCGTGGCTTTTTGCCCCCGGTGTCAAGGATGCGAATGTTACGAGAAGTGTGATTGGGCTTTGTGGGTTTGAGGGAGTGGGGTGTAGATTTCTGTATGTCTACGTCTTGCGTTAATTCCTGCTTCAAAAAAAAGAGTTTCTGTGGAATGAGTGAGGGCTTCCTAATGGAGTGCAGACGCGGACCATCCACCAGAGCCATATCAGGGTGAATTAGCCCCAGTATACATGCTGTACTCGGGGTATCAAAAATAAATCCGTAGCAGGCAAAAAAATCGTTGACGACCGGCCCAAAGGCTCCGGCCTGATTCGAACAGGCAGCTTCTGCGAAATTTCTTGCAACTGTAACATTATGAGGTGCAGACGCGGACCACCCGCCACGGAGCCATATTAGGTTGAATTGGCACTGATACATATGCTGTACTTACCCGGGTCTGCGCTGGTGAGTATCAAAAAAAAATCTGTACTAGGCAAAAAACATAGTTGCCGACACGCGCCCCAAGACTCCGGCCTGAATCGAACAGGTAAATTCTATTTTACTACCTAATCTACCTGTTGGAAGCTGGTTGGCAGTGTGCCCAAAAAATTCGCGTGCTAAAAATGCCTTTCCTAAATGAAGCCACGGCTCCGACCTGATTCGAACAGGCCTAGGCAGCTTCTGCATTACAATCTACAAAACAATCCCGAAATGAGCGCAGACGCGGTCCACCCGCCACGGAGCCATATCAGGGTGAATTAGCCCCAGTAAACATGGTGTACTTACGCTGGTGGGTGTAAAAAATAAATCTCTGCTATGCCCTCAAAAAGGCTTTCTCCGGCCTGATTACTTTCTGCAACACACAGCATCGAAAGTCAGAACTAAGTGTAGGACCACCCGCCAAGGAGCCATATCAGTGTGAATTGGCACCAGTACACATGCTGTACTTGCGCCGGGGCGTACCAACAATAGATCTGTAGCACGCAAAAAAAAAAAGTTCCCGACACGCATCGCAAGGCTCTGGCCTGATTCGAACAGGCAGCTTCTGCGGAATTTCTTGTGACATAAATAATTATGAGATGCAGACGCGGTCCACCGCCACGGAGGCACATCAGGGTCAATCGCGCCCCACACATGCTGCACTTGCGCGGCACGCACGAAATAAAAACATGTTGCAGGTGGCCAGAAGAAAAAAACAACGCACCTTGGACTATAAGGCTCCGGCCTGATTCGAACAGGCATCTTCTGCACAATGTCCATTATTGTATATATATACACGAGATGCAGACGCGGACCACCCGCCACGGAGCCATATCAAGGTCAATCACGCCCCCACACATGTACTTGCGAAATAAAAGCATGTTGCAGGTGGCCAGAAGAAAAAAAGATGCTTTTCTCCAATGGCTCCGGCCCGAATCGAACAGGCGTCTTCTGCACACCCATCGTGGCTTATCTTGTGTATGAACTGCAGACACGGACCATCCGCTACGGAGCCTTAGCATACTGGATCGACGTACTGGTGTGAGCGGGTGGCTGGGGTCAATGAAGGGGCCGACGTGAGCGTGACGATGTTGGGCAGGAACTGCGCCAGGGGCGTGAGCACAGAGGTCTGCGAGCCGTCCCAGAGGAGGGAAGATATAGTGAGTACAAGTGGATATAAACATATGGGGGTAATACTGTCTCATAATTATACCAGTTTTGAGCAAAAAAACACACCGCTGCTCAGAAAAACACACAGGTACCCCCACCCCAAAAACCACACCACCTTTGTGGAAATCCAAATATACACAGGTCTACGTTTCTCACAAAAAGACACACACCCCGTGGCGCATATTTAAATACACCGGTGCACCTCACTCCTGTTTTTCAACACACCTTCTTTGGAGACTCAAATAATTCACCACCTTCCTGTCGAGACAAAAGAAATACTGCCTACCTTGCAGCCAAAAATGCATCACTGGTCATCTGTGTACCAATTCAACATGCACATCCTAGAGGATATACTGATGCTGCAGCCACCATCTTTCTTGGAACATGCGCTCCATGGAGCACTCACCAAGCTATTGACTAATATAGGCGTGCATTGAGGTTCAGTGAAGCTCTTGTGGTGGTCTTAAAAGTATCTCATCGTGGATCCCTACCGGCTCTCTGCCTTTTCTATTGCTACAGCACCAGCTATTTGAGATTCATATCTGAGACTGGACCCGATGTCTCCTGGTTAATCACAACTTGTTACATTCATTATCATGCTCAAGTCTGAATGAGATCCACCTATTTATTCTGAAAATCCAGTTCAACTATTCTTTTGCATGTCTGAATGACTGATGTTGAATAATTTCAATTGTATCTTCACTTCAACTTGAAACTTTGATGGCAAAGTTTCAACACTATCAGTCCACTTAATATATATTCTAATATAACGGCGAATCTGACGGACTACTATTACAGAGACTACATAGTTGAGCGCCACCCGCTCAATGTTCAAATTCATGGTGACATGAACTGGGTGCACTTCAATTTCTTTGGCTGTATTCCATTCATCTTTGTATCAGATCCTCGCAATTCAAGATGTTTTGCATGCAACTTGAGTCTATTGCATTCCCTCTCGGCCCTGAACTTGGGGACCTAGAGGTATTTCGTTAGGTAATTACACTGCTTAGTTCAACACTCCCTGATTTCTTCGTAGATGCCTCCACTACTCGAAGCCTGAAACTGAAACTGTTGAGTTGTGTGTTTCAATCAGAAAACTCACCAAGTACATCCAGTATTTTCGCCATAAATCCAACTTGAGTTCAAGGGAATTTGTGTGAAGTGTCGCGCAACGGCCAATTTCATCCTTCGCATGGTTTGAATTGTCTTAGTCCCCGCATTCAGAGGTGAAATTTAAATCAGATTATACAGAACAATACATCAGCCATTTTACATTTACCTTGTGACCTTTTGATGTTTGTGGGCTTGGCAACAAGCTCTTGACAAGCTCGCAAGGTCAAACAAGGTCAAAAATACTAAAGTCCCGCCCACTCTGCAGTGGTGAACCCACCCTATTATTAAAATGTATCATCCCCACAGCTGTCAACACCTCCCTGCAGCTGAAGGTGCCCCTCAGAATGCCCTGAGCTCACTAAAGAGTATGGCGGTCAAAATGCACATTTATTCGGCCGCAACTTTTTTTTCCAAATTTGAACCTGCCGCAACTTTTTTGTCCTTTTGATGCCCATGCCGCAACTTCTACGTCCTTTCGGGAATGACAAAAATAGTTGCGGCAGGTTGTGTTCTGCCGCAACTTTTTTTTTTCAGGTGTAGCAACTTTTTTCTATCTGAATGGTTGAAATAATATTAGCAATATTCCAGAAGCTCACACTCCAGCATGGAGCCATTGGCACGCTGGAACAGACCGGAGCTAATCCCAATAAGGCAATAAGTTTAGTAATCTCACCCCCTTTGCTTCCTCCATCCACGCTTGTTCCCCGTGCCAATTCTACTAATGTGATAGGTCTCTTCGGTGTACACTTTTGGCTCGCCCACTACTGCTTATGTGATGCTATACAAGCTATATGGGACTCTTCTGGTGCAATCTAGTACTCACTGTATCTAACAACCAAATCCATGGCGGGTCTTCTACCATTCTGGCCACGCTATTGCTCTCATTGATATACTATCTTCCTGCTGCCATTTAGATCAATCAGCTTGGAGCCTCCGAGAACATGTCATCGGGGATGCCGAGAGTGTTTATGGCATCAATCAGCTGCCACACAAAAGTGAGTGTACCTCGTTCAAATCCCGTCGGATTTCATCGAGGTAAGGGGTGTACAGCTGTATTAGAATCCCTACAAGAGGATAGCCAAGTATTTTCGCGCCCCAGACCCCGAACACGTCATAGGGCACGCCGAGAGTGCTTATGGTACCAGTCAGGCCTCACACAAAAGTGAGTGTATTTCACTCAAATCCGACCGGATTTCCTTCAGCTAACAGATTTACAGTGGTGTTTTTATCCCCCCTCAAGGCTGGAGAGGTCATCTGGTACCTCCTAGCTCAAATGTGTCGTCGGGGACCCCAAGAGTACTTATGTCTCCTATGTCACCAATAGAGAGTGTATCTGTATCTCGCTCAAATCAGCTCGTATTTCTTTGTGCTAAGGGGTTAGGCAGTGAGCCAAAAGTGTACAGGAAGGGGCCTATCACATGAGTGGAATTTAGATTGAGCGGGAGGAAGCGACAAGGAAGCGATAAGAAGTTGGTAGGATTACTAAGCCCTCACTTATTGCCTTATTGGGATCAGCTCCGGTCTGTTCTAACGCTCCAACGGCTCCATGTTGGATTGCGAGCTTTTGGATAATGGATAATTTTATCTCAACTAGTTGAATGAAAAAAAGTTGTTACACACAAGAAAAAAAAGTTGCGGCACTGGCAAAAAAAAGTTGCGGCAGAGCTCGAGTTGCCGCAACTATTTTTGGAATTCCCGAAAGGCCCTAAAAGTTGCGGCATGGGCATCAAAAGGACAAAAAAGTTGCGGCAGGTTCAAATTTGGAAAAAAAAGTTGCGGCCGAATAAATGTGCATTTTGACCGCCATAAAAGAGTACTTACTTTTAGACAGAATTTCGAGCTTGTGAAAATCCGGACTTGTCTTGTGACCTTGAGACCTTGTGGGCGTTTTGGTGGAGCTTGTGACCTTGTTTGACCTTGTACAAGGTCACAAGCTCAATCTCAAAAGTCTGATGTAGCTCGGGTGTTGAGGGACAATTGGGAAGAAAAAACGGTTTCGAGGGTGTAAGTTTAATTTTGTTCCTATTAGGGTGGTGAAATTTATTAATTTTGGACGTGTGCACTTTTCTCAATTGTTACAGGCAGTGTGTTTTTTTTTGATTTGGGAGGACCAGGGTATTTAAATGTTGCAGCGGCGTGGCTGAGTACAAAAGCATGGACTTTGGCGGAGTGGTGCGAATTTTCGTCAAGACATGGTAAGGTGGGTAAGAATAGGTGAAAATATGGTCAGCGGTGCACCAAGTAATTATGAGACACTATTACAGCCATATAAACAGTATCCGGCATGTCGTATCGTACGCGGAGAGTGAAAAAAAACATCTGCAAAATCAAATCCATCATATATTCTCTCCATGAACCGGCTTCCCCCAGGCATCGTTGTTTTTCGCCTCCGCCTCCGCCTCCGCCTCCGCTTCCCGCCGGCCTCGCATGAACCGCACGCACGATGTGGTGGTAAGAATGGTTTCATCAAACATCATTGATCGTGTTTGCGTTTGTGATTTGATTGAGCTGTCTCCATCTCGTCCATCATACTTTTTGACAGCTGACCTTGTGGCCTTGTACAAGGCCAAACAAGGCCGAACAAGGTTGAAAAAGGTCGCAAGCTCACAAGGCCGCAAACCAAGTTTGAATTTCGACAAGCTCTAAAAAAATACAAAATCTTTTTTTTTCAAGGGGTGTCCTGGTCATGTCTCACACTTTTATTCAGGGTCAAGGGGGTCCAACGATAAGGATAGCCGACACGGGGTGCGGGGGTGGGGTCTGCCTTGGGTCTGCCAACCCTCTGAAAAAAAAAATTGTATGCAACTTTTTTTTTTTTTCATTCTAGAGGGCCAGCCTGGGTGGCCAGTGGTCTGTGACAACAAGGACCACTCATAGTGACCAGAACTATGCTCGATATGGCCACAAGAAGCTCACTGGGTCCAATGCAGACATATTCATGCAGATCAGCGGAGACAAAACATGGGCACAAATTTTTTTTCGCTGCAGTATTGAGTAGTTAACCCTTAAAAGAACTCAGGGACATGGTACTATTGAATTCTGTAGGTCATGGTCCCCAGAGTGCTCTACGGTCGTACAGGTACACCATCGAACTATTAATAGCTGATGTCTCCGGTTATCTCCGGTTTCTTCCAGAGGAAATGTCTATCCTAACCTGGATGCCTTAACAATCCATATACATACTCCCTGAATGATTTCAAAGCTCCCCGTGCATGCTAGCATGCACGGCGCAGCGAGCTGCGAAATTTTGAGGCAAGGCGGTCTCCCGAAAAGGCAATTTGATGGCACGTGTTTGCGTACGTAGGGAGGGTCCTCCGACCCTCTGAAAAAATAAAATTCGACGTGATATCATTTTTTCCAATCTTTGGATCCCCTTGTTCAGGGTCTTTTTTGGTTTTGAGATTGTGAGTTTGTCAAGGTCGAACAAGGCCCAAGGGATTTGTTAGATGGCTGATGTCCTTACTTCTCTCACAGCGTTAAGCTATACTTCGGCGCAATTAAGGACTCCCTCTGATCAAATTCACCCAACTCTAGAGCTTTATGGAGTCATTTCTCGACGCTTCTAGAAACAGGGGCAAACTCTCGGTGGCTGACAGCAACGTCTCAGCTTGCGTTTAAAATCGGAGGAGGCTGCCCCCTGAGACGTACCGCTCGTTCTTTTGAACCACCACCACCCCCTACCACATGTTTTCGTATTCGTAGATCTCTATACACCGACCGCCTCACTCCGTACAACGACCTACAATGGAACATCTTGCCACGGAGGCTGCTCACGTTACACAAGTCGCAGCCAGCAGTGCTCAAACCGCAGTTACCGCTGTCTAAAACTCTGTCGCTAGCCACGCTAACACTGGCAAAGTGCTCATCATCCTGTCCGCGATCTTCACGGTTCTGGGTCTGTTCCGCGGCGGGTTTGTGGTTTTCAAGTACGTCCAAGCCCGCCGGGCTGTTGTCGATGTCGAGGTGAGCCACAGCCTGCTTGTTTGTCGTCCATAGCGATATTTTAATCACGCTCACCATTGACAGGCTGGCGCTCCCGCGGTTTTCTTCGTCCCGCCCGTCCTCGTCAAACCCCCCGCCGCCGCCACTCAGTTCTTCGGCCCGCTGGCTTCCTATGGAGGAGGTTATCACCCGTCCACCCGTTCGGCCCTACACATAAAGCGTCACCGGAATGAGTTCTTGTTCCTTTGAACGGACAACCGGCCTTGTCCTCATCAATCGGTGTGTCTTGATATCGGCTCGGCTCCTCGTTTTGATCCCTCATTCTTCTCGCAATACCACCCACACCCCTCCCATCTTTCCTCTCCCCCGCCTTACCACCCGGACTGATCATCCGTGGCTGCCTAATATCCTCCAACTCTCGTTTATGTCACGACGCACGCGCGGACCGAAACCATGCACGAAACGGCAGAAACATCCAGAAACCCGAAAACACACAGAAAATAGCAAACCCTTCAAAAACGGCGCCCGACCATTGCGATTTGCCTCTCATGTATCGCAGCTGGAGACCTCGGCACATGATCGCGCCTGAAGACACCAAAATATAAAACCAAGTACAACAGAAGATAACGGCCGCGAATCGTACAGCAAAGGCGAGGAGGAACGGAGTTTATGTGTGTGCACCGGGGAGGAAAACTCATAGAAAATGTATTCTGGTTGACTTAGTGGTACTTGTCGAATTTATAAATCATTTCCTGCTTTTGATTTCTTTTTCTTGTCTCGATTCTCGAGCTCAGTTGTCCGCATTTGTCTACACGGGAAATTACAGCACACGCCGTAGCACCGCCGCCAGCTTGTTGATTCGCTGTGTGAATATGATGATGGCGTTGCTTGGCCGGCAATGTCGCCGAAGGATACGTCGCGGGCAACAAGTCTCAGGATCTCATCAATAGGCTCTGTGTACGGGGATATTCCGAGCCGTGCTACTTGCCTATATATCTATCAGAACACGTATGGGGGGCCCGAACCCGCTGGGTCCTAGTTGCGAGTTCTGGATCTGTACATGTAGCGCCCGCATACGAGCTGAGCACGCTGGACTCGGCCCTAGTATGCGGCTAAGCTCGAAAACCCGCCTTCCTCCCCATAGCCGGACCTCGCGACGCGCACTCTACTTGGTATCGCGTCAGGATTGCAACTTGATGCGCCTATGCTTATTGTAAATCAAGTGACCGCGTTCTCGCTTCTTGAAAGCTGCTTATCCAAGATATGCTGGCGCCTTCAATAAAGGACTCTCAAGGAAGTCTCATTGCGGTGGAGATACGGTACCAGTCGGCGGGTATAGGTAGGTACACACTATCCTATTCGTATTGTATGCACCCGGAAAAGAAAAAAAGTATTATACACACCGAGAAAAAACGTCCCGCAAGATCCATCATACATTCTCCATAAACCGGCTCCCCCCAGGCATCGTCTGTTCTTCCTCCGGCTGCGCGTCGTGCGGGTTATGCGAGACCGGCGGTTGGACCTCCGCGGCGTGATGCGGGTGACCCCTCACGTCGTGCAGCGGGGGAGCCTCCACGTCGTGCGGAGGGCGGGCCTCCCCGGCGTGTGGGAGATGACCCTCCGCCGCTTTCTCCTGCTGGCGTTTACTCGGGCGGCGCTCGACGGTCCCGCCGGCGTCACTCGACGCGTCGCGGGTCTTCTTGTCCATCTCCATGTCATGCGTATAGCTCGGTGGGCCGCCCTCCGCATCAGCATACTCGAGCTCATCCTCCCCGCTGCTCCCCACGCCGTCCGTCTCCTCGCTGAGGTACCCCGCCGCACGCACCGCCGCCGCCACCGGCCCCCTGCGCTCCCCCTGGTGGTCGCTCGCGACGAGGTGCCGCGCACAAAGCGTGCTCATGGCGTCCCACCACCCCATCATGTCCTCCCTGCTCCGCGCTCGGAAGCTCCACGCGTGCTCCCCCCCGCGCAGCCGCAGGCTCCGCCGTATCGTGCCCCCCGCGGCCGTCCCGTCCTTCCGCCCCTCGATGTGGAACTTGTGCGACGCCGCGGCCGCCGCGCTCGGCGGGCCCAGCGTGCACATCGGCAGGAACAGGCTGAACAGCGGCTCCCGGTCCGCCGCCGCCGCCGACGCCGCGTACTCGTGCAGGAACCCCGCGGGCGTGAGCACGAAGAAGCTCTCGCGGTACGCGCGCGTGAAGCGCTTCTTGCGCTCGAGCAGGCCCGTGCGCACGGGCGCGACGCTCGGGTCGGCGCGGTGCGGGGACACGACGGCCGCGGGGTCGCGGGCGGGCGTCGCGGGGTCGAGCAGGTGGTCCGGGTGGCGCGCGCGGAAGGCCGCCCACTCGCGGTCCGGCGGGAGGCGGGCGACGTGCGCAGAGAGCGCCGTGTGCGTGCCCGCGATGGCGGCATTAGTGCGGCCCTGCCACTCGTCGTACGTCTGCCACGCGGACTGGAGCGCGCGCACGATGGCCTCCTCAAAGGTCGCGCTGTTCTGCTGCATGGCGAGGATGGACTTGTGGAGCTGGTTCTCCGCGTGGACCTGCTTGGTGAGCTGGTGGATGACCGCGGCGTTGACGACGTAGGGGTCTGTCTTGCTCGTCACGGCCATTGGTGTGCTTTTGAAGGACGAAATGTTGGCGGAGAGGTCCGTGATGAGACGGGTGGAGAACTCGCGCTCCTTTGCGACGTTGGTGGCGAGCTTGCCCGTGTCGTTTTGGATGTTCTGGCATGATATCAGTCGGTATTAATGACCCGCGCAAGATTCTGATGCGGCAAGAAACACGCCTTTATATGAGCCTTGATTTCCGTACGTAGCTTTTGCAGATGCTGGACAATGGAGCTGTCGATCGTGCGGCCTAGATTCGCATGCTCATCCGCAACGACACGCGTCTTGTCCCGGATATCAGAGTAGATGTCCTGTGTGCGCGTAAATTGATTTCTGAAGAATACAAATAGTGATAGATTGGCTTTGGCACCTAGGCCAAGGCCAAAGCCATGGCTTTCAGGCCAATCCATCATTAATTATACGAAGACAAACCTGCAGCCCGCCTTCTCCCAAAAAGTGGTTCCCCGCGCGGAACGGCACCTGGATGACGGCGCCGAGCTTCGTGAGCTCCTTCGCGGTGCTGTTGTGCACGTCCGCAACGCCTTCAAAGTATGCGATGAGCTGCTTGACGAGCGCCTTCCACGCGCCGAAGCGCTCGATGAGGGTGTCGGACGGGCGCAGGTCGTCGCGGGTGTTCTTCTTGCTGAGGGACTTGGTGCGCGATATTGGGGCGCCTTCGCTCATGGTGGCAGGTTGTGGGTACAGGAGGCAGGCTGCATGTTATATGTGGGATGGAGCGTGTTGACGTCAAAGCTAAGGAACTTCGTCATAAGGAGCCAAACACCGTCAAACTCGCGCACAGCCGCCTCAGAGTTCCCACGGCTCATTTTTGGTGATCACATCGTTATGTATCCTCAAAGACTCTCCAATGAATTCGCCCGGCTCTCAAGGGCAAAAACGACTTGAATGCACGTTTTCAATTATGATTGTACAGTCTGCAGATGAGATACAAAAAATCCGCGTGCTAAAAAATGCCTTTCTTAAAATGAAGCTACGGCTGCGATTGGTACCGGTAGCTTAGAAATTCAGCAAGCGATGGACAATTTGTCAATCAGGCCACCCGGACCTCAATCTTCTGCCGGCGCCTCTGATCTGTAAATATCACTAAAGCGAAGCAAGCGAACGCAGGGCGAGGAACAAAAGTGGGCATCGACTCAGGCTGACTTCGAGACACACCAAGACGAGGAAGGAGCCTGCCCGACAGCCCGGGCGAGAGTTTTTCGCGATTTGGTCACAAACACCTCTTTAGTGAATCTTGGAACGAGGCGCTGAATTTTTGTTGTCCTAGGCGACAGTAGGCGCAGGTTAAGAATTTTGTCGATCGTGAGAGGAAGAAGCACATGGCAGTGTTGATCCGGTGCATTCCGATTTGAAACTCCGACTCTCTTTCTTTCGCACCACTACCTACAGCTTTGCTTCCGCTCGGCCTCAGCTCTGGATCTTGGTTGTAGAGCTTTTCCTCTTGCAGCGGAAAAATGACGGCATCGTGCTCTGGAATCTTGGCCTATCCATTTCCCCCCACTCACTTTTTACGTCGGGCGCGCTTCTCTTTCCCGCAGCAACGATGCCTTCGTTGATTGCTGCTTTTTGAGCGACATCCGGTTGAAAACTGTGTCGTGAGGTGTAGTGATGACAGCACGCGGGGTCTGAGATTCACGATGCTTTTCTCTGGCCAGTGTTAACGTTATCTTGGATACGTCTTTCACTTGTTAACGACCTTGAGCCGGATCTCACCGGGTACGCTCTATCAATATCCGTCTTCTGGTGCATTTACACCGACCGTTTTCCCAATAACTCTGTTCCAATTCATCCACGCGGCACCCCGTCCCATACCCCTAGATCGCGCCTTCTCGTACTGTGCTTCAATGGAGTGTCCCTGGCAAATTTGAGCTCATTTTCTGCCGTGAATTCACCATAGCAAACGGATACTATCGACTCACGGTGCTGCACCACGCAGGGCGGATTCGACGCGGGGTGACGTTTGGGAGATTGCTTCTGCTGCGCACATCCTCTCAAATTCTCCGAGGGGCTCTCCAATAGTGCGCTGCGGTTTTGTGCTCTCGATGCACTCGCCATTTATATTGATTTGAGGTTCAAATAGAAAGTGTTTGCATCTTTAACATTGTGCTGTTGATTGCGTTTTGGTGATCATCCTGCATCGGCCCTGTTCGATGTGTGGTACTCAATTCGCTTTTCTTCGTGGTCGCGTGCGTGCACTGCTCACGGGTATCAAATGTACGTTTCGTGCAATCATTTACCGTTATTTTGAATTTATTGTTCGTTCATTCTTTCGCCAGGTACAGGAATTGGGCTCCCGCCGTCGCTACATTAAATAACTACTACTATTTGAAGATGCACTTCCCGAGGCCAGCTCAAAATTTCATCCGAACCAGCGCCAGTTTGCTCTCGGTGTCCGTCAGGTAAGTGGAGATCATCATACCTACAATCTGAGCCTTCGTCTTCTTACTGCAGTCGTATTTAACGTAGACCACACCCTTTCCATCAGCTTCTTTTTCCTGGACAGCGAGACAGGCAGTTAGGGAGGGCTCCCCGTTATCGGTGCGCGGTGGAATCTTTGCAATGAAATTATCGTCAGTTGGTGATCGTCTGGGTACTACAAACCGCCTTACATTTCCGATGACATGGACATAGGTTTCGTCTGCGGGGGTCTGATAGTAGATCGGCCTGATGTTCCCCGGTGTCCAGAATTTGGGCTGTCTCTCGACCGTGCTCCCACTTCCACAAAGCATTTGGTGAAAGTAGCCTGTGGATGGCAGCTCCATCGGCGATGGACTCTGCCTGGTCAAGAACGAACGGTATGCCCATTCTGTCGATCGTTTGTGATTCACAGTGGCTGCTGACGTCAAAGGAGATTTCCCGCGGCGGATTCCCGGGTTCCAATGACAGCGGCAGACACAAAAGTGGTTCAGCGTCGCGAACCATAATTGAAAGCTTCTGCCCTTCTTGGTGGCCTATGTGCAGCAATTCGTCCAGCTTTCCGACGATGCACATCGTGGGGATAGTTTGTTTGTATGGCGAGAGGTAAGAAATTAATTGCCTTTATAAATCGGTTGACGCCCACAGACATATGTGGCCGCACTGTAAGATCTAAGGGTGAAGATAACATTTCCTTGTTATCCTTGCTATATTTTCAGGTCGTGGCCGAGGTATAGGCTCTCGTTAGACATTTCAGTCCAATTTGGTTTACGCAAATTCGACAGTTGGGTTGGACAACGCAGTTCATTCATAACTCTAGGACCCAGGCTACGCGTAGAGCATAAAAACACGAATTTAGGAGGTCTCCCTGGGCCTGGGGGGAATTTTTAACAAGCTCTGAGAATGCCAGGCCGCTTACACTAGACAAACATCTGTGTGCCTGAACGAAAGTAAGTTAAATGAGTGGATAATGACTACGGACTAAAGAAATCAGTAAGACTCTGCAGACCCGCCCCCGTCACATTCCCTCCGCCCGGGATATAGATCCGACCCGCAATAGACGCGGCATTGGTCCCATGTCTCGGGTGCGGCATCGGCGGAAGCACCTCCCAACGGTCCTCCCCCACGCAATACACCTCCACATTATCATACACACCGTTGGGCACCAAGTTCACGTCCCCCTCGCCCCCAAACGTATAGATCCGATCGCCGATAACAGCGGTGCTCAGCCCACCCCGTGCAGTCGGCATGCGTGCCTTCTCGACCCATCCTCGCCCAACCGCGTTCAGATCCAGCGTGAAGACCGTGTCCCGGACATTCGGTACGCCGTTCACCCGCCCACCAACAACGAAGAACGTGTCACCGATAACCGCCCCGCCGACGTGGTCGCGCGCCTCAGGCAGTGACGGTAACACGCTCCACCGGTGCGTAAGCGTGTTGAAGGCGCTGACCGCGGCCGAGGAGGGCTGCGCGCCGGTGATCAGATTGAGTTCGAGCAGTCCGCCCGCGAGGTAAACTGTGTGCCCGTGCACGCCCACCGCGGCCGCACCGCGCGCGGTCCCCGCGGGCATATCCGGCAGCGCAGCCCACTTGTCCGCCGCGGGGTTGTACACGTAGGACTGTGGGATCGCCACCCAGTCAGTCGTGCCGTCGAGCCCACCAAGAAGATATAGTTTGCCGTCGACCGCGGCGACGTTGCCGTGGTTCACCGTATGCGGGAGGGGCGCGACGTCGTGCCACATGTTGGTTTTCGGCGTGTAGACTTGAGTCCAGTTTACTGTCGGGAAGCTAAAGGGCGCGTCCGGCGGGGGGCTGGAAATGCCGCCGATGATGTACATGGCAGAGTCGAGGGCGACGACGCTCTGCTCCTGGCGTGGGCCATGAAGGGTGGGGGCGACGTCGGTCCAGGTGCCGGTGCGAAGGTGGGCCTCGCGGGGCGATGGCGAGGCAAGGAGGAGGGGAAGCACCGCTAGTGCGAGTGCGAGGTGTGGTACGAATTTCATGTTTTCTGATTGAATAAAGTAGGAGGAATGTGGGACTTGGGAGCTCCGAGGAATCGATCGTTCTTATATCAGCTAAAATCCCATGCCACGGGACATCAAGATACACGTCCTCCTTGTTGAATAGTCATTTCGAGCAACTAAGTTGCCCGTTTCTCCGCACACGGGGATATCAAGATCCGTAACGTGACCTGGCCCGAGACGCGTCGCATCAAGCTAGACCAAACATCGCGTTGGTAAACCCATCATCTACGAAAACACCCTCTACCCCACGCCCAATTGCCCCCACTGCGCCACACCCGAGGCCGTCAATCACTTCCTGTTCTCCTGCCCTGCATACCAGAGACACCGCCTACGCCTCATTTACCGCCTCGGCACTGCCCGTCTTACCCTTCGCAAACTCCTCTCCGCCAAATCACACCCCAAGCCCGTACTCGAGTATTTCCTCGACACCGGTCGCCTCCCTCGCTACCTGAAACGACACGTATAATTCTTTATCTTTATCTTACTCTTCTCATACTTAGACTCATCAGAATTTGTTATATCATCCGCGCATAACTCATTACAGCTCTATTCATATCTATGCGGAAAATGTAATTTTTTTTCGGCTCAAGCCGATTATGGTCAATTGCGTGGCCCTCGGCGCGGTGGATACGGAGCTGTAGGACACTCTGCTGGCGGAGCAGAAGCAAGGCATGAAGAGAGTTTGAGAAGAACATGCCGACGGGGAGGACGAGCCGGGTGGAGGATGTGGCAGAAGCGTTTCTGTATCTTCTCAAGGATGCGAATGTTACGGGAAGTGTGATTGGGCTTTGTTCGTTTGAGGGAGGAGGTAGTTGTAGATTTTCATATGTCTACATCTTGCGTTAATTCTTGCTTCAAAAAAAAGACTTCCCATTGACGCACGGTGCGGGCCCGATTCGAACAGGTAGTTTCTGTGGAATGATTGAGTGCTTCCTAATGGAGTGCAGACGCGGACCATCCACCAGAGCCATATCAGGATGAATTGGTATCAATACACATTCTGTACTTGGGGTATAAAGAATGAACTTGTACCGGCAAAAACCTCGTTACGCCCCAAGGCTCCGGCCTGATTCAAACAGGCAGCTTCTGCATTGACATCTAATAGGAGAACCTGACATTCATATGAGGTGCAGACGCGGACCACCCGCCACGGAGCCAGACCAGTGTGAATTCTAGTATACATGCTGTACGTACTTGCGGTGTTGGGTTTGAAAAATTAATCTCTGCCATGCCGTCAAAAAGGGGCTTTCCGGCATCTAAGGCTCCGGCCTGATTCGAACCGGCAGGTTCTGCAAAATTCTCTGGAACCTTTTATGAAGTGCAGACGTGGACCACCCGCCACGGAGACATATCAGGGTGAATTAGCACCACTACATATGCTGTACTTGGTGTTGGGTAAAAAAATAAAGTTTCGCCATGGCCGTCAAAAAGTTCATTCTCAACTTCCTCAATGGCTCCGGCCTGATTCGAACAGACACCTTCTACAACTTTGTATGCTGAAACAATTTAAGCAATGAGTGCAGACGCGGTCCATCCGCCACGGAGTCATATCATAGATAATTTGCTCCCTATTGAAGTACCTTCGAAGCTCGTAGGCAGTGTGCCCAAAAAATCCGCGTGCTAAAAAATGCCTTTCTTAAATCTCGGCCAAGGCTCCGGCCTGATTCGAACAGGCAGCTTCTGCAAACTCCTCTTTACCGTTTAAGAACTGCAGACGCGGTCCACCCGCCACGGAGCCATATTATAAATGACTTACCATCTACCGAAGTATCTGCGAAGTTGGTTGGGAGTGTGCTTAAAAATGCACACAATCCTCTCAAGGCTCCGGCCTGATTCGAACAGGCGTCTTCTGCGAAATACCTGACAAAACCAAATTGAGTGCAGACGCGGTCCATCCGCCACGGAGCCATACCACGAATAACTTGCTCCCTATTGAAGCACCTTCGAAACTGGCATTGTGCCAAAAGAAATTTCCGACCAGCGACCCTGCTAAAAGACACGTTTCTGCAACGACTCCGACCTGATTCGAACAGGCAGCTTCTGCATTACAATCTACAAACAACCACGAAATGAGTGCAGACGCGGACCACCCGCCACGGAACCATATCAGGGTGAATTAGCCCCAGCACACATGCTGCAATGTGCTGGTGGGTACCAAAAATAAGTTTGTACCATGCCCTCAAAAAGGTCATTATGTGGCGTGTAAGGCTCCGGCCTGATTCGAACAGGCATCTTCTGCGAAATACCCTATAATGCACACGAATGAAGTGCAGCCGCGGACCACCCGCCACGGAGCCATATCAGGGTCAATCGCGCCCCCACACATGCTGTAATTGCGGCGCTGGGTACGAAATAAAAGCATGTTGCAGGTGGCCAGAAGAAAAAAACAACGAATCCTAGACCATAAGGCTCCGGCCTGATTCGAACAGGCAGCGTCTGCATCGAAATCCATAAAGAATTAGCAATTATGAGTTGCAGTCGCGGACCACCCGCCGCGGAGCCATAACACGGATGCTTTGCCCTTTGCGATAGTACCTTCGAAGCTCGTGGGCAGTGTGCCCAAAGAATCCGCCTGCTAAGGAGTGCCTTTCTTAAATGAAACTACGGCTCCGACCTGATTCGAACAGACAAATTCTGTAAACTCCTCCTTATCATTTAAGAACTGCAGACGCGGACCACCCGCCACGGAGCCATATCAGGGTGAATCGGTATCACTACACATGCTGTACTTGCGGTCTTGGGTGTAAAAAATTAATCTCTGCCATGACCTCAAAAAGGCCATTATGTGGCATGTAAGGCTCCAGCCTGATTCGAACTGGCATCTTCTGCGAAATATTCTGACGTACCCGAAATGAGTGCAGATGCTGACCATCCTCCACGGAGCCATATCAGGGTGAATCGGCATCACTACACATGCTGTACTCGGGGTATCGAAAATAAATCTGTAGCAGGCAAAAAAAAACGTTTCCGACACACGTCCAAAGGCTCCGGCCTGATTCGAACAGGCAGCATCTGTGAAATTTCCTAATCCACACTAATAAAGTGCAGATGCGGACCACCCGCCACGGAGCCATATCAGGGTGAATCGGTATCAGTACATATGCTGGACCTGCGCTGGTGGTATAAAAAATAAATTTGTACCATGTCGTTAAAAAGATTTTTCGATTCTCTCAACGGCTCCGGTCTGATTCGAACAGAGACCTTCTGCAACATCTTGCGTTGAGGGAACTTACTTAATGAGTGCAGACGCGGTCCACCCGCCACGGAGCCATACCACGGATGCTTTGCCCTTTGCGAAAGTACCTTCGAAGCTCGTGGCAGTGTGGCCAAAAAAACGCCCGCTGAAAAATGCCTTTCTTAAATGAAGCTACGGCTCCGACCTGATTCGAACAGGCAGCTTCTGCAAAATGTCCATCTTGGCATACTAACCGCGAGCTTCCGCGCAGATTCGGGTCCGAGTCCGAGGCCAGTCGAGATTTCTTCAATATCTGCCTAACACAATCTGCAGGTTTGGTCCGCTCAATTTCTCGTCCATTCGGCTCGAATGTACTCAATGCCCGACAATACACGGATGGGAGTGTGTTAAGAAAACTCATAACGGTTCAATGAAAAGGTGCTGAATTCGTAATAACCAATAGCTACAGTGTCGACTTTCCGTTCCGCTGCTTTCAATGTATTTCTACACATATTTCTACACTGGCATCTCGTCCTTCAAGTTGTAGCACTGAGGCTTTCCAGTAGTATATAGTGCCCAGGGTAAAGTCGCCTAGCACTGTCTAGTGCTGTATAGTGATCGGTAACATACCACCTAGAACTGTCCAGTGCTATAGGTGCTATGAGATACTATAGTACTAGGGCTCCGCTATGGCTCGGCTACGGTTTTCCAGATGCCTACTACGAACTGCAGACGCGGAGCATCCGCTACGGAGCCTCATAATAGTGGATCCGTGCCGTCAGCATCATACTAAACCTAAGTAACAATCCCCGGGCCCTGGCACGAATGTTCCGTGCGAAGCTAGCAGAATAGTTGCAGAATAGGATAAAGGACACATACTTGTGCCACTCACGTGCAAGAACGTGTGCTATTACGAATACAAAATCCAACTTCTGCATCTCATCTCAAATAAAGAGAGAAAAAGAGACCACGTCAATCAGCCAACACTCACTGCCCGCCAAGGCGCGCCCATCAGGCACATCGCGCTCCACACGGTGAGCGCGGCAAAGTACGCGCCGAGTGGGCCCTCCGCGACGCTCTGGCTGTCGAAGTCGAAGAACGCGAGACTTTAGAGGGACGCGAAGGCCTCTGCGATTTCCTGGATGGATTTTTTGGGCCGGAATGAGCGCATAAGGACTTGGCGGAAAAGAAGGACGTACCGGTGTGAGCCGGTGGCTGGGGTCGATGAACGGGCCGACAGTGAGCGTGACAGTGTTGGGCAGGGATTGCGCGAGCGGCGCGACACGGATATCTGCGGGCCGTCCCACAATAGAGTGAACGTGAACGGCGTGTTTGGCGTCATCGCGTCCGCGAGGACGGCGAAGAGCGCGGGCAGGTCCGTGAGCGGCGGCGCGTCCCAGAGCTCGACGCGCTCGAGCGTGCGTGTGGTGGTACACTATCAGAGCCCGCGCGTACACGCTGCACCCGCGGAAGACGCTCAGGCGCGGGAAGTGGAGGACGGCACGTCGAGCGCCTGCCAGGGGCGGATGAGGTCTAGGTGCGTGAGCTCGGTGTGGCGGTTGAGGAAGGATGAGAGGAGGGGCGAGCAGAGGCCTGTGTGGGGCGCGGAGAATGTGCGCAGGCTGGGGAGCGCGAGGGTAGCGAAGAGGACGAGGTAGCGGGAGCTCCAGTCTGGGAGGTGCTCGAGGTTGCGCAGAGTGTGGAGGACAGATTCGAGGGGGAATATCATGTCTACTGGGAGGTAGGCCCAGCTGAAATGTACTTGGGGTGTGGGGCCGCGGCGGTGCCCGGCAGGAACTTCGTACTTATGAGTTTTTTATGTAGTATGTTTGCTGTTCTAAATAATCACTTCTTGAGTGCCCCAGTAACAAGGCCTGTTGTTTTCAGTGTAAGAGTCCAGCAGGCTCGCCATTCCAATGGCCCTCTCTTCATCTGAGATTATTCGCTCCATGACAGGGGTGGGAAGAATGAACAAGGGGAGATGAAGATAGTTACGTTCAGGGCCAAATTATATTAAATTAGCCATTACAATATTTTGGAATACCCACCCTCACCATCCGATGTGCATGGATAATTTGAAGTTTAATTGTACAGTGTGTGATGATAAAGCTTCAATAATGCATATAGCACCATAGTACTAAGGCATGTCACGAGTGCGGGTCACCCGCGAGTTATTACGGGTTGACCCGTGACAATACTCATGGGAAACCTGACCCGCGGGTCACGGGTACTCGTTGCCACGGGTCATCACGGATCCGGGTAGTAATTTTGTGAGAAAGAGGTATGCTCGTGAGTTTCAAAGTGCTTTTATTCCTGTACTTTAGGCTGAAAAATGGCAAAATAGTAGCAATACTCGTGAGTTGATCCGTGAGAAACCCGTGACCCGCGGGTCAGGTACCCGTGAAGGCGGGTTTCTCACGGATCCGAGTATGGCCTTGGAAGACGCGAGTACCCGTGGTCACGGATCCAGGTCACCCGCGAGTTAACTCGTGACATGCCTTACGTGACCATACACAGACACTTTCTCAGATATGTAGAACTGACTGTATGCCGACAGCCCCGTTAGCAAGAATCCATCTGCATTTAGGATGGACAAAATTGTTGAAATGGGTTTCGCACTCATTGCATTTAAGATGTGCCACAGGAAAGATGGGGACATGTACATGTGAAAGCTCGTGCTCAGGACGTCAATGCTGTTGGATCCAAGTTTGACGAAGGTGAGTGAGCGAATTAAGCGGTGCTATTTATACTTACCATGTGCAGAAGCTCACATTGCAAATTCCACAAGTGCAGTGGGGACATTGAATGACAATAAACATAAAGTGTCGGCGCCCAATGCGACACCTTTGCAGTACAGAGTGAAGGAGGATGTCAGCAATGATGAGCATTTCGAAGGGGCACAGGAGCGATTCCACTGTCTGAGGTTGGACACCAGGGTGGACGAACTAGATGAAGCCATGAACGAGATGTACATAGTTTAATGCCCTCATTATCTACTTGGCTACGATATGAAGAAGCTGGGTTATTTATTTACAGAATATGTAAAGAGAACAAGAACAAAAAAATAACAGTCCATGTTGAGTCAGCAGGAGTCAGGCCAATAAATTATAAGCTTACACTGCACTACAAAGTGAGCATCCCTTTCTTAATCATCTATGGCTAAATTCGTGAAAACGCGAAAGTTTTGCGCGCTGTCACGTGTAGTTTTGATTGTGATGCCGACCAATGCCGGAACTGCCGGGATAGAATTAGGTCGAATATTGGTCACATATTAGATTCCAGGTGTTTAAAAGAGCTTTAAATGAGCATTTCACATTCTCCACATGAAGGTTGCTCCCAAAAACAAAGTTTAAACACCTCCGAACACCTCGGCAGCATTCGGCATAATGCGCGTGACAGCGCACAAAACTTGCGCGTTTTGAAACCGTTTTCACAAATTTAAGCAAACAGCTGTACCATGTGATATGAGGAACCATAGAGTTGGCTAAAAATAACAATAACAATAACAGATATACGAAGAACGCAATGAATATGAGTGATAAGGAGAAAGGAGAAATAAAGGATATTAAAAAAATGCAGATGTGGGGAGTCGAACAGGCAACCTCCAGATTTCGTTGGGTACCGCCACTAATATATCACAAAATTTGTAGTGAAAGTTTTTAAAAAGGCTTCAACACAGCCACTATTTTACCAGGCACGAAAAATGGAACAAGGATTGAGAGAGGTCGCGAAATCCTCATATCGGTTTGTTAAATGGACGATCACTTATTACATAAGTACTCGTAATATATGCACAAGGACAGCTCTGCTCACCCGCCGTGGGCCGATATCACGATCTTTAAACTGCGTGCATAGTAGTGCCGCTCAGGCTTGTTGAGCAGCGTTCCAAGGCACCCCAGCGACGCCTTCGCTGATCGGACAAGTATAACTCGGCCGCGTATAGGCGCGGTATGTCATCCTCCTCTGCCAGGTCGCTTATGCGGTACGTCTTTATACAGGGTCATCGGGTCGTCTGCACCTCCTGCAGCCTCGGTAACATATAAATTCCGCTGGATGGAACATTTGGAGCACCCACGCCGAACACCGTAGACGCTGTCTCTGGCCTTCGCAATTTGGCCCTGAAAGTTGAAGCTCTGTTGTGAAAATTATGATAGCTGCAAAGATCTGTCCTCAGGCTCATACTGTAAAGTCCGCGGAAGGAACAAAAGCAGCCACCTTCCGGTCAGCAGTACTTTATTCGGTTGAGTTAAAAATAAACTCTACTGGACTGAAACAGTAAGAGCCATTCGGTTCGGGCAACTTTGACTGAATCGAACGTGTTTCAACCGAAATGAAATCGGTCATTGCGACGACTAAAATGAATTCGGCGCAAGAGCCTACCGGTTCAGATTCGGGGCTCTTGACGCCCTCGGTTCATTGGAATGGAGTCGGTCATTGCGGCTACGAGCTATTCACTTACTCATCCTCATCTTAGTAATCCAAGTAAAAACGAAGGGCACTGGATTTCCACCCCCTCCTCACGTTCTACTCCGAAAATGACATTGCCCATCTTCTCATTCTCTACGACCGCCGACGAGGTCGCCACCGCATTCGCCTCCGAAATCAGAGGCAAGAACGGTAAATTTTTCAACGTGCAAGTGTCCGTGGACAATATTTCTCACCATTTAACAGTCTTGATCACCGGGACCTCCCTCAACGGAATCGGTTATGAAGCAGCCCGCGTTATTGCGAAATACGCTAACCTTATTGTCATCACCGGGTACAATTCAGAGAGGTATTCGATTTTATCTCTTAGTTCTTCTATTGTAATAAACATTTCCCGTAGATTGAGGCTCTCAGAGGAAGCCATTAAGAAGGATGTGCCATCGGCCAACATCCGCCCGCTCACTCTCGATCTGTCTTCTCTTGCGGCGATTCGTAAAGCCGCAGCGGAGGTCAACGCATACTCAGAGTCGCTCCATGTACGTGCCCGCTGTTAATTTAAATCGCAGTGTTCCGAGACAGCCACCAGGTCCTTGTTCACAATGCAGCCGCAGCCGCCGGCCACTTCAAACTCACCGTGGACAATCTCGAGATGCAGATGGCAACGGACCACATCGGCCCGTTCCTCCTCACGAAACTCCTCGCACCGAAGCTGGTCGCCGCTGGGACAGCGAGCTACATCCCGCGCGTGGTTTTCGTCTCCAGCATCTTCCATGCCTTGGGCTCCGGGGTCGACTTTAGCACAGTTGGGCACCCCGACGAGGGGAAGTATGCCATGGGCGATGCGTACTCACAGGCAAAGTGCGCGAACATCCTCACTGCCATCGAGCTGTCCAAGCGCTCCAAAGGGAAGATAAACGCATATAGCCTTCACCCTGGAGGTACGTCTTACGCGTCGTACATACCGCAACTGAACTTCTATTTTACAGCCATCTACACGAATATAGTCCAAAAGCAGGAGTCGATCGAGTATCTCCAATCAATTGGTGCGTGGGTTTTTCGAAATCAGTATACTTATCTCAGGATACTTATTTGTTCACAGGTGTTCTCGGACCGGACGGCCTGCCCAACACGGAGACCTTTGCGTGGAAGACAATTCCGCAGGGAGCGGCTACGTGCGACCCAATCGATTCTGCGTTCAAATATTCATCCTTACCCTCCTCCTAGCACTGTAGCCGCAGCGTTTGATACCAGGTTCGACGGTCAGTGATACAGCATCTTCAAATTTCTGGCTTCTAGATAGTGATACTTATATGGCAGATAAACCCGGCACATACCTGTCCGACTCGTCCGATGCAAACGGGGACGTCGCGCCACACTGCTCCGATCCTGTCAGTTCCAGGTCGCGTTCTTGTTTCGTCAAAGCATGCTGAAGGATTATTGATTCTAGGTGAACGCCGAAAAGCTATGGAGCTTGACCGAGGAGATTATAGGGGAATCGTTCACGTTTTGAAAACACAGATAGGAAGTTGCCCTCATTTGAACATTCTCCTTCAATCCCATCGCATGTTTCAGGTCACAGGTTCAAATTTGCTATATATGTACATTAGGGTCATTCACAGTTCCCTTTTTCTGGCTCTTTTTCTGCTCCTTTTTTGCTCCCTTTTGCTTGCTCCTGGTTGTTTTAAATTTTGTAATACTTCAGAGATGTTATCTAACCGCACCCTACAGTCTCTTGTACATTAGGATGTACTTACGAGGGTCTCGTGGGTGATTGCAATGTCCAATCTATGTATTATGGAAAAAAGGAACGCAAAAAGGGAGCCGCAGACCAGGGTGTTCACAGTTCCCTTTTTTCAGCCCTTTTTTGCTCCCTTTTTTCTTGGTTTTCATTCAGTTTTGCACCTGGAAAGTTGATTTTTTCCCTTTTCAACCCTTTTACATGCCTAAATTGAAAAGGGGAAAAAAACCGGGATAAAAACGGTGGGAATACAAAAAAGGGAGAAAAAAAGGAACGAAAAAGGGTTGAAAAAAGGGAATTGTGAACGACCCTATTGTTTCAGTGCCCGACGACTATAAGGCTCAGCTCAGTATTTATATCCCAGGACTATAGCAGAGCTTTCCTGCTACCTTTAAGTACAGGTTATTATGTATGTCCCAATCAAAGTGACTTTTGGCGGACCACCACATTTTCGTCATTTGTTTTCACGTCAGCGGTTTTTCTCCCTGCCAAGTGCCGACTCAGATCACACAATCCTGCTTACTGTCTCAGGCTCTTTCGTTTATTCTCCAGTGAACAGAAATTCGGCAGTGGATTTTAAAGAGCCGATTCAATTAAATACTGCGCTTATTGTCCTCTTCGGACCAGACCTCATTTCCATGAGCTGTTCGACGCGAGAAGGATTTGTCAAATGCAGACGCCGACGCACGTACAATATTTTCGGTAGTCCGTGCAAACAAATCCGTGCACACCGGTGAAATATACTTGCGTTGAGTACTGTATCCCGACCGAATTGAGTAAGAAAAGGGGGAAACGATTAAGTTTTCGTTGAGATATTCGAGCCAGTGACTTTAAGAGAAAGGCGAAAATTTCAACCAGCGATATTGAGGCAGACTCGGCTGATGCCGGCCGGTCTCGCGGTTATCCCCGCAAGGGTCTTTGTCATCGGTGGCCCGGGCTCGGTGGCTGCTCTTGCAATGCCACCGCCATGCCACCTTGCTCTCTCGCTTCTCTTTCATGGCTTTTCACCGTCGCAAGCCCTCCATCTTGGACTCCGTACCTGCAGAAATCCTGCGGGAGATCGTCTCATCTGTGGATGCCTCCAAAGACAAGGCTGCTGTTGCGAGGACCTCGAAGTTGCTTAACGCGATTGCCATCCCTGTTCTCTATCGCCACATCTCTTTGGACAGGGTGGTTAAAGCCTTAGGATGCCTGGGCACGCTGCTCAACAAGCCTGAGCGGCAGGACTATGTACGGAGTTTCAAGATCGTGATATCGACCCACGGCGGGTGAGCAGAGCTATCCTTGTGCATATATACATTTCAGCTGAGTCTTTGAAGGGCCTACCTCCCAGTGGACATGATATTCCCACTCGAATCTGTCCTCCGCACCCTGCGCAACCTCGAGCACCTGCACCTCCGCATCCCAGACTGGAGCCCCCGCTACCTCATCATCTTCGCCACCCTCGCGCTCCCCAACCTGCGCACATTCTCCTCACCCCACACGGGCCTCTTTCCGCCCATCCTCTCGTCCTTTCTTAACCGCCACACTGCGCTCACGCACCTCGACCTCATCCGCCCCTGGCAGGCGGTCGACGTACAGCGCGTCCCGCTCCTCCACTTCCCGCGCCTGCGCGTCTTCCGCGGGTGCAGCGTATACGCGCGCGCTCTGATAGTGTACCACCGCATACTCGAGCGCGTCGAGCTCTGGGACGCGCCGCCGCTGACGGACCTGCCCGCGCTCTTTGCCGTCCTCGCGGACGCGACGAAGCCAAACACGCCGTTCACGTTCACCCTGCTATGGGACGGCCCGCAGATCTCTGTATTCGCGCCCCTAGCGCAATTCCTCCCCAACACCGTGGCGCTCACCATCGGCCCGTTCATCGACCCCAGCCACCCGCTCACACCGGTACGTTTAATTCCGTCCTTCTTTTCCGCCAAGTCCTTTGCGCTCATCTCGGTGTAGAAATCCATCCAGGAGATCGCCGAGGCGTTCGCGTCCCTTCACGGTCTTACATTCTTTGACTTTGACAGCCACAGCGTCGCGGAGGGCACCACCATGCAGCACCAAGGCTACGGACTCGGCGCGGATTTTGCGGCGCTCACCGTGTGGAGCGCGATGTGCCCGACGCTCGTTGACAGCCGTCTCCACGGCCGGAGCTGGGCGCGCCTCGGCGGGAAATGGGTGTTGGCTGATTGATGTAGTCTCTTTTTCTCTTTTTATTTGAAATGAGGTGCAGAAGTAGATTTGTATTCATAATAGCACGCGTTCTGGGGCGTGAGTGGCATGTACAAGTATGTACTGTATCCTTTATCCTTTATCCTATTCTGCTACACACGGAACATTCGTCTTTGCCACTGCCAGGGCCCGGGGGATTGTTACTTAGGTTTGGCAAGATGCTGGCGGTACCAATCCACTATAATAAGGCTCCGTAGCGGATGGTCCGCGTCTGCATCTCGTGTATGTGTACAATAATGGAGATCAATATTGTGCAGAAGACGCCTGTTCGAATCAGGCCGGAGCCTTACGCGCCAGAGAAGGCCTTTTTGAGGGCATTATACAAACTTATTTTTGGTACCCAACACCGCAAGTACAGCATGTGTGGGGGCGATTGACCCTGCTATGGCTCCGTGGCGGGTGAGTCTGCTTCTGCGACAACTTATTTTTCGATGATTGCAATGCAGAAGCTGCCTGTTCGAATCGGGTCGTAGCCATTGAGGAAGTTGAGAATGAACGTTTTGAGGGCATGGGGCAAATGTATTTTTTATACCTAACACGTCGCAAGTACAGCATGTATACTGGTACCAATTAACTCTGATGTGGCTCCATGGCGGGTGGTCCACATCTGCACTTCATAAAAGGTGGTCAAGAGGATGTCAACGCTGTTCGAATCAGGCCGGAGCCATTGAAGAAGTTGAGAATGAACTTTTTGAGGGTGAATTAGTATTCCGGGCTTGTCAAGTGACGCTTCTCGGCACATCACGGAGTGATGGGTATCAACATCTTGCCGAGATTGGCCGGTTGGGTTCGGGCTAGCTAGTTAGTGGTTTGGGTTAGCTGGTTAGGGCTAGAGGTTAGTGGTTAGAGGTTAGTGGCTAGTGGTTAGTGGTTAGTGTTAGAGTAAGGTATCTATATGAAAAAACAGGCAGAGACTTGAGAGGAGGGAGGTGGAGCAAAACTCTCGCAACAATGGATTGGTCCTTTCGAGGTTATTCAAGAAATCAATCAAAAGGTCTTCAGGCTAAGGATGAGCAAGAAGTACCCGGGTTTGCCAATTTTCAATGTCGAACACTTTAAAAAGTATGTGGAATCCCCTGAGGAATTTGTGGCGCAAACAACTCTACTGTACCAGAAACTCAAACGAAAAAATCGGAGGCACCCGAATACGTTGTGGAAAAGATTCTGGCGCACAAGTTCGACAAGAAGGGACGCACCATTAAATACCTCACGCGATGGGAGGGGTACGGCCCGCAATTCGATACGTGTGAACCTCGGTCTCATTTAAAGAACGCGCCCAGAATCCTGGAGCAATACCGGAAAGACCACGGATTATGAGCTTGAGAACCGGCGGAGAACGAGTGGGAAAGGCAATCTATATCTATCATGGCAACTCAGACAGGACACTCACGCGGCGACTCTCGAACAAAAAGAGAGCTAAAAAGGGGGAAATTCTCTCACACGTACGGCTTCGCAAGGGGCCGAGAAGGACGCGAGCAGTTCGAACAGGCAGCTTCTACGAAATTTCTTCAAACAATACACAATGAGTGCAGACACGGTTCACCCGCCACGGAGCCATATCAGGGTGAATCGGCACCACTACACATACTGTACTTAAGCCGGTCGGCACCAAAAGTAAACTTGTAATGAACTTTCACGAATTCCCATCAAAGTTACAAAGTTTCGCAAAACTAAGCGAAGTAACGAAGTGACGAAAATGGCGCGGACTCACCCTCCCACGTCTTCTACTCTGATTGACTTTGTCTACTCAGGTTCTATTAACGTTCGGGGTGTCAGGTTTTTATGTTGTCGCCGGTCTTGCCATCTCTGGGATCTCTTGTGTTCATCTTGTCTCCCGCGTTGATTGATTGTGTCTACTCAGGTTCTATTAATGTTCAGGGTCTCGGTTTTTGAACTCTTGCGTTTATATTATCTCCCGCGGAGTCTTCTACTCTGATTGATTTTGTCTACACAGCTTCTATCAATTTTCGGGGTCTCGGTTTTTGAACCCACGTGTTCATCTTGTCTCCCGCGTCTTTTCTGGTCGATCTTTACCTATCTTTACCGTATAGACAGCCCTTCCTCACCATCATCACGAGACTAAGTAGCCATTCTCGGTACATTTATCCCCTCGCTGCGGGAATTTTCCTACTATCACGAAACGTTTCACAATGCGCCGGATCGAAATCCCTCACCTGACCCTTGGCGATGTTGCGCTCATCTCGGCCATTGTTGCGCCCCAATCAAATTTTTGATTACAGCTCTGTTCTTTGAAGTGGTTTTGGATATCCGCCAGATCTTCAGGTTCTTTTATTCTAGCTTTCCTGTGAGAATTGTCGACATTGGCACCTTGCATTTTTAAAACTATCAAAGATGGGTAGGTTGAACGTTTCTGGTAACACGCTGCATTCAGCAGCCAAATAGCCAGACTAACGCCTCGCTGAACATAGCCAGAGCTACGACTAGCCGGCGTAGTCAGGTATGGCTAGTATATTTAGACACAGCTCGCATATCTTACGTGTGGCGAAGGCGGGTGGAAGCAGCAGTGAGTAGGTTGAATGTTTCTGGTAACACACTGCATTCAGCAGCCGAATAACCAGACTAACGCCTCGCTGAACATAGCCAGAGCTACGGCTAGCCGGCATAGTCAGGTATGGCTAGTATATTTAGACACAGCTCGCATATCTTACGTGTGGCGAAGGCGGGTGGAAGCAGTAGTGGATAGGTTGAACGTTTCTGGTAACACGCTGCATTCAGCAGCCGAATAGCCAGACTAACGCCTTGCTGAACATAGCCAGAGCTACGGCGAGCCGGCATAGTCAGGTATGGCTAGTATATTTAGACACAGCTCGCATATCTTACGTGTGGCGAAGGCGGGTGGAAGCAGTAGTGGGTAGGTTGAACGTTTCTGGTAACACGCTCAGCAACCGAATAACCAGACTAACGCCTCGCTGAACATGGCCAGAGCTACGGCTAGCCGGCATAGTCAGGTATGGCTAGTATATTTAGACACAGCTCGACATATCTTACGTGTGGCGAAGGCGGGTGGAAGCAGTAGTGGCTAGGTTGAACGTTTCTGGTAACAACATAGACTAAACCCACTCCCTCGGACGGCAAGGTGGTTCCTGCCAGCGGGCATCAGAATTAATTGGTGAAATATCATCTCTGTTGGAGCAAAACTTAAAAGAGACTCGTACACTCTGTCACGGTCTACTTAACCCCACAATGGAAATGTCTAAACCTTTGTCATTGACCGTCATTGCTCGACACAGTCTCGTCCCTCTGAACAGCCTCCTCGGGGCTTGGCTCATTGGACTTATAGTCTCTTCAGTGTAAGTCCAGTGATCTCTATCTGCAGTTCAATTTTGATCATTATTTCAAGCATTTTTGGGGTCACCTGTCTTCAGGCAAGCGGATACCGTCCCGTATAGCAGAAATAACTATTATTCACGCCAGAACCCAGGTTTATCTATACTACACAAAATACTGCTCTCGTGACAATGTGTCTCTCAAGCTCTTCGTGCGTTACTCTGCCAAAATACACGATTTCGAACTGAACCCCCTCTTGCACAGGTGGGATTTCTGTTGTATGTACTCACGTCGCCAATTTTCGGATGTTGCTTCCCATATCTGTAGGTTCTTGGACACCGTACATCTCGCCTTGCTTTCGATGTCATATTATCAAGCCTCCGTCACCAATTTCGGCGATTTTGTAGCCCTAGCGACAGTACCCTGGTGAGTTTACCTGTGTTATAGAAAAGAAACTTGCCTCTGAAACTCTACACAGGAGCCTTGTGGTATGCATGATCATGCACATTTTTATTACCAACCTTATCCAGAATACTTAGGTCCAAGTACTAGTTGGAGGCAGGTTTCACCGATTTCTAGTCACCCTCAGGCTCTTTCTAATCTTCTCTAGTTTTTTTGAGCACTCTGGTTCAGTTGTAAGCTCATTCTTACAGAACCACATTTCGGTCAAGCCGACATTCCTGGTAGCTTCTACGCCTTTCGGATTTGGGTCCTCTCAAACAAGTCCCTTTGGATTCCTTGTCTCATCGTAGGTGATAGATTCTACACCATCGTCACCTAAATAACTTCGACCGTCAGGGTGCTTGCGCGACTACGGAGTTGGGTAAGCTCGCCAACTACGCCTGCACCTTTCACCATTTAATGACTCTCCGGCATCTCATAGCACTTGCAAGTGGTGTGTAAACCCCTTTTGAATCGTGCGGATCGTAGCTGACGCCTTGCCTCGACTTCAGTTTATGTGAACAATACGTGGGTCAACCGATTTGTTAAAAGTTGCGCATGTACTGACCGTCTAATGAGATTCCGTATCGAGTCCTTCAGCGACGTAAAGACCGATATTGTGAGTTCATGGATAGTGATTCGGAAATAAAAGTTGATTTGAGTCCAGCCGTACTCTACTAGTGCTCTCGCGTTTGAGGTTGCCTGTGATGTCCTCATCGCGGGATCCATGACATATAATTTGGTGCGAAACAAAACAAGTTTCCAGAAGTATGGGCCCTTCCACCTTCGCTTGCACGACACTGACCTTAGCCGGATGATTTATAGGACAAGCAGAGCAATCAATACCCTCATTGCTTATACCATAAACACTGGTGCTCTTACCACGTAGGGCGGTACACTCTGACAAATTTCTCCATGTCTAATTTTCCTCACGCAAAGGTTGTTAGCAATTTGCAGCCTTGTTACAGTAAGACTATGTTTTGAACAACAGTGTCAATTCTTGATTTAGCGTGTCTCAGTGGATTACTTCGACCTTGACTTTAATCTATGCTCCGTACGCTGCTAGTGTCTTCTGTCATTATTGTCTAGACTGTTCAATTTTCTCTTAGGTTCTTCTTTATCCTTGTTCGGCGTAAGTATCCGACCACATCTTCTTGATTCCCACTCACAACTGCAACTTGTCCAGTCTATGGATGTAGTTTCATGTCCATGTCAGTCTTTCGATGGTCTTACCATGGTATCTCACTCACAGTCCCATAGTCTTAACTCCCGCGACTACGTCAGGGAAAAAATGTTTTTCAGCGATCATGCAATGGTCACCATCCCGTCGTATATTCCGAACGACTCGACTTTACAGCCAATCGCGAGTGAAACCAGCAAGGTTACTACAATCCCAGGAAACATGTTTGATGGAGCTTCGAAAGGAGGGTCGTGCTCGGATAGAGTGTGATAGAAATACATGGCTTTCCTGAATTCAATTTGACCATCTCCTGTCGAAAATATAATGTGAAGGTTTCAATCAACCGCAAATGTTGAAAAAAAAATTGATCCACCTTTTACGCTCTAAGGGTCACCTCGGGTACTTGCTACGTACTTCCAAGAGTTTCCCCTGTCAGATACATTTTGGATCCCGCAATTGACTTAACCCACGCCAACTTGAACCCCGTGGCTCATTTGAAAACGAACCGCGTAGCTCTCGCCTACCGTACGGTGTTCTATTCACTCCTGTCAAATCGTTGTAATGGGCATTATTTTCAATATATCTTCCGAAATCCCAAACCTCCCCAGTGGGTTAAGTTGTCCACCTTTCCTATTGTTCCACGCTCCCGGGCGTACTCGAATGCCGGTTCAGTCATCCCGGCCTCCGTGAGGCCGGGACAGACTGCGACATATCGAGTAGGGACATCAATATTCTCTGCATTTCGCGCACCTATTTACACGAACATTTGTCTTAGCTAGCTGGCAAGCCGCAGTTAGAGCAAGATTATTAACGCTGCGAACCGGAGAGGGGAGTGAGCGAGCCTGATTTGTCAGAGCAGATTCCCTTACGCAGCTTTACTAGCACTATCTATGCCCACATCAACTTTGAGTAGGGGAAATGTCACTAGGGCTCACAATCGATGGGGCCTGCTCCAGAGCGTATCCCAGCCGCTGGTTGAAAAAGATTCGCCTCATGAGGTGTATCACGAAAATGTGTAGTCTCCTTACTGGATGCCGTGAGAATAATGCTTCCTCCACCGAGAGTCTTGCCTTGGGGATGGTTGGTCGTCATCATGACCGCCGATGCATGCTTGATGGCAAGTAAACATCTAAGAGACCGTCAACATTTAGACCCCGAACAAGGGGGATATGTTAACTGCGACACTGTCAGACTCAGAGTCGTCGGTTAAGTTTGCGTGAGTTGCACCACTGTGGTGTGAGTTGCAATGTTCTAACGAGATGCGACACTGTCGCTAACCACAATCAATGCCGTGAAAGCCAAACAACGCGTGAGGAAATGTACGGGATCGTCATGATTTGGTCTGATTTTTTCACTCTTTCCCCACGCCGCCATGGAGGACACCCTGGACGATGCCCAACTGCTTGCCCCCATGGGAGCACAGGACCTTCTCGAGTTCCGGGCAGCACTGCTTCCATTGTTGATGTCGTCTCTCGACAGCAATTCCCACTCGCATTTGTACAAGCATCTTCTTAGACTCGAACTGGGTCCATCCCGCACAGCTCCGCGTGTTTCTCCAAGGCCGTGGTACGTCCACCTTGACGCGTCGTACAACTATACCTGTCAAGGTGGAGGCTTTCGAGGTTTCTGTTTCCATGCGGCTCCATCCACACGTCAAATCCGAGACCTCTGCATCCATCTTCGACCTTTCTTCCCCTCCTCGTCCCTCATGCGCTCTGGTTACCATCAAGACACGTCAATTGGTCGAGGATGATCTCGAAATCACCGAGATTTTGTCCTCGGACGACGAAATGGAGATCGAAGCGTTGCTACGGCCATCTGACGTGTCTTCCGATTCCCCTGAACCCTCTGCATTGTTGAATCATCCAGACTGGGACGATGAGCACGAGGGTTCCGCCTTCGAGACTTTGTCGACGACGGTTTGGTACGACACCGATATTTCCAAGGCTATCGACGGCCCGGCGAAAATCAATCGGCAGAACCACGTTGTGTGCGTGGAGTGGCAAAATGACTTACCTGGTCCAGGCCGCGCAAAAAAAAATGGTTCTCTTTGTAACAGTTGTCATGCTTGCGAGTTGGGAACTTGCGACAGTGGAAAGGTTCTTCGACCCTCGAGAACTTAACACGAGACGGGTGCATTCCTTGGACAGCCCGTACTTTGTCTCTTAACTAGATTCGACCAGCTCGTATCTGGCTACCACCCTCCATAAGGTGACCACGTGTTAGAGTGCTTTTCAATATCTTCGAGCGCGTACTAAGTCATTGCGGGTGAGGCTCATCGGCATTTACCCAACATTAAGGTCACGAGGTCGAGAAACACGGCGGAGAATGAACTCAAATAGCAAATCGAAACAAGCCGCAGTCAGAGATTCTCTGTCTTCCATTCCATCTCCTCACACCCAGAATGAGAAAAAGCTCATACGCTGTAACCGCTGTTGCAGCTGTACCCTTCACGTCACAAACAAGAAAAAAGCAAAGATCTTGCCAATAATAAATACCCCGGAATCAGAACCGGCTCCGTGCAATGGCTTTAATGCTGCATTAATGTAACCCACAGCTTGGTAGTTATCATAACATTGGGGAGGGCTCTTGACGTCTGCGTTGATTAGTGGTTAAATCATCTCGTTGTGGTCAACGCGTGCGTAAATCAAACAAGGATGCTCTGCGAGCGCGACAACCGCGGAATATTGCACGGGTGCATGCGAGTGTAGCTGGTACGGCGCGTAGTTGGGTGGACTCTGGAGCATACCTCGTGTGCCCGTGTCTGCTCACTGCGACCGTGCTGTGGAGGGACGGCAGCCTGGCTTCGCCCGGGAATTTCCTGGCGGGTAATGGCATCGGGGACGAGAGGCGCTCGCATATCCCTGAAGGTGTGCTCGGTGGCAGTAACGTAGATGGGTCAGGTTAAATCATGGCGGTTGGAGACCATTAACCATTTGAACTGGTTAAACATGCGTGTTTAACCGCTGAATTTTCCGCTCTCACCCCAGGATCTGTATCAGATCGCATTGATTAACCTCAACTCAACCATGTAGAACCGTTAAACCAACAACCATTGAACCAAACCACATATATTCATTAAACGGTACATAGATCACCCGGATTAAATCGTGTGTTTAATCACGGTTAAACACGATCGAACCATTTGCACTCGAGCCAGGTTTTACCCTGATTGCTTACCTTGAGCAGGAGCGCAGTAGGAATGATGCATTCCTTAAATTGGTCCGAAAATTAGTCCATCTAGGAACCCAATTTTTATCACTGTATGCAGGCTGAGGACGACACAGAGCCAAGCGAGCGAATCCTTTTTGCACCTGGAAGGGGTGAGAAACAAACAGAAATCCAACAGTTCTACTGCTCTGTTGGACAGTTTGTGAGCCGCGGTATTTAATCCTGGTTAATCGGGCCGTTAAATTATCGAACGATGTCGGTTGGATGGTTCCTTCAACCACGATGTTTGATCATGGTTAAATTTTGGGCGAAATGACCTCATTATCTCCATGTATGACTGGCTATGGTACCAGCATGCCCAGAATCAATGGTTTAACATCATGGTTTAACCGTTTCAAATGGTTAATGATTGTCAAACTCATCCGTTTAACCTGGCTCATCGGGAAGTCGCGGTGGCGGCTGTTGGGGTTTGCCCTCACCTAAGCTCGTGTACATGGTGAAACAAAGTGGGTGTTGGCTTTGGATGGTCGACGCTGCGCGTCTACTCGCCGCAGGGTTGGGCCTCGTTGGAACTCGGCGCGTGCAGCTAATGCCACGCTGTGGGGCCGGTACCAGATGGTATAAGTGGCAGCGGGATACGTACTCGCCGGCTGAGTGCGTGTTGACGTTGGACGGTGCGTCCTGGAAGAGCGCTGAGCTCGACCTGTATTCGCCTGCGGTGGTGGATGCTGGAGGTGGGGGCTCGCCTATTGCTTGTAGATGGTGGGCATGGGATGGGGCACGCGGGGAGCGGCGGGGAACGTTTGTATTTGCCTGTGGCTCATAGGTGATGGACGCTGGAGGTGGACACGGGAAACGTGGACATTACGATCACGTGCGGCCAAAGCGAGGTCTCGCGGGGTGGTAGTGGCGGTGGTCGAGCTGGAGGATGCGGGCCCCGATTATCAGCCCTGGGGATCGCGTGCGGCGACGGCGATGCGGCGACGCGCCTACCCCGATCGGGGTGTGCGGTGGGGACGACGACGAAGGCGACGGGGGCGACGATGGCGACGGTGGTCGGTGACGCCGACGCCGCTCAACGCGGCCACCTGCAGCGGCGAGCCCGCTGAGGATGGCGGTGATCGGTGGTGTCCCATGGACGTCATGGACGACGGCGGCGACGGTGGTCGGCAATGCCGACGCCGCTTAACGCGGCTACCTGCGGTGGCGAGCTCGCCGCGACTGCGCCCTGGACGGGCGGGAGATGGTGGCGGAGAACCTCGCTCTGGGGATCGCCTGTGGCGATGGCGACGTGCCACCCCGATTGAGATGGCGGCGGAGAACCTCTGCTCGTCGTGTTCCCGCCGCTATACCTCCCGACGTCGGATCGCATCACGGCAGATCGAACACGTGGAGTGGCTCAAAGCTGTCTGTTCAAATCAGGCCGGAGCTGTGGACAGTCTTGCAGAAATGCAATTTTTTAGCAGGACTGCCGGTCGCAAATTTCTTTTGGCACAATGGGAGCTTCGAAGGTGCTTCAATAGGGAGCAAATTATCCGTTATATGGCTCCGTGGCGGGTGGTCCGCATCTGCACTTCATTCGTGTGCATTATAGGGTATTTCACAGAAGATGCCTGTTCAAATCAGGCCGGAGCCTTGAGGAAGCGAAATATTGACTTTTTGATGGCCAGGTCTAGATTTATCTTGTATACCCAACACCGCATGTACAGCATGTGTGGGGGCGCGATTCACCCTGATACGGCTCCGTGGCGGGTGGTCCGCGACTGCACTCATTGATCCAATTGCTTTACCACGCGATGTTGCAGAAGCTGCCTGTTCGAATCAGGCCGGAGCCGTGACGCGATGGGCGATGCATTTTCTTTCCCAGCCGGTCGCAGATTTTTTTGCCACCCACCTTCGCAGGTACTTTCACAAGGAGCAAAATATCTGGTGTGGTTCCGTGGTGAGTGGTCCACACCTGCAACTCATAGCCAATGATAGCTTGCTGATTTCAATGCAGAAGCTGCCTGTTCGAATCAGGCCGGATCTTGACGCTTTTCCGTGGGCATGGTAAAAGTTATTTTTTGTACCCACCTGGCACAAGCGCAAGTACGGCACGTGCAATGGTACCAATTCACCCTCACACCGGCAATTGCCAAATTTAGGCACGCCGGAAGTGCTATTCGACACATAAAGTTCCGAATAGCACTTCCGGTGCACTGAAAATCAATAGGACACCCATAATTTCAGTTTACATCCAGGTTGAGCTGAAAAGAGTGGGATCAGATTACATTTCAGCTTGCCAGAAATACATCTGAGACATGTGTGTCAGAGGGTAAGACAGACAAGCTGAAACTAGAGCTCGAAACCCAATATCTCAGGAATGAAATAAGGGTAGCTGATATTACCAGCATCAGCTCGAATTTCAGAGCAAGCTGAAATATGAACCGAAAGTATTGCTTTCAGCCACACTGAAATCTGTTCTGCGGGGATTTCAGTGCAGCTGAATTCAATAGTTTCAGTTCATATTTCAGCTTGCTCTGAAATTTGAGCTGATACTGGTGATATCAGCTACCCTCATTTCAGTCCTGAAATATTTAGTTTCAAGCACTAGTTTAGGCTCGTCTGTCTTACACTCCAACACCTAATGTTTCAAATGTATTTCAGGCAAGCTGCAATTTAATCTGAGTACACTCCTTTCAGCTCAACCTGGACGTAAACTGAAATTATGGGTGTCGTCTCAAGTTTCAGTGCACCGGAAGTGCTATTCGAAACTTCCTGTGTCGAATAGCACTTCCGGCGTGCCTAAATTTGGCAATCAGCGGTGTGCCTGATATGGCTCCGTGGCGGGTGGTCCGCATCTGCATCTTGTACAAGGAATAGAGCTTGTGCAGAAGACGCCTGTTCGATTCGGGCCGGAGCCTTGGACCTCGGGAATCAACAACATTCCCTTTTGAAGAGAATAAATCTATGTGTGAGGACACTTCCAATCAGCTTCGAAGAGATTTAGGTAGTAAGCTCTAATATGACTGAATGGCGGGCAACCCGCGTCTGCACCTCATCTGTATATTGTGTACCAGTTTTATTTAAACTTAAAGATTCAATGCGGTATTCAGGTCGAATTCTATTTTACGCATCGTGCTTGAATGAAACCCTGCGCGTGCCAAAAGATAGGGGCCGGCTGCGACCGGCAAAGGTTAACCGGGTTTGATCAAACCGGTAAACATGGCCAAAGCGAGACACGCTTCTTTCCTTGTATCATTATGACACTATCTGTGCGATTTCTTTCTTGAGCTTTTCTCTGGCCCCGCAGATAATGAAAAGGAAGATTCTCTTCCAAATTGATTGCGTTTAGTCTTCTCAGGGAAGGCCGGAAGAAAATCTGGTTCTGGGTCATGGATCTTAATTCTTGAATTAAGTACCTTCGAAACTCCAGTCTCCGACTCTCTGCCAATCGTTGTATATCGACCGGGACTGGCGTAAGCCGCAAACATTAATCTATCGAGACTTCGTGGCGAACCGTTCCGTGTGGCACCTGAGCCTTACGGCCTACAAGTGGATCTGAGACACTTGTCTCATTGTCCTCCTAGTACTTGACGCTCCATGTTGCATCCGTGGATCGGAATATCCCTGGTAAGCCCACCCGCTAAATAATCTCCACTTTCTCTGATTCCGCCGCAGCACCGTCTTCTTCGTGATTTTCGCGCCCGGTTCCCAAGGGCGTCGCGTCGGGCTTCTTTCACCAATGCCTTCCGCGCTTCGTCGTATTCACAGATACCGCGTTATCCAATTTAATAACGTACCATGCAGAAATCGGAATGCCTAGTCTCCAGCCCAGCATCCCGGCGCATACACTCCCGACAACAACAGGTCCCTGACTCCAGTCGGTGCAGTTTTGAGGCTAACTGCATCAGCGGCCTTGCAGCTCGGGCGTGAAAGCGAATGTACACCGTAAGTGGAAATCACGTTATCGTGCTTGCATGCTCATTTACGTCTACACGCCCGAAAGAAACGTCTAACCGCTGGGAGGCAAAACTGAGCCCGAACTACGACGCCACCGGGTGACTCAGCCTTTTTCTAGTGCGACGTCAGTCACTCAGCAGCCCCTAGTACCTCGAGAAGCCCTCCCGCTTGATCTCTCTATCAGCAGTCTGAGTGGGGGCATTGCAATATTCCTCGTCCTGTTGTCGTCCTGAAAGCTAGAAAAAAGCATGCCAGCTCATGCTCTGCTGAATTTTCCTTCTCGATTTGGAACGTAAGCGCCTTGTCAACATTGCGACTCGTAAAATCACAATTTCGGTTCCAGTTGACTTCTCTGACCCGACATAGCTTCTAGGGCTGTCCGGTGTCGCGAGATAGACCCCCGCGCGGAACGCCACATTTCGAGCGCGGACGATGTCAAAACACAATCTAATTGCCCAAGTCAATACACGCTAGTGGAGTATAAAGGTAGGCCGCGTTGGAGACGAACACCTCAGTTCTCGACCGTCCAACCAACCAACTTGAACTTCCTTTCGCTCTTTTCAATCTCCAATATGTTCTTCTCCGCTGTCTTCCTCATCGCTGCGTTTGTCGTTCCCAGCGTACTAGGTGCTCCTTCTGTGTGTTCATTCTTTTTCAATTATTGTGATGTTTCCTGATTACAGTTTGATTATAGTCTCCGTCCGCTGACACCGTTCGTCTTTTCTATTTCCACCGGATTGCGCACCGTCTTTCTTACTTCTTCCTTCACCTCAGACTGTCAACACTAACGGAAACGTCGGGGTAAGCATTTATTTATTTCGCACCCACATAGACTGACCTTTTCCCTTCCAAGGCTGTGCTCACCACCGTCTCGCCTTTCCTGGACAACCTAAAAAGTATCAAGTCCGTCCTCGGTAGTTCAGTGCTCACCGCCAACACGGGACTTCCGGGCGCCCAGACTGCTCTGACCAGCCTGGTTAGCACTCTCACCAGTGGCGCCGGCGGTCTCGGCGGTATCCTAGGCGGGAACACGCTGGGCATCCTGGGCGGGTGTGCCTCCGGGTTCCCTCTCCTCAATCCCCTCCTCGGTACCGGCCTGGGACCTCTCTTAACCGACGGCAATCCCCTCGACCTCACCACCTCACTTCTCAACGGCGGTCTCACCAACTTGCTCAGCAGCGTTCTAAGCTTATTGGGTCTCAGTGGATTGGTTCCCGGTGGCACCCTCGCTCCCACCCTCGCGGCGCTCCTCAACAGCCTCGTGGGCCTTCACACCGGCGGATGCTCCATCGACATCGTCACCACCCTCGTCGCGCTCGTCCAGCAGGTGGTAGTTTCCCTCCTCGGCGTTGTGTCTGCCGGCAGGATCTGCCAATGCGGCGGGAACGCCCTCACGTCGGGCATCACAAGCGCCCTCGCCAAGAGCGGTCTGCTTAACGGTCTGCCTTGAATCATTCCGTACGTCCCTCTTTCTCTACTCTCATTCTTAAATTAATGGTTTTATTTTTGTTCCGCAGCCCAGCTTCGCCCCACGCACTCGCTTGAATTTCTTTCTCTATCGTTCCCCTTTGAATTAGTCTTGCTATTTTCCCAGTGTCGTCGCCGTCGCCTTTCTCGCCTGCCTAATTTTTTGTAGTTCTCGTATTAGCCTTCCTCGCTCGCTACACATCATGTCTTTAGCACTTCCCTTTTCTGGTTAATCCATCGGCTATCTGTGTTTACCATTTGAATGATCCCGCAAGCATTTTTACGCCATCAGGTGTACCGTTTTGAACGGGACTTGGATTCTGCCGTCAGGCAGCTGAGCTTGCTCAACACTAGCAGCTTACTGCACTAAGGTAACTTGTCATTTGGACGCCCCTCCTCTCGGCTCCCTTGTTAAATTAATTCTTTATGTTCACTTCGCCTTGCCTACTCGAGTTTCCCTTTTATTGTTGTTGTTCATAATCTCTAGGCACCATGTTGTTTGTCTGATCCACGGGGTCGCTGGAGTCCTATTTCTGTGTCCCCGTGCAAATGACTCCCGTAAACATTCATGATTCAAGGACGGCGATCAAACACGACAGGCGGGACACCCACTCATTCCGCGGAAAGTCTAATGGAGGCGACAAGTTTAATCGCCGGAACGAATACAGAAGCGTAAGAACACAGAACACAGACTAGCGAGACAGTTACAACCCGACCCCAGAACAATCGAAAGCAAATCAGGATAGCGACGAGTCCATCGTTTACAAACAGACAGAATTAATCACTGTCCTTTCAGCGCCTTCAAGTGCACCATCCCACACGCGCCAAGGCCCCACTCGCCGCCGACGAGGCGGTACCGGCGGTCTTTGCCGCACCCGGCGACTCCGCACAGTGCGGGGACCTGCGGCTTGGGCGGTGCAGGGGAAACCGGGGATCCAAGGGGCACCACGGAGGCAGGCACGGAGAACGAAATGCTCATGATTGATGCCGTTGCCGTGTCGGAATCTGGGTGTGGGGAAGCGCGGGATGTGGAGATCCAGCGGTACATTGTTGGGGGCGCTTCTGCGTCTTTGTCGGGTTCGGGCATCCTGTCCTCCATGACGTCAGCAACTGAGCCCGCGCCCTCGGAAGGCGCCACCGGGGTGGGAACCTCGACGGGGGTGGACGTCGAGAGCGCCGTTGTGCGTTTGTTGCGGGGCCGGGATTGCTTTTTCAGGAGACGGTTTATTGTCTCGGCCTATCCATATCCGAAATATTATATTGTTAGTGATATTATTAGTGGGAGATGAATGAAAGACGGTACCTTTTCATTCTGCAGCTTCTTTTCGCTGACGTTGCGTCGTTTTCGCGCGGATTCTTCCTTCCGAAGAGCGAGCTCAGATGGGTCGACAGCGGCACGTTTCTTGCTCGTGACGGATTCCTCATCTGGAGAAAGTGTTAGTGGAGAATTACGCTGATAGTGCGGAGAAAGTCGTGGAATTTCGAGGGCCCTTGAAGGAGCAATTCCCCATGTCGACTAGCCGACGCGATTCGATGGGGTGAGCCGACTTACCGACCGATGTGTCCGAACTGGCGATACCTTTGCGCGCCTTTGCCAGCGCGGCCTGCCGTTTCGTGAGGCGGACATTCTGCGGCATCTCTTCCTCTGACTCTGAAGACTCAGAGTCCTCAGATTCAACCTGAGTTGCGCTCGCTAAGCGATTCCGTGAGCTGGTGGGTGAAACAAAAAGCAGAAAGTTCGATACCTCGAGTGCGTCTGCGAGGAGTAGCAGCCTCGGCACGAACTTTGAATTTTATCTTCAAAGGGGATTTTGCAGGTTTTGCTGCGACCTGTGAGACCTCTGTTTAGGCGCTTGTCGAGGAAGTTTTGACATCTAGCCTACCGATGGCGAGCGGGACTCTTGTATTTCGTCGTCCTCGTCCTCAAGCTCGTATTCCTCGGGCTCTTCGACGTCAGCTTCGCCTTCCACCACATCGCTCGCCTCAGAGTCGCTCCCGGCATCGGGAAGCACGTCAACCTCGACCTGCTCCTCCTCTGATTGCGGGTCTTCGTCGATGTCCATGCTGTCTGGGTCGGACCTGGACTTGGATTGAGGGTCCTCGTCGTTTGATATCTGCATGTCCGAGTCTGACGTGGATGCAGATACGGCAACACGGGCCGAACACGGGTTAACTCCGATTTTAGCATCAATCTCAAGAAGTTTGACTCGAAGCTCACCTGAATCGGGGTTCGCCGTGCGCATTGGACCTAGAATGTATGGAAACGGGTGAGATGGGAGGTCTTGTGGACGAGGGAATCTGGCGCCTAATGTCTATGGGCGACATCCCTGTTCCCAACGGAAACCTCAGTTGTGGCCGCACAGGTAACGGCAGGACACCATCAATGATCGCAATCCTATTGATGCTTGTTTGGCTTCGTTCCATTCACACGTGCACTTTCTCCCTCACACGAATTCGATTCGTATCATGGGGCAAAATTCATGGAGCCGCAAATTCGGAAATCCGGGTCGATTCTCAGCGGGGACCTCTGTGTCCTGGTATTTTTCCGTGGCTTCCTCGTTTTTATACTGCCAGGCACGTAGGCGGGACGCGTGTCGCCGGGACAACCGGGGTCGGACAGCTCATGGGTTTACGGACACGGGTGTTGATGGAGTGCATCAAATATACCCGGCCTGAAATATCTCTACCGCCACTCCGCCCTTCCCGCGGGTTCCGTCGACCGTTACGTTATGTCCTCATCGTACCGCACATCTCGGCATCGATACAATCAATCAGACCCGGGTGTCCACGAGCTCAAGATTGAACTGTACAGTTCTCTTTTCTTTCAATTTTCCATCGGCCAGCACCGACCCATTGATCAACGAATCCCGTTCCTCTGTTCATCGCAAGATGATCATCTTTGCGGGTTGGTAGATGGGTGGCTGATAAATACGTACCATGCCACAGACCTGTGTTCGGTTGGCATCTGCATCTGTCATTTGGTCTGCCATGGCCTGATTATTTTAATCGACGGGAAAGGGTTAAGTGCTGCCGTATGTCCGGCGCTCAATTGTGTGTTCGATGTCTTTGATGCCCTCGCATAACTGCTGAAAACTCACCGCAGCTTTTTTCAACGTAGCCATCGATCTAGGTAATAATCTTACACGATGTGACTTACTCCAAGGGTAGGGGTGCATATGACGAATAAAAGAAAACCCAGTAGTACCAGGAATAGTTGCCCTCTACCCAGCTGATGAATCACCATACACTGTATAACACTATTTGTTTTTCTAATATGCTATGAGCTATTAATCACAATCAATCCCACCGCACCTATTTTTGCTCAAGGTCCAAATTGCATTCGACAGAGCGTGGGGAATATTGACCGTTGGCGTGTGCAAATTGTACCCGTGTCGGAATGCATTGGCTATTATTGGATCATGGACTGCAAGCACGCGAGTATTCGTTCATCTCAACTAAGTATATTTCAGGAAACATAAGTCTCATCGAGTCCACGGTACTTTATTTCCGATTGTAATTATCACACGGATTCAAAGTTCTGTTCGACTCGGTCCTATTTTCCCTGTGGTTGTGACATGCCGACTCCGCTGCGGTTGAATTTCGCCTTTGCACGCACATGCATCGACTCTATGGGCGATATATATATATGTATATATGGGCTATAAACCCTGAGTAGCTCATCTCAAAGTTTCAACTTGTGCTCCCACAGTCCAAGGCAGTGAATACCATGCGGTCCCATCGAGTCCATGGTCACGATACTATACTCCGATTGAAATCATTCCAGGGCGGATTATGAGGTTCCGTTCGACGTTTTGCAGATCTGTTGCGTGCAGTTTCTGCTTGCCGACTCTGCGGCGGTTGAATCGAATTTCGCCCTTGCGCAGACATGCCGCATGCGTATATTTTTATGCAGAGAATTTCTTGGTTTCCCTCAGCACCTCATTCAAAAAGGCATCCACGATAGTGTGTTCACCTAGACTTAGCCTTGGATTCGTAGAGCAAGGAAATAACACCCTTGAAGTCAAAGCTATTAACATTAATAGCCCATGTGATTTGCTGTGCAACGTTCAATGCCGTCACCAAAGCTGTAGTCCCGGCTGTGCTGGCGCCTAAATCTCTTGCCTCCTGCCCCCATGGATAAAATTCAAGTGAACAGCCCTCAAATCGAGTCTGACCTCGTACGCGAGTAAGTGTATCCTTCTTTCTCATATATTCATCTGAATTGCACAGAACCGGTTCTATGGCCATGTTCCACTCTGCACACAATTTCAATATTTCAGGCGGAGATTTCACGAACACGGTGAACTTCATCGGGAATCGGCGTCGTAGATCTCCTGGCAAGTGGACTAACCCCACAATGTGCGTGACTATAACATTGAAACCTAGGATTCAAAGACTTTCGCAGCATCCGTCTGGGGGACTTGGACCTCCGTGAGGAAAAACAAGTGGATAAGACCGTCGGTTTAGTCAATCGGAACAAGCGCGTTTATGCCGCCCGAATCAACGGGCGCAAACGTCCGATGACCGTTACTGTCTATGAGGGAGCCGACGTCAAACAAGTATGTGTCCATCAAGAAAATGATATACATGTAATTCAATGTGTGATAGCAATGGTTGGAGGAGGTCAGGAAATATGAGGGACTCCGGTGAGTTTCCTTATTCGTACGACAGTGACATACAAACCAGGTGTTAGGCTACCGACTCTGGCCCAGGTGTATGGGGTTGTCGAGTCACAACAACTGTATGCAATCGTATACGAGGACGGTGAGAGTAACTTCTACCCACACCTCTACATATGTCCAATTTGACAATTTATAGATTTGATCCCCATTGAAGGATTCCGGGATTGCTACAGTGATTCAAAAGTAGCTTCGGGCCTTCTCGAATATTATGTGGTACGTATCATCCTCTTAGTTCAAGTCCATGTCCTGAATGTACATGTAGGATCTCGAGTTGGATGTAAGTCGCATAAATGTTTCGCTCTTCAACAACTGGCAATACATTACATGTACAGGGGTGCCGCCGTTATTTGAAGGCGAGGTCTTCGGTAAGGGCTTTTCTTTTCTTTTCGAGGGAACAACGTCAAACTGAACCCACCAAAAAATGAAAGTCTAACCATGGGCAAACACTGTGGATACGTGGATCGACGAAACGACTGTGCCTCGATTTGTCAGAGACTCGCCAAGATGGAAGTGCGCTTTTTATGGATTATGGTCCAAAATTGCACCCCCCGGAGCGGTTGTCTGGAAAGGCCCAAGAAGAAAGTTGGATGTCAGCCTTCGAATTGGAAGACTTTCACAACGTTTTAGCGCTCTACTCATCTGACTATGTTAATCGTCAAATTTCTCCCTATTATTTTTGCCGACCCGGTGCGATCCTGTTTCTCCCGGACGTGGATCTGGACTTTATCGATATCAACCTCATGCCAATAATGACGCCGGGGATTGAACTGGCTCACATATCCGATCAATTGCACGACTCGCTGTGGAGAAGCTCCTCCTGGCAGTGGGATTCTGAAAGCTGTGCTGAAATGGGGGGCGGGTGGATGCGGTATGTTCATTGTTGCCATGCCGTGAATTCCAGTGCTCGTCGCTCACTTCGACCTTTTCAGCTTCTGGTTTCCTCATATTCCACCTCCTCGCAAGCGCTTCATCACCAGGACTATCTCTTTGGCGTCCAATAAAGACAGTTGGAATATCGAGGCTGTCTGGCTTTGCCAGGCCCATCATATATTTACAAGATATGGTATAAAAGACGACTTCGACTCCTACGGTACGTCTCTCATTTCGTGACCTGACAATGCAAGCTAAATAACTATTCGATAACTCGCTGTACTGTAGTCTTCATTGACGAGACGACTTACTCAGTATCACTCCTTGATTGCTGTCATCCATCGTTTCAATCCACCTTACCTGGGGGAATCTTTTTATTCTTATCTCCTATCGGTGTGGTCCACACTGGAAGCCTTGCGGGGCTCACGTACCCGGTCCCAGCATATTGGTCCTTTGAGCCATCTGGATCACATGCCATTTTACCTGAAGACGCAGCAGCACTCGGAATACCGACACTTTCTGTGAAAGCGGAGCTCTGGGGGTATAGATGGAGTTCCGAAATCTATCAGGGTTTGGTTGAATTCCGTCGAAGCAAGGGATTCAATCCGGATAGCCCCGATGTCGCTCTGCATCGTGGGCTTCCGTTGTATGAAGTATCATTGTGCAATGGTGTTTATCCGTATGGTGAGCAGCTGTCCTGTTCATTCCTGTACAACACTGAAATTTGTGCGGTTAACAGTGGAGTTGGTTGATGAAGAGGAGTAGGTCATAGATGTGGAGATGAAGAGTATGTCTGTTGTGTACTTTCGCTCCCATTTAATTCGCATGTTCGTTGTATATTTTGTTTGACGGCCTCTGAGTGTCGGAAAAATCCAAATTCCCTGATCAGACGGTGACCAGATGTGTTTCGGCCTTATAGCCAACCGATTTTTGAAGCGTAGTACACAGAGCTGATCAGACCAAGCCAGGTCTGGTCAATTTAAAGGCTTGGTCGAGGCTTGATAACACAGTGATTGAGCCGTTGAGTACAATTGGACGTGTTGCACTGCTTATTCGTAATTAAGACCTCCACAGCAATACATCCTCCTCTTCTTTCTCCTCCTCTCTTAAAAATAACAGCGATCAAATAAAACCATGTGGTCATAAAGTCCTTGAAACAACATACCGAATATCTGCCCTTTGTAAGCTGTCACCACATTCATTGCCGAGTTGGAAACCAAGTCACTGTTCGAGGTGCAGGTTGTCTTCCATATTTTTTGCGCAGTAGATGTGCCACAATGTTTAAAAAAGCATCTAGGATAGTGTTTTTTTCTTTCTTTCTTTTTGCTAGAGCGTCTAAGTCTAGGACAGACCTAGACTTACCCTTGAATTCGTAAAGCACGGAAATAGCGACCCTTGAAGTCAATGCTGTTAACATCGGCAGCCCATATGATATGCTGTACCAGTACAACTTTCAATGCCGTCACCAAAGCTGTAGTCCCCAAAGCTGTAGTCCCCAAAGCTGTAGTCCCGGCTGTGCTGGCGCCTAAATCTCTTGCCTCCCGTCCCCATGGATGAAATCCAAGTGAAAAGCCCTCAAATCGAGTCTGACCTCGTACGCGAGTAAGAGGATCCTTCTTTCTCATATATTTATCTGAATTGCACAGAGCCGGTTCTATGGCCATGTTCCACTTTGCGCACAATTTCAACATCTCAGGCGGAGAGTTCACGAACACGGTGAACTTCATCGGCAACCGGCGTCGTAGATCTCCTAGTAAGTATTCTAGCTTCACAGTGTGCGCGACTATAACATTGAAACCTAGGATTCAAAGACTTTCGGAACATCCGTCTGGGGGACTTAGACCTCCGCGAAGAAAAACAAGTAGAGAAGACTGTGGGTGTCGTCAATCGGAACAGGCGCCGGGTGTATGCCGCCCGAATCAACGGGCGCAAACGTCCGATGACCGTTACTGTCTATGAGGGAGCCGACGTCAAACAAGTATGTGCCCATGAAGAAAACGATATACATGTAATTCAATGTGTGATAGCAATGGTTGGAGGAGGTCAGGAAATATGAGGGACTCCGGTGAGTTTCCTCATTCGTACTCCAGCGACATACAAACCAGGTGTTAGTCTACCAACTCTGGCCCAGGTATATGGGGTCGTCAAGTCACGACAACTGTATGCGATAGTATACGAGGACGGTGAGTGTAACTTCTACCCACACCTCTACATTATGTCCAACTTGACAATTTATAGATTTGATCCCTATTGACGAGTTCCGGGAATGGTACAGTGATTCAGAAATCGCTTCCTGCCTTCTCGAATATTATGTGGTGTGCATCATCCTCTTATAATCTAAGTTGATGTTCTGAATATACATGTAGGATCTCGAGTTGGATGTAAGTCGCAGAAAAGTTTTGTTCTTCAACAACCAACACACTACATGTCCAGGGGTGCCGCCGTTATTTGAAGGCGAGGTCTTCGGTAAGGGCTTCTCTTTTCGAACAGGGTCAAACTGAACCAAATGTAAGTCTGGCCATGGACAAACACTATGGATACGTGGATCGACGAAACGACTGTGCCTCGATTTGTCAGAGACTCGCGAAGACGGAAGAGAGGCTCTTACGGACGGTGACGGTTTTTCATTGCATCCCCCACACCTGTTGTCTGGAAAGGCCCAAGAAGCACTTTGGATGTCAGCCTTCGAGTTGGAAGACTTTCATGATGTTTTGGCGCGATACTCATCGTCAGGTGTTCGCCCTCAAATTTCTCCATATTATTTCTGCCGACCCGGTGCGATCCTGTTTCTCCCCGACGTGGATTTTGACTTTATCGATCCCAATTTCATGCCAATAATGAAGCCGGGGGGTGAACTTGCCCACATGTCCGGTCATCAATTGCACGACTCACTGTGGAGAAGCTCCTACTGGCAGTGGGATTCTGAAAGTTGTGCCGAAATGGGGGGTGGGTGGATTCGGTATGTCGAACGGCTAATTCTATTGTTCCATCTCTCACTTTCCATTTCAGTTTGTGGTTTCCTCATATTCCCCCTCCTTGCGAGTACTTCATGGCAAGGACGATCTCATTAGCGGCCACTAGAGAAGAAACTTGGAATCTCGAGACCGCCTGGCTTTGCCAGGCCCATCATATATTTACAAGCTATGGTATAAAAGACGACCTCTACTCCTACGGTACGTCTCTCGTTTCGTGACCTGACAAGGCAGGCTAAATAACCATTCGATGACCCGCTGTACTGTAGCCTTCATTCAAGAGATGACTTACTCAATATCACTACTTGATTCCGGTCATCCATCGACACAACCCACTTTGCCTGAGGGAATCTTTTTGTTCCTATCTCCTATCGGCGCGGTCCACACTGGCAGCCTTGCGGGGCTCGCGTACCCGGTTCCAGCGTATTGGTCATTTGAGCCATCCGGATCACGCGGGATTCTGCCTGAAGACGCAGTAGCGCTCGGAATACCGACACTTTCTGTGAAAGCGGAGCTCTTGGGGTGGCGACGGAGTACCGAAATCTATCAGGGTTTGGTTGAATTCCATCGAAGCAAGGGATTCAATCCGGATAGCCCCGATATCGCTCTGCACCCTGGGCTTCCGTTGTATCAAGTATCGTTGTGCGATGGTGCTTATCCGTATGGTGAGGAGGCTTCCTGTCCATCCCTGTACAACGCTGAAATTTCTGCGACAGTGGAGTTGGTGGATGAAGAGGCATAGGCCATAGATATGGAGAGCAATGTCTGTCCGATCGTGTCCTGTCGCCCCTATTTGATTTGCTGTTCGTTATATATTTTGTTTGCGTGGAGCTCGAGCCGGGAACCTATTGTTTTGAAACTACCCACGCTACTGCGGAATCAACAGTTTCAGGGGGCCAAGCCTGGTGGAGCGGCGGTTCTGGAGCATTTGACAGGCAGTGATTTCGGCATCCAGATCGGTCTCCTCGGGTCGTACAGTAATAGTACAAGAGTGCCTATTTTTGAGCACATCAGAGTAGCCATGAAACTGCCCATCGGAACCGACGAACTCGCTGGTTCAAGAAAGCAAGTTCGTTGAATAGCCGCCTGGGTCTTGGAACAAACATGCCGGAACCAGCAAGGATATATATATCATCTGCCTATATTTAGGGAGTCGACCATTGATGGCACGCGGATCTACATGGGCGTCAAAAATGTCAGTTATGGCACTTGCCATGCCGCCTGCTTACCCATGGTTGTCAGGTGGCTCGTTTGTGAAAACTGGGCTGTTGAGTAGATGTATCCGTGACAAGCCTCAGCGAGGCACTTCGTGACCCGGAATGTGTTCCGTTCCTGGCCACCGGGGGATTTACACACAGGAGATTGTGTAGCATGTCACGGACTTCCCTCAAATATATCTGTGGAATTGACTTTAGGGAGGGCGGGGGCGCGAGCCCGCTCGTGCGATGATCGATGGTCAGCGCACATCTCAACGATTGTCCATGCCGCGCCTTTGACGGGAAAAATATCCCGCCGTGGAAAAAAGCATCCTGGACATTCTTGTATAAAAATGCAAAGCAACGGAACCATGAAAATACGTCCAACGGTACCTTGAATCCACGGACTTCCCCTCCTCCTTCTCAAAGCTCTTTCCTTCACGATGCGCATTTCGACCGTCCGATCTTTCGGCGCTGTGGCCTTCGTTACTGCCGTGCTCGCCCCCTTCACTCTGGCCGTCCCAGTCACCAACACAGTTCTCACTCCCGGAGGACCTCACCCACGCGAAAACGTCAGGGAGGTCCCCGCCGGTGGCCACATCATGCACGTCGGGAAAGATATCCACGTCGTCGCTGGTTCTGCACGTCGTGACCCCGACGCCCACCTCATCCCCGCCCGCGCTAGCAACAAGCACGGGCTGGATCACCTACGCGTGGTGGACCAACACCGGCGCCCCAATCAGCTCCTACAAGACGTCATGGACCGTCCCCCCGTCGCCCGTGACGCAGAGCAACCAGCTGGTGTATCTCTTCAATGCCATCGAGCCTAGTGTCGGGACCGAGATCGTGCAGCCTGTCCTCCAGGTCCGTTCTGGCACGGTTTTCTGTGTCCCGTATTTGACCCGCGCGTAGTACGGTATTTCTCCAGCGAGCGGGAGCGAGTTGACGTGGGGCGTCGCAAACTGGTATCTAATCGACGGCCAGGTGGGTTTACTTGTTTATTGGTCAAAAAACTGAGTGTAGCCTTGTACTTACCCGGACCAGGCGTTCCACTCTCCGCTCATCCCCGTCAACGTCGGTCAGCAGCTGGACGGCGAGATCCAGCTCATCGGGACGAACGGGACGACCTTCAACTACAACTCGTCCTTCACCAACATCGATGGGTCGAGCCTGATCGTCATGGGGGCCAATGAACTGGTGTGGGCGACAGTGACGCTGGAGGCGTACGGTGTCACCCAGAAGAGCGACTATCCCGCGGGATCGACCGTGTTCTCCGGAATCAACCTCGAGCTCTCGGATGGAACCTTTCCGGACATTACATGGTCTATTGCGGACGACGACCTGGATGCGGTGACGACGACGGTTAATGTGGGGGGATCTACCAATGGGGCGATTGAGATCCACTACGATGCATGAGATAAGGTATTAGTCCAGATTTCTTGTCGGTATAAGGGAGTATCTGTAGGGAAACCTAGAGGAATTGAGATCATTTCTTGATAATACTGGGTGTTCAGTCATACTTTACGATATAAAAAATATTATTTGTCAACGCACTAAATCAAGAGTCAACCGGGAGCGGCTGAGTTGTGTAAATAACACCGGGGTTTTCGAACTGTACGTTGCATGTTCATGGTGACTTCTTCCTTACCTCCGTCGCCATGTACATACATTGAGACGGCCGTCTTTAGTCTGAAACTGCAAAGCAATATTTACAGGAACGAGCCTTGGCACAACAGCGGGCGAATGCGATTTAACAGGGAAGGATTGAGGCTGCATCCTGCACGCCATCCAGTTTCTTTCCAGCCCGCGACAAGGTGCGAATCAAAAGTGCTGGGGGAAATCTCCCGTGGACACAAACAACAACAAGCGCACTTCATACTTGCGCTGTACTGAGCTCGGTCCTAGTGGACGTAGTATTCAAAAGTGCTTCATCGTTTTGAATCGAAGGCGACAACTGATCAGAAGGTTAGTGCTCTGAGCGAATCGCCCACCGAAAAAAAATGAGGCTGAAGTTCTGCGAGTCCGCGGGACGGTCGGGATTGAGGAGGTGGTGTGGGGGAATTCATGAGAATACATAAGCTTGAAGATCCGGTGTGAGGAAGGCCACGACACGACACGTAGAATGCGATGGTGGGCAAGAATCGGAAAAGACCGTGACGAAGTGACGGGAGAGAACGGAAGCAACGGATCATTTGTTTGTGAACGTTTAGTGCATCGCCACCTCAGAGCCTCCGAGTCATCTTCAGCCATCGTTCATTCTTCTATCGATGTCCTGGGGCGCGTTTCCGCGGGTCGTCCCAATTTCAGCTGGACCCTAGTCACCAATGCCTCCGCAGAGATGCAGAGGCCGCAAATGCTCTGCTCTCGGTTCCACCAGTGACGCGGCCATGTCATAGGCTCACAAATTGCATACCTTTAGTACTGTAACTCTTCTAGGATCGTTTGAAAGGAGAATCTCGCTTCGGCATTGCCTTGCGGTTGTTCGGGGATCAAGTTAATACGCTTGTCAGTTCTGTGCCAATCATCACACAGCAGACCACAGCCCTCCACAGCCGCAGTCTCTCGCTTGCCCGTGGATTCTCTCCACCGATTCCTGCCAATATCATCCCGTCCAACATTATGGCGTCTCTCCCTACGGAAATCATCCACCAGATAATTTTGGGTCTGCCCACGCCTTTCCAACAGGCGAAGATGTGCGGTGTATGCAGGCGCTTTAACGAGATAACCGTCCCCGTGCTATACCATAGCATCCATCTGGGTAGCCTGCGGAGAACGGCCCAGTGTTGCCAGACTCTTCTCAGTGCATCCGTCGCTCGCTCGTACTGTGTCCGGAACTTCGTGGTTTCCCCCCTTCCCGAAGAATGCAGGTGAACCCAGTCAGAAAAATGTTAGCCTGCAGAAAGATGAATGATACTCCGTAGCGAAGAGACCCCGCCTGGATTTTTCCCACTGTTGGACATCACGCTGCGCACGCTGAGCGAGCTCGAGCACCTACACCTCTGGTTCCCGACGTACGCCGATGGCATATTTGACGCCCTCGCAACGCTGATTCTACCATGTCTTCGCCGCTTTGGCTGCCACCAACCCGGCGCACAGCAGGATCACTATCTGACCGGCTTCCTTTCCCGTCATCCCGCTCTCAAACATCTGGAGATCATCCGGCCCTGGAAGTTCGTCGACTCGCAATCCGTCTGGGGCGCCATCGGGAAATCCACAGACCAGGCAGACTGGAGCGCGATCTACCTCCCGAGCCTGCGCGTGTACCGCGGGTCCTTACCGTACTTCAGCCGCATCTGCGTCCCTGCGCGCGGCCTCACGCACGCGACGTTCTGGGATATCCCGCAGTCGGTTGACTTCGACGCGCTGGGGAATGCACTTGCCGCTGCCACGGCCCCGAACATCCCGTTCTCGTTGCGGGTGCTCTGGGACGGCCCTATCACGGAGGTCCTCGTCCCCCTCGCGAAGCGATTGCCAAATCTGCAGATCGCCGAGGTTGAGCCGTTCATGGCCACAGATCTCGTGCTGTTCCCGGTATGTCGTTATCCTTGGGCTATTTTCAAGTACAGGTACTCATTTTTATTATATTTGCACAGTCGAGCGTGGAAGTGATTGCGGAGGCGCTGGCGGAGCTTCGATATCTGGTGGCGTTCAATTTTGACAATGTCATGTGCGAAGAGGATGGGGCAGAGGCGCCTAACTACGATCCCGCGGTGAATCGGGCAATGCTGGTGAGATGGAGCCAGGGCTGCCCGTCGCTCGTCATGAGCCAGCTTCGTATGTGCATGATCTCCTTTCACTCCACCACCGACCAGATAGTGCGCAGATAATCGAAGATGGGAACGTACTGAGGATGGGGACTGGGAGATGTTCGAATAATAGCCGTTGGTGCACTGCCGTGGTCCCTGTAGCGGTACGCTATATCATAAACCTTGCTCTATTTTATCCCGCTGTTAACTGCAGGACAGCCCACGGCGGAAATTTATTGCACCGCAATACTATTTATCGTCATTGAATCCATATCTCAAGGAAACGCGGAGGCTATGGTAGCTATTTTTATGGACCATTCCCCTGAATATTGTCTCCGCGGTACAAAAAACTGGAACCTGGCACGCGGCGTGGGAAAGTAAGGTCGAGGCGCATCAGATGGGCACTGCCACTGCGCCGGTTGTAAGTAATGCACAATATAATATTGAGTTGTATGTACCTCCTCCGCGTCATCGCAGGAAGAATTTTCAGAACAACTTTGATTCCTCATCCTGAAAATGATCCGAGTTTCCGAGCTGCTTTTCTCCGGATTTCCGCTTTTCAGCGTTGAAAAAGCAACTCGGTAATTCGGATCATTTTCAGGATGCATATGCGCGCCGCCAACCTGCGCGGATGTACGTGTTCGCTCGGCAGAGGTGAACGACGCGGTTCGAATGCTCCCTCAGGTCAGTTATGCTGATCAATTGAAGGTCCGGCATGTACAAGATATTTTTTTCCAAGTTGACACTGCATATCTTGAGCTTGCGAAGGCGATTCGGCTCCAAATTATCGTCATCCGAAAGAGACTAGCGGGAAGAATATTCGGCAGCGTGCAGCGCACGATGGCTTCCCTTGCATTGGGAAAGACATAACTACCCTCACACCCTCACTTTTCCTTTCTCGCGCTCCTTTTCCCACGGGTTTTGTCGCATGAAATAGAAGGAGCCGAACTTAAGTTCGGGGCGGTCCGACCGCATTTTGAGCTTAAGTTCGGCCGCAACTCAAGTCCTGCATTACCCGTGGGGCAGCCATGTGGCCACCCATGGGGGCCCTTCAGCCCGAACTTAAGTGGCGCTGGTCAGCTTAAGTCCAGACATATAGCTTAAGTCCTGTAGTATTCAAAATATTTGTTGTACTGTTGTATAACACATACTTTAAAACTTCAGTCCCGCGTTCAACCTTAAGTCCCCGCCCGAACTTGAGTCCGCCGGAACTTGAGACTTGGCCGAACTTGAGTCCTGCACAGCTTAAGTTACGGCGTGCACAGCTAAAGTCACGGCGTTTCTCGGCCTTGAGCACGGGGGAGCCGGCGGGCTTGGACTTGGGGGAGGTGGCCGGGGGAGGGAAGGTCAGCTTGGCGCACGAGAGGGAGGGAGGACGAGCAGGAGGCGGGGCGAGGGAGGGATGGGGTAGGTCACAAGGATGGATGGGAGGAGAGAGACACAAAGAGAAAGACACACACTCATCGGACAGCCCGCTCTCCTCGTCGTCCGAGGGCCCGTTGATCTCCTGCTGCCCGGTGTCGATCCCTATGAACTCGAGGTCGCGCTGTCAAGGCCAGGGCATACATCAGCTCAGAGGTGGAATTGGCAGGACAGGAGGGAGGGGGCAGACTGTGTACGGACCTCGTTCTCGAGGGAGCCCCAGTTGTGGGCGCTGCCACCGTTCTTGCTCTCGGAGCGGTCCTTGAGTACGGAGCGGAGCGAGGCAGAGCGCGAGGTGTGGGTCATGCTGGGCGGTGGGTGGGTACTATGTACGGGATGGTGGGAGGAACAGACACGGGGTCATGATGGTGGTCGATGGAAGGGTGAGACTTGGTGGCACAATGGATCTAAGTCACAAGCAGTGCCAAACAACACGTTTCGACTCTTACCACAACACTCACCACCACCCTTCTTCTGCCTTACTCTGGAACAACTACAGAAGGACTCGCCCCCATCGCCAACTTGAATGCCAAGTAGCATTGTGTGCTACCCAGCCGCGCCGGATCTCCGGGCTCTGGTTCTCGTTGAGTAAGCAGTCGGTGGCACAGTACACAGTTTATGATAGGGTGAGTTTCCATTGAGACTTGAACATACATAACAATTAACCAGTATTAGATCTAGACTTATTACACTGACTCCCACCCACCGCACTCACTGTTTTCGGCTGGACTTCCAAATTTCAAGCCCGAAAACCCAAGCCAGAACTTAAGTCAAGCGCAACTTGAGATCAAGGCACGACTTAAGATCACGGTGCGAACTTCAGTTCGAAGCGACCCCTGCAGTTGGACTTGCTATTTTTCAAGCCAGAACCCCAAGCCAGAACTTGAATCAAGCACGAACTCAAGTCAGGGACAACTTAAGATCACGGTACGAACTCAAGTTCGAAATGACCCCTGCACTTACTTAAGTTTGTGTCACCATATTCTCCGTGCGGCACAATTTGACTTCAGGTCGGCGACTTAAGTAGTGGATAATGTATTTTTTAAACCGATGTGCAATCTTAAGTTCAGGCCGGGACTTCAGTTATGGGTGAACTTAAGACAGGATGCAATACTTAAGTTGGAGAGCAGGTGGTATTACTATATAGAATGTAGATAGGTACAGTAGGTAGCCTAAACTTAAGATATACTGAAACTTAAGTTCGAAATGCGGTCCGACCGCCCCGAACTTAAGTTGATCTAATTAAGTAGTTGTTGTCGCAGGCAGGTTTTATGTGTTCCATTGGGCAGCCTTGAGCTTTACGATATTATGATCTTTAGGCACTTTCTTTTTCGCTCTTGGGTTCATCAAGTTGATGATTTTGATCTGGACGCGCTGTGTGCCGGACGCGCTTAGTCAGCTCTCTCACCTTTCTTTCACTACTTACCCCGTTGCCAACTCAAACAAACGAGTTCAATTTAAAGAGACTTCAGCCAAGCATATCTGAAGCCTTCTCCTCTCTAATCAGTAGTCCCTACGCTGCAGCTAACTTCAGGGCAACAAAATCTGTAACTCCACAACTCGGAACTTGAAGTTCAGCTGTGTCCACTCACTCAGCACTATAGACTTTGGGCAGTCTGAACTCAAGTTCAACTAATTCCTTCGGCCCAGGAAACTCAATGGCTACTCCCCAGCATCGTGAGCCCACCGCCCTGCACCGCCCCGCCACGCTCCTGCTCGTCGGCGTCTCCTTCCTCGGCGCCTTCTCACGCTTCACCTCCGGCCGCTACACCCCACAGTGGTACACCTTCCAGGTCGCGCGCGTGCCGAACGCCTCGTTGTTGATCCCCGCGATGGACGCCATCCTCGGCTCGCTCCCGATCCCGTACAGTGGCGGCTATTATCACCGCGTTCTTCGGGATGGGCGTGGGGATGCGGGTGACTGCGGGTAAGAGCTGGGGGAGCGATGCGCTTTTGCTGGGGCTTGCATTGACCGTGCTAGGGACGAGCTGGTAGGCTGGATTTTTAGAGGTCGATTAATGGGAGGACTTCCGATGCTATTTATGCTCCATCCAAGACTTCCATTCTAGAATCTTCGGAATGAACCCAGTCCAGATTATTTGCCGGGAGCCGCTCCCAGCTGCAGGAAATGTTGCACGCGCACAAACTTTGCCCACGTCAATCAAGGTAAAAACCAGTCCATGAAAGATGCCGCGACACATAACTTATAACCACTTTCGCTGAGCTTTCTAACGCTTCATATGCTCATTCGGTAAGCCAAAAAATCGGACGACATGCTGAGCGGTGAAATTGCATGCTGTAGCCGGTGAACCATGCACATAATAATGTTATGTGAGTGCCTAATTGATATTGAGCCGCGGTTAATATTGGGAGAAAGTCCATACCCGGACCAGTAGCAAGGCCAGCGCAGAAAGCTTGCACATCCATACGATTGCGTCTGTTGTTTTTGGGACAACATTCTTCCCAAATTATCTTTAACTTTCAACCACCCGTCTAAATAATGGCAATAGAAGACCGCTGGTGCTAATCTGTCAGACGGGAGCCGAATATCCGAGTAAGATGGATGGAAAACGCATGATAAAAATAATGCCGTTCGTCGCTTCATGTTGTGGAAGGTGGCTCAAGTTGTTTCAAGGAGGGTTGTTTTGTTTAATAATTCCCGCCGTGTGTTCTTCAACGGGACCAGCATATATCCCAGAAATCATCAATTCATCCATAGGCTCGGTGAACTAGAAGCTGAAGAATGGGAAGATAGTTAGTGCACTCCGCTGAGATCACAACGAAATTACGAAACTGCAGCCGCCCACCTGCGGGTCCTGTTCGCGAGTATTCGTCGCGCATGGCACGTACAGGAGCCTGCGGAGATACAAGTCCCAAAATAAACCAAGTTCTCTAGGCCGCTTTCGAGTTCCGGTCAACATATGTTCCTGTCAAATTGCTACTGCACACTGATGAAATGAAATGAAAACCCAGATTATGGACTGCGATACAGCGAGACCTCCAGCCCGCGTTCACGAAACGGCTGTAAATCAATCGCGGCTTGGAACACTCATACTCGATGGAGAGGCGCTGCAGCGTGCCGATGCGGCGCTGGATGAAGGTCAACAGCAACTCGTCCCCCAGCATACGGCAGCCGTGGATCTGCAGGTCCTCCAATAAAGGACACGGGGTGCTCTGCTGTGTTGCCGTCGAGGCAGGAGTAAGCGCGGTAAGGAGCTGCTCGGTGTCAGCGGATTCCGCGACGGGGGCATCGGTGACGACGAGTTTGGTAAGGGACGAGAGCCGGTGGAGGGCGTCGAAGAGCGCGGCCTCTGTGAAGCAGCCCATGTCGATCTTGAGTGTGGTGAGCAGAGGCGAGGCTGCGGCGAGGGTCGCAAGGAAGCCCGTGTGCGTCTGGGTCTGGCGCAGTCCGGGATACCGCCGGGGCAGTTCGAAATTGCGCAGCTGGGGCATGATCAGCTGGTCCATGAGACGCCCAATGCGGTTCGGCATAACATTGCAGGGCGCGAGGATGGTGAAATTGCGGAGGAAAGGCACGAGAACGGGCCCATCGAACATGGATTCCTCGCCTTCGTCGCTCATACTGCATCGGAAAGAGACGAGCTGCGGGGATCGCTTTAATACGGTGAACACCGTGAAAAGAGGCAGCCCATGTGAGCTGCTTCCGTCGCATTCGAGGGAGAGGTGGGTGAGATCGGCCCATCCGAGCGGCATATCTAGGATGAAGCGGCCGAGGCCGACTCCTGCTTTCAGGGAGACACTGCGCAAGCTCGGGGACTCGAGCAGCTTCCAAGAAAGGGGTTTATCCATGCGGTAGCACGCAATTTCCACGTCCTGCAGTATCGGTGCAGCGACGGCTGTGAGGGCCTGCAGGCCTGCTTCGGATGCAAACCGCGACAGCGCGACTCTGCGCCAACGAGCGGCCGATCCAACCAAGGATTCCATGACCGCGGCTATGTCTTTGGTCCCCGGTACAGGAACTCTGGATTGCCAGGGCGCCGGAGGTCCGACGACCGAGAGTGAAATGGGGAGCGCCGCCGAGCGCTGCACCCATCTGTCTAGAAACGCTTTCCGTGGGCTGCTATCCATGACGAATTCAACGGAGAGGTGGAGGGAGGTCCAGAGCTGCGGTGTCGACAGCGCGATGGCTCGCCACCCGCTGCAGATGCGACATAGGAGCTGAGGTGCTTCCTGGGGACAGCCTCTCTTCGCGTCCGCATCGTCGGGAAGACATGCAAGGAATATCTCTTGCACGATGTCGTGGGGCATCCGCCGAGCGTAAGATATGAGGGCCTTGTGCGCATTGACATAGGCCTGAAGCTGTTCCCGCTGCGCGGAAAGCTGAGTGATGAGATTATCGAGGCGTGCAAGTTCCGCAGAATGAAGAATCAAGTCAGCTTGAATGTACTTGATTTCCGCGTCGGATGGAACGTAGTTGGTGTGCAACTGACAGGTAAAGGGAGAGTCCATGGACGATCGGCTGTGGGGTCCGGGGTCGGCAATAGATCGGTATTACTGTATCATTTCGACCAAAGGTTCACGGTATGTCACCTGTCACCTCAATTGTTCACTGGGTTTGATGTTCATTTCTCGGCAATCATGAGAAAATTACCATAAATGGCAGCCCGGCATTTGCCGGACTGAAAATTTTGGCGTTATTGAGCCTTTTTGGGCCTGAAAATTGCGTCGTCACCGTCACCTAGGCCAAAATTGTTCAGTTCACGATCCTCCGTCACCCGTCACCTGAACCTTTGGTCGAAATGGTACAGTACCGGATTTAGACGATGTTTGTTTGGTTGTCTGTTTGTTGTTTATCAAGGCCAAAGAGCGTGGGACCAAATACGATCCCGTGTGTTGATTCGACACGCGAGGATCCTCTTCCGTCCATCTCCTTTCATGCTGTTCTCCCGCCCATTTAATCTGCCCACCGACGGGCGCCTGGCTGCAAAAACGCCAGGGCGGGAGAATGCTTTTAACCGCGGAGTCCTGACTGCACGGATAGGGCAAGCACAATTCCGTGGCCCCAGTGCAGCCCCACACCGTCCGTAAGTGTCTTCATCCGGATTGCCACCTCTCTGGTGTCTATCTTCATCTATTCCGTGTCCCTTGGCCATCTAGACTGGATAGACGCGCATGGATTAGGACCAGCTTGCATCTGGAATTGCCTACGTACTATCCGTGTCTATCCCGTGTCTTTTGGCGTATATTCCAGGCTCCATCTATTGGCTTTCTTCTGTTCATATAGACGGGATAGCCACGGATGGACTAGGTCTGCGTCTCAGTATCTCATTTATTCTACGTAGAACCGCAGAGAACAACCAAAGACGTGAAAAACTCCACTCGCCTGGTGACTCGTCCTCTCGGCGACAGGACCCCGTTCCCAAACCGCGATGTGCCGAACAAATTCAACACGCCGCTGCCGGGTGACCAGAAGATCGCCAAGTTCGTGCTACTCGAAACGAACCGGCCGGCGTTCCTGCACCCGAACGACACCCCCGACAGCGTCGCGCGCCCGAGCTCCACGCGAAAGCACGTCCGCGTGCCCCGCAGCGCGAGCAAGAACTTTGAGACTCCTCTCACGAACGGCAACCACTGGGACGTCAGCGAGCTCGACCTCGTTGTTCCCCCGGCGGAGGAGCCCCTGCCGTTGGTGGTCCCTGAGACGGACGACTACAGCGAGATCGAGTACATGCCCCCGACCGCCGTTGGTGGGTCTGCCACGCATCCTCTCTCCGTGTTGCGCTGACACTCCGCAGACACGCCATATACGCCGCCGTTTGAATTTGCTTTGCCTGACTACGCCGCGGTGGGCGCCGGCTTGCTGCACCTCGCACATTCCTATCCGTACGACGACACCCCGCCCGTCGAGATCGAGCCTGCGCTGGACCCCTGTGCGTACGCCATGCTGGTCTTCTCGCTTTCTGAGATCCGTAAGTCGGCCTGACCCGCAGCTAACCAAAGCCTAACTCAACTCTTCTAGAATCGGACGATCCGTTCTTGGATACGTCCACCTTGAAGCAGGTCCCGAATACGTCAAAGCGCCTGCCAGTCCGCCCACCGGCCACGCAGGCTGTCGTGCGGTCTGCGATGAGCAAGCGTCTTCTGGCTGCCGCATCAAATAAGCCGCCGGTGAGCGCCGTATCCAGGCGCCCTCCTAGCGCAGTATCAACGCGCCCTCCTGTCGCTGCATTGAAGCGCCCTCCTACCCCCGCATCGACGAAGCCGCCGGTGAGCGCATCATCGACGAAGCTTCCCGCCAGCGCTGTGGTGAAGAGGCTCCCCGTAAACGCTGCATCGAAAAAGCCTCTACGGAGCACCACATCCACGACGAAACTCCCTGCAGACGCGTCGCTCGTAGCTGTGGTGAGCCCTGACCCGTTGGCCGATGAGGACTTTGTGTTGTGTTCGATGTCTAGGGCGGACTCTGTGTTGGTTTAATTTCCCGACATACGCATAACTGTTAATTCGATTTGTTGTGAAGGGCCACGGCGTTGAGGCGATTTGGCGATTGTTTAGAACGACACTACTAGCCCACGGAAAGTGGACATACTGGGATCGTCTGAGAACGACCCAGATCCGCCAGCAGTTCTATGCTCGCATACTTTTGCATTTATCAAAGTCACTTGAGCGCGCTCAAAATTAAATTTCCTGCAGCTCACGACTGGGTTCCCTCACACAACTCTCGAGACTGTTCACTTGTGTATGTTTGCAGAAGTCGTGGAAATCCTTTGGCTATGCTACTCCGCAGAAAATCCAGCCAACTTATAGCAACGTGACATCGGGCAGGAACGCACCGAGGTTCAACCTTGAGGTGTGGCGGCCGAAGATCTCCGCAGAGCTCAGGTACGTGCCATGTGCTTCTTCAGCTTCTTATTCGCTGAGACTCAAATAGCGCCAGATAAATTGCTGATTTCTCAGGTAATATCTTACTGAAATGATCCCACCTTGACATCGAGCCAGGAACCACATTATTTTTAATATTTTATCGTGCATTTTCCATCCATCTTACTTCTGTTTGACAGATTAATACTTGGATTCGCAGCCTTTTCCCCCAGTAGTGCCCTTCTATTCTCGTTATTATGACCGGTACGTTGTGGCCACGGTCTTTCATCCCTGACTTTTCAAGACGGACCACGTCGACCGCAATTGATATCCTCGCCTCAAATCGGGCACTGATGCCGGGCCCATTTCCGCTAAGTTAGACAACATTCATCACCTTCGCCACCTTCTTATCAGATCCCTCTGCTTATCACGCTCAAGATCGATATGGGATGCTTCACAGAACCCGTGCGCTTCGACGCCTTCCACCGGCTTGCTCACCGAACTCTTCATCTCGGACGCCCCCGTTGCAGAATCCGCTGACATCTGTAGCATGCTTACCCCGCCTCGACGCAACCGCAGAGCACCGCCTGTTCGTTATTGGAGGACCACGCTAGGCGAAGAGCTGTTGCTGACCTTCATGCAGTGCCGCATCGATTTCGCGGCCAGCACGCTTCGGTGACTCTCCATCGAGTACGAGTGTTCCAAGCCCGCGATTGATGTTTCGTGGGCGCGGATTGGAAGTGCCGCAGTCCATAATCTGAATTTCCCTTTCATTTCACCAGTGTACATACAGCATGACCAGATGTTGGCCCAAACTCGAAAGCGAGCGTCAAGGGTGTCCCCTGCTTGCCCTGTATTTTGGGACATTCTCCGCCCTCGGGTACGTGGCATGTGCATCTTATTCATTGAGCCCAGACAGCGTGTATAAATTGATGATTTCTCGGATACTATTATTCTAAAGAAACTGCCCCGCTCCCTTGAAGCCTAACCGCCCTGCACGGGTGCACGGCGTGGGAGACGATCCGCATTATTTTTAATATTTTATTATACATTTTCCATCCATCAAATATTCGGCTTCCGTTTGACAGATTGATTTTACAGCCTTTTTCCCCCTAAGGAGCGCCCTCTATTTAAATTCGCATTATTTACGACCGGGGCGTCCCGGTCTTGCATCGCCAATATATCAAGACCGCCCTCCTCGAATCGTGCAATGCCGGACCCCATTTCCGCTACCACAACAATTATCACATTAGCCACCTTTATCAAAGACCTGCTAGATCTGGGTCAAGCATCAAGCGCTCGATAGAAAAGGTGCGGACACAGAGTTGGAGTAGTGTCGTGTTAATGCAGAGACAAAATAGGTTGGAGAGAATAAAAGGTGGATACACGACCTGACGGAGGATATTCTCCGTACTCTGCTCAGCCTCGCAAAACTCTTGAGTAGTCGGGAAAACACTGTCCAGGCGCCCCAGCTGCTAAGCGCTCTCGGCGATCTCAAGGCGTGAGTGTCTCTGATTCGATCATGCTTAATTCTCCCATTTATTTTTCCGCATTCCCCTTAGCGACATGCTTTATGTCCTCTCCGTGACTCGCCAAGTAGCTCCAAAACAAGGGTCAGGACTCCGCAGACTCAGGTCTCAGTTTAAAACTGGCTGGGACGTGAAGACATAGAAGTAGAGATCGAAAATCTGAAGCAGCATATCAATAAATGCTCCATTCAGCTCACAGTGAGTACTCTATCCTGCGGTAGTGATAATAATATAACGGAAAACAAGATCCTCTCTGCTTCTCGAACCGAATATCCGACCCTCCGTGTTGAACAGGCGGTAATCGTGAACAATGTAGAAAACGAGATTAAACTACGCCGCCTGGAGGGGATGATGGCCCAGGTATTGGTTGAAACACAATTTGGGAAGAATTTTGTACAAGAAACAGCAAATATAATTGCATCGGTAAGCCTACTTCTTCCTTCAAAGCTCGATTGATAACGAACTGAACTTGTGGAAGGATCTCGCGCACCAAACCCTCGAATCGAAGTGTCTTTCAGCTCAGGCTATGCGGGTTGTGGACTTGATTGCAGTATTAACGGCGACCCACTCCTTGAACCTTGAAAACCCACTCTGGGACCCCTCAAAGCCGATGGAAATCAGGTTCCTGGAACCAGCATCCTCCGTTCACGTCCTTCATACTGTGCTCGACATGGTCCTACAACTACAGGACAATGAAGAGCTGTTCGCAGCGGAGGATATAGCCGACGATTTGCTCAATCTCGGTTCGTATCTCTCCATGCTTGGCATGCTTGGAATGTATTGGGAAGCAACAGCATCTGACGTCTTGACCGTCCAGTTTTTCCGCTGTTTGGCGTCTGGCGAAGCGTGTGCAGGAGTAACGCCGCGGCTTGTTTTTTTCACTCTACAACCTGTCCAAGCGGTACCAGGATCAGCGACGGTATGATCTTGCGTTGCAAGCCAGCCAGCAATCGCTTGGTCTGTGCCGTCTTCTCTCGGAGGTCGCACCTGATGCGAACAATTGTGCGGCATTTCTATCGGTATTGGTCGGGCATTCACATAACCTGTGCATGACCGGCCAACTACTGGAGGCAATTTTAACCGCTCAACAGGCTGTGGCAATATGCCGTCCGATTTTGGCACAGCTATTCGCCTCATATCCCTTTGATTCCGGCTTCCAGCGATTATCACCGGAACAAACATGGATAGCGGTCAAATGTTATGAAGCATTCTTCGCTCTTGCGCAAGCCCTTTCGTTCGTCGGTCACCACCAGGAGGCCCACAGGGCGTCGAAAGAGGGTTTGTAGGCCCACACACACCTCCATTGTCGCGAGAGTTCTCTGGGGAGCGGTGCATTGGTGCTCTCAGCGCAATATCTGCACGTCCCGCTCGAACTTGACTCTCCGTCCGCACCCGTCCACCCATCCGACGCACTCATATTTATATCCGGAGACTACCCTCGAACTGGTGAAGCTATGGAAGATGCCATACGCTCATTTTATGCTTCAACCTCCTCGCCTGAAGATGTTCATCATATATCACCCTTGGTGCATGATTTATTTGTACAAGATTTTGATCTTGCGCAGACGCTCCTTCGAAGAGTCGTTGAATCTTTGACGGCTGATCGACGGAGCATTCAAGCTCCCAGAACTCTTGCCTTTGCTGTCGTCAAAAATTCGGACACTCTCATCGGTTTCTCGGTCGCAGCAATCCATCCACCTGGAAATAATAACGGAACTCATCGCCCACTTCCGACAGATAGGGAAATATGACCGCGAGCAGAAGCGTGCAGGACCGTCAATGTTAGACTCGAACCAGTCCCAGCGGTGTCAAATCTCGAAGACAGTCGTTCGATCACTGATACCGGAGGGACTGGAACCGAATCACCGGTGACTAGTAGACACGGAGATTGCCGGAAATCTTTAATTGACTTCGCCAAAATTTCGATATCGTCGTGTAAAAGTTGTTTTAAATCACAAATCTGAGGAGACAGTCCTGTAGCGCTTGGAATTCTTAGGTGTCGGACGATCTCCAAATTTTAATAACTCAAACAGCAACATTGCTACATAATTTTTACCTCCAGGTCTCTTGCTTACCAAGCTCACGCCAAGGCATCAGCCGGCCGATAAGCGTCCGTACGCACCGGAAATGAGCAGTAAAAACCCTGTAGCAATGGCATTGCATTTCCTAAAAATAATCCAAGAACATGCGGCACCTTGGAATTTGAGCGGCTACAAGACTGTCTCCTCAGATTCATGGTTTTTTAAAAAATTTACAGGACGATATCGAAAATTTGGTGAAGTCAAATTAAAGATTCTCGGCAATCTCCGTGTCTATCAGTCAACGGTGATTCTGTTCCAGTCGTTATTCAGGTGCCCTATTGATCGACTATCATCAATATACAGAATAACGACTGGCTCGAGTCTACGTCAATGTCGGTAGAAGCAGTTAGAACCGACCAATCATGTTCTTGAAGCTCTCTCCATTGCCATATGTTCGGGAAACGTCTCTCTGGACCGTTTAATTGTGGACGGGCATTGAATGTTCACACGACTCCTAAGTCTATGCATGCTGTCCGCCACTGATGGCTCCGCAGGATTCGGACTTGCGAGAACATCTGCGCCAAGACCGGATTCACGGGCTCGTAAGATCCCATTGATTCATTACTGTCTGCTCAGAACTTGCAAGTTTTCCGGTTCAGAAAATTCGCATCTAATTTCCCTTTTAGCTCGAAGCAGACTACACCCTCTGAATATGACCTTCAACCAGCTGTTGCATGACTAATAAGGACAAGAGGATGTGGAATCCACCACGAGGTCTGCACCATCTATATCTCTCGCAGTCGCTGTATTCCACTGGCTAAACTTTTCCAGTGACAGACAGCACGGCGTTCAGAGACATCGGAATGCAAGCGAAGCAGTGATGCTATGTGGTTAGTTGACAGGCCATACATTCAATTCTGTGTGTTGTTAGCCAATTTTGCGTCGTTCTCTGCAGCTTTGACAGGATTCTTGACATCAGTATTCATTTCGTGGCAGGATGCTCGACGCCGAGAAGAATCATCTCACACGACCCGGGCCGAAACTAATTATCATTGTACTTTTGGGGAAGTACCGAGCTACAATATGTGGAGCACGGCTTATACACCAGGCGTACACCACGTATGTTAACCGGGAGCTTCAAACTACCGAACAGGCTGAATGCTTCGAACCGTGAAATTCCGACGTCCTCGGGGCGCATATACAATCGTAGTTCTACTGTCATCCGCACGTGCGCCGACCGTTCAGGTATAAAAGCCCGCCGCGCTCTCATATCCCATCCTCCAAATCATACGAAATGCAACTTCATACTCTCGTATCCCTCGTGTTCACCTACCTCGCAGCCACGGCTGTGGCTGCGCCCACCGCGGCCGTAGTTGCGCCCACCGCGGCTTTGGTTGCGGCCAGCGCGGCCGTGGCGGCCAGCGCGGCTGTGGTTGCGCCCACCGCGGCGTTGTCCGGCACCGCAGAAGTTTCGGTACGTCAATTGGAATCAAGATTGTACCCAGTTAACCCAGCTTCCATAACGCTGCGATCGCCGGCCGTTGCGACCCCAACATCTTTCCGGCGTGCTAGGCTTTGCATCTGAGTCGTTGGATGGTTCGTGCTCAAAGCGTTTTTATAATGATCTGCCAGAAACTGACATTCGGGCTAGAACGATGCGGCAGCGCTCCCCAAGCGTGATTGTGCGGCAGCAATCCATTTGCGAAAGAGTCGAAGCAGGAAAATGAGTGTTGGAAAAGAAAAAAAAAGGTGTCTACGCGTCCCGACCGAAGACGAACATACAAAACAATACAATAATGACAGACCGAGACTCTGAAGACAAAATAAAGCACATTCTAGGCATGCTGCTATGTCAGAATGAACCATCCACCTTCCGGCAGACGGCACCATTTCCTATGGTCTGTACAATGTGAGCGTTCGCTGAAGACAAACAATACCACGTACGGAGTTCACACAGCATGAGAGACGGGCAGTGCGCGCCCCAGGTCACCAAAGCCGCTCGGTCGGCAGACGCATCATGTCGGAGCAGCAGTCGATCGTTCGCTTCATCGCTGGTCAGCGCACCGTTATGAAGATTGAACACAATCAGATGCTTGAACTGTTCCAAGAACCCGGCGATCTGTGGCACAGTACGCTTGTGGAGCCGAGACTTGGATTTGGCATGACGGAGGAACCGCCCGATCTCGAGGCTGCGGAGGTGCGGGAGATGGCGGGCGAGGTGCGGGAAGAGTGCTGCCTTGGGCCCGTCCCAGAGGATGCTGAGCGAGAAGGTGATACGCGGGGAAGTCGCGGCGGCGAGGGCGGCCGCCAGTGCGTTGATATTTGTCGTCGGCGGAACGTCCCAGAACCCGGCGTGCGCAAGACCACGGGCGGCGACGGAGATGTGGAAAAAATACGAGTGGGAGCCGCGATAGGACTGGAGCGATGGGAGGTGGACATAGGGCTGCCGCGGCGTGGCGGGGTCGACGAATCGCCAGGGGGGGATGATCTCGAGGTGCGTCAGTGCGGGGTGGCGGTTGAGGAACAATCCGAGCGCGCAGGAGTTGACGGGCTGGTGACATCCGAAGCGCCGCAGGCAGGGAAACGCAAGTGATGGGAAGACGGTGAATAGGCTGTCGTCGTAGCTTGTGAGCCAAAGATGGAGATGTTCGAGATAGTACAGTTCCTTGAGTGTTGCTTCCAGGAGCAGTATTAATTCAAGAGACTGTGGAAAGCTACAAGGCGACCATGTCATTCTTGGTAGATGTCGTTTTTGAGGCGTGGCTCACCTCTCGTCCGCGCGAGGAGCAATCACGAAACTGCGAGCGTGGTGTTGTCGCGGGATAGAATATGCGGTTCGAATTAAAGTCTTGCAGCACCGAATTATTCCCGCAACAGTCCCAAGGGTAAGGTCACGGTAGAGGATTGGGATGGTTATCTCGTTGAACCGGCTGGACACTGCGCACATCGCCGCTTGCTGACAGGGTGCCGCCAGATATGAAATTATTTCGTGAAGAACTTCCGTAGGGATGGGTGGCATCGCGGTCCAGATAACTCGCCGAACGAAAAAGCAGAGAAATACACCACGTTCGCGCACAATTGCAAAAAAGCACGACCGGTGTTGTTGTGTCAAGAGTGGTGGCCGTGACGTCACGTCACACTAGCTTTTGATACAAACCACAACATCGGACACGCCTTCCAGTCGCGCTTGTCTTCTACGATTGTCCGGGAAGGTGGTCTATCTCTTTGGAAAACAATCAACTTCTTGGTCCATCATGGTCGTGTACGAGGTGGGTTCAAGCTAGAGTTGGCAGTCCACACCCTCAAATGTGTCTTCAGTCGGTCCCCGGCTTCTTCTTGCAGGACGACCCCCAAGCAGACCCTGCTGCCATTGGACCCGTTAGCATCCCTGCTATTTTCGCTGACATCCTGATTTAAAATCGGTTGATCCAAGGTGCCAGCTAGATTCGGTCTCTTGGACTCCTCTGATGCGCGCTGGTCCAATGTCATCGTCAAACTCCGTGAACTGAACAGCCACAATGCCAACGTGTCTTACAAATTGATTTTCTTCGGAAGACATGGCCAGGGGTATCGTGCGTCCCGTGTCGCTCTGTTTTCCGCGATAAATTATAAATATAAACGTGCAGACAACGTGGCGGAGGAGAAGTACGGCACCAAGGCGTGGGACGAGTCCGTTATTCTTGGGCCCTCACTCGCGTCCGCTTGACAACTCCGCAGCTACTGGTCAAAGTTATATGGCGACGAGGAACTTACCTGGGGCCGTGTGTCATTCTCCCGCTCGGATCTAACTCCCGTCTGACATTCATCAATATCTCCAGCGGATCCCGACCTCACCGCCCTGGGGAAAGATCAAGCACTAGGCGTGAACAAGGTTTGGCAAGAGGAGCTGGCAGCCAACATCCCGCTCCCGGAGAAGCTATACTGCAGCCCGATGAAACGCGCCATAGAGACCAACGAGATTACGTTCAGAAACATCTCGAGCGGACGCCCTCTTATTGTCGAGGCAAGTTGCATTAATCCAATCTTTGCGAGACCGCACTCAAGCTCACCGTCAGAACTGTCGCGAGTATTATGGGGAGCACACCTGTGACAAACGCAACACGCGCACTTATATTCAAGAAACCTACCCGCAATTTGACATCGAAAGCGGCTTCGCAGAGGACGACGAGCTGTGGGAAGCGGACTCGAGAGAAATCCCTGCTCATGCGACAGCTCGCGCGCAGACAGTCATCGATAGAATCTTCCAGGACGACAGTGTTACTTGTGGGCGCGCGTTATTTTGGGTTCAAAGTTTTTTTAACGATGTGCGCAGTCGTGTCTATCACCGCCCATGGAGGCATCATCAACGCCTTCTTGAGCGCACTCGGACACGCAAAGTATACGCTCCCAACCGGAGGTGCCATGATTTTCTCTAACTGGTTATATGATCTCGGTTTAATTCCGATCGACAGGTGTCCTGCCCGTTGTCGTTAAAGCCACCTTCGCCAGCTAGTGGCGGTACAAATTGCGTTCTCCAGTGCTTCCAGAGCCCGGCCAAGGTTCCCCTATAGATCGTGCCTAGATAAGCCTCTGATGTAGATCTTCTCGTCACCCCATCAATCCGATATGACTCGATTCGACTCAGAAGTTACCCGCTCACCGCTTTGTAAAATCCGTAGTCGCGGCGTTACGCTATTGGATACCCTGCCCCACGTGCGCACATCTAAATTCAACCACGGACTTCGAGCATTTCGTTCTGCATCGGTGGTTAGGCGCAGACCCAGGCTTCTACAACCACACCCGAAAGACTCCCGCTTCCCCGATTTTCTGAGGATCCATTTCTAATACCATTCCGACTGTCAAGCACACAGTGATCTGATGCGACGGAGTCCGGGATCCAATGCGGGGACGGACCCAGGCAACGCCCGAAACGGACGAGAACGTGCCAAATATACATCACGCCCACATATATAAAAGCGCAGTCGCCGTCATCGCCCCTCTAGATCCCTTTCTCACCACCATCTACCACATCTACATATACTTCACGAAATCACTATGGGTTGGTTCAGCGACGACTCCGAGCACGCACAGGCCTACGAGGAGGTGCGCTCCGCCTCATCGACCCCGATCGATTGGCTATGTGACCTGACGAACGACAGGTAACCAACGCCCCCCACAAGGCTGCGCTGTCCCACGAGCTCATCGCGGCCGCGGCGTCGTTCGAGGTCCGTTAGCCTTCATCCTTCGTTGGAGCATGCGCCCTGATCGTGATCCGATTGCGCGCTTTAGGCGGCCAAGGCGTACGAGGACCACTGCAAGAAGAACGGGAAGCCCGACTCGCACGCGAAGGCGAAGGAGCTCATGGCTGGCTTTGCCGGTCTCTTCGTTGACCGCATGGTCGAGAGCAAGGGCGTGCGTATATCTACATCGATCCTCGCGATGACACCAATCTGACTGTGCTCTTTTATTAATCTCTCAGCTGGACTTCGTGGACAAGGAGAAGGCGAAGCACGAGGGTACGTACTTCCTTCTTGTTATTATTCAGAGCAATATCTGACGTCTCGACAGCCAAGAAGCACTGCGAGCAGCCGCTTGAGGTTGAGTACGATTATTGAAGTGTAGAAACATAAATGGGTGTTGTGGAGCAATCAATGTAAATGGACGAAGTTGCAACGTGATCGTCATTTTCTGGATTCATCTTTTGTTGGGTGACCATGTATGTAAAAGCGTCCTAGAGAGTGACCGGAATTTTCGAGAGTCCGAGATTGCTTGCTCAGGTTGGGTGATCGCCTCCCACCCTAGTGGATGAAATTCAACCTGAGCCGGGCATTCAGATGTTCTGCATCATTATGATACACCGTATAGCCTCCGGAGACAGATAGATGCGACAATTCTTGGACAGGCCAAAATCAACCACGTTTCTGGTACATATCGTTCTTTATCACCAGCTTTGGGTCTGCCCACAACAATAACTTGAGCCACGTCTTCCCAGCGTTTCTATGGATCTATTTCTATCGCAATTCAAGTTGTCAAACACACTAAACTTGTCTGATGTGACGGGACGAGGGGCTAGGAGACGTGCTCCAAATATAGATCGATAGGATATAAGGCGCAGTTCCCATCGAATTCCTCAGATCCCTTCTCACCACCACCACCTACCACATCTTCACTTCACTATATCACTATGGGTTGGTTCAGCGACGACTCCGACCAGGCGCAGGCCTATGATCAGGTCCGCATCGTCCCCCAAGTGATTGACTGGCGCTGACCAGCGGTGACAGGTGACGAACGCCCCGCACAAGGCTGCGCTCTCCCACGAGCTCATCGCTGCTGCTGCTTCGTATGAGGTCCGTGTGCTTCAGTTCATCGCAGCAGTACGCAGATACTGATCGTATGGCGCACTCCAGGCAGCCAAGGCGTACGAGAAGCACTGCGCGGAGAATGGACAGCCCGAGTCCCACGCGAAGGCGAAGGAGCTCATGGCTGGCTTCGCCGGCCTCTTCGTTGACCGCATGGTCGAGAGCAAGGGCGTACGTATATCTAGTCAACCCACGAAGCCTACCTGACTTCGGTATCTCAGCTTGACTTCGTGGACAAGGAAAAGGCCAAGCACCAGGGTGCGTATTTTCTTGTTCTTCACAGAGTGATGGCTGACGATTCGATAGCTAAGGAGATGTACCAGGACCAACTTGCCGAGGATTATTGAGTTTGGAAATGAATGGGTGTAATATACCAAATGTGAATGTGAATACTGTAGACCAACACGGTTTTTCGTCTGAAAATTGTTGTGATTACAACTCAGTTGTCAAGAGCTAGTGCAGCGTTTATTATCTAGCCTGTGATAGAGGTGCGACGAGAAGAATGGGATGGGACTCGGCTAATCCCTCGCTTAGCTCGCTTAACGTCGCTTAACGATCAAGAATAGGACTCGGTCATTCGGATAGCGGCGCATCAGATGATTTTAAACTCCGCTGTTCAGATGCCGCAAGCGCCGAATACACAAGCCCAGCGGTCTCCCCCGCGTAAGATGTAACCAAAGAAAATCTTGATTGGCTGTTAAAACAAGCAAGAAAAAAATGAAAAGGCCTCGCGCCAGCGAAAAAGGCCCCGTGCCAACGGAAAGGGCAGCGCCAGCGAAAAGGTGGGGCTTAGGGGAGCAGTATGCCGACCAGTTGCCGATATTGATGATCAATTGATGGCTGAATCGGCACGCCGAATTAGCCGAGTCTCATCGTCCTGAGTCCCATTCTTCTATTGCGATTATGTGCGATACACTGCAGAGTATAACAGAGGTGCAGACTGCAATAACTTCAACACAAGAGAACTTGATTCACTACGAACCAGACACGGGTTGGAGTATATTGGGTGGTAAAAGGCACACATCTGGTCCCATGCTTTCAATGACTTTATGACCACCATCCCTTGTCAATCACCACATTTTGCGGGACTTGGTATCGGCAAAGTCGGGATGACGGGACTGATCGCAAGATTGATGCCAATGCCGTGCCGAAATCCCCATCTCCCAAACGGAAATTATCCAATTGTATCAGAGTCGGACACAGTAAAGGAATGTCGGAAAAAAGGCTGTCAGCATGCAACGGCATGGTACAGCATGCGGCGTTGGGATGGCTTCGGAGTGCTTTGAAGGCGACGTGGGTGGACTTTGAACCAGTCCCAAGCCGTGCAAAGGCTTGATGCAAGTTCGAAGCTGTCCCATGCCGTCTGAAGGTGTGTAGCACCAATTATCATTTTTTGAGGCCAAGGAAGACGGGTAATACCTTTAATCTACATTATTCCAGCTAAGTGAGAAACGATAGACACCTTTGCATTCTAGAGCAAAGTTCAGGCCGAGGCCTTGCCGAGTGGCTCCACATACCCCACTCAAGCCCCACCGAATGCGCGTAAACATATTATTCTCGTCATCATCGTCCGAATAACATTCTTGCTTGAAGTGCCGCGTCCCATCCGCTGTCGAGCGCCGCATTCATACCTGCAACCACCAACTCATGGTTGGTGGAAGGTGGAAGAGGGCCGAGCCTGAGAATGTAAGCTGCAGCGGGACAAAGGCCTGAGCCATTCAAATTATAGGGATAGTCTGCCATGTTTACTATCAGTAGAGTGAAGTACGGGCGTTGAAGTTCGAGTTGAAGAGTTGTTGAGACATTATATCAATGGCTCCACAGCTCCATGCGCAGCGCATATCGTCATATTGTGGAGAGAGAAAGATAAAATAAGTGATGCCGCTCGGCAAGGCCTCTGCCCGAACTTTGCTCTAAAATGGCTCTAAAATGCAAAGGTGTCTATCATTTCTCACTTAGCTGTCAGTCGTAGGTACATATCCTCGTCAATACAATCAGTAATGTAATGCATACCATCCTTCCCCCCAAAGATTGGACACTTTGGGTGAGGTGGAGTGATGATGTCATGGTTTGGAGCACGTACTACATAAACCCCCACTGCGTGACACTGCAACCCTACCTCTCTTCCTTTCTTCCCCCCACCATCCCCTACCACCTCGTCTCGTCCTCTCGAGGTTTGTCTGCCCTGTCCTGACGATTGATCTCACTGATGTCTTTCATCTAGTTGACTCTTTCCACTCGCCGCCCAAGTACGCCATTTGTCATACTTTCGTCTCCAATCTCGTCCTGACCCACTCGCAGCTCGTTGGTGACACACCGTTCTTCGTCTACCCGGCCTCGCTGATCTTGAATGTCTTTCTAGGTTGCTTACGGTGGTTTCGGTACGTCAATTGTTTACTCATTTTATCTGATTTTTTTTCGGTCCTCAGACTTGATTTGCCCGCCAATCGTATGTACAGAATTAGTACTGTAGTAGCTATAATTGCAATATACATCTTTCAATCGTTCTTTCTGATTATTGTATGAAATGGATTGGGAATACTAACCACCCTGAATACTATCTGCCTACCTGGTTGGGTTTAAGAGCCACAGAAGCAGTCGCAAGGCTCAATAGCCCCCTTGGTCCATGGCAGAGCTTGGAACTCACGATGTGGCTTTGAAGTGGTTGGAGGATTCTAACCTGTGCGTTGGAAGCCACCTAAAACCATGTGATCATGTAACGGCATGGAACGCGTTCAACGACGATCAAACCCGACTAGGATTTTTCCGACAGAATAATATCTCCCAACACAATGGATGAAACCATTTGAACTGTGCCGTCCTTCTGGGACAAAAAGTATTGCTTTTAAAAGACGTACAACAAGAAAATACTTATATAGCCTGAAGTGGAACCTTTTCCACGGATTCCTGATGAATTCGTGGGTATATAGCTGTAAGAGAAGGTATTAATGGATTAAAGAAAAATGCATCTATCCGAAGCCATTCAAGGCCATAAAAACGTATGAAGGTGAATCGCTGAGTCTGCCACCAAGTGCCGGGTCCTCCAGTGATGGAATCCATTACGGCAATTAAATACCAAGACGCGAGCCGTTTTCAAGTTGCAACCCAAGGATGTAAGCTGCTCGCAGGTTGTCAGTCGGGATTCTAAGTTGTGAATGGTGTGTTGGGGTCACATCGTCTCGGGAAACATAGCCATCGTCAGTGCAAGATAGATTGTAAATGGTTGGTTCTACAGATTCAACTCCGACCAATTACATGCATGTAGAATTAAGCAAACCGCGGTACGACCTCCGTCTTTATGAACTCCTCTATCGACCCAAACTTGACGCCGAGCGCGACCAACTCCGGATTGGGCACGGGAGTATCCGTGTACATGCCGATCTTCGCCATAAACAGGAACTAAAAGACGAGGGTCACGTCAACCGCAATTGCGAGTAGAGCTACACAAACCATCTCATCGAGCTCCACAAATCCAGAGGTCTCCGCGGACGTGAACGTCACTTCTTTCCCGAGCGCTGAAAGTCGCCGCGCCCGTTATGCACTTTTCAGCCAAACGAAAGCGAACTTGAGACTCACCCTCTGCAATGGCCGCTGCCAACTATGCGTACGTGAAGAGCAAGCTGACCACGGGGTACGCACGCCTTTAGTGAGGTCGGCGTAGTTCCGGAGTAGTGCCACCACAGCGGCGCCCAAGTCGTGGCGGGCCCACGTCGCGGACTGCATGTCCTCCGGGCCGTATTTGGGGATTTTAATCGTGTAGCCGGTGTCTGTCTTCTGGAGCGATCCGAAGCTACGATACAGTGTTAACAGCTGATATGTCAGTGGAAGACTGGATAATTGCAAGCGCACTTCCACAGGTTATCGATGAACCAGCCTGTGAGGAGGACGGCGTAAGGGACGCCCGAGGCTTTCAGGTAGTCCTGGATGACCACTTTGTCTGTTGAATGAACGTGAGCAGTGTATGGATGGGTAGGCCAGCCTCAGACTTGCTATCAATATGGTAGATATGGCTGTATAATCCGTTGGATTCCTTTGTTGCGTCTGGGAGGGAGCTGAAGAGTCATGGAAGCGAGTATCAATTGGTTCCATGGTGGATAGCGTACCTCCAGATGAAGAATTTTACTCCAACCTCCTTCGCTGCGTCGACGAGGTTCTTGCCTTGGGTGATTTTGCCCTTTCCCTGTGGATCGGCTGGGAACACCTCCGGGTCCCAATAGTTCGTGTTCGGGTAGGTAAATTCAACACTGCTAGAAATCAACAACATCGCGACACACTCTGAACACCGCCTCGCTCCCGCGAATGGCGTCTTTGAGCGACTCCTTGTCCCAGAGGTTCCCTTTGACAACTTCGACTCCCTTGGCAATCAAAGCCTTGCTTCCCGAGGAATCGACGCTGCGAGAGACGGCACGGGGCGTATATGTTCCATCGGCGAGCACGGCGTTGAGAACAGCGCGGCCTAGGGAAGTCTTGTCATTGGTATTCTGCAATGGTCAATAATAAATGAACACACCCTGTGTTCCAGTCGCGCCGAAGATGGTGATGATTGGCATTGTATAGTTCTCTGTAAGTTGAGTTTGAATCGGTTTCAAATGCGAGGACTCTGGCTGTGGATGACGCCGAAGCAGACATTTTATAGCTGTGTGGTGTCAAATTAAAAAAGTAGAGGGATTACTAAGTGGGAAAGGGATTACTAATACTTGAATATTAGTGAGAAAATGGCAGACAGTGTTATGAGATCGTGGCGGAAGACCGCGATTCACGATTGGCCACGAGGGCCGAACAGCAAGGAGTTTGCCAGCATCGGCGGCGTTCCGTCTGGCGTGATTGTCCTGGATTTAAGAATACTAGTTTATCAGAGTGCGGTCCAACCGGAGGGAATATTTTCAGCAAGCCTTGCCCCCTCCGAGCTCCCTCCACCGAACTCAAAGGTCTCCACCTTTTTAATAGCACCACTTTTCGTCCCACCCGGTGTGTATCGTAGGTCGCGAAACCGTGTTCGCTGCTGTTCACCTCACGTCTTGCAAAGGATTTCCTTATTAAACCCCACCGGTCACGACCGACCTAAACATACAGCCACCGTCGAATTGTCTTGGCCGAAAATGAAACATGAAATAATTTAGCCTAAAGACCCAAAGCCAACTCAACTTGGACACCGGACTTTGAATCAGCTGACGAGAATTCAGCTTGGTTCAGATACGTACTTGGAGCCAAAGAAAGGGTTTTTCTTTTTCTTTTTCTGACACCACGAGTAAGCAGGGATTTCTGTCAATATGTATTTTTGATGGAAAATATTTTTTTGTGACCTACTTAGCTCTATGGACAAACCTTCCACGAGTCTTTCGAGATCAACTTGAGCTTGAAAATGAAAATTTCGATAGCTGTATTTATAACCCTAATATTTTCATGCGGATAGCCAATTTTTTCCGTGTCTTCTGTATGGAGGGTCGAACAATTGAACTGCATGTTACGAGTCTTTGACTTTTTGCCCCACGACTTTGACACGCACGTGAGCGGCAATTCGGCCAGGTCGTTGAATTTTGAAGCTCTGGCGTTCTGGTGCAATCAGCCTCTTTCCTCTCTACACCACACCATGCCTCGTGCCACCCAACTTTTAGTGCCTCAAAACCTTCAACCGCTGTGGCGGTGCTAGTAGCTATATTGGGATTGTTTGTACATATATATCATCACCTTCCTCTCTCGTTTTCTTTCGCCTGGCCCAGTTTCTCGGCCCAGGAGATCTTCTGAGAGCCACCGAGCCCAGTGAGGCCCTTTCCATCTTGCAGAGACCTCGAGAGGTCTCCATTTGGTGATTGGAGCGGTATTCTGCACACTCGCGAGCTTCACGACACGCCCTGGCTTCACAGAACAATCTCCACCTCAGCAAGGCGGACCGCGAATATAGATACCAGAGGGACCAGGAATCCTTAGCACAGACTCGTGTCCAGGAAGCAGCCGCAGAAGCACGCACCACGAGACTTTTTCATCGAAGCATATCCCCCGAGCCGAGCACGACCACGACTGCCATTTCGACCAGCGTGTCATTTCCCCAACCGACCAGCGTGTCTTTCCCCAGTACTCCGACAATCTCTACGCCTTCAGATCTCACTCCGTCTCCGGAAACACCGCCATCGCTATTACCGGCCTTTTTTACACCAAGACGCCCACAGCGCAAACCACGCCGAGTCGCCCCCCAACCCCAAAAGCCTACGTGTCTGACGACGACATGGCCCCACCCAAGACCACAGAACTTTTCCGTGGCACCAGCACCGCCGAAAAAGCTCATACATGGCTACGCACGCTTGAGCAAACGTGGAAGTATGATGCGGAGGAAAAGGAGAAGCTTTACCGTTTTGAGAAGGGTCTACACCCCGGAAGTCAGGCTGAGGAGTGGTGGACCGGTCTGGTAGCAGCGGATATGCAGGACTGGTCGAAGCTAATGGTGGCTTTCGAGAAGAAGTGGCCGAGACCCAAACCCACACGGCGAGCACAGGACGTCGTTATTCGTGAGCTGATGAGCAACACCCTTGACTGCAGCGCCCTCGGGAAGTATGTCGACGATGAGGATGGAATCAGCGTCCTCTCCCATGTCGCCTGGTCTGAGGTGACTCGGAAGCTCATTGGGGAGCTTGTCGGTGGAGATGCGGGGATGATGCTGAAGTCGGTGATCCGTGGGACCCTCCCTGTCGAGTTCCGCCACCTCCTCAACAACACTAATCTTGACACGTGGGAGAAATACCTCAAGGCTGTCGAAGACGTGGGAGTCGACCGCATCAACGATGCCGTCGAAGAGCGTACGGCACGGTATGGCAACGACCATGATATCGCTCAACGTAACACCCATAACATGTGAAATTTAGGGTCAGAATCCTCTGAATCCTGCCCTAAATGTTTAGGGAAAGATTCAGAGGATTTGGAACCTACATCTTCACCTGCCATTTAGGGCCCAAATCCTCTGAATCTTGTGCTAAACATTTAGGGTAGGATTCGTGCACAGTTAAAAGTTATACTGCAACATGGAGGCAGCATTTGAGCATCATGAATTGTAAAGACTGAGTATCAACTTGCTTTCTTCTTTAAGCTTGTAGCTGCCTTGAAGAAGGCATCGGACTGGGGAGAACACACATATGATATATCATGTTAGGCACTTTGGAAGACAGCAGGATGGTGATTTCACCAGGCTGATAAATTGAGAAAAGAATTCCTTTGTTAAAAATGATGCATGCCATGGTGCACCATTTACTCTGATTGGGTATGAGTCGAAAGGCCTATCAAATCCAATCCCTCTCGAACGCACCCGAGATCAAGTCAATATGCGGTCGGAGCGTTGATGGCAAAGTGTGAGATCAAAATTACTCGTATTTTCAAAAAAGCGGCTACTGCCATCCTTTATGCATATGCAAACAGCTGGAATATCAGCCCTTGGCAAAAACTGCGGCGCGTCTTAGGTCTTATGTAATAAGGACTTGGGATGGAATTATGTACTGTAATGTGATTGCCGAAAAATAAAAATCCTCTCCACTGCAATGCCACCCCCGTAAGAATCCTCTGTATGTAGCGTTGGTTCCACCACGGGGAGAAACAAAACTCCTGTCACTACAGAGCCTACTAACTGTCTTGGGTGCTTCAATGGCCACCGACCCGCCGATACAGAGAGAGCCCCTTGTGACCGGTGATGTCAATGCGGCACCCAGGGCTCCCAGGCTGCTCGGAGGTGCCTGGTTTGATGCTGGCGGGTGTGCGCCTTCGCTGCACAATGTGAGCCATTAACATTTTAATTATGGCCCGCAGCTCTCGCACAGGTGGAGCCTGTCCTCGGTGCAAAGAAATCTATGATCACACATTTTTTTTTTTTTTTTTTTGATTGGTGGGACACCTTGCCCCAAGTCAAAATCAAATCCAATGCGTCGAAAGAAGCCAAAAAAGCGGCCACAAAGTCGAAAAAGGAGAGTGCCGCCGCCCAGAAACAAGCCGCCAACGAAGGTGACGACGATGACAACTCAGATGGGCCTCCGTGCAAACAAAAATGAAATGTGGTGCTGCAGTGGAGATGGACTTGAGACAGTCTCGATACCTGATGATCATGGTGGTGCATTAGAGGGAGGGATGCAGGGATGATTATATTATGCCTCAGAGTGGCCACAGCCACGCTGTTGTCCCCACCTTTAACATTTTTCGTGACTTCCTTAACTCAAGGCCTTGATGGGCCCTCAATATCAAGTGTACTGTGTTGTTGATACTCAAGGCCTTGAGAAAAAAAACCCCATAAGATCCAACACTGAGATCCACCACTGGCATGGCCACGAATACACATATCCATCCATCCATGCGTGGAAGGGAAGAGTCCGAGTCGAGGCGTGGAGGAACCGGAACCACCCGCAGAAATTGAGAAGGGCTTCAAAAGGGAGCCAGGCGCGGATATCGCGGCGCATGCGGGACTTCGCTGGGAGCTTGCAAGGGACAATGGGTTGGAAAATGGAAAACCGCCTCCCCACCTACCATCCCCCTGTGGCGATGCGTTGGAAGACCACCGCACTTGCCAGACCGTCTGTCCCCCGCACCTGCACCTGCATCGACACTGAACACGCGTTGAAAAGTCCAAAGGACTCGATATTTTTTTGTTGTATTGTCGTGCTAATAGATGGGTCGGCGAAAATGCGCTTCGGTTTGTTGAATTTTGGATTGAATTTGAAGCAAACCGTGACTCAGGACTTCGAAAACCGCCGCACTTGCCAGACTGTCCCCATCCCCCGCACCTACATCGACACCAAACGCAAACACGTGTTGAAAAGTCCAAAGGACTCGATATTTTTTTGTTGTATTGTCGTGCTAATAGATGGGTCGGTGAGAGGTGCACTGCGGTTCGTTGAATTTTGGATTGAATTTTGAAGCAGACCGGGACCGGGCTCAGCACTCGTGCTCAGTACTTTTTTAGGGGGGAATGGGATAATGTGCGCAGTCGCGTCGCGCATCACTTGCCGGCTTGCGCCCACGGGCCACCTGGCGCCACAAATGAACGAATAAATGCCTCGATGGTAGTGTGCTCGAAACTCGTCCGACCCGGAGCTGAAGCTGAAGAATGCAGCTCGAGGCTTTGGCTTGTAGTTGAAAAAAAAATCGCCATTCCAACTCGCTAATATTAGTATGAGTTCCTCTTGAATCCTCAATCCATCCGGGCTCGGTCCTCCGTCAGGCGGCACAATGAATCAATGAATCACGTTCATCTGGACCCGCTCGAGCAATATAACGTAGGCACACTCCTCATTCCTAATCACTAACCGCGCCACTTGAGATTATCGCCACAAATAAATTGCGCACTTGTAAGGTAAACAAATGCTGGCTCGAGCGCAGCGGATGGAAGGATGGAGAGGCGTGCGGGCTCCACAGTCAGAGGAAGAGGAAGAGTGGCTCGCGCTCGCTTTGAGTTGGGTTGCACTCGCTCATTCACCTGGGGTGGGTTTCGCCACGAATAAATTACACACTTGTGTAAGGTAACATAATGCGACTTCCTTTGGTACAAAAAGAAAGAGAAAAAGAAAGTCAAGGAAGGGCACGAATCCTCGTTGGACAGAGAACTCTGAAGTACGGCTATATCTCAACCAGCCTATACAGACATCATATCTCATGCACGATTGATATATACGCGCTAGCGACGGACTATCTTCATATCTATGCAGCTAGCAATGCTTGGTTTGGTTGGTAGCAACACAGAACTTGATTGCAATAATTTTGGTACATAACGCATCGCCGTCGCTTGGCAGCGCGTAAGCTATACGAAGCCAGGCGAGACCTCGCTTGACGTTGCTCAGTCCAAGCCAGAATCAAATCTGAACAAAAGTCCGCTCAAATACAATGCCCGCTCCATACCGTACCCCACCCGCTCGAATACAGCCATGTCGCGTGCCGTTGTGGAGCTCCCACATGCGCTACACCATGCACAACGCACCATCTCCCATCCAAGCCTTATTCGCAATCTCGCTTCGACACCCAATCCGGATTCATACATCCCATTTTAGGACAAATTGCGTCTCCACTTCGAATTATCGTATTCGCACTACAACCTCGGATGACGGGCACCCGTGGACTGTAATCACCTTCCATCACGCCACGACCACACCATCAGCAAAGGCTCGGACCCGTAATCCAGGAACTCGGACTTCGAACCACTCGGTAGCTGCCAAAACTCGGTTCGCATTCCCAACGCGAAATAAGCTATCGGTTCCGCTACACTTGAAACAACGGTCCCGCTCGGCTCCCCCTGCATTTGCGGTACCGAGGACTAGGCAGGAAAGGTATAAAGAGCACAGGAACGTAGGACAGTAGTCAGTCAATAAACGGTGTACTTCCCCCGCTACCAAAGTTCACCCCTTGGTACCACACACCATCTCAAATAATCAATTGGCCACACACACCACACACACATTTGCCCGCAGCATCTCATCGCCTAACACCCTTCTTTCGCAGCTTAAGAAATAAGCCTGCATGAACTCACTCTCTCCGACACACACACACACTTTTATCGATTGCACACCTTCCTTCACGAGCCCAGTGCCCTGTAGAAGTGGGAACACGATAAAAGGCTTTGGCAAATCGTCTACAGTGACCTCCAGTTATGAGCGAGCATAACTGCACGCCTGAACGAGGAACGCAGTCGACGTCAGGGAATTTCTGCGGACACAGCTCCTTGGCTTGTACCCGTTCACCAGCTACGAACATTCATTAGGGGAAATTCGAAGTGAGGCGACAGCAGGATCTCTGGATAGTGACAAGTAGCAGATCAGCAGATTGCTAGCTTGGAGACGGTATATTTTTCACCCACACCTATTTTTACTGATCAATTTGAATCACCACCTCGAATAAACACTCCCTTACAACAAGTTGCATTCCTGTCCTACCAACCAACTACTATCCATCCTTAACACCCCTTTGGACGAACCAGCTGCCAATTGAGGAAAAACTCCACATAGCAGCCCCACAGTCCGCATCACACCGTGTCCAAGCATATTGTGTACCATGTCCATAAATACACCGACCCTGAGCCTCGAATGCGGAAGCGCCTAAGTGTCTGGGGTCCGCGCGGTCAGCTGGGCAGGCCGGTAAACATCGGTTTCCCCCTTCGGCCTTTACGTCGTGTCGCTGTCGCCGCGTCGGATCTGCCACGGTATTCTGGGCGCGTTCTAGCAGGTTCTCGCCGCTATCCGAGACACGGCCAGAGCAAAGGAACACAAAGACAAAGGCCGTTGTCACAGCTGCGACTCGGACAAAGCTCGCGGGCGTGGGCCCGGTTTGTTCCTTCGAAGCGCCGAGAGCTTGGAGACAAGGAGACAAAGGGAATGGAAGGGGCGTAATCGGTGTTCTTTTATTGTATCAGCTTTGGCAGTGGTGCCGGTGGCGCTATAAATTGCGATGGAGCGCTCCCTTCTTGCACCACCACCACCTCCACACAAACTCCACCGCACCACTCCTCACTACAGCTACTCTTTCATCCCCATAGTCGTCTAGCCTCACGTCCCCCGTACCACTTCACGCCGTACCTGTAACCGTAACACTCACCCGACCCACAACCACCCACCAACCCACGCACGCATGATGACCCGCACCTGGCACTCCGCTCCGTGCTCAAGGACCGCTCCGAGAGCAAGACCGGCCTCAACAACGCCCTGCGCAAGAACGGCGGCGGCGCACACAACTGGGGGTCCCTTGAGAACGAGGTGTGTTCGTTTCCCTTCTACGCCCTTGTGCCACTTCCCTCCTCCATTCCTCCTTCCTACTCCTGCTACGCACCCCTGGGACGACGCCCTCCACCCCCCCCTACGCCCCGCTGAGACGACATTGACGCCGTCGTGCGACCACCTACCCCTCCCCCTCCTTCCACTCGTGTGCTTGAATACAGGATGCTGATATGATACACAGCGCGACCTCGAGTTTGCCGGGATCGACGACAGGCAGCAGGAGCTCAACGGGCTCTCGGACGACGAGGAGAGCGGGCTGTCGGATAAGCGTGCGTGTCTTTTCTTCCCTTCCCTTCCTTGCCTTCCCTGTGTCCCCTTGCCTTGCCTTCCCTTGCTCCTCCCCATCCTCCCTGCCACCGCAAGTGTACCGCACCATCCTCCTATATCCCCTCCCCTCCTGCGACTGCCCAAGCTAACCCCTCTCTCCCCACCTAGCCAACTCCTACAAGTCCAAGCCCGCCTCCTCCCCCGTACTCAAGCACTCCGAGGAGGAGCTCACCACCACACGCAAGGTCCAGACGAATGCGTTCAAGGGCGAGGGTGCGTTCTCTTTCCTCTATTGCTCGTATTCCTTTGGAGTCCTTGCTGCGTTGCATTGCTGTGTTGTTCCTTGCTGCGTTGCATTGCTGCGGTGTTACTGTGTTCCTCCTTCATTTTCGCCCTCTATTCCTCACTCGACTTACGCTGACCTTTTTGGACCTACAGGCGTAGACCTAGCCGCCATCGCCCGCACCTCCGCCGTGGTCTCAACCTCGCCGCCTACAATCCCCATCACGTCCGAAGCCAGCGTGCATCTCCTTCCTTCATTCTCTCTCGTCCCTGCTTGCATCGAGTGGCCCGCATCCCCCCTCCCTGGCCATGCAGCTCTTTGCAAGTCTCGGTCTCGCGAGCCCCCCACGCACGACGAGGACGGCGACGAGTTCCCGCAGCACGCCAATCACAACCCACAGTGACAGCACCGTATCCTTTCACCCCTCCACCCGCACCTCGGCCTTACCAAACACCCTCCACTGTGGCCGACCCGCGCATGCCCTCGGTGAGCCATGGATCCCCGGATATATTCGCTGGGAGCACTATACGCCCACCTCCCAATGTGTTTGCAAAGAGCCTCCTGGTGACTCCATCCAGCCCGTCCTCCGACAGGCGTCACCTGACCACTCTCAGTGGTGACCCCGCACGCGATGTCGATCTTGCGCGGTATGTTGCGGAACACCCCCGTGTATACCCTGGAGATGCTGCAGGAATCCGGTGCTATACTACCGACATGACAGCGTGGATGTCTCAGAATGGAAACACCACATCTCCGGACTATACGACCTTCCCACTCTCCCCGGGCACAGCACCCCCAGGATCGCGGGAATGTTTTCGTTGCGGCATTCTCACCAATCCGCCACATTTTGGCCAGCGCGCCTGCATAGCCCAAAACGGACATGAAGTGCCCGTGCGCGAGCAGAACGTACGCTGAAACGGTGCACTCGAGCGCGGCCTATGCTAGGACTGATATAGAGTGATGCAAAACACCAAACCAACCAACCAACACACACACAACACACAGTGTGGACTTGAGTTCAGGTCTACGCCGCAGTATACGACTAAGATTGAATCAACACTATTGATATTTGGACTAATCGAACTTCAGAGTCTGTCTAGGACTTGTGGGAGGCAACAATAGTTGATAAACAACTGAAATGTGCTACCAAGTTACCGAAGCAACGGGGTTTATATGGGTTTTATGTGTTCCTAGGAACAGCTTTACTCCCTAGGATGCTACTGCGATCACTAGGAGTGGGTATAGGGGACTGCGACCACACCGATTCGTGGAGTTCCAACAGACGACCTGTGTGTACAAACGACAGGTACCTTTTAGACGGTATTGCGATGCTACCAATTCATAGAATGCCAACAATAGACCTCGGCTCTCAGGCACTGAGGTACCTTTGTACTGCGATCACACCAATTCGTATGATTCCAACAATAGACCTTGGTATACAAACCAAGGTACCTTTAGGGTACTGCGACCACACCAATTCGTGGAGTTCCAACAGCAGACCTTGGTATACAAACCAAGGTACCTTTAGGGTACTGTGACCGCACCAATTCGTATGATTCCAACAGCAGACCTCAGTATACAAACCGAGGTACCTTTGCACTAGCAGCGGCCGCTACAAGCAAGCTTGGTACTTAAAGCTTTCGAGTGTAGCCAACAATCAAAGGTCTTATATTGAACAGATACAGAAGAGATGAGTTAACAAATCTCTGCAGCTAGGTCAAGGGTACACCAATGCCTTGACAAGCAGTGCTTCGACCAAAGTCTAGGCAATACTGGGGCATGATGTCCTCCCAAACTGCAGGATCTAGCTGGGGTTTTATACTACTTTGAGAATACATGACCTTGAGATATGAGTAAACAGACATAATACAAAATGAGTAACTGAGTAGGGAGTATTGGAAATTCAGAGAGATGGCAGGTCATGCCGCAATGATTCGTAGCTGAAACAGCCGAAACAGTCATCAAGATGACTCCTAGGAGCCATCTGATTCTTCCTAGGAACGGTCGGGCTGACGCGTATCCTGCCATGAAGACGTTTTGAGGCGGCTTGGTTTGTAAACACCAAGCCTTTGGTCATTTCGTTGAGCTAAAGGATGCCACAGGGCCGCCTAGCCACGCAACCCGCTCGGGTATATGTTTCTTCTAAACCAGCTTCCACATGTATTTCAAATATGGTTGCTTTGTCTTTGTATTTGCCTTTGCAACGCGATGCGTGTGTCACATGTGTTCTAGACCTATAGCCAGGTCATATGTTCAAACATCGTGATTTGTTAGGCCAGCGCACTACCTCCCGCATCTCACAAATCCACGAGGTGCCATATGACCTCTTCAGGGGCTTTGATCCTGACCAGCCGCTGTACGAGGAAGCCGCAGAGTCGGAAAATGGAGAGGAACCTGCCGTTTGAGGGGTGGCACGGTTCCTAATCATAATCCCCTGGAAAGAGGTTGTACACGAGGCTGCCGGGACGTTACTAGATACCAGCAGAATTTATTTTTTGACCCTACAAATACAGACGTTATCCAGTATCTTGAGGCCCTACCAGCAGCAATTCTAAGTGTCGACAGGGCTGTGCACGAAACAGTCGCACCCTTCTACCAATGAGTACAACTCATCGGCCCCAACAATGCCATGGTCCACGCCACTGTCCATGTCGACAATGGCGCCGGGCAAAACTGCATATCGCTGGCTCGCTTGAAGCGATACGGCCATTGCTTAGGCAGCCCACTCATACCATCGCCAACGAGACTCGGGGTGGCAAATGGCAGAAAGATCTGGCCGTATGGACGATGGTGGGGCGATGTCAGTGTGGGTGGAGTCCGCGTGACAGCGTGGTTTGAGGTATTTGACTCCGGAGGAGCCTTCGACGTCATCCTGGGGAAGCCGTGGCTCCACAGCGTACGGGCAGTTCACACCTATGAGACGGATGAACTGCGGATCTGCATGGACGACCGAGAAGCGGTGCTGTATAATGAGGAGATGCCAGGGAGGGACGCACCGGAGTCGATGGAGGCTGTAGCGGTAGAGGAAACCGAGGCTCGGAGCGAAGAGACACTTTGGAGCAAGACGGTGGATGTGATGGCGTCTTCTGTAGAGGAGAACGAGGCTCTGAGCAGAGATGTGCTGCAGAGCAGTACCGTGAACACGAGGGAGTATGCTGCAGAGGAAAACAAGGTTCTGAGCAGAGCAATGCTGCAGAGCGATGTAGTGGACACAGAGGTGGCTGCCGCGGAGGATAACAAGGCTCTGAGTGTAGTAAGGCTGCAGATCAATACGAAAGAGGTACTGGGAGCCGAGGAGCAATGGCTACTTGACGAGTGCACCCGCATCGCAGCGAAGACGGCGAAGGAGTGAACACGCAAGGCTGCACAGCTGGATCGATGAGCTGAGCAACCGTTTCCATTCCCTGGGCTTGGATACTCACTTCCTCCGAGAATAGATCCGAAACTGTGCCAGCCACGCCCATTCCCACTCGAGTGACTCACACCAGCAGTGGACGTGGAGGAACTACCGGCACCCATAGAGGGCATCACGCACAGGAGGGGACGGAAACGCAGTATAGCCCTGGAAGACGAGGAACGACAGATTGAGGAGGAGTATACAAGGATAAGTCTGCTACAAGCGCACATACCGTGGATCGAAAGCCGATTTGCTAAGTACCTCACTGTTGAGGTCATCTCTGAGCCTGACACGCCGTTTGGAGCAAAGGATGTTTCGCAAATGGACCCCATGACTGCGAGCCCATCTCCAGACTGGCAGCAGCACGAGAAGCTTCAGCGCCAACAAGCGAATCGCCTCTGGAACGACACGATGGCGGCAGCCGAACTTAGAATGCCAAGGACGATGCTGTGGCAACGGTGCAGTCGGCGAGTGCAACGGATTTGCGGCGCCAGAAGGACAAAGACGATGCTGCAAGATGGGGCTCCACCGGCAAACGAAAATGCTCAGCAGCATCCTGCAAATGGATGTCAGCCCAGCAGGATCACAGGAGGAGCTGCGGGCACTTGTTACCTCCGAAGTCCGTATCAGGCGCTTGCAGAACAAGCTCGACGAGTTGCGCACGATGGCGAAGGAGAGCAGCGAGGAAGTAGCTGACGTAATCGCTGTGATCGGCGATGTCAGTACAGAAGAATTCAAGCTAGATTGGGGGTACCAATACCACGATGCGCGCAACGAACCCCTTCGACGAGACCCGCATTCAAGACATCCTCAGCAAGATTAAAATTGGGTCGGACCTCACCGAAGATCAACGCACTAAGATTATATCTCTCATACGGGAATATGCTGACGTTTTCGCGTTATCCATGTCAGAAGTTTTCTACGTTGACTGGTGGAAACACCACCTCAATATCGACCCTGAAATCAAGCTCCCAACACGAATGTCCCAGCGCCCGCTCACCGAGAAGCAAAAGGAATGGTTTTACAACATTCTCGATGAGATGGAGGAATCTCATGTCATTCAACGCGTCTCAGGCGAGTTCTTAAAATGTTTAAACAGTACAAACCTCGCACCAAAGGAGGCTGGAAAAACAGGCATCACATGAACCAAGGTCCTGCAAAAAGTCAATGCAGAATGCATCAAGAACGGGCTGCCCCTGTTCTGGGAAGAAGTTCACGAACCGGGCGAAACCGACGAAGCCCTTCTAGAAGCTGTGGAGAACACTCCTGGAGCACCACAAGTTGCTACAAAATGGCGTGTCTGCCCCGCATTCACGGCCGTTAACAAGGCTACGCAAGTCCCACCATTCCCTCACGGTGATTTGAAGTCAAAACACGAGTTTGCGGCAGGCCACAGGTGGGCGAGCGTAATTGATTTCGCTGCAGGTTACTATGCTGTCCCTTTAGATGATGAATTGGTACCTTACACCGTGTTCTACGTGGAAGGTCGCGGCTATTTTGTGTACTTATGGATGCCCTTTGGCTTGACAGGTGCCCCTTCAACATTCTGCGAGATGGTTGCAGTGGCACTGGACCATATGATCAGCCGGGAACTTGTCAATTGGATGGACAACATCTGTCTGCCAGGTGATGTTTTCGAAACAAAGCTAGCCAACTTGACCAAATTTTTTCAGCATTGCAGGGACAAAGGTCTATCTTTATCGCCGTCGAAAACCAAGCTCTTCTTCACTGATGTTCTATTCGCCGGAGCGATGGTAGGCCCCAGTGGCCTCAAGCCTAACTTGGACAAGGTCGGGGCCGTGGTCAACTGGCCGGTACCTGAAAATGTTGCAGACCTTATGGGATTCCTTGGTCTGACCAACTATTTTTGTCGCATGATCGCTGACTACGCTAGAATTGCAGCTCCATTGACAGATTTGACCCACAGTGTCGAAATTCAGTCGCCAGGATGTAATTGGCGAGTGCGTAAGGGCGCATATAAACGCGCACTGAAGACAACATCAATCAAGCACAAATGGAGCGAGGATCAACAAAAGGCTTTTGTTACGTTGAAATGCTTGCTTTCGCAGGAACCTCTCTTGAAGACACCTCAGTATGATGGCCGGGTGTTCCCAATAACCACGGACGGGTCCGCCGAGGGCTTTGCAGGCTTCTTATCACAGCAATTCCTGTTCATCAACAAGGAGGGGAAGGAAGCTCTTCAATGGCATCTGATTGGATACTGCTCAAAGCGCACGTCCACCAGCAAAGCTAAGTATGAACCGTTCCTGCTCAAATTTGCAGCGCTGAAGTTTTTGCTGGATGAGTTCGAGGCTTACACGTACGGCTCTCCCATCGAAATTGAGACAGACTGCCAAGCACTCCGTGACTGTCTCATCCGCGAGCGCCTCAATTCCCACCATAGCCGGTGGAAGGAGTCAATTCTCACATGAAACATCATTGATGTGCGCCACCGCCCTGGTGTGGATAATCCTGTTGCCGATGGGTTAAGTCACATGTGGACTTCTCGTAAGCGAACCTCTAGTGACGGATCTGACTGGTCTGTACTCGCAGACTGGGAAGCGACAAAGGGAATCGTGCGCGATATGCTTGTGGTGTCGGAGACTGCAGATAGAATAAGACACCCACTACAAATCCAGTTTGCTGACGATATCTTCTTCTCCCCGATTGTAGAACATCTCCTCGGCCATACAGCAGGTGTCACACTCCAAGATCGCCGACGTGCAGCCCATCGCTTGGCTGGCTTCATGATTGAGGATGGCAAACTCTGGCGAGTTGCGGACTCGGCCGCCCGGTGTGTAGCAAGAACCGAGTGCATTCCAGTGGCACAAGGTTTTGAGAAGGCTCTTGAAGTCCACGCTGCGAACGGGCACTTCAGCGTGGAGAGCACAAAGCTTAAATTATCCGACCACTATTTTTGGCCCGGCATAGATACTGACTGCTGGCAGGTGATGCTAGAGTGCCCTCGATGCAAGAGCTTCGGTGCAACAACCCTCAATTCACTCCTCCAGCCAATTCGACAAACTCAGCCCTTCTCTCTGGTTGCCGGCAAGTACCTGTCCCTCCCGTACGGGAAGGGCGGTTTCAAGAATATCGGACTTTATATCGATGTATTTTCACATTTTGTCTGGGCGACGAAACTGAAAACTGCAGGAACTGCAAAGACAACAGAGAATTCTCTTCAACAGATCTTCCACAACTTTGCTGTCCCAGACACGTTCATGGCAGACGGTGCTAGCCACTTCAAGAACCATGTTGTACGTGATTTCTGCCAAGCCAATAATGTCAAGCACGTCACGACGCCATCCTACTCCCCATGGGTTAATGGCTTAATTGAAGGGAGCAATAAAATTCTGTTAAACATACTGAAACGTCTTTGCGCCCCAGATCACGATGCAGTCGAAGGCATGGTCGACCCAGCGGATATCCCAGCGACTTGGCCAGACCATCTAGACAAAGCTATATGTCAGATGAATGACCGCGTCCTCGTTGCGCTCAAAGCTACTCCACGTGAACTTCTATTCGGCAGGCCTTTCACACCCGAGAATCACCCTCCATCCACCTTCACTCCCATGACGCCCTCTGACGCCGACAGCCTACGCTGGACTGCTCACCTCCGATCTCTCCAACGATCAGAGCAACAAAAATCGAGCTTTGACTCGAACGCCAAAATTATCGAATTTCGGATCGGTGATGTTGTCCAGTGGTACGACTCACCGGCCGACGGCAACAGAAAATCTATAAATAAACTGGCGCCGCGATGGTCAGCACCAGTACAGATATACGCACGTTTCCTAAATTCTTTTTCCCTTGGTGATATGGATGGTATTCTGCAAAAAAAAATCCAAATTTTATTCATTCTAGACGACTTCGCACTTCATTCCTCTTCGGGGCTCAACCCTCGACCAAAAACACCCCTGCGATGAAGGAGAGTATATACCCACAGAGCAGGATCTACAGATCGCAGACGCAGAAGAACAGATGGCCGAGGCACTCTCCAACTTGGAGCCGACACTGCAGGACACTCTCTAAACTGGCTGGCCATCAGAGTTCCACCAGGTGATTAGGAATGGCTACAGAAGCCGGACCAATGTGTGGTGGTTCGATTGAGTGGTGCTCATGAGGAGCATTGGGGCAGGAGGGCGTTGGACGTCCGGGTCGGACGTCAGTTGGGGGGGGGTGCCTGTGGCGGTGCTAGTAGCTATATTGGGATTGTTTGTACATATATATCATCACCTTCCTCTCTCGTTTTCTATCGCCTGGCCCAGTTTCTCGGCCCAGGAGATCTTCTGAGAGCCACTGAGCCCAGCGAGGCCCTTTCCATCTTGCAGAGACCTCGAGAGGTCTCCACCGCGCCGAGTCTGTCACAGCCTAACCTCCCCTGCCACTCTATCATGCCCCCGACTGCATTACGGCGCACTCTCGACATATTTATGCGCGATCAAGATCCTCGAGTGGCAAGGGGAGTGGCAAGGGTCTTATCCAGTGAACTTGATATCCCCTACCACTTCTCCTCCCAAAGTGACATCATCATCAAAAAATCCCGCGTTTGGTCTGGAGCACATGTCTGCAAACGTAGGTTTGCCACAGTACAGTGGCATCCGCCCTCTTCGCGTTACGGAGGTGCTACGATAGATCCGCTCGCCTCACGGTGAAATTGAACCTTCCATCCCATTGTCCTCTACCATTGGACGCGTCAGACTGAGAACGTGTCCGAGCTGCCAAATTCCCCTTCGCGTTGGGATTTTATATGTACAGTAGTGTCTGTAATATTTAATTCCTCTTGTATTTATTCGTAGTTCCCTTGCCCAAATATGGAAACCCGGAGCACCATGCTTTGAAACGAATCAGCTGCCGAGCGATGGCCGCGCAACGACCCAAATCGGACATGTCATCAAAATACATGTATTCTGCGTGATGTTGCTCAAATACACATCCCACCTTCCTTCGATAAATCCAAACCAACCATACTACGTCCCATTACCTCAGAAATGACAGGAACATTCCATGGAGGCCCATATCCCTCATCTTTGGGACAACAAAGAGCAGAAATGTAATTGTAGACACAACTGTCCGTGTAAAGACTGCTTGGTCGATTGTGTTCACTTCAAAGGATCCAGGATATGCACAAGGTCCAGATAATTGATCCTTCGCTGCAATTTCATGTTGTCTGAGATGCCCGGGAACATCAGAACGAGACTTGGGCCACAAACGGGACCGGGAATGCTGGGTTGGCTACCCTGACGATCTTTAATTGGTTGTATTCTGGATATTGTGAGATGACCAATTGGCTCAGCAGGCCCACATGGACTGAAGATGTTGTCAGAATATATATATTTGGTTGAACCATCTGTCTCAGAGTGGTTCACTGGAATGTGGCCAATTTCACTGTGTTCAGAGATTGGTTAGCCACAGCACTGCCTCGCCGGATATAGCTGCACGTGTCCGGCTAGCCAACCGAGGCACGTGTGGCTAGGTGTGGCTAAGCGACAATCGACAGCTAGCACCAGCTGGACGTACCTGCCCACACCTCTGGCTTGGTGTTTGGCGCAGGTACCTGGCCAGTCTTGTCTACATCGTATATTGATGGCCTAGCCATTTCTAGCCAACCCCCTGCCCAATGATGAAGTTTATTCAAAGAAGATGGTTGTGATCAAGCACTTAGCAGCTCGATGAGCGACAGTTGTCGAGATACAGCTGGGAGAGTCCATGTATTCGGAGTCACCATACATCTCTCAGTGGCTCAAGCCAGGGTGAGAGCAAGGTGGGACGATGAAAAATTGCAGCTCTGCAGTGCGCCAGGGTAAGATCGGCTAATTGTGATAGTGCGGCGGCATCAAACACTAAAGTTTGAACAGCAACAGAAATATTCAAGTGCCAGATGAGAAAGCTGGCTAGGAAGTCCAAGGCTAGCCACGCTGTGGCTAGCTGTATGGCTATGTGAGCAAGGCACAGGGAGTTGGCGAGGTTCGGCGGGTGGGCTAGCGACGGTGTGGCTATAGCGGCTCGTGATGACGTAGCGACACCTAATCAGGTTGTGGCTATGCAACCGTAGCCACGCGACCATCAATATCTGGGTTATACATAGCGACATCTAGCAACACCTGGCCAAACCCGCGGCTATCGACTCACTGAACGCAGTGTTTGGTGACTGAAATACATGAGGAGACATACACACACTTGAACTGATAAAAAAACCTTGATTACAACCCTGAACAATCAACTTTACAGTAGGAAAGAAGTCATAATTGTTCTGGCTGAGAAATACGAGCCATGGACCGGGATTCAGAAGTAATTTTGAAGAAATTAGACACATATATATAAATTATATTTATCATTTGAATTCCGGATTCTAGGCCTCCGAGAGTGGATTTCAAACTCAAGGAATGCCAGTTTAAGAGTGTGTTTCCAGTTGAACAGCGGGTTCCAGCCTCAGGACACCTGATTTTTGTTCCAAGTAAGGTTCTCCACGTCGGGGTTCCAGTGCAAAACATCCACAGGCAGTTTCAATAATCCTACGAGCCAAAGTTCTTTAAAAAGTACCGCCTTCACCTCACCTGTGTCGTCGGCACAATGACGGCCATCAGACAGGACTTGATCAGATCACTTATTTCAAAGCGTGATGCTCCGGGTTTCCATACCCAAATGACTTTGTTCATTCAAAATTCCTGCCAGTGTGTTCATACTCCGATAGTTCCTGGCCCTCGATGCCACTCCGAACTTCTTTTCATACGCTGAAGTACTAGCGGATCAAAATCCTTACAGAGTGCCGAACTGCCGCTCACGTGAACTCAAACTCGTGGGGCAAAAAGTAATTCATGTTACGTGGCTACACAGCCACAAAACACAACAAACCCAGACACAGCACTGCCACCGCAATTGTGTCTCACTCTATCTTGACTCTACCGCTCTTGTGCAATGCCACCCATCTACTTGCCACTGTACCCGCTCTCCATGCTCTCCTCTCATCTATTGGCGCTCCTCTTTTCCTCCTCTTACGTCGGATCTTTGTATGTCGCGAAAAACGCGAGAATACGCTTTACAGCTCCAGACGCGCGGCAACGCGTGCAGCCAGGCAGCCGGGACGATCCGGCAGTAATACGTGCTCGTTTAACAGCAGTAACAATCGCTTCTACGTTTACCTGCGGTGTTGTGTATGTTATAGTTGCCAAATCCACGGTACGACACTCTCCTTCCTTTCCTCATTTGTGCCACTCACAAGAGGCTCAGCTACACGGCGCATCTACGAATGCGCTGGCTATTCTCGGTGTAAGTTGGCCCGCTAGCGTCTATTCGTGTCTCCAAACGCCCCTGTTGTTCCTCGGCCCGATGTACGCGAGCTACCTCGCGTCTGCGCTGCCAGGCCAGGCACACTACTCCCACCAGCGTGACTTTATCGATGTCTTCTGCACCTGGACTGGCTTCCGCAACTACGTCTGGGTGTGTTTGCATCCCCTTATTGAATTTCCGGCCCGCTGCTGACGTGATGGTGCGTGTGCAGGGCCCGCTGACGGAGGAGATCGTGTTTCGTGGATGCGTGCTCTCTGTGTACGCAATGGGCGGTGCCGCGCGCTGGAAGATGATCGCATTCGCACCCCTCGTCTTCGGTCTCGGTGCGTTCCCCTTCTCCAGACCGGCATTCGGTTCTAACGCGCTCTTCGCAGCACACGTTCACCACGCATGGGAGACATACAACCGATACGGCCGCACCGCCGCTGCGCTCAAGCGCGCCGTCGCAGCCACCCGTGCGTTTTCCCGCCTTTTCCTTTTTTCGTTCTAGCAGAACAGCTTATCCCATTCACCGCACAGTGTTCCAGACGGCGTACACGACGCTCTTCGGCGCGCACACGTCCTTCCTCTTCTTGCGCACGTCTTCGCTCGTCCCGCCCCTCGTCGCGCACGTCTTCTGCAACATTATGGGCGTCCCCCAGATGGGCTCCGAGATTGCCCACTTCCCCGCGCGCAAGAACGGTATGTGCGCCCTACTGCTCAATTCTAGCGCTGATATGTATTCCTTCTCTCTTCCTTTTTTTTTGCGTCCTCTCCCCGCTTCCTTCATCCATCTTCATCTCCCGTCTGATTGTCCCATATCACCCCCCACCCAGCCATCCGCGCAGCGTACCTGCTCGGCATTGTGCTCTTCGCCGCCACGCTCGTCCCGTGGACCGCGCAGCCGAGCCTCTACTGGCGCGCGCCGGCCGAATTCTGGCGCGCGCTGTAGGGAATGCGATAGATAATACTACTTGGCCACCGTAGAGTTTTGGGTAATCAATTCTACTCAGGCAGACGATAGGGAGTGCGGTGTTTGGACTGGGGAAGTTGGAAATCCTGATAAAGAGGTGCTACGCGTAACACTAAGAAGGATTTGTTGACCATGCGCACCGCTGCCCTCTGCCTCTTGACTCCCATAATTCTCGGGCACATGTACCAATTTAGTGCCCAGGCCGACAAACGAACATGCGAGTTAAATAAGCCGAGAGGTAGGTAGGTAGGTAGGTAGCATTACACGGCACGGTCCGAATAACGAACGCCGGTTTCCAGGAATTATCCCGGTGTACAAAGCAAGCTAAATTACACCATCGTCCCTGGGCCCCTCTGAATCACCTAGAACGAGCTCGCGAATACCATGAAATTCCTCCCATGCCTCGCTGTAGATCCTAACTAACAGAAACAGTTAGTCACCATATCACCGGGATCATCATCACCCGAAAAAAGCTATGGACGGCGCAACGTTACAGAATAAAAAATCTCGAGGATATCATGCGTATATTTCGCAACCAGGACAATCATGCTCCGTTGGTAGATCATGGCCTTCAGGAAGGCAATATTATCATGATCTGCAAATTTATGTTGCAAATTGGGCGCAGTACGAAGTAGTTTCTCCAGGAATGATTTGCGTAGTTCAAGAACTGCAACAGAACTTGTGCATTCTAATAGAGCGTGCTCTGGAGTTTCTACAGCCTGTGTACAAAAGCGACAGAATCGTTCTTGACGAGGCACTTTTGGGTGTCCATGATCCACATAGCAGAGCTTTTCAACGGCAAGGGAGTGGGTAGAAAGCATGATGGAGGTGAGTGCCAATGGGCGAACATTCCGCTCTGTCTTTACATCTGTGGCCTACCCTCTTCATCAACTGCACTGTTTATCACCCAAATGTCAGTGTTGGTCAGGGATGAATGAACGATCTGCTCACCGTACGGACAAGCACGATAATTGATACAACGGAAGCCCGCGATATAGTGCGACATCTAGGCTGTCCAGACCGAATCCCTTCTTTCGATGGAATTCAACCAAACCGCGATAGATTTCTGAAAGCGTCGATATTCCGAGCGCTGCTACGTCTTCAGGAAGAATGGCGCGTGATCCGGGTGGCTCAAAGGACCAATATGCTGGGACCGGGTACACGAGCCCCGCAAGGCTGACCGCGCCGATAGGAGATAAGAATAACAAGATTCCCCCAGATAAGGTGGGTTGTATCGATGAATGACCGGAATCAAGTAGTGATACTGAGTAATTCATCTCGTCAATGAAGGCAATACAGCGGGTCACCGAATGGTTATTTAGCCAGGAGCGTGCATTGTCAGGGTACGAAACGAGAGACGTACCATAGGAGTCGAGTCGTCTTTTCTACCATATCTTGTAAATATGTGATGGGCCTGGAAAAGCTAGGCGGCCTCGAGATTCCAGTTGGATTAATCTATTTAACAACCCCCCTTGTTGAAAACTACCTGGGTTGCTGGATAAAATTTCTATTTATGTAATAACCCCCGTCTACTTATAACTTTTTCGCCGAAATAATGCCAACAACAGGCCTAATTCCCGTTCCTGAAGTCAAAAATCGTTTAAATATGGGCGCGCAAAGGTGAAATGCGTGTTGGATGCACTCCAGTGCCCTCTGGATTTTCCCCAGATTTATTCTGGCAATTTTAGTAGACTTTTCGGCAAATCCTTGTCACAAGGAGCGTTGAAGGTAACCTTTGTCGAGTAGAACACGGGAAAAAAATAGCAGGTAGCTCATTTAGATGGCCCATCCATTCAGATGATTTATCTTGAGACTTCCAGTGACACTAGGAACATATTAAAAGCATCCCGCCTCATCCCGCCACCCCGCCATCAGCCGGCATCAGATTTTGTCTTATAAACTAGATTTATCTGGAGACTTCCAGTGACACTAGGAACATATAAAAAGCATCCCGCCTCATCCCGCCACCCCGCCATCAGCCGGCATCAGATTTTGTCTTATAAACTATGGGTTTATTAAATAGAAAATTGATCCAGCAACCTGGGTGGTTTTCAACAAGGGGGGTTGTTAAATAGATTAATCCAATTGGAATCTCGAGGCCGCCTGGCTTTGCCAGGCCCATCATATATTTACAAGATATGGTATAAAAGACGACCTCGACTCCTATGGTACGTCTCTCGTTTCGTACCCTGACAATGCAGGTTAAATAACCATTCGGTGACCCGCTGTATTGTAGCCTTCATTGACGAGATGACTTACTCAGTATCACTACTTGATTCCGGTGATCCATCGATACAACAACCCCCCTTAAATCCGAATCGGAGGCTGTTTTAAACCTCGGTGAATTTTTCTCTCAAGTACTCCGGTGCTTGTCATCATTTTCCCTGACCATGTGGTGTACATACCTATGCCTCGCTTAATTCTCTTTCTTATCCTCACTGCAATAAACTTATATCTCGCTGCTTCGTCGAAATCAAGCAAAAATCACGTCAAAAGCACCCGGGGATTGCGCTGTCTGTACGCGCGGGACAAGAGCAGGTATCTCCCTCCCGCTGCCATCGGTTTTTTGCATCGCATTCGGAAATATCTTATTCCCCGCCGATGTAACGTCCATAGTTTTTTGGGTTACGGGGTTGTGATTTTGGTGATGGGGTGACTAACTGCTTCTATGTATTGGATAGGATCTACAGCCGCGCATGGGAGTTCTTTCATGGAACCGCGAGCTCGTCCTAGTCGGTGCATGGGGGTCCAGGGACGATGGTGTAGTTTTAGCTTGCTTTGTACACCAGGATAATTCCTGGAAACCGGTGTTTGTTATTCGGACCGTACCGTGTAATTAGGGCTCTGACCCGTCCGCTGGGCGATTGGGAGAGGAGTTGAGACGGGCGGGTGCCGGACGGGTCGACCCGTCAACGGGTTGACGGGTCACCCAGCGATCTTCCGCATATCTGGCTGGAATTCAATTTGAATACTAGTAGGTTAATGGAGAATGTTCGAAAGGATTGAACTCATCCATATAAATATTCGTTAAAATTATTATCTCCCCTGGGTGGCCTTTCGGAACTTCCCGAAGGTACAATGTAAGTCACATGTAACAATCTTCAATGTCCTCCAAATCATTTGGCGCTATGTGTAATGCTACCTACCTACCTACCATCAAAGGCTACCATGATCATGTTCTTGGCAACTTGGGCGTCCCGTTCTCACTTGTACCCACGTCTACCAGAAACGCATTACGATCATCGGGATTCTCTGAGTCCCCCTCTTTTAAAAAAATGATTATAACTCGCACCTACGACTGCCGCCCACAGGCCATGCATCGAGCGCCCAATTCTATCCTGATACTTGTCCCGCTCCTTACATAAAACATCCGTTCTTGCGCATGCCACGCAAGTTACGCAACGAGCGCCAAAGTTCTTCCTATTTCTGCCAGTCTTTGAAAGCTGCGCGCTTATTCACGACCGCTACCAATGAAGCGATGGAGAATATCCCACGTTAGACGCTTATAAACTCGGCTTAATGTCGGGGTCCGAATCAGATGCTGTTTTAAACCTCAGTGACTTTTTCTCTCAAGCACTCCGGTATCTTGTCATTGTTTTGTCCTGACTATGTGATGTCGCTACACATCCTTATGCCTCGCCTAATTCTCTTTTCTTATCCTTAATAACCTTATATCTCGTTGCTTCAATCCCCTCCTTCCGTAAAAAGCCCCTGGTGATTGCGTTGTCTGTCAGGTGTCTCCTCCCGCTGCCATCGGTTTGCATCACATTCCATCGAATGTTCTTGGACGTCCCGTTCTCATTTGTATTCACGTCTACCACGATCATCGGAATTCTCCCCTCCTCAAAAAAATTGGTATTACTCGCACCCGGTGCTAGAAATGGCTGTTCGTACGACTGCCGCCCACAAGCCATCCATCGAGCGCCAATTCTATTTTGATATTTATCCTGCTCCTCAAAACATCTGCCACGCAAGCTATGCAACGAACACCAAAGTCCTTCCTGTTTTTGCCAGTCCTCGAAAGCTGCCCGCCTATTCGACCGCCACCAACGAAGCAATGGAGAACATCCCTCTCATTCCAACCTTACATAAATTCTCTTCGGAAGACTTGACCACTGACTCCGACGCAAAATGGGATTCCCAGAGTACAGACCTCATAGCGGCCAGGGTACCGGTACAGCATACGAAGTGCGATTTTGTCTTTTGATCCACTGTATGGTGAGATGGCTGACTGCTCTGAGATAGGCGTCTTGAGTGGTTTCTCGCCATTATCGCGGGGCAAGCGCTCCTGCTTGCTTTCTCATGGGGCTTCTTCGCGATAGTGTCTGCTCGCGGCCAGGTTCCGCTCCCGCTGACGCTCGCGGAAATTGTGCAACTCCACCCGCAATCCACAACTTACGTTGTAACCTTTCTTGCGACGGCACTTTCGACGTTCTCATCCTAGTGCGCTATCCCATTTTCTTCTGATCCTGAGTCTTATCAGCATCGGAGCAGTTTGTTTTCGCAAGCGATCCGGCACGCTATCCTAGTACATCTCATGAAGCCCATGGCCCTTTCTACTCTCGAGTTTGGAATGCGAATTTCCACAAGTTCGCTCATTTTCGAGCGCCGGGAGCTCAAGTGGGTCGCCGTCGCCGCCGTGCTTTCCATGGCCACTCTTAACCAGACCGCGAGGTATCCTATCCATCCGTTTCGCGTACATGGGTCTGTTAAACGAACACCATATCCAGTTGGACATCACTCCTGACACCCGTCAACATCGTCGTGCCCACGCCACTAGAAGGCACCGAGATCGATTTCTCAAGCAGTGCATTCAGTGCTCAGTTTTCCCAGCTGTGGCCCACCCTCATAGACTATCGCGAGTCTTTTATTTGCGCGTGCACTCCGTCTCTCATATATGCTCTTTCCGTGCAGTCGATTCAACCTTAATCTCAACCATCGACACCAGCGGCGCGACGAGCGCCAGTTCTCAGACCGGGTATCCTGCGCTTCTCGACTTTAATGGTTGGGCACATAATATTTCAACTCGTTGGTCCATCTATTTCCTCTTGGCCCCAGGCTGAATCGTCTGTTGAATTTAGACGGAATATTTCCTATGGTCTTCGTCGACTCAGCAGAAAAACCCAAGATAGCGCAGCTGGTCACGTCGAACACAGAACCCCTCCCGCCCTTCTGGATCTCGTCCAATGCGTCAATGAGTCAGCAGGGTCTGACGGCCACAGTGTCGTGCCAACCCGAGACGCTTGATGAAAACTCTGATCCTCCGCTGGAGCGATTCGCTCAAACAGAACAACTTGAACAACTTGCTCTGTATAATCAGACATCCTTGTACACTATATTGTGGGCGACAACGACGTGCCAAGGGGAGACTGTATTTTCAGGTAAGATTGCAATGTAAATTTGCCAGATATTCAGTACCTCTGACGTCCTCTACTCAGACACACAACTGTCTTTTACGAATGACACGATGTTTGTCTCGCTATGTCCAGACCCTGAGAGCGGGCCGGCAACAATTATAGTACGCAACCCGACCACTGTTCAAATGGGTGATGCCTAATTTTTTTTGCGGGGTGCTTTTTGTCCTTTTCATTAGCTGTGATCATTGACGGAGGTCTCGACTCGACATACTACTCAGGGATGGGAACGATGGTCTGCACAGTGACCCCCCAGATACAAAATATGACTGTAACCTACACGGGGTGGCAGCTCATCTCCACTCAACCTGACACGGCCTACCCCCCGGTTGACGCAGGGGTAGTCGGCTCCGCGGCCCTGTACGGACTTAAGGTGGCATTCGAATATGGGCAGAGTCAGTCCCGGAATTCCATCGGGGATGCAATATGGGAGATTTATCGCGAACAGGCGCAGACGGTAGAGATATCCTTGTCAATGCTCTGGGTGAGTTTACACTGACTTCTAAAAAGATTGCACACCGCTGATTTTTGCATCCATTAGGAAGCGTACATAACTGGTGTTGTCGAATTCGTTGGAACGGTGAATCAATCTGTAATTCATTGTCAGATTTTCTCATCCATTTATTACTCCTCCGTGTAGGCGTCGAAACAAAATTTCTGGGATCATTACAGTACTGTTGGAGGTAACCCTCCCGTAAGGGCAATCAATGGCAAATTGTTGACACCCACTCTCGGCTGGGAATATACCACTACCACCATGGCGGCTCTCATTCCCAGCACATTCGTCGCGATTGCATCGATCCTCATCGTGCTCTTTGCCCAACTCCGAAACCGAGGGATCCCGATCCGGCAGGCGGATTTCAATCCCAACGACCCGATTTTGCTCATGGCAGCAGCTTCGGCTGGGGGCATCCCAGATACATTTTTTGGCTTGGCACAGGACGATGTCAAGAAAGCCCGAGGAAAGAGGGTGAAGCTGTCAGAGATCGGTGGTAGGGACGGGTTCTCCCAGGTGTAACATGTGCTTTAGATGTCCATAACTTTATGCAAACTCGACGTAGACGGGGCATCTACGAGTCACTCTTATGAAGTCGTTAAATCTGCCTATGCTTACGGGCAAGAAAGGAGAAGTGGTTAGCGGTAATTTGAATTTCGAGAACAGTGAAAATACGATTCCAGATGAGCAGTCGAGGAATAATGAGGCCTTCTCAGAGCGGCATGAGGTGGTACTAAACTTGAATCATTCTGGATGCAACATGCCGAGGGCCGGCACTGGGAATTCCGGCCTGTAATAGTTAGCCGGTGACTTAGGGGCTGTTATTCAAATGCAGAAAATAAACTTGGTTGAGACCTACATGAGTTGTGTACTACCATTGATGTTCTCATTCCTTTTATGATCCAATATTGTCAGGGTCAGACAAAAAGGTCAAGAGGGTCAAGAATCCTTGAACTGTCAAGCAATTAACGGGTCGACGGGTCACCCAGTCAAGACTGCGATCGGGCCGATGACGTCGCTGTCCGCCTCTTGTTCTTTTATTTTCAAATGTTTTTGAAGACTTGTCCCGATCGGGTGTTGGGAAATTTCGGCCCGTGAGTTTGATCGGTCAACCGGTCAAGCCGGTCAAGGCTCGTCAGACAAGACCTTGACTAAACCTTGTCACAAACCCGTCACAAACCCGTCAAAGACAACACTGCAAGTTGAAGTCTTATCCACGCAGGCAGACCCGTCTTACCGGATCCGACCTGATATTAAACTCATAGGCTTTTAAATGATGAACTGGACGCAAATGCATGCCCCGCTCCAACGTACGATCGGCTTATACTCAGCCATGATCCCAGCGGATCCCGAGATCCGCGCCACCTCTGCGCTCTCAGCGCTCTAGCATGCGATCACCATCGGGATCGTGAAAGATAGTAAGATTCCAGTTACTTCTGACGGCCATGCTTGATATCCAGGGGTTCAAAAACATGTAAAATTGGGTCAAAACTAAATGTTTGTTCGGGCCGCCCAAGCTGTCGACGAAAATTCCACCGATCGCCCGAACAAGCAATTTATTAAGATTATGTCGCTCCTCATTTGGGGCGAGTCTAGGCAGCGGCCTTGAATGAATCTATGCTGCATTTCTGTGTACCGTCGGTCCCTTGAGATAGATTTAGAAAGCTCAGCGCCGTACCTCGATGCACACACCGTTCCTTTGGTTCCAGTAGTAATGATGTGCCCACTGTCAAGAGGAGAGCTTCCCAGTATGCAAAATGATAAAAATTAAGTGCAAACTTAGAGTCGATCAGAACTCCAAGTCGGAGGCCGCGGCCTAATTCAACTCGACTGTACTGCGAGTTTCAATTAAATTGATTCATGTGAAATCTTAGATCCATCAGAGTCAACAGCTTTCCTCGCCCAAGAGCCCATTTACACGGCAGAAGAGCTGGGACACTGATAAACGGTCAGTCGTGGTCACCGTGTAAAATGTGCTGCATGATGAGTCGGTGCTAGTGGGGCCTGTGGAGGACGTGGGCGAGGGGAGTGGTTTCTGAGCTCGCTGCAGTGGAAGTGGGCGCCTGCAGTCCAGACGACGTACTAGAGGGCTGATTTCCGGAATTAATGGTGGGAAGTGCTGCAAGAAAAATAAGAACTGCAATTGAGCCAGAAGCAGAGACTTGGACGGCGGTCGTAGAGGGCGCGGACGAGGATGTTGTTGTTCCGGAGCTCACGGAAGTGGGCGACAGTGTGTCCGAACTTGCTGACGCCGACGATGGACTGGGCTGATATTCCGAATCAATCATGGGAAATGAATTTGCAATGAAGCATGTAAAACGAACTGGGGCTGAACCGGAAGACAACGATTGGGTAGCACTGGAGGTGATCTAGGGTCGATCAGTTATAGTTCCGTGATTGTGTTGTGGATTGAACAATTAAACATACAAGCACTACGGCAGAAGATACGGGTTTCCATTCACAGAGTGCTGGTCTGAATAACTGATACTCTCCGTGGACGAGGTTCTGTTGATAGATGATGAGGGCACGAATCAAGTCCCCGGGACACTGCCACTCACGCAATGTCTTGGCTGTTCGTGAAAGACACGTCCATTGAAACGGAGCCTGTCACAGAGTCCACATCCGGCACGCCCACGGTAGCAGAAATTGCAGCATTGAGCCCGATGCAGCTTTCCTCTATGGTGAGCATGAGATGAAGATATGCGAACGAGAGAAGGGCCACACACGGGTAACAGTATATGAGGTAGTCTGGTCTAAGCCTGCGGTCACCGATACGACGGTACTACCGGTCGCGTTACGCCAAACCGTGGTATCGTTGATCGAAGATGCCGTACTGCAGTCCGGGGACCCATCTATAAAGCCATCAGCATCTAATCGTTACAGGTAGGAGCCCATAGATACCGAAAACAACGACGGTAGAGGTATCAGAACATCCATTGAGGGGATATTTGAGATACTGGAGACAGACGAGCCATGTTAAACTTGGGGAAAAAAAGAAATATAAGAATGCAGACTGACCTCCGGAGGATTGAGATCCTGTCCCCCAACTGGCATCGGCGGCGGCACTCAATTGTACCCAGCCATTCACTTGGCGAGGGTGAGACGAAGGAATGGCGTGAAGAAGAAAAATACTCGTACGTGTTTGTACTTCCGCAGCAGATACGGCGACGCAAGGTCACCTCACGAGTCTGTGGTTGAGCGTCCACGTGGCATTTTCCGAGAACGATCGGCCCTTTGTAGGCTGTAATTTGCCCAGTTCCCTCGTCATAAGAAAGATGTGTAGCTTCTTTTGGAGGGCCGAGGAGCGTCCGGTTCGAAGCAATATTGTCAACAGTGGACACAGCTCCGAAAAAGGTCGACGCGGCAAAAAAGATGACGGAATAAGGCCATGTGTCGGCGGCGATGCTGAAGACGAAGAAGTGGAAAACAGAAAATGGCAATTCTGTTAGAGAGTGAAGAGAAGAGGAAACTGGCTTGATCAAGAGCAGCACAAGCAACGTACAATATATCGTCCGTTTGGTTTGTGCTGAACTGGTTGGTGGCGTTGGCATCTTTGTTAGTAGCGAAGGCTGCTCTCGAGGTCTCAGTATCGAGCGCTGGAATTAAAATAAATGGGTGAGTTGAAAGGTGATTGCATGAAACCTTACCAGGAAAGAGCCAGCCAAACAAGCGCCGATCCCATACGATGTTTGGAGAAATCACGGAAATTGGGCCGTTCGTCGCCACCCAGTGAATATTCTCAAAACAACGGTTGCGCTTTGTGATACTCGTTACGTGGCTGGTAAAGAGTTCAGTAGTGTGTCAACTTATTCTGGGGTATGAAACACAGAACCCGTTAGTCAATCTGTTCGGGGGACACACCGTTGTTCAGTTACAGCAACCTATCATGTGCTGTTTCAGCCTGTTTGGCGCCGGTGCTAAAAATGGAGCTGTGGATGTGGTCAACTGGAGCTTAAGCACTTGAGCACTCAGACTACACCGCCAAAAGTTCATGTAAATCTATACAGAGGTCTCGTCCCAAAGCAATCGTTTTCAAAAGTGAGAATATCTGCGGATCTTCTGCATGAGGCGTCGTCTATCGGAAGCGACAGCAGTTCGAGGATGATTAGCCTCTCGGCCGCGGAACATCACAGTTGGTTCCAGAAGATATGTAATTTGGGGCGCAAGCGTTCAACCAGATCTATTCATCGGTGAGCCAGAGCGAAACAAACCCTGGCGGAGCGGACTCACCAAAATCATCATCCACAATGGGCTCTTCCACCGCGCCATCCGATGCCTTACGCCACCGGAGCAGGAGCTGGTGTCCGTCGAACTAGGGAGACTTAGCGCGGGGCACTGGGCCTCCAGCGCGCTCCGCAAGACCGTAAATTCCGGCAGCCTGCCGTCGGTTGTGACGGGATCTGGATCGCCGTGTAGTTCTCAGCATAGGGCGAAGTGCTCGAGGATGGGCGGCAGAGTCTGGGTGGTAGCTGCCAACGTTTCGAGGGACGAGCTCGCCTGCATGTGATAGGTTGAGTGGCCGGAGTAGAACACAGAGTTGGCTGTACCTGAGAGTTAACGCCGTTCGCAAACGTATCGTCCTCCGCATCGACGATGATGTGGATGCAGAGCTCCGTGAGGTGCGTAAAGAACGAACAGAGCTGGTTGAACGTGGGTTTGTCGACGGCGTAGAACCTGACATTGAGCGAGGTGGTGTTGGACGGTGGACGCCCTTGAAGTCGCAGGGATAGTAAAAGGAGATGCTGAGTCGCGTGAGAGTGGAGAGAGGGAGGACTATCTCGTTTGGTAGGAGCCTGTGTACTCGCGGAGCACAGGTAAAAAAGTCGATGCCACGATGGGCTCGTCGGTTAGCGTTCCTCGGCCCCGCATCTCGAAGATTTCGATGGTGGGAAATTTAAGGAGAATCGTCTGGTTTGTGAGCATTGTCGCGAGGTTCACGGTCATTGAGAGTTTATACAGGTGGGGGAAATGGGGAATATCGTCGACGGTTTTGCCCAGGACGCGCAGATTGCACATGAAATCGAGTTCGCGGAGGTGGTCTAGCGCTAGGCGGAGTAGTGGAATCCAGTGGTCGACCCCACCTACAGAGTAAACTTCGTGACGGATTATGAAGCTGGATAGTCCTAATGCCTATGGAGCAAGTTCGATGTGTTCTCCCGCTGCGACGCTGCAAACGGCAATGTGCAGGTGAGTCAGGGCGGGCAAGCGGCATAGGTTAACCAACGCCAGTTGAGTGAAATGGATTGAGACAGCATGGATATCCCGCAGGCCTGTGAATCGCGGAAGATGCTTAAAGACCACGGCTAGTAAGATGTGGGGCGAGGGCGCCGCAGCAGCTGCTATCCCTGATCAGGGAGTAATGTTGCATCTGCGAATGAACCGCGAGATTGCAGTTGAGCACCAGAAGTTCATGTGCTCTAAGGCAGAGTCGGCCTTAGTCAGGGGAAGGCGCAAGACGCCGTCCGCGTCGAGAGCATAGGGATGGAAGTCGATGTCGGCAAATAGGAGAGGACGCGATAAGCGGGAGAAGATCCGATATGCCTAGGAAATAGCGAAAAAGTCATTCCGGGGGAAATGGTCGAAGATTTCCAGCCACAGCTCATTCGCGGAACTGAAGAAATCATGGCGGTGGAAGAAAAGAATTGTGTGGCGATCCCATTGTTGTGCTTGATCTGCCGATCAGACGGCTTACAAACACATGCAACCACTTGCGGAAGAAACAAAGAGGGACAAAAAAAACCTCAAGGTAAATACACGGGAATTCTTAAAGGTCAGATTCACGGTGCTATCAAAGTTTTGAAGGTCTGGCAGTCACAACCCAACGATACTCGAAGTTTTAACACGCAAAGTACGAGTGTCGTATGTTAAAGCGTCTGTCTACGAAAGACTAATTCGAAGTTGGAACTGCTGGTTTTAATTTCCTTTCAAGGTCTAAGCCAGAGGAACAAGGATTCCTTGGATTTTCTGACAACATGTTCCCAGATATCGGTGGTCGAAGATAATTTTAAATAAGCCCCCATACTCGCGCCGGGTGAAAAGTAATGACTTTGTGCTCTTTCAAAACGTAAATTTCTCCCCGATAATCTCTTCCGTGATAGTCCACAATGTTTCACAATTCTTCTAAGAGCAAAGAGGTAATTGAACATTCAACTTATTGAGAAACAAACACTTGACCAACCGGATCTGAAGTGTGAGACGCAATTGCGTTGTTTGCAACGGTGGAATCGTCAAGGTAGGATCCAGCCTTGTCTAAATGATTTGGTTCATAAATTCTATCTGGCGGACTCCAAGAAATTGAAAATATACCGTGTAGACTGGGATCAAAGGCCGCGGCAACGGTACTAATTTCAAGGTTAGCTGTGGATCGCTATTCAACGCACTGAAGAATACTCGCGTTGCAGCACCCTCCGCAAGAGTCTTCCATTCGAAGAGCTTGCTGCTCGGCTGTCCATTGTCGTCGAGCAGCCCTAAATAGTACAGATTCCAACATGAGCAATGTATACACAACAAGTTCAACCGACTGACCGTAGGCCTTCTTCTCGGCTAGAGATTCCTCCTTTAGGTGCATATTGGAGAAGAAAACTGCGGGAAATGAGGAATTCGTCTGCTTTTATTTGTGCAGAGAACAAAATAAACCCACCTCCGGGATGGAGACTGTATGAGTTGATCTTTCCTCCAGATCGCTTCGACAACTCAATCGCGGTCATAATGTTCGCACCCTTGCTCTGATAGTAAGCGTCGAAGAGCTGATATTTCGCTGGGTCGGGATGCTTCATTACAGCGAAATCCACGCCCTCCCCGAAAGCGTGTGAAGAGCTCGCGACAAATACGACACGCGGAACATAGTTTGCGGTCCCAGAGGCGAGCAATTTCGGCATGAGAAGTTTCGTGAACAGGAATGGGCCAATGTGGTTGGTCGCCATTTGCGATTCCAACTTGTCCACTGTCAATTTCAGCGGACCACTTCCCGTAGCCGCATTATGGATGAGAACCTGATACATGAGCGCCCGGTCAATACTTGCTCAAGAAATGATATTAGAAATTCGGCGCACATGTAGCGGCTCCGCGTAAAGGTTGACTTCTGCACCAGCCTTCCGAACAGCTGCCAGCGACGAAAGGTCCAGAACCAGGCACCGAATCTGGGCAGTGGGTACCTCTTTCTTGAGCGCCTCTTCCGAAAGCTTCAATCTATTTAATGTTTGTCAACGAAATGATCTGGAATTTCAGAGTAGCATTACCTCTCGGAATTGTATCCCGCTATGATGACGAGGCTAGCATACTTTGCGATCGCAAGCGCGGTCTCGAAGCCAATGCCGTTGAGTGATGTTCCAGTGATCAAGACTGATTGTGAGAGTTAGAGGTGAGTTCCAAGGCTGGAACCGACGCACCGTTTTTCCCTTCGATTTCGGATGCAAAGGCGCCGGCAACTTCGTCTGCGGTAGAATGGAAAGTGAATTTCGATGCCATGATGGGTTTTCAATAAGTTGAACAATTCATAGGCAACCTGGGACGCCTTTTATACGAAATATGAGCTGAATCAAGCACACCACCTGCGAGGATAATTTCGCCTTCGCTATAGGTGACGCGAGCAAGCATTATGCAGGTCGCCACCTTAGGATTCGACTAATGGGGTCGGAATACGACCTGGATCAAATACGCCGCCCGATACCGCTTCGGCAAGCCTGGTTTTGACCGAGACATTAATATTGGTTCCAGTCCGCCTCCTTTGTCGGGATATCAGTCAGTATAGATGTTAGCAATCAAGAGAATTGCCGAAATCGCAGGAGAATACGTAGACCTACCGGCTGAGGCATCCGCCGCTTCCGAAAAACCGGGCTAGAATGGCAGAGTATAAATATCGTAAGCCGGAGGAGGATATATACCGCCGTTGAGGAATGTATGTGCAGTGGTTGTTTGAGCGGGCCCTTTCTCCACCGATTGCAGCTCCTAAATTCCCGCTACCTCGCTAGCTTTAGGAAGGGTTTTATGAGCGCGCTAATTTCAGGACCTGCAGTGAATCACGACTTGATTATCTCTTTTGCGTAGGCGGATAAAGAGCCACCTCTTCTTAGGAGGCTGTCGACTCCAGTCCACTTTGGAGTTTCCGCCTCAAACGTAAGCCCCAAATCGGGTAATTATTTTCGGCAGCGCGGCAGCCATCCATCCATCAAGCTCCGCTCATGCCAAACAAATAAGCTGTCAGCTGTCAGCCGCATCCCCTCTCTCTCTTCTCCCATCCCCGCCGCTCCCCTCCCGCCGTCCATCGCCCACGCCCGCCCCACGCATCACCTACCAACACCCGCCCGCCGTTGGCGACGCCTACGCCCCCGCTGTCGAGGAGTTAGGACAAGCGCAGCGCGCCCTAACTCCGGGTATCCGCCGTGTCGTACCGCCGTGCTGGTTAGAGTTAGGGTTAAGGATGAAGTAAAAGCGCGAACGAGGCTTTAGTGTGCCGACCTGAGATGCCCCGGCTCGGGGGACCCCCCGAGCGCAGCGAGGAAGGGGAGGGGCATCGAATGGTCGGTCCCCTTCGCGCACACGAAGAAATTAGGTCGTTCATGTAACTATGTAGTAAATATTACTATTTTTCTGCATTTATTGTATGGCCTTCGGTTCAAGAATGCCTCTTGCAATTCGCACTGCACGACTTCACAGTATTTTGCCTCGCAATGCTGCCGAAATCCGTGCCGAAGATAATTCCCAAATCGGGTGCTTACGTTTGAGGCGGAAACTCAACAAGTCCTCCAGTCCTCGAGACTCTTGATGTCGACTGTCACAACCTAAGTGACTCTCGCCCATACCCACCGAAATTCTGGTGGGTATTTTCGGGTCGTGGGCCGCACCCTTGGCGCTTGTCGGAGGAAGGCTACGTCCAATACTTGCAGAGCTCCGGCTATCCCGTATTTTCCAGAATAGTTTCGTCGCGTGCGAATGCTGGTTGGTTGAGGAATAAATAACGCACGTAAGATCGACGAGCGACAGAGCCCGCTACCTCAAAGCTGTGCATTGCCTACCGTTTGTCAAGACCCAAACGAGAGACAGGACAGAGTTGACTATCAGGTTCAAAGGACGTCTGCAGACTCAGAGAATTTTCCGATGAAGGCGTCTGTTTGACAGACGACGTTCCCTGTGATTGTCTGAATGAGATGAGATCGAGAACGAAATTCAGCTGTACACCTGCGCGAGTGCCAACAGAGGTGTGTGCGCGATACGGGGTATCTCTATATCCAACGAGGAGCTGGACCAGGCGTCGACGGCAAGAGGGAATGCACGCGCAAAAATGTCCACCAAAATTTCGGAGGGCAGGCGTCGGATGGGCGAGAGAAGACTATGGCATTCATCATAGTGAGCCTGACGAGCGGCACGGTCGGCTTTCACTGCGCTGAATGGAGCGTGTAGCTGGAGATTTCGGCGCCGTATCGTGCCACAATGCGGAAATGGTGGACGAGATATGGTCTGGCGGGGATGAGGGCGGAATAGAGAGCGCACTTGAGATTTTTTGCGGGAAGCTAAGTGGTACGAAGGGCAGCTACTCGGAGCAGCCATGGCAGTGGGAGGAGAAAAAGATGAGGTACGCGTGACCGTGACACCTCGGCAATGGCCGGTTCGCAGACTGAATCGCAGGTTCCAATGTGATAGTTGTTGAAGTTATTCGAGTTGAAAGATCGGAGAACAAGTTGAACTACAGTATTACACGGTATCAAAATTTTAACCCCTCACTCACAGTCACTGGATTCAACTTGAAGCGGTTGTCAACCGAAGAACTGAGAGGGATTGCACCGCGTGTTCCAGAAAGCACCTAACTCCTCACGCATGAATCTAGCGTCATCTATCCAGAGCTGCGGTCAGGTAAAATAGACAACTGCGTCACAGGACGCTCACCCTTGTTATACGTAGTGCATTCATCAACCATGCCATCGGGGAATTTTCGCCACCGAAGGAGGTAATCCTGACCATCGATCCAGAGGGACGTCAGGGCGGGGCAGCGGGACTCGAGCGCGTCACGTAACTCCGTGAGACTGGGCGCCGCGGTGCAGCTCAGTGCCTCGTCCCACCAAGAATTTATCTCCCAGCTGAGGGCGAGGTGTTCGAGGGTCGGGGGCAGGCTCGGGTTTTGGCCAAGCGCCTTCAAGAACGATGCAGCCTAGACAAGTTATTAACTAAAATAGAAAAAAAGAAGATAGCGATATCTACCGAGGCGTCTTCATCAGCAGTCTCCTCGTCCACATGGAGGACGACGCGGACGCGAAGTTCGGTAAGGTGAGTAAAGAGGTCGCATAGACCGTCAAACGCAGTGCGGTCCATGTCATCAAAAGTGGCGGCCAACGAGGTGATATTCTGTGTTATTCGGATTCCATGAAAGAAAGGCAGATTCTTCGGGGTACCTGCATATTCTCGGAGCACCGGCAAAAAACCAGATGCCTCCACATGGGAGTCGGGGTCTGAGATGGGCCAGCCATTGACCAGGACCTCGACGCCTGGGAACTTCGACAGAGTCGTTGTCGAAAGCGCCATGTTCGCCGTTAATTTACGGACATGAGGAAATGGCGGGAGCGTGGCCATGGCTTTGCTTAAGAGGCCAGTATTGCACACCAGAAAGAGTTCGCGCAGGTGCTCCGGATGGAGCAGAGAGAACCAGTGATCGATTTCGTCCCCGGATGTGGCATGGTGTTGAAATGAGAAACTGGTCAATTCCAATGACTGTGAAGCCGGTTCGATCCGTTGTACCCTAATGGCATTACACCTGGTGATACCGAGGTGCGCTAGGGTGGGCAAGCGACATAAGTTCGCTATTCCGATATGCGTGAAATGCACAGAGTGAGCAAAGAGGCGATGGAGACGGGTGAAGCATGGAAGACGTTCAAAGAACGCGGAGAGCAATACGTATGGCGTGTTCGTAGGGAAATAAATCCTGTTGTTAAGCCGCGACATGGGAGAAATGCTACATGAGCGAACGAGCGGGGCTATGTCCGCTGAGCACCAGAAGGCAAGACGCTCCATTAACTGGTCGACTTCCTCAGCGGAAGGAAGGTGCTGGGAATCGAGAGCGACCATAGCATATGGGTGGAATTTGAAGTCGGTGAAAAGCAGTGGACGCGATAGGCAACAGAATGTGCGGTGAGTTAATGAGACGTCTTTGAGAGTATCCCGGGGCAAATGATGAAAGACCTCGAGCCACAGCTCGTTTGGTACTCGGTCCTGAGAGCTCATGGTAGTGGGACTCCGAGAGCGCGTAGGAGCGCGCCGGCTGTCATTCAAGTTGGCAGCGCCGAGGATGATGTAAGCCTCCAAAAATAATTTCTGCTCCCACGACCTTCCGCGACCAACAAAATGCTTCCTCTTCAGTTCGGCGTGTTTTCGAGCATGTTCGCGAAGAAGACAAAATCGGGTGGAATAAGCCGACAAACCTCGACCACACCTCGATTTTTTTGTCCGGCCCGAACCTATGATGTTTGCGCCCGCCAAGGCCCTCCAAAGTCTATTTCCCTTAGCACCGGGCCTAAGTTTCAAGGATCAAATGAGGAGGATGGATCTTTGGGACGAATTTATAAGTTGAACCTGTTGCAAATGTGCGTTGATCTCCCCACGTCTTATTTTCAGATTTATTTTTCGGAGTGATTCGAAAACCACCAAAATAAAATCTTCCCATCTTCCATAGAGGAGGAGGAAGAGGAGTTTGAGGAATGTATGGCTGCTGTACCTATTCCATGGCAACTTCTAAGGCCATCGATAGTAGTAGACCGAACCGGTTTTGAACCCGTAGTGCCGCCTGCCAAAAGATGCACTTTACAATTTTCTCTTTCAAGGGAGAACAACCAGTTCACAACGAGCTATAAAATGGAACGTCATAGGGCTCTCGGGGAAGGGTCCGGGTCAGAGGAGATCACGCATAATAACTCGTCGATTTGTGATGGTTTCCTTTCCTCCTTCATTCTCGGGGTCTGAACATATACATTATTATTTACATGAGGAAGTCTGAACATGCATGTTTATCCTCACCATCGCAAACTAGAAAATCTAGACCTTACGAGCTGAACCAAACCTGCCTTCAAGAGTTGATTTCTTCGGCTTAAAGAAATAATTCGAACCCAAGGCACAGCGTGCGCCTCGCTGTCGTTTCTAAGCTCTTCATTTCCTTACTAAACGAACAAGAGTTCATTCAGATTCGGAGAGCGAAAGCAATATCCTCACAGTGGCGGCCACTCCGACGATCGAAATAGTATCCTTGAACGAAAAGCGCACAACCTCAGAGTCATGGGTGTCGGCTGGTATAGCGGAGGAAGAAAAGTGGCATCTTCCTATAAGACATCTATATCCACATGTATATTTGCGACGAATCCTTGAATTTCGAATGGTAGAACCCGTCGGCCATATCTGGGACATAAACGAAGTGAACGAGGGCATGGCATCCGTTGGATGATAACCGAAAATATGTTCGTCAATTTGCAGGATTTGTAGTGCGGGCAGCATCAATGAATTGAGCAAATGGACGGCGTCGGGCCGAACGGAATGCAGATGTAGTAAAACGCGGAGGGAATTGAGATGGGTCAGTGGCGGGACCATAACGGTGCAGACAGACTACAACACGACCACCGTTGAACCACAGCAAGCGGCGGAAGAAACCGAGAGGTACAAAAAAAAACAAGGTAATGCATGTGAATTTACGAAAGTCGCCAGCTTCACGGTTCTATCGAAATTTTGAAGAACTGGCAGTCACAACCCACCAATGCTTGAAGTTGGAACTGGGAAAAAGGTCTCGACACTACACGAATCAAGACACTGTTTTTAACTTCCGTTCATGGTCTACACCTGAGGGACCCGCGCCGGGTAGAAAGTAAGTCTTTCAAAACGCAAATTTCTCCCCGATAATCTCCTCCGTGATAGTCCACAATGTTTCACAATTCTTCTAAGAGCAAAGAGGTAATTGAACATTCAACTTATTGAGAAACAAACACTTGACCAACCGGATCTGAAGTGTGAGACGCAATTGCGTTGTTTGCAACGGTGGAATTGTCAAGGTAGGATCCCGCCTTGTCTAAATGATTTGATAAATCCTCTCTGGCGGACTCCAAGAAATTGAAAACATACCGTTTAGACTGGGATCAAAGGCCGCGGCAACGGTACTAATTTCAAGGTTAGCTGTGGATCGCTATTCAACGCACTGAAGAACACTCGCGTTGCAGCACCCTCCGGAAGGGTCTTCCATTCGAAGAGCTTACTGCTCGGTTGTCCATTGTCGTCGAGTAGCCCTGAATAGTACAGATTCCAACATGGGCAATGTATACACAACAAGTTCAACCGACTGACCGTAGGCCTTCTTCTCGGCTAGAGATTCCTCCTTTAGGTGCGCATTGGAGAAGAAAACTGCGGGAAATAAGGTGATCATCTACTTTTATCTGTGCAAAGGACAAAAAACCAACGCACCTCCGGGATGAAGACTGTATGAGTTGATCTTTCCTCCAGATCGCTTCGACAACTCAATCGCGGTCATGATGTTCGCACACTTGCTCTGATAGTAAGCGTCGAAGAGGTGATATTTTGCTGGGTCAGGATGCTTCATTACAGCAAAATCCACACCATTCCCAAAAGCGTGCGAAGAGCTCGCGACAAATACGACACGGGGAACGTAGGTTGCGGTCGCGGAAGCGAGCAATTTCGGCAAGAGAAGTTTCGTGAACAGGAAGGGACCAATGTGGTTGGTCGCCATTTGCGTTTCTAACTTGTCTACTGTCAATTTCAGCGGGACACTTCCCCTAGCCGCATTATGGATGAGGACCTTACAGCAGTGCCTAGTCAACTTGCTCAAGAAATTAAATCAGAAATTCGACGTACATGTAGTGGCTCCGCGTAATCGTTGACTTCTGCACCCGCCTTTCGAACCACCGCCAGCGACGAAAGGTCCAGAACCAGGCACCGAATCTTAGCAGTGGGTACCTCTTTCCTGATCGCCTCTTCAGAGAGCTTCAATCTATTTGATATGTATAAACGAAACGATCTGGAATTTAGAGTAAGATTACCTCTCGGAATTGTATCCCGTTATGATGACGAGGCTAGCATACTTTGCGATCGCAAGCGAAGTCTCGAAACCAATGCCGTTGAGTGATGTTCCAGTGATCAAGACTGCATTGTGAGAGTTAGAGCTGAGTTCCAAGGCTGGAACCGACGCACCATTTTTCCCTTCGATTTCGGAGGCAAAGGTACCGGCAACTTCGTCTGCGGTAGAGTGGAAAGTGAATTTCGATGCCATGAGGGCTGTTCAAGGTAGGTTGAACAATTTATGGGCAAACCTAGGACGCCTTTTATACGAAATGTGAGCTGAATCAAACACCATCCGCCAGCATGATTTCACCATCGGTATATGTGATGCAAGCAAGCATTGCGCAGGTCGCCACCTTAGTGTTCGACTAATGTCGGAATACGATCTGGATCAAATATGCCGCCCGATACCGCTTCGGGGACCTTGGTTTTGACCGAGGTATCAATAGTGGTTCCATGGTCTGTCTATCGGGATATCAGTCAGCCTAGCTATTAGAAATCAAGAGAATTCCCGAAATCGCAGGAGAATACGTAGACTTGCTGGCTGAGACATTCACCACTTCAAAAAAACCGGATGCAAAATGGGGGATTATAAATATCGTAAGCCGGAGGAGGAGGATATCTACCGCCTAGTCCCGTTGAGGAATGGTACACGCAGCGGATTGAGCATGGTTGTTTGAGCGGGCCGCCGATTGCAGCTCCTAAATTTACTCCTCAACCATCTTGGTCAAATAGCAACAAGGCTATTCCAGAATTCACGGCTACCCGGTTGCAGCTCTAAAACGTCTTGGACGTACCGCATAATCGCAACTTGCCCCGTTTCAAACGGCAGTGCGGCACATGGCGCAAAAATGCGCACCAGAATTTCGCTGGGTATGAACGAGAAGACTGCGGAAAGCACCGAACTTGGTTGTTTTCAGGGCCCTTGAGATATAATCTATGAAGAGCAAACAAGTTGAGTTATTCCACCAAGAACTATTTTCAACACCCCAGTCCAGACGTGCACAATATCGTTCGCATGTGTTCTACTTTCTGGACCAGGGTTGGTACCGCGACTCCAGAAAGTATGGTACTCTTTGCGCATGTAGGGTCCAGCGCCGCCTATGCTGTCGTCAGTCAAAATAGACAACTCCGTCAGAAAGCGCTCACCCCCATCGTACGTCATGCGTTCATCAACCGTACCATCGGCGAATTTGCACCACCGAAGGACAAAATCTTCACCATCGATCCAGAGGGACATGAGGGCAGGGCAACGCGACACGAGCGCGCCGCGCAACGCTGCGAGGTCGGGCGGTTGGATGGCGGAAGGCTTTTCCTCAACATCCGAGTAAGATATTTCCCAGATCAGCGCAAGGTGCTCGATGGTGGGGGGGAGGGTCGGGTTGGCATCAAGCGCTTTCAAGACCAACGTAGCCTATGCGAGTTATTAACTCGAGGGGAAAAAGGGAGAGAGCAAGGTGCCATACCGCGGTGTCGGTATCCTCCGGCGTGCTTCCCTCCACATAGAGAAGGATACGGAGGTGGAGTTCGGTAAGGTGGGTAAAGAAGTTGCAGAGAATGTCAAAAGAGGTGTGGTTCATGTCGCCAAAGGACGCGTCCAGCGAGGTGATGTTCTGGGTTGTTCCCATTCCCTGCAACTGCGTCATGAGCTCGTGGGGATTTTTGCAGTAGCGCATAGTGAGGCGGGAGAGGGAAGCGGCAGGAAGGAATAAATGTAGGTTCTCGTGGAAGCCGGTATATTCTTTGAGCACAGGCACGAGACGAGATGTCTGCACATCGGGGTCGGACCTATCGTGTGAGATGCGAGAGCCATTGTACAGGACCTCGACGGCTAGGAACTTCAACAGAGTCCGTGTAGAAAGCGCTATGTTCGCTGTTAGTTTGCGGACGTGGGGAAATGCCGGAAGGGTGGCCATAGTTTCGTCGAAGAGGCGGGGATTGCACCTCACCTTGATTTCGCGAAGGTGCTCTGGGCGGAGGAAAGGGAGCCAGTGGTCCATTCCGGCCCCGTTGTTTTGAAGTGAGAAACTGGATAATCCTGCTGCCCGCGAGGTCGGTTCGATGGTTTCTCCCGCAGTGACTTTACAGGAGATGATATCGAGATGTACCAGGGCTGGTAAGAGATATAGATTCGCCATTCCGATCTGTGTGAAATGCACGTCCCGGGCAGAAAGACGCTGGAGACGGGTAAAGCACGGAAGGCGCTCAAAGAATGCGGCCAGCAAGATGTATGGTGTGTCTGTGGGGAAAACATTCCATCCTGGTCCCCTATTCTCCACCAACGGAGTGATCCTGCATGAACGAACGAGCGGGGCTATATCAGTCGAGCACCAGAAATGCAGGCGCTCCAAGGAGCGCTCGATTTCCTCGGCGGACGGAAGGCACAAGGCCCGGGCACTGTTGACGGCGATAGCATATGGGTGGAAGTCGAAGTCGGTGAAAAGCAGTGGACGCGATAGGCAGCAGAAGGTGCGGCGAGCTAATGAAACGTCTTTGAGAGCATCTCGGGGCAAATGATGGAAGACCTCGAGCCATAGCTCGTTTGGAACCTGAGACATTGTGAGCTCAGAGCGAGGAACGAGCGAGGTCTCTCAAGCTCAAGAGAGCGCGCGTGAGGAAAGCTTGATAATAATGCGGTGCACAGAATCTGATGGCTCACAAGCGCCCGAGAAGGACCAAAAATAGAAGGTTTCGGAAAGGTCTAGGACAGACCGGTAATTTCAGAAAATATAAATGACTGCGTCAATTCCAAAAATATTCATAATACATTACTCGCCCGGTGTAAGAAATGGAAGCATTGCATTATACCGTTTCCCAAAATCCGAGATGTTATCCTGTCGCGGCATCAGGACCCCATCGTGGAGCTCCATGTAACCAAGGAGCCAACCCTTCGCTTCATCATGCCACTGGTTATCACGCCCATAGTAAAGATCTTGAATGCAGCTCGAATGCTAAAACCGCGAGCATTAGCAAGCAGGAAAGAGTGCCGGCTGAAAATTTACGAAGCGAGACCTTGTCGTATACCTCCCAGCGCGCGCTCTTCCATCCTTCGATGCTATGCTCTTGAATGACGCCAATGAGGGAATTGAACAATTCCACCATGTACTCTGCCTTCCAAAAGTACGTTATCCCTCCTTCGCAGTGATCCTAGGAGAAGTCCAACTGATCCCTTGTCCCTTTCCTGGGATCGACGGATGCGGCTCGAGCGAGGACATTGATAAATTTTGTGTAGGACAAGCTTGCTGGGGGTAACGAGGCTGGCCGAGGCGGGTATGCCTGTAGGCCCATCAAGAATTGATCTTGGAGAGCGACTTTCTTTTCCTCATGCGTGTAACACGGATCCCCGAAGTCGCGCATGGACGTAGGTAGAGCCCGATTTGCAGCAAAGGCGGTCCAAGATTGTGAAGCGGTTCTTCAAGCGAAAAAGATTAGGAGTAGAAGCCAACGGATCGACCAGAGAATTCGAAGGTAGAACCCGGATGACACTCACACCCCCAGTGATACTGGCTGGATTGTATGCGTCGGGTTGCACAAATGCTTTCTGTGGATGCGTCTTAGCATACCTATTCCTGAGTTTGTTGAGACTTGAACAGTTAGTATCAACCCAAACGATAGGAGTTGTTGTAGGAATACTTACTAGGCGTCAAACGCCTCTGGACCGCCACGGATCCGCCACGCGACCCGCTCAATCGCACACTCATTGTAGAGAATCATGGGCACAATTCTATCTTCCATCACATTGTTCTTATTGCAGATCTTGACCACGGTCCTGTATATATATTCAGTACGTGAGTATCTTGCGAGAGAGCCACACGCACTCCGATTTAGTGAACTCGAGTCCCTCAATATGGGCTGCAGACAGTTTATATTCGTTCATCGCAATTGTCTTAGAAATCTTTGACAACAGTCAGCAAATAGTTGTTGGGGTGAGGAGAGAACCCGCACGTTTTTATCCGGCGAGATCGTGGACGCCCGCCATTGAGACTCATTCACGGGGGGTTCAACGCGTTTTGGCAGTGTCTTCGATGATTTCTGGGCCAGCTTCTTGCCTGCACCGACAGGTGTACTCTTGGGCATGGTGGAGGAGAAGAGGAGTGGAGTCAGAGCCGAGATTTGATTTTCAAATTCGCCAAATTTCGGGACCGAATGTTCCGGAAGTTTTCAGGTTGCATTTCATGGAAGTAATACGTTTACAAGGTGGATCGCATAAAACTCGCCATTCATCGTCACTGGCCGGGCGCAAGCTCAGGAAGCATCGAGTTGTACTCCTTTCCCAACTCCGAGTTCACGTCTTGTCTCGTCGCATAGGTGACGGCAGGGTTCAGCTCCATCCGCCCGCGAAGCCAGTCCTTCGCGCCGTCAGACCACTTTCCGAAATCGTGATTGTATCGCAATCCCGAGAAGCACTCAGCATACTTTGAAGAGATGCTTAGCTGTATACGCAAGCGTTGAATAATATCACGCACCTTGTCGTACACTTCCCACCGAGCGCTCTTCCAGCCGTCGGCTTCCAGTCCATGGTCCTTCATTACGGCAATGAGCGCACGAAAAAGATCTTCGAGGTATCTTGTGTTCCACGTGAAGGTCTCGTGTCCATCGAAACCACTGGTGTCCATGTCTATTCCTTTTCGGGTGACTTCATCATGCATCGAGGGGGCACGAGCCAGAACCTCGAGTAAGGCGCGGTAGGATGGCGACTCCGGCGCAAGGGATGACGGACGCGGGGGATAGGTCTCGATCAACAGGGCCTTGAGGATAGTCTCCTTTTTTTTCGCGTAGTAGCCTGTATCTAACTCATCGCTTGGTGCAAGAGCGCTATTCCCGGCGTTCCAAAGCCACTCAAGATTTGACTTTAGGAATCGGTTCTTGATTTTGAGAAGGCCCGGAGTGTACGCTGTTAGATCAATGGGACCGTTGGAAACCGGAGGGCTGAGCTGCATGATGCCAACGCTCGGCCCAGCGACAGCCAAATTGGAGGCTGCAGTACCAACACTCCCAGCACCAGGGGCCAGATTGCTGTAAGCTTGCGGTTGGGAGAAGTTGCCTCCAGGATGCATCCGATTATATCGCTCTCGCAGTTTGTTCAAACTAGAGAGTTAGTTCCACGTATTGTCTGCGTATGATGATTTGGTGACACGTACTACGACTCAAACGCCTCTGGACCGCCATGCTGCTTCCAAGCGAGACGTTCCACTTCGCGTTCACTATACTTCTGCACCTTTTTATCCTGCATTTCCCCTCCGTAATACATTGAGACACTGGTAACGGCATTCAACACCGATACGACAGACACGATGGAGAGGCACGAACTAAGTTGGATAAGTCTTCAATCCCTTGAAAGTCGAGGGCTTTAGTCGGTACTGGCTTTCTACTTCAGTCTTGGTTATCTTTGGCTGATCAGTGTCTATATGATAAAGAGGAAATACGACCACTTTTCGCTCTGCTGGGACCGTGGAAACACGCCACTGGCTCTCGTCAATCTCGCGATCCGATTTTTTAGATGTCCTCTTCCTGGTACCGGGGGAATTGTTTTTCGGCATGTTGTGGCTCACTGGAGAGAAGGGGTATCATGAGATACATGCGATATCATGCCTGATGCCGCTTGCTGGAACTTCGGGAAAGAAGCTTCAAGAACATGCTACTTCCTGTGATATATCAGATGGTGCTGTGGTACTGCCGAGCCCGGTACTAGTGATGAAAGAAGTCTACAGGCTGGACTTTAACGAAAGCCTCCGAATAAGTGGACAAGTACCAGAGGCCCGTAACTGCGCTCACTGATATTCAGACCAGTAGTGGAGGAGCTGGGTGGGACAAGTCTTGCTCCGGGCATTTCCTTCCCTTTCAGTGGAAAGGATGGTCAAATCTGACGCGTTGGCCAGCGCGAGACTTTAGTGGTGGTGGCAACTTTGAAAGGAGTCGGAGATTCGGACCGCATTCCCGATGACCAATCGGCCCTCTTCCTTCTTCCAACCTCCACGTCCCGCAATGGTATCGTCCTCCTGCGGCTTCTTGGACCCGCTATCTTTCATCATGTTCCTGGTGCCTGATTCGCTCTGGGTATCAGTCGCTTCAACCTCGAAGTGAATCTAGACTTTATCAAGCTTCCTGACCTCACGTCTTGCGATTTTTCGTTTGATCTCTGCGCTGGTAGACGAATGGGATAGGGAGCCATAGATTGGATCCAAATCAAGATAGAAAAGTCCAGAGTACGCTGAATAACCCTCTGGCAGTAAAACGCACCGTACTGAAAAAATTTCGTCTTCAAGATTCCGGATCCATGATGACTTGGACTTGGATTATCCAAGGACTATCAGTGGCTTCAACCTCGGCACTGGCTCGTTGTTCATTCATTCCATGGACCCATGCGGCGGCAAGAGCGCAACGATCGATAGTGCTCGAGAAGAAATGCCAGATGGATGTGAGTAGTATTCAGGATTCGTCACTTCCTTCTTCTATGTCCCAATCCCCATGATCCTGCGTCATCGTTTCCCATGTCCCCATCGTCTCCTCATGCTGCCGCCTGCGGCATTCTCCTTGCACCCATGCACCCATCGTGTCCTTGCTCGCCTTCTTTTCAGTATTTTTCGTCCCCCGATTCCATCGTCAAATCTACTCATGCTGATTGTGTTTTCTAGGGATCGTCTGTAGCCCACCTTAGACCCCCGACCTCGCACTTTTTCGAAGAGGCCGCCGACTGCGCATGACCACACGACAAAAGACGGGTGCCACTGAGAAGCGGGAGGAATATGACCCGAGGGACACAAACACGACGACGGGCACAGGAAGTTCGACACGCGGAGCAGTGCCTGCTTGCTCGTCGCCGCGCCGCTCTCGACCTGGAGAAGCAGATGCACCCGATGACGAGACCGAGGATCCCCCTCCGCAAACGCCAGCACCCAGATCTGGATCTTGCGAGCACTGGGACGGGTACGAGACCCAAAGAGAAGCAGCAGGAGGATTTGGCTCCCATCGTGCCAGAGGATAGGTGAGCGCCCTGTTCCTTTCTCTACGTATCGAGACGAGTGCCATTCGTCGCGGCTCATTGTGTCTCCGCCCCCACCTCTCATCTTCGTCCCTATCTTCGTCCTTCTCCCCCACTTGTCCATGCTGATATCCTCCTCTCGCAGCGCCGTCAACGCCTCTACCTCCCTCGCGAGTCACGAACACCTTGCCGATCTTCGGGACTCTTATCAAGGCGTTTTACCGCTCAGGGCAGACACGGGTACACACCCCCGCTACGCCTCATTTACGCGATCGCCAGCCGGTCTTGCTGCGTGGACGCCTGCGAGGGGGACGACGGGCCCTCAGCGGGATCTTGGCCAGCAGCTGTGCCCTGCACAGGCGGGGTGCTGGGTGCGTCCACCACGCGTAGCGACATGGCGCCCTCCTCGCACAGCGTCTCCTCCCGCTCGACCTGCGGGTTTCGCCCATTTGCCTCGGAGGCTTCTTTCAGCCCTACCGCGGACGGGAGGTCGCGCGGGTAGATACATCCCTGCCCGCCTTCGCCATGTCTCCGCTGGTCCATACTCTGACCGGATGGCGGGGGATGGCTGTCGCTCTCACACGGATGGCGCCACTCCGTTGCTGCGTGGATCGCGCCGCGAGGGAGGGGACCCCTCACCTTTGCTGCCATCTGTTTGCCGCCAGCGGTGCGCTGTTTCCCAGCCGGGGTGCTGGCTGCGTCCACCACCTGTAGCGACATGACGACCTCCTCGCAGTGCGATCACGCCTCCCCACTCCACAGATTGCGGGCGCTTCACGCTTACCCTGCAGCCTTGCCGCAGACGGGAGATGACGCGGTCTCGTCCCGCCTTCGCCGCATTTACGCCCCTCCGGGCGTGGCGTGACATGGCTGTCGCTTCGCCACGGACACTACGACGTTCTATGGCGTGGATTGCGCCGCGGAGGAGATGACGACCCTTCAGCGGGATCTCCGCCGCCCGCCGCAGCTGTCCTCCACTGTCCTCCGCTTCTGTCCTCCGCTTCACAGGCGAGGTACCTCTTAGCACGCGGTTACGGGCCACGGCCTGCGAGATCTTCACGGCAATGCCGTGGTCCGCCACGAATTTGGGAGTGCGTTGCGGCGCCCTGTGCGGACACACAGATCTTTGTCGACTCGGGCGTGACGTTTGCGTCAGCCGACCGACTTGGTCTGCGCGGGGGGCAGGTGCGCCGCATGGAATCCGGGTCCACGACCTTGTCCTTACGGGGACTGGAGCAGGGAGCTCTGCGCTCACATCGAGCACCGTCTTTTATCGCTTCGGTCGGATGTCGGATGTTCTTGTGCTCTAGAATCCAGTGACTATTGCGTCCGCTGGCGCAGGGACGCGGGGTGGGGGAGAAGTGGATGATGAGCTATGAGCGCGGCCATGTCGGGGTCAGCATGCACGTTTCGGACGATGCGCATCCGACACTGCCGTCGACGGCCCTTTGGATGGAGCACATCACGGACGTCCTCTGTACATTCGGGCTCCCGTTTTTTTTTACGCACAGGAGGAATAAGAGTTTGAGTCTGGGTCGGCAGACCCCGACGTTCTTACGGGATGCACCTGGGAACGGTGTTTGTCCAAGTCAGCCTTGCGGGTGCGACATACATACTATACTGTATACATGCTCTCTCGAGTCTCCCTCCCACATTCCTCTATACTTTTTTTATTATTACACTGGCGCTTGATTAGTATCATGATTCCTAAGCAACAATAGCCGCACGGCGCCCAGTGTCTTTGCCGCAACCACCATGTCAGACAAGCAGCAAAGAGGAAAAGGTCAGCCCTCTCCTTTGACTTGATTCTGTGAGCAAGCTCTCACGCCATTCCAGTTGATCCGAGTAGAGAAGCCGCGGCTGCGAAACTCTGGGCCGTGTACATTTCGGAGGCCGAAAAATATGACAAAGCTCTCGTCGAAAGGTAGAAAAGCGACATGGAGGGAATGCTTATATTCGTATGTGGTTGAAGTGTTGCTATATATCATTCTGACTAGTCTGGATCCAAAGGTTGTCTCTCTTGACAGACGCTGTACTAACAAAACGCTCGTGCCTCGCTCGTTATACAGTCTGTTAGTTACCGCGCTTGATTAGCGGCGTCCAATCTTATTATGTAATGATGGGTAATGCACAACCAAACAACTGATTTATTTCACGCGTTTGTCCACATTCTATCTCGTCTGGCGCGATTTGACGTGATTTTAGAGAACGGTTGGAGTTCCAAGTGTTGAAATGCTCAAAAAAAATAGTGTGAAGGTGGTTTTTTCGATGATTTACATCTTACAATAATTGTTCGGCTGATTCCGCGACGAAACACAAAATTCCTTCACTAGTCATGTTTCCCTCACAATGAGAGAACCGAGAGACATCCTGCTCATCCCCGGGACATAATTTATACTCAATCCGTTGAGTAAAAGGCTAACATCGCCTTTGACGCGTCGAGACGCATTAGTAGGACATTGCACGTGGTTTCCCAAAACGGATGCTTATATAATAAGGCTCGACACCACTTGTGACCCCGCGGTAACTAATAGACTAGATCCAAAGGCCGGTCTCTTTTCTGCCAGTCTCACAGCCTTCATAATCGAGAGCTACAAAACTCTTACACTGGACACTGGCGACTCCACAGTGCACCTATTGAACCAAATATCACAGCAACTCGCAGCTGCAGCGAATAGGAGCACCTTCCAAGCTTCAGAACCTCTTCCCTTCAACCCACCGACCACCTCATTGGTCTGCAATGCACTGTGGTTTATCAGTCTCGGTCTTAGCCTTACTCGTGCCTTGGTCACGACTCTCCTTGAGCAATGGGCCCGTGATTTCCTACACAAGGCAGACGTGTGCTTGGCCCCTGTCATCCGGGCACAGATTTTCTCTTATCTCTACTATTGTCTGAAATGATTCAAGATGCACACCGTCGTGGACATTGTCCCCTTGCTCCTACATGCATCCTTGCTCTTCTTCTTTTGCTAATTGCCTTCCTCCTCCCTATCAATCTTGCTATCACAGTGGTGGCTGTTGCACTTTTGACCATTTTTCTGGTTGTGTATTCCCTCTTCACTCTCCTCTCACTGTGGTACCTGGACTGTCCATACCATACACCTCTCTCTGGAATATACTGGACACTCTCAAAAATTGTTATACAAATCTGGCACCAGCTTCACCAGGCCAAAGTTGATGCACCAAACCCATCTGATTCCTCAGGCACAGAAACCATGGTCCAAGCCATGTCTCACCATGCAATGGAAATATCACCAGCACGAGTCACTCGAGATTATCAAGCACTAGTCTGGACTGTCAAGTCTTTGGCTGATGACATGGAGCTCGAACAATTTGTTGAGGCTATCCCTGATGTATTATGATGTATTATGGGGTCCTGAAGAGCGGTGATACTCATATGAAAATCATATCCAGCACCTAATGCATGATGTGGAACTGCACCTCCCATCTCGCATACATGGCCTCCTTCCTAGTTGTTACAGTGGACTGTTGTCATCAGAGGCAAGTAGACATTGTCAAATAACTTGCTCCAAAGCTGTGTGGGCATTAGCCTAGTCTTGTGTTTACCGCGGGGGTCCGATCGACTAGCTTCGTTATTACGCAATGTCGGAGTTTGAATTCAAGCCGCGTACTCTTTTTCATACAAAACTGCTTAGTTCATGATATTTTGACATAGAATGGGTTGCCTGAGCTGTGCCTCAATTTCTGTCTCCTCAGAATTTAAAAGTGTGGCCTATAATCCGTTGTACAAAAAGCGCCACCCGGTCACGTGTTATTTCGACGTCCATTCTGAAAATACTCAAAACTGTCTCAGAATGGATGGTGAAAATTCGCTAATCTATATATGAGGTATCTATTCTTGTTATATGAAAGTTGCAGGTCAAGGTAGGGGATAGAAAGCCACAAATACCAGCATTCGAGCATTTACCCACTAAAATTCAAACTCCGAGATTGCATAATAACGGAGCTAGTCGATCGGACCCCCGCGGTAAACAACAGACCTCAACAAGCGAGGTACGAGCTCAGTATGTTGAAGTGTCTGTCACCGAGAGACTAGCATTCAACCATTTGACCTTTCTCAGATGTGTTTATACTTTGCAATGCCTTCCAAGGGGTCTGACAATTATGCAACCCATTACAACACTTGGGGTGTGGGGCCATGGCAGTGCCCGGCAGGAACTTTGTACTTATGAGTATTTTGTAGTTCACACCTTTCAAATAAAAAATATGTTTTGTTGAGTGAGATGTAAACCCGGTGGAGATTACAGATGAGTTTGAATCCTGATTTCTCACCAGAACCCCTCCCCTCCGAGAAAGGTTTAATCCTAGTGAAAATTGAACCTTGAGTACTAGGATAAACCTATTCCAAGTTTCATATTGACACTGGTCTATTTTTGCAAGGCCCAGAGTACTTTGAATTGAAATGGTCTTCTTTATATTTATCTTGTCACTAAATAGCTGCCTCTGTGAGATTATTTTAAGTGCAACTATCTGTGTGCTGTACATTTCTGTGTCTCTCTAAGACTGAAATTTAACATGTGCAATTAAACTTGTTATCTGTGTGGTCAAAAAGTTGCCAAAAAATGGGTTTCCCATTAGAATTATCAGGATTCAGAATATCTAGGATCAAAGAGCATTACCATGGACTGGAAAGGTAGAAATAGAGAGAGGGCCATAGCAGAACGAGTGATTATCCCATGGGAGGTTGGTTCCTGATTTAGGCCCTCTAGAAAATTTTGTCTGGACAAAATTTTCTCACAGCTTTCAAAAATTTGTTTGGACTAGGAACCAACTTGCCATGAGATAATCACTGGTCCTGCTGTAGCCTGAGGAAAAGGTGTTCAATGCGGCACATGATATCTCTGATCGGCATCATGCCCATGCCGTTGGAAACTTCCGCAACCCTTGATCACCATCAGTGCTTTCCCAAAATCTATGAACACCTACAGCACTGTATGATGATAAATGGCAACAGAGAAGTTAAGAATTCAATACTCCAAGCCCAGTCAAAGGCCGAGCAAAGCTCCTGGAGTAAAAACTGCCAAGGTCTAAAGACTTCAACGTAGTTTTGCTTTTCTTCCTTTGGTTTTACCAGATGGAAAAAAAGCTAGGGCACGACAACCATAGCAGGGGTGATAACAGAGTAACTACTAATGGTAGTTGATACAGAAATGAAAAAGTTTGAAATGACAGACAAAAGGTAGAATAAAGGTAGAATAATGTTGATCAAAGGATTCAAACTAACGACCTCTAGATTACACGGGGGGGGGGGGGGGGGGGGGGGGGGTACTGCTACTAATATATCACAAAAATTGTATTGAACAGCTATACTTAAGAAAGACTTCAACACTATTGTACCAGGCATGAAAAATGGAACAAGGATTGAGAGAGGTCGCGACATCCTCATAATGGTTTGTTAAATGGACGATCACTTACTTACATAAGTACTCGTAACATCGGTTGGAGCATTGTTGAATTGGAGGACATATTGCACAGTGAAGAGGCACCTCAACAAACTATCAAGATATCTTGCTGAATGTGAAGTGGATGTGCGTGGTCGTACTCCAGATCTAAAGTCTATCACATCCTATTTATTATCTAAACCGATGTTTTGTTATCCTTTTCGAATGGCTTCCAGGCTCTCCAATTAGCTTAGCAGTGACGAAATAGACAACTCCACTCATCCATCTGTCCTTATTCCAGAACTTGCTGAGACAATTGGGGACTTTTGCACCAATACTCCTCATAGAATCCTCTTTGATTACCTGTGATCACCAGTGTCATTGGAGTCTGCTCCCTTCTGGTGGAAGGATACCCTGAACATCATTGCTCTTGATGATTCTGCTCTATTTTCTGCCTGGAAGGATTCTCTGGAATTTGCCCTCGAGGATGTGGTATATAGCCATCTGGACAGAATAAATGATGTCTGGATTGATACTATCATTTGGGATTTGAGTTCATACTGGCTACCAACACCTTTGACTGGGGGCATCCTCTACTATTTAAATCACCGGAAGTCAGATGATGCCCTCATAAAACTCAATGAAATAACCAAATATCATCTGTGATCCTCTTTCCCGATGACTCTTGCCAATGGGGTATCTAGACCAATGTTATTACGAATGGTCAGCTATGACCCTTCTAAGCCAGTACATAGTCAACCCCCAGAGGATGTGGTTGGGATCGATGAAGTGATATCTGCACTTTGGCGGATGTCTTCACTCCAACGGTGGGAATGTCCTACAGGTCTGTACGAGTCTATCCTTGGAGCCATTGTTCATTTATCACCCTCACCAATGACCTTCGCTGTCATCCCCATGATCAAATCACGGATTCTCAGCAGCCTGGTCTACCCAACCAGCCGGTCGCAGATAAGATGTGGTTGCAAGAGCTAGCAAAACCAACAGTTGACCCCGCCGGACACTCACCGCTTAAACATTGCTTGCTGCCAACGGAAACAGAAATTGATGTCCCCACAAGATTCTTCGAGGAGCAACGTAGTAATCAAGCCACCGACGCCACAATTAATATCCCTCGGCATCTTCTGTATTACCGTGTCACAGAGGCAAAAATCGCTCTCCTTGCCGAATTTTTGGAAGGTCTCCAATCAGATTCATTGCCCTATAAGACAGGACCCCGGAGTATACCCTGGGAGGCCAGGTCCGGCGCCGAACAAAAATTTGACAATTTAGCCTCCGAACCTAGGTCCCGGACGGACAAAAATAGGGGTCACAGGCAAAAATGCTAGGTCCTATCCGGACAAAATTTGAGAGTTTGGTCGAACTTTTTTCTGGAAAACCCACCTACTTTGACTTGCTTTGGTACGCAACGTGGCTCGATTGCTCCACTTTGACGAAAACAATGCTAATAAGAGGGCAGGAAGAAAAATTGGGCATTTTCTTGGTCCTGGGAGCGAAAATTACCTTTTTTGGGTGATCTCGGCTAGGTCCAGGACGGACAAAAAACGCCCAGATCCCGTCGAAACCTGTCCGGACAAAAATCCCCAGATCGAGGATTTTGGGAACCTAGCCTTCGACAGTACATTCCGGGGTCCTTATAAGACCCCGAAACAGTTCAAAGGATCGGTGACATTGTCCCCAGAAACAAAGTCCACCAAAATCACCAGATTCGGCTCGCAAACAACAGAGCCATATGAGGAAGAACTGCTGGATGTCATTACAAGCTGCAAGATATTTGAGCTATATGCTGGGCCCCCGGAATCCGATACAAGCACGGTGGGTTGGAGCCTGCACGGGCATGCGCGGCATGCGTGGCTGGACAATCCAATTGCTCGATGGCAAATCAAGGATCTTTTCTTGGAGCATGGAGACAAATTCTCATCTTCCACAAATTATTTGTCCCTTTCCCAACGTGTAAAAACGATTCTGGAGGGATTAGACTCTTCACATAGCAGTAGCAGTTGAATTTGAAATACATGTTTACTCTCACACATGCAATAAAATACCCTCTAAAGTTTTGTACTGGTCTGATTGCAGCTCTACATGTTTTGGAGCCACGGGCCCTGACACTAGGTGATGGATGGCGATTTCGGGTAGGTAGTTCTCAATCAATTCACGGTGCACGATCCATTGTCTGGTAAGATGGTAGTTCAGGGGTAAATGTATCGCGTCGTTGCTCGCTCAAGATGCCGAATAATTTCAACTTCGACAAAGGTCCGGTCATTGGCAGGGTCTCACTGCATGCGCCGACGGCGTGATGAGACATTTCAGCGGTTCCATGACATATTTCTGCGCACGTTTCCGGCGGATGCGAGTAAACAGTGTAGACCATCCAAAACTGAACTATGAGTGAACTCGAACTGAACCTACATGTACTATGATATAGAAAATCAGTTCAGTCTAATACCTCTTTATGTCTGCCATTCTACCCAAATCCACCCACAAGATCACTTGTGGTACATTAGGTCATAGGAGTTGAGCCACACAGATTCCGAACCAGACATTTCAAGTCCGAGAGCGCAAACCGAAACATGGATCGTAAACAGGCACGCGGGTTTCCGGCTAAAGAAATCCTGGTTAGGAATGAAGTCACTCCTGGTTCCTTCCTTTCAGACGAAGAAGCATCGATGAGATATCGATGTCGTGGGAGTGAAAGAAGCGGACAGCCGGCCCGCCATCCCTGCGATGATCGTATCTACATGTAAAAATATTGGATCCAGGGGTTTTCACACTGAACAAAAAGTCCTCTAAAATTAACAATTGGGATACTGTATTATCCCTCAGGTCTTCATCCTTCGACATTTTTTTCTCTCTTTTGCTAAAAAAGGGTGAAGGTGGGTCGTCAAACACGGTGCTCGAGGGGACTGAAGTGCAATGCTTACCGGTTAATGGTGCGAAACCTCATACTTCCTGTGTTTTGAATTCGTCACGGCGACCTGCGTCGGCATGCAAACTCTGGATCTGCTGTCCAAATGAGACTGCCGCCGCGGTTGGATCGTTGAAGTCGAGCGGAGAGCGAACTCGAGTTTGGTCTGATAAAAAACTTTCAACATTCTCTACACTACGTCCCAGTCCAACTCTGACAGCGATGATCGTTGGCGCAATGCCCTGAATAAAGGCGGTGAGGAAAGCTATCGAGAATTGGCAGATATGACGGACGACCAACTGTCCCAGAACTGCACCGCTCCCCAGCTACTGATTGTTAGAATACGGCATTCTATGGCTGGATAATGGTCTCACATAGTAAGAGACGCCCGTGTTGGTCGTGCTATACATTGTGATGATGAAAAAGGGGATTCCACCAGCGCAATAAAGGGCCCCCGACTCCAAACTGACTGAGTTTAGTCTATGCCAGGTAAAGAAAGACGGAATGCCACGCACATCATGGCACACGCGGTGTAAGATTTGTTCGCCATCTTCTTTCCCATGATCTGCTGAGCTGAGCGTGCTGTCGACCAGATCCGACCCGCTACAGAGGAATCATTTGTTTGTGCCACCGGGAAGAATTAAACGCTGAGAAATAACCAACCAGTCAAACCCATCAAGACGAAAGTTGTCAACACTGACAACCCAATTGATAGGTCGAAGAAAAACGTGTCGTAGTCATCCATTCCTCCGTAAATTATGAGACTGACACTGCTGGGGTCGACTTCGGAAATCGTTGAGTGGGCCTGATCCTGAAACTGCAGGACAAAATTGGCACAACCTAAACCTGATCAAGTCAGAATACCAGTACATAATCGAGGAGGATACAACAGACTCACCCGCCACGGCCACAATCAGGAGTAGTGGAAAGATAATGACTTTCGGCCTGAAGTTCCAGACCGCGTAACACCGAAATGCCTGCGAAGGATCAGGGACAATTGAAGCACACGAGGAAACGGGTAAGACAGAAGACTAACGAAAACGCTATCTGCTATCACGCTAGCTCGATTTCCTCGTCAATGCGGATTGCAATCTCACTGACAGTGAAATACACACTTGCTCATAACATAAACCGCATTTGCTGCCTGGTTAACAGAGGCGTAGAGAAGGTAATCCCAATTATCGCTCCCGGACGATAAATCCGCATATATCTCTTGGGAGAGACCTCTATTGTTGAGTGTGATGCTGGCGAGCTGGAGTGCACAATGCACTGTGGAAAGAATGAAGAGTGCCACCGTCGCAAGAGTCAGAAAGCGATGGTTTGCCATCTTACGACTGTAGAGGACATGCAGGTAAAAGCCGAACAGAACGAGATATACTCCTGGGAAGAAACATATTTCAGCCCGGACTTCTTTAAGAAGGGGTCAGGCCTCATACCGTATAAGAGGACCTCGGCCTTTTTTCAATTATACTTTCGTCAGTGAGAGCTTTGGAAAGGCGAAATTAAGGAACGACTTACCGCTACTACGTACAGCCCAACTTCGATGCGATGGACAACCTGAATGACACCGGTGAAGACGGCCGTGCTACTCGCCTTCATGGAGAGGAAAAGAGCAGTGGGTATAGGTGGATAAGCCGGGACTTGCTTGTTATAACTCCCATTTCTTAAGGCGATGAGATTTCGTTCTCATGGATGGCAGATATCAAAGATACCGAAGATGGCTGAGAAGATCATCAAGTGGTTCAGATATCGCTATTCTGCCTCGGGTTTTCCTAACTTGAAGCGGGGACATGGTAGCCAGCGACAAATAAGGAGTATTCAAGTTCTGAGTTATCTTGGCCATCGAGTGCAGAAATTCAGGTAACACCAGAAATCCGGACCTGGGACAAGACATGGCAATAGAATCGTCAGTGTGGCAAATGCAGCCGGATCCGTGATCTGCCAGATCGGGTGCAGAAATTCAGATAACACCAGAGATCCGGACCTGGGGCAAGAGATGGCAATAGAATGGTCAGTGTGGCAAATGAAGCCGGACCCATGATCTAATTCTCCCGCTATTTGATGTACAGCCGCTGACCGGGAAGTGCAACATCACATAGAAGAGCAACACTGGATTTTCTATTACCCACAGGCTGACTATGGTCCCGAAACGTAGTAGGTTTACACTAGGGTATCATATGATGTTGCCAAAGAAAGAATTGTGCAAAACAACCCGGTCAGACCAGCAAAGTAACAATTTATTTGTGATCACGATCATTGATGGCCGTTGGTACAGCTTTTCACACCATGAGCCGTCCAAAATTTTGGTCAGTGTAGGTGTAGTAGAGTTTTTTGGGTTCCTCATTACAGATATGCAAGTCCCAGGCCCAAAATCCCACATGCTGTGACTACAAACGATGGCGGTCTAGTGTTGCGCTTCCCACATGTTTGGGCATATTTGGACTTCCTGAAAGTTTTGGGCTCATTTTCAACAACCATCGGTTTTATCTGCCTGGAGTGAGTTTTAGCATAGAGAATACACTAGGACAATCTGGTTGACAACTTGTAATACAGAATTTGGACCTATTTTGGGTGTGATATTCACCGAACAATCAGATCATTGCGCTTCCCGGTAAGCGGCTGTATGTGACGGAGATCTGGGGAATCAGTACATACGCCTCTTTGAAAAGGCTCATCGGCAGCTTGAGGCCCTAGAGTCGAAGCCGAGTTGACGCTCGACAAGAACGACCAAGACGGCGCCAAATACCGGTTCTCGGAAAGTTGATTGCCGCGGCCGTCGGTCTTCGGCTTTCTTCGGACTTGCTTCTCAGTTTTGCTTCGCTTCAAGCTTCAAGTTTTACTTCGCTCTTACTTTCTGACCAAATACATCGCACTATCTGTCTCCGCTGGGGATTCTCATTCTTCAGGTTTATATCTCGCCTTCCTCCCGTGTTGCAGATTGACGCATCGTATCTCTCGACATCCCTTCATAAGTAGTAAGTCCCAGTCGCGTATTACAGCTGTTTGCATAAAGGATGGCAGTGGCCCCTTTTTTGAAAATAAGAGTAATTTTGATCTCGCACTTTGCCATCGACGCTCCGACCGCATTTCTCGACATATTGACTTGATCCTAGGTGCGTTCGAGAGGGATTTGACAGGCCTCTCGACCCATATCCAACTCACCCAGTAAAAGCGAAAATATAGATTTGGCCTAAAGTGATTCCACCTCTGACTTGGACTGCCCTCCTCACTCAAATCTTATCCGATTTTGTTGAGTGTGGATTCATTTGAGAAGTATTCCACTGGCATATATTATGCATGAATGAGATTTGGCTTTCAAGCTAAAGTGGGCCCAGTCTAATCGAACATTCAACAAAAAGGATCAACAGCCTGCTAAAGGCCATGGAAATTGCCGTGACACAATTGGCTGCAATAGGAATGGGTGCCACAGTAGAGGCTTTCAAACGCGCCCTGAGCCGGCCAAATCAGCGCAGAACCCACAGAGAACTAGATGTAACAAGACCTGCAGGAATATAAACCGTGAGAATTTCGACAAGCCTAGATATTTTGTTTCACCAGGTGAGTTGGGTATGAGTTGAAAGGCCTGTCAAATCCCTCTCGAACGCACCTAAGATCAAGCCAATATGCGGTCGGAGCGTCGATGGCAAAGTACGAGATCAAAATTACTCTTATTTTCAAAAAAGGGGCTACTGCCATCCTTTATGCAAACAGCTGTAAATTTCCTCAGACATGGATCCCCAAAATCTACTTGGTTCTACACGAAATGCTCAATTACAATGCTATGGGTTCAGGTCTGGACCAATCTCGGACTTTGCATTGCACTTCGGTGACGGCTAGCCTAGCAGTGTTGGTGGGTCAGCGACCCGAAGCGACCGGTCACTTTTGACGGTCAGTGACCGGTCAGTGACTAGTCATCGGGTCACACAAGCGACCTGACCTGCGCCACCTAGCCGAAGCTAGCCGAGCGACTGTTCCCACGTCTTTCACGACGTATGATGCATTCATTTCCGTCCTCTCATCGGCGGTTCTTCAACGTCTTGGCTCCCACTATGTTTAGGAACCTGTAGGAGATATGTAGGTATGATTTCAGACCAACCAGATTATGTACTCATCAATGGCAGCAGAAATGGAACAGATGCTTCAACAAGATGAAGATGCTACAGATCTCCCATCTCTACCTGGAGGAGACACCGGCATTTCTGTCAAGATTGTTGATTTATTTGATTTTGCCAAACAAGAATGGGGCCGCTCACATATCGAAACCGCTCGTCAGAGTTTGGCCGAAGAGGCCGAGCTATCCGAGCTTGCTGATCGCGGAACAGCGGTGTCGGATGATGGTAGATCGGTTGGGTTGGATCCAGTCGCAGAGGCCGTTTTGAGGGGTTTTTAGGTGCAGAAAATATGCCATACTCATGCTACATAGTTTTTTGTGTACCATTATGTATTTATTTTGTGCTACGCCGCGCGCTATTCATGTTGGCCGGAGCTACTTCCCAATTGGGAAATTAAGTCACCGGGTCAGGTCGCTCCGGTGACCTGACTGACCTGACCAACTGACCTTTCGACCCGGTCGTTGACCGGTCAGTGACCTGCACAACACTGCGGCTAGCTTTGTTATAACGAGGCGACCGCGGTGCGAACCTTGCACCTTTGTAGGTTTTGCATGCCCATTGTATTCGTCCACAATCTGCACCAATATCAACATATTTAGACGCTCTCTGCGCATTCAGGCCAGTGTCGGCAGTCTCGATGTTATCGTACTTCCTTCAGTACCTTAATTCCTTATCCCAAGTCACGTTTAAGCCGTGGCTCAACCTACAGATACTAACAATTCGTGATTCCTCAAGTGTTTGTTCTGTGAATGAATGTGGTTTGGCGCTTCTCCATGCACTGCAGATTCGAATTCCATTCACGATTTGGGGTCTAGCAGAATTATTGGCACCGCCACACGTTAAATGCGTCTTGCAGCAGAAAAAGAAAAAGAAAGAAAGAAATAAGTACGGGTAAGGACGGAGTATCAGCAGCGTTTCGACGATGCGGACTTCGTTCGCAGCGAATAACCACAGGTGTCTCTTCTCTACGATCGCTAAAACAATAATAAAAATGCGTGCATTGCGATTTGGTTGAAAATAAATTACAAGATAGCTGGTTGCTTAGTTGGAGCTCACTAACCAGGAAGTATAGAGTTGTACCACTTTCCAAACTCTGATGTGTTATCTTGCCTCGTCGTCACGGAATGTTTGCCTGGAAGCTCCATGCGGCCTCTCAACCAATCGCTCGCACCGTCGTACCACCGGTGGTTCCGATAGCTTAGACCTTGTAGGCGAATCGAGAACTATCAATTCAAGTTAGAAAGCTGCGCAAAGAAAACGAGCGCGGGAACATACTGTGTCGTATACCTCCCACCGCACGCTCATCCAGCCCTGTTCACCGCATCCATGCTCGTTGATTATTGAAATGAGCGCTGCGAACAGTTCAGACATGCAGTCTGCATCCCACAGCCAAATACGCCGGCCCCCAAAGAACTCATGCAAGACGAGCTTGCATCGTGTCCCATCCGTCAGCGAGGGTGCACGTTGGAGAAGTGCACGCAAGACCTCGTACACCGGTGACGTCGGCGGCGGCGTGACAGGTCTCGGAGGGTAAGTGCGTGCGATTTCGAGCAGCGCGCGCAGTGCCGCCTCTCTCTCGACCACGGTCAGAAGGCACCAGTCGGAGATGTTTGACGGGAAGGCGAGCACGCGGGTTGCGGCATCCCATAGCCAGGTACAATTCATCGACGCAAATTCTCGCTGCAAAGTCTGCATCGGCGTAGGGATTCGTTGGTACATCTTGGCGAAGGCAGGGAGTGACGGCGCGATTCCTGGATCGTTCCGGGTATGCAGCGGCGTGGTCTCCTTTGACCTTTCCCCCGGGCAGATTTGAAGGGGCTCGTAGGAGAACAAAGGCACAATCTCTCCCTTCGGAGTCTTGGTGCGGGATCGGGATCGGGTTGACGGGCGCGAGATATAGACAGACGTGCTCCATGGGGAGTCTGCGTGGTCAGGGATCAACATGGGAGAGTTGTCCTCCGAGTCAACATCTCTGCCCGGATGTGGACCTGTCAAATACGCATCTGGATGTTGAAACTCCCAATCTCCGAGTGGATGCGTCTGTAGATATTCGTCGCGGAGCATATTCAAGCTACAGGAGGCATTAGATATGGCGTCCAACTGATCAGTCTGATGTGCCGAACGCACTGTTTTTCAAAACCCTCTGGCCCCCCGTACTTCCTCCATGCCACCCGTTCCACCGCACGTTCGTTGTACAGTGAGATGGTTAGATTGAGGTTGCCGTTTGGTGAGCTAATGACGATCCTGCGTGAGCCCGGTTTGAACTTAGTATGGAGGGAGGACGGGTGCACGCACGGCGATTCGACGCAGGACACTCCCTCGAGGTCCGACGGCTCCAACTTGTAATACTTCAAGGCCAAAGTTCGCGAGATCTAGGCCGGGAATTCCACGATGAGTCAATATGGATTGGCTATGGTAGAGTTCTCCATGTTCACCTTCCGGGTCCTCCGAACTTTAGACTTCCGCCACCGGTTGCTTGCCTCTGAAATCGGCGCTAGCGATGTTGGCCTGGGGCTTACCTGGCATTCCAGCGAAATGCGCTTCTTGCGGCCCGGGGAAGACTCCTTCTTGGGCATGGCGTATGAAGGAAGATGTGGTTTGATGAGTGGCAGCGAGGGACATTCTCACGGTGCAATTTTCATGTTTCCAACCGCTCTCGAACCGCCGTCGGAACTGATGGTGCACAGCACGGTCCATCAAAGGGACGTCGGTTCCCATGAAGCATGCCGGTCACCGGTGCACTATTTACGACGGTAAATTTGGTGATCTGAATGCAGATCGGGAGATCGGACATACAACTGATGTCGCGTGGCATTGTGATCAGTCAATCACGTGTACATCCCATTTGGGCACGCAGTGCCGGTGAAACTGAATTTGAGGCAAGAATACCATATCTACATACATTTGGAGTACTATATAAGAACGACATGGTATTACGAGAATTTGCGGAGCAAAAAAGAAATTACTGTGGTCTATTTGGAGAAGGAAATTCAAGTCTCGGTGCTTTACAGGGTTTTTAAAAAGCCAACGAGGCCAATACTTTCGTTTCGGGGAGTTCCAAAAACATCTTCTGCATATGTAGGGGCATTGTCATTCACAATTGAGTTGGTATTCGCAATATGTACAGTGGTATCGGAGTCGACGCGTCATTCGTGGTCCGGACTTGCTTGTTTTATGGAGGATCCGGGGAGTATAAGTTACCCCCTGTGAAGAAATAATGGCGTGTTTGCCTTCCAGATTGCCAAATGGACGCGGTGCGCTCCTTCCGGGATGTAGTTTACACTTGTTTTAAGTTTACATTTTTCCAAATCTGGGGGGGGGGGGGGGGGTCTATCACATGTGTTTATTCGTGTGTCCGATAACCCGATCTGACACCTCTTGTCTGAATGTCTTGTTTCGTTCGAGCTTAACCTCTAACCGAGTATTGACATTGCCATACAAGAGTCGTGATGTGAGAGGCGAGCAACATTAAGAGCTCAGAAGGTCTAATGATTTTCAACCATGCCATTGAAGTTTCTGCTAGTGTCCGATAATAGTCTGATAGTAAAGCGAAGCAATGGTGGCCAGTATCCAAAGAATAATGCCAACTACCAGTTTTTAACCACAGCGTTAACTGGGCCGAACAAAATTATATCCATCCCCACACCCCATATCAATTCCTGTTCAAGTGGTAAGACTGGATGCTCTGGAGATCAATCGGACTTTATGTAATATTCAGAACAAGACAACTTACAAGTGACGTGAGGGTATTTTGACCAGGATCGACGAGATGCGGCCTGCACACCCAATTTGGAAGGGCGGCACTTCAAATCAAAAGCGGCACATACACCGCAAACATGGCACATGTGCCGTGTTTGGGAGGTTAGGGGTTAGGGTTAATGGTTAGTTGTTAGTGGTTTTGGGGGTTTTGGAGGTTTTGGTTAGAAGTTAGAGATTAGAGGTTAGTGGTTAGAGTTAGTAGTTAGTGTTAGGGTCAGGGATTATTGTAATGCTCTTGAGGAAGGACTTGTTCAAATTCCCTTATGTAGAAGAAAAGAGCTCGGCACAAATGCGGCACACTGCCGTAGATTAGTTCATGTGCTGTCCTTCCCAAAGACCGTGTTCTGTACATCCTCTATTTCGACAAGACAAACAAAATGCATTCCAACGTCACAGTGTGAGAATTCAGGAAACTGAATGTTTACAACAGATGGGTTACAGGTTGGGCGAACTTGGCTTGACGGTGCGGGAGGCCTAAAAAAGAAGAACCAGGAAACCGTGAGGGAGATTTTCTAGAAGCCGGATATGAAATCCAGTCGAAGTACACTCATTAGACCTGTACTGAGTTCAAAGCTTGTGAGAAAGGGCTTTTTTGTAACTGGGTTGTGCATAGAGTCAAACTCCAACGATTACATAATAAGATTCTAACACGATCTGACCCCCAACAGGACTATCAGAGGGCGTAACAGTTTAAAATTTGGGCTGGCTTGACTTGTTGTAGCATTACCAATGAGATCAAGTGCAAGGGTGGTCAAAATTGAGCAAACTTTGAGCAGCGTTGATCAGGAGTGGCTGTGCTGATCATATCATAACGGGATGATCCGTTTCTTGCCGAACCGCCTCTTGTTCTCTCTCTTTGCTCTGCTCTCCTCTGGCGTCTGTGGCATGCACCTATGACAGGATGAGTCGTTGTGCCACCGTCTCTGCCTTAACTTTCTCTGCAGCATGCGTTTCATTTGGAATTGGTTCATCGGACGTTCTGGACCATACAAGCAGTTTTGGCTCATCCAACTTTGGAGGAAGGCCACATTGGTGCACTGGCACAACTAACTAGATGACGATCTTACGGAAATATTCTAAAGGCCAGAGTTGAAATTTAAAGATACGTTGAAAATCTCTCTGGCATCTCGTCGCTTCCGCGCGTTAGTTGTCCGTTAATATTTCGGAAACACACGTGGTCATGCGGGCAGTCGTCCGTTTCCTCTCCCATCGCTTTGGTCCCATCCATCTGGAAAATAACAGATGTCTATGGAGGTCTGTGGTAGACGCTACAGACCGCGTAGAGTAATAGACTGCCCCCCGTCTATCACAGACAGCTATAGACAACCGGTTTCTAGGGTAGACCACAATAGACAGATAGACAAATAGTGCGATAGACCCACAGACACGCGTACCGATCACCATCATTGCCGTTTCGAGTGAGCATTGGCAGGCACACCATCAATTTATAAGGCCCTCTGGGCATCCCTGGCACCTGCCTGACTCCCTGACCTAAAACCATAACCAGGAATAAATCAAAGGCCACATTCATTAGCTACTACCAAGACTAAGGTACCCCCCATCCACCCTCGACGAACATCAAGTGTCGTTACGGTCACACTTTCGTTTCGGGTTTCAACAGACAAAACATTTTATTTTGAACCAACCAGGGCTTCCGGGGCAAATCCACCCGACCAGATTATGCATATACATTCAAAGTAGGTATATATAAAATAATTATGGCTCTTTGGCCTCTCTACACTAGTCAATTAAGCAATGATTACAAATTTACGCAAGAAACCAGCTATTAGTGAAACCCCGCAGCGTTGAGCTCTTCCAAAATGGACTCGGGGTATGTTCTATGGCCAGGGTATCTCTTTGCAGCCCATGCAGCCTGCGGTCCAGTTAGCTTGTGGTTGAGGTAGGCATCCCCGAACCGATAACAACGATTGACATATCTGAGAGTTTGAATTTAGGTCAGCGTAGTTGGAAACCAAGTCAGAATCAACGTACCGTCGCATAAATAGCAGGGGTACTGCATCCAAAGAGTCCATTGTGTTCTTTTCAAGATGATCTTCATGCGACGACTCGGGTTTCAGCCAATAAATCTGCTTGGCATAGCCCCACACCATCTCAATGGGGTTCAGCTCGCAGTGGAATTTCAGGAGAAACAAAACCTCAACGCCATCATCTTCACACTCTGCCTCCAGAATAGACTTCGCTGCGGCGAAATCAGGCAGATTAAAGACCACACGGCGGCAGCAGCATGTCGAGATGTCACTCGGATCTGCACACTTGAAACCTGGGCACTCGGCACGTAAATTGGCATGTTCGTGCATCCCACGCTCATCCAAGATTTGTTTCATGCCTTTGAATTTGCTGGGGTGATGCGGGTGGTTGTCAGGGAAGTAGAGGTCTTGCAGTGCACCGTTGAAGTGTGCCCCTGTCATTTTAATTTTCTCTTTCACGAGATTACCTTTGGAATCATAAATTGGTTTCCCTTCTGTGTCTCGCTTGTTAACCTCAACAAGGAAGTTTGCCGACTCAAAACCCGTCCGAGTCCCAGAAGGGCCTTTTGGCATGGTGCGGGCAGAGAGTGAGCCTTCTGGCCGCTTCTTGTGGGTGGTGGCATTGTCGTAAACAAAGATGTGATCGAATTCAGGCCAGAGCTCCTTGACAAGTGTGTGCACTGCTGCTGCTTGTTCGGGCACCTCAATGGAGGTAAAGTATCCATCACGGCCCTTTCCTGGTCGCATCCAACAGCGTGCGTTCCGAGTGGGGTTATCCGGATCACATAGCCAGCCAAAATCGGAGGAGAAATAGTCTGCAACCATAAATGAATGGCCCTCTCCCTTCCGATAGGGGGTCACCGGTGCATCTTTGTGATACCATGTCTCGCGCCGCCGGTCGTGTGCATAAAAAATACTCTCGTCGTGATACCAGACGATGACGCGACACCCGGACTTGGTAAATGGGGTATCAATTGGGTTACCGTCATTGTCAAAGACAAGGACTCAGTTGTGGAGCTCGAATAACCGGGGGAGATAGACGTTGTCTCGATAATAGACAACATCTGGATGCTCGTGTCCATCGACGTATTGCCCTTTCTTTGGAGAGGTAAATCTAATAAATTTTAGCCAAAAGCGGGTGTTAAACTAGAATTGCTGACCTGTATCCCAACTCATCTAGATATCGACGTGCTGTAGTCAAAGACACGGGTTTGTCAATGCCATGTTCCACGCGTACTTCTGGACTGTTCAAATATTGGACAAGCTTGTCGGCAGTGATTTCCTTCCCGAGGGATTGCAAATAAAGTCGGATGTCGTTGGCAAGATCTTCATCAGCGAGCATATTGTCATTCCATTCTCCATATGGGTTGACATCCAAAACTTCCCACGTGTGAATAAATTCCCATGCAAGAGCAGCCAGTACACGGGCACAGTGCTTCCCACGTCCCAGACCATGGGCGGCCAAGCGTGCAGAAGCACCCCAGTGAGCATAAGTACCACCCTCCACCGGAGTAACATATAAGTTCAAGAGAGTCTGGATGCCGATCAACCGGTTTCGTGTGAATGTACTGATATCAGGATCCTTGTACCCGACACCTCGGCGGCCCCAGAGATCTGTACCCCGTAATTCCCCGCGCAAATACCTCTGCAGACACTCCAGAGCAGTTTTTGCCTCTCCAAGATTGGGTGCCTGGCGGCGCGCCCCTGCACGCGTCGCCTGTTTATGCATATAATCCAAAAAAGTGCGGGATGCACACAGTCTCAGGTACTCGTCATCGTGAGAAGGTGGTGTCGCGAGGAGCTCATCATCGTGCTCTGGAACATCAATCAAGTCAAGGGGATCATCTGAGAGATTCTCGGAGCCGGAAGTGGGGGGGCAGGCCGGGATAAAAGGGCGGGGCTCGGCAGGAGGGCAAAATGTGTATGTGGACTGGTCATCGTCATCTTCGACCTCCTCTACAGTGGGTTTCGGAAGTTTCCATGTGAAATTACGGTTTGCTGGTGCGGCGGAAGGAGACTCCAGGGCGAATCCGGGGATAGGGAATGATGGGCTCGACACGGTAAATGGATCATCAGACGCGTCGAACGCGTGAATAGGGGCATCAGATGCATCCGAAGTGACCTAGCAGTGCATTGTCAGCCAATACAAGTGTAGCTGTTCTGTTTTCTCCACGCACTGTATTTTCCTTGTGCTTTTTCCTTGGGGATAACCACTTCTGAAGCTTTTTGGGACTAAGCTCTTCCCATGCGCGTTTGGTCTTTGACCCAATATTGGACAGATTCTGTAGAAGGTTAGCTGCCCGGATCTTGCGCGCCTTCAAGTGCGTTCCCATGGATCGCGTTTAGCAATGATTGCCAGCGTGGCATCTGATTTGGCCAATTCCTTGACAGATTTGCTAATTCCGGGCCCAAATCAGGGATTTATACTACGTATCTTTGATTGGGAAGGATTAGCAGGCCCATATCTAGAATCTGGTCGAAGGATTTGGCCAAATGTGGTCAAGTAATTATTCTACAGAATTATCTATGGGAATCGTCCGAGAGAGGAAGTTGTCACAAAGACCACGTGATGTTCGTCGAGGGTGGATGGGGGGTACCTTAGTTCGAAAGAGAAATATTACATCGAATGTATCAACATCCAGCTTGTACAGAACACATAGCAGGTATGCGCAGGGGGAAAGGGAAGAACAAAGGCAGTGCAACACCAGGAATGCACTTTAGACGATAGGCAAGAATATTAAATGAGTGACAAAGCAGATGCGGAACTCACCTTTGATCCGAACTTCCGCCTTACAAATCTCTCACACGGTTTCCGAATCTTTGCGTTTGAGGACCATACAACACAACTCCCATCCAAACGATACAAGATACCACAACCCAATTTAATCAAACACAATTTATATCTCCATGCTATAATTCAGCATCCAGGCCAGTTCAACGCGGAGATGCATGTTAAATTGTTGGTTCATGCAAACGACGACCCGGCAGTTGAAATCAAGCACTCCCTGCTTCTCTCCTTGCTTGACTCAGAAGTACAACCTTCCTTTGATGCCGCAATCCTCGGAGGCTTGCTACATACTCTACGCGAACTTCCTAAAGATGTGCCACTGACTGTCCACTGTTCCTCAAGCTTCCTAGGCAAGGTGCTTGTGTCTAATTGTATAGATAACAAAAATGACCCGCTGAAACCCAACTATCAACTGATAAAGTCTGTTGTATCTACCCTCTACCCTACAAGAGAGAACTGGAAGGACCTCTTTCAAGAAGGTCAAAATTAATCTGGCACATCAAATATCAACCCCGAGTGCGACCCCAACATCTTTGGATATAGAACCTGACCTTATGTTCGCCTCCCCTGGAATCTTGATACAAAAAGGAAACCAACGGCTGTTCACAAAAATAATCAGATCATTGAAGAATAAGCCCACGCAAAAAGCGGCAACCCACAACCTAGACCGTATCTGCTGCTCCTTTGACGAAATGTTTGGATACCAACCGACTGACGGCGCCATTTGGGCTTCCATCAGATCGACCTATATTCACAGACTGACCCGAAATTTCCTATGGAAAAGTGCACACAACATCTATCATGTTGGCGCATTCTGGGATCACATACTGAACTTTGCGAACTTTGGACAATGTTCGAACTGTCATACACTAGAGTCCCTTGAACACATCATGTTAGAGTGTGATGCTCCTGGTCAGCAACAAGTATGGAAAATAGCTGAGACATTTTGGAAATTCAGGTACTGCTCTTGGCCAAAGTTAAACTGGGGGCTTCTCCTTGGTTGCGGACTGGCCCGTTTTAAATCTCCCCGGGGTAAAAATATACCTGCTCAGAACCGTTTCTTCACAATGCTAATTTCCACATCAATGAAACTGATCTGGGATCTTAGAAATACAAGGATACTCGAGAGGAACACAGTGACATCCGAAAGTGAAATACATAACTGATATCCGCTATGAACAATATGCTGAAGCGAGACAGATTACTCACAAATCAAGCTCGATTTGGTTCTCTTGCAATTAAAAAACAACTTGTCTTGAAACCTGGAGTGGCACACTCCTTGATGAAGATTCCCTGCCAGATGACTGGATAAGATCAGAGGGGGTTTTAGTGGGTATACAGCCTGTTACTCGAAAAAATGGAGTAGGTTAACTCATCGGTCAGAGTCCCACACAAAGGCTTGAAACCTGCGCGTAACGGCATTTCCTCCTGGACATTTTCCCCGGCTTTATTGGTAAAACCCAATTTAACCAGCGAATATGCTTGGAATGCTTTGCAGACTGAGTTGTATTACTTTACTGCTCTTTTGCGGAACTTAGGGCGTGCACATTTTTTTTTCAAAAATAGTCGTTTTGGCCATAACGCCCATTCTGGGCCCAGTTCTTCTCCGTTTGCCCTGAAACCTGGACAGAACGAATCTACATGAGATTTAGCAGGTGCAAGGACCCTGGTTTGAATATTAGCTGCGCTTCAATACATTGATCGCGTGTTTAGGGGCTGATTTTACATAACATTTATAACGGTCCAGGCATTTCGTTTCCACTTCCCATTTATTGCACAGATCATATGTAGTGCATTTCTGCAGGCGCACCCGTACTCAAAATCAGCAAGGGTGCAGCCCCGCGCCTCCATACGTGCACCCAAACGGGACGGGTCACAATCCACGTGAGGTAACACTGTAACGCAAAAGTCCCTCCACCCATTCTCAATTCGAGCATGGGTGCACCTCTGGAAATACACTGGGTATAACCTTTGCAATAAACGGGGACTTCAAATGAAATGCCTCGACCGTTATAAATGTTATGCTAAATTGGTCCCTAAACATGTGATCAATGTATTAAAGTGGATATAATATTTCGACTAATGTCCCTGCGCCTGCCAAATCACACGTAGATTCATTCTGTCAAGGTTTCAAGGGAAACGGAGAAGAATTGAGAACGCAATCGGTGTTATGGTCAAAATGACTATTTTTGGAAAAAAAACATGTGCTCTAAGTTCCGCAAAGAGCAGTAAACACTCCAAAAAAAAAAAAAAAAAAAAAGGCATAGAATGAAAGTATAAATATGGGGCAGGCTGAGAGGGAAGGGAGGATTGTGGGAGTAGCCGCACAATCAGAACTCAGAAATTATCGTTTCTGGAGTGGAATGAAAGGGAACGGCTTAGGCGCAGGGTCACGGAAATAGCCGCACGATCATTTCTGGGAGACGGGCCTAGGCCCATGGTTGCGGAACTAGCCGCACGATCAGAACTTTTATCGTTTATTACGAGTACTTATGTAATAAGGAATCGTCTATTTAAACAAACTTCATATGAGATTTTTGACGACCTAAATTTTTCATTTGATCACCTCAACTTAGTTACTCATTTAGTGGCTGTGTTTGTAGTCTTTTTTATCGAGTCCAATACGATTTTTGTGAGAAATTAGTGGCTGTACTATTTTTAGGTAATCGTTCAGTCACTCGTTCGAACCCTCCGTTGTGCATCCTTTTATTTTTCAAACTTTTTGAAACCTTTCGTCGCTATTTATCTGACATGGCTATCCTTCATAGCTAATGCATTTTTATGTGAGCTGAACTTAATTTGAAGCGATGTTTTCTTTTTGATCTTGAACCTATATAATATTCGGGACGGGCAGTTTGATCGATCCAGCAGTTTTGTATTTGTTAAAACCCTGTACAGAAGCTGAAAGGCCGCACTTTGCTGACCGAAAATTATTATTTGACTGGGACCTATGTAGCCCCCCAAAAATATCAGCATACTGGACCGAATTGCGATATTTATTGTACACTATTCACCCATCCCCATGAAGCCTAGACCTGGAGTTGAGCAGCAGATGGAAATAAAATGTGGAATAAGATGCCAAATGTCTTATCATACGATTTTGGAAGCCTAAAAACCCAAAATTAGAACAATCTTTGAGCCTTCGCTTCCGGAATGGAGGACGCAACTGGTGGCCGCACATGTCACGTGAGCTTTTACACCTTCAACCGGTTGTCACAAAAAGTCTAAGGCTCTTTCAATTCAGCACAAATTCTTTAACTTCTGCAGCAAAGTCATACCTAAAATGGGCCCTCTACAACATTTTAGCAACGGCTTTTTGCTAATGGGTATACTTCTCACAGAACCGGGCCTGAATGCCAGTGCATGAAAAAAACCTTTAGCATTTGTGAAACTGGAATGCAGTGTTTCAGTGATGGCGGCCCCCACACATCATTATGAGGTCCGTAGGGTAAAGGAAATGGTTCCACACACATGCAATTCGTCTTCAGTCCAGAAATTTCAGACCTTGTAACTTTATCCAAGCCGTAAACATTGATTTCCGCTCCGCTGCGTAAAAAGCCTAAGGCTTTTGCAAACATGGATGAATCCCTTAGGTCACCTATGGAAAATTATAGTGTATTGGATCCCTTACAAAAGTATCATGCCAAATTTTTCAAATACACTTTTCTCCCCGACTAATTGCGGAAACCTCCCGGAGGTTTGATTCTACTTCATATATTGGACAAAAATAAAAGTTCTGGTACGGTACTTCTATTCTAAGGCTAATTTGATTCAAAGTTTCTCTTTGGTATATTACTCCAAAGTAACCAGGGAAAAAGCCTTAGGGTTTGCGAAATTGGAACCGACTGCTCCTGCCAACCAAACAGGAACAAAGCTGCCGGCTCGATCACGGCTGATGCCCGTCCCCATATATTATATAGATCTATGTACCAACTCCCATGCATCTGCCAGTAAGTAGAATGTGAATTACTCCACGGTCTCTCTGTTTGAGTGCTGTTATCTGTCAATAGTGTAGAAAGTTCCTAAATAATACTGTTGTTGGTTATTCTCCTTGCACAATTGTTTACTGTAATCAAATTTATCTCAGCCTCAAGCAACGATGCATCAAAGATGTTTTCAAATGCTGATGGCACATCCTGGCAGTTCAAGTGTGGGCAGTATTGTTGGCTATGTCTTTGCCAACATTCCCTCGGGGAATCTGGAGGGCATGAGATTGATCCCTTCCAATTCTTTTATTCTTTCCACTCTGTCAGACTTTTCCTAGTTTTTTGCCCATGTAATTATCAGGCATCTCCGGATTTTCTTCTGGGGTAATTTTCAATTTGAACCATGAGTGGATCAAGTCGGACTCATTCAGATGATTGGTCCTGCTTTGGTATGTTGGATGTATTGATATACTGAGTAGAGCTACATAAGTACGAAGTTTCCGCCGGGCCCTGCCACGGCCCCACACCCCAAGTTGGGAGCCGGAAAGGGAAGGGCCTAGGCCCAGGGTCCATAAGGGGTTTCGGAACTTTCCGCAGTTTCAGGTCCCTAAGTCGGTACCAGGAATATCTTTTCACTTTCCAATGTGGACAGCACAACAATGGAGAGCGGGACAGAAAATGTATTGGCATGCAATGTAGTGCTACGGGATACTATGTAGTACTTATTCTAATTGACAACAAAAAAAAACCTCGCTCCTCGGGCACCCTCTCTACTGGTTAACAGCAAAGTCAGACTCATCCATCACAGCTGTCGATGGAATGGGACCGACAACGTTCTTGAGGACCAAGTACCTTAATCTGTATGAGTACGAATCCGCAGAAGCAGACATAAATGAAGGCTTACCGTGCATTAATAAAGATATTTTCTTGCCAGGTACAGGCCAAGAACGACACTGGTGCATACCGGATCGGTCCGTCGCCCTTAATCTGTGTCGGATTAGAGGTGTACGTGAGCCACTTCCGGAGGGTCTTGAGCTCGGCATCGAACAGGGGCTTGTAGATCTTCCGCGAGTAAGTCTCGGGCACGAAATGGCCGCTTGCATACTCCATGATAGCGGCCCGAATCTGGACAGTACATGAGTAAGAAGATTGGACATTGGACGTATAAAGGAACCTACCGCGTTGATGGCAAGGTTAGCGGCAACCAAGGAGAAGGTCGGCTTGTGGGGGGGCTGGGTCTCATCATCCGGGTGGTGCTCCTTGGGTAACGTGTCGTCGAAGAGCTCGGGATGCTGGATCCCGTGCGAAAGAAGACCGTCGAAGACAACACCTTGGATTGTTGCTTCGATGCTGGCGTGCTGGTACAGTGTACCCTTCGCCTTGCGGTCGCGCGGATCCTGACCAACAAATGCTTGGTTAGCTTGACGAGTAACATGACAATGCGACGTACCTCAAACACGAAAGCAGACTTCTCTGTTAGGAGCGCTACTTCTGCGCGATTATAGGCGGCGGTGGCCTCCTGTTGCTACTTCGTGGCTTTGCTGCCACAAGTACGGAAATCGTACTCGTTAGGGCCCTTGATGACGTCGCAAGCAACAAGCTCGAAGTCTGCGCGTGTTCCGTAAATCCGTTCACGGTTCTGCGCGGCGACATTAGATGGGAGGTGATGTGATCAGGAGGTACTCACCAGGTCCTGCTCGAAAGGCTGCACGGCATCAAATTTACGGCTGTCGAGCTTCAGCTTGTCCAGCCCGTAGTTGAGTGCGTCTTCAGAAAGCACAGCGAGATCGGCACACTTGTTTAGCCAGGTCACCCGGTCGTCGGTCATGGTCTTGATTTGGACCAAGGTAAAACCGGCCTCGATGACGGGGATGCGGTCAGAGGCGACGTTGGTGATGTTACGAGCGGTGTGGTCCTGGCGTGACTTCTTCTTGGGAGGGGCCGAGACTTCATCTTCATCGGAAGACAAGTGCTGAACATAATAACAATAAATTAAGAATACGAGATGGAAATTAAGGAAAGATACGGATGTGGACTGTGTTCTCCTTGTCTACCGGCGCAGACGTGACCAGCGGCAACTCTCCCAGGTGCTGACGATCATCATGGAGTTCTGGACCGAATATATTGATTCTATGGATGAACGGGGTCCGCACCGAGCTGGCCTGAGCAGGGCGGGCAGCAGGAGGCTGGGAAGGCGTAGATTGGGACAACACAGTCGTCCCTGAGCGAGTTCGACGAATAAGGGGGCGGCGGGTCGGAACAGATACAGATGTGGAAGACATCTAACATTGCTTTAGCCAGGGTCAGCATGTTCATTCTTGTCGGCCAGGCCGATTGTAATATATTAGGAATGGTTTTTTTTCCCAGTCGGTTCACGGAGAATTTAGTTGAATAGAAGACAGCGGGGTCAAGAGTCTCATTTAAGAACACGCTGTCACGCCACCCGGGGACGTGCATGGAGGGGAAATATCTCCTCATCGAGAACGTGCTGCGGACGGTCGAAGATGATTGTACCTCCATCATGGACCTCACTTACAGATGCCCATCGTTGAGGTCTGTCAGTGTCATCCCTACCGCGTGAGAAGAGTACCTTCGCAGTCTTTCTAGTTCAGGTTATTTCCTCCGACATGCGACCCGACTGTGCGGGTATGCTGAGAGCAGTTTTATTTTGGTTGGCCCGGCTGGGGACCCTCGCAGTGACCACTGTAAACTTAAGCGAACCTCACCACCTTCTTCTTCTCGATTCCTCCGTGATGTCTTCCGATCTTGACTGTGGCAACCTAGACAACCCGAACACATTTTTCGGGGTGCGCGTCGCCTCTGTGTTCGTAATCCTCATCTGCGGGATCGGCGGGACGCTGTTCCCAGTGCTAGCCAAAAGGTCGACATGGCTTCGAGTTCCCCCCGCCCTCTTCGAGTTAGTATCGTTTGTATGAAGATTATGCTAGACGCTGACCCAGTCCTACAGATTCGCAAAGTACTTCGGATCTGGCGTCATCGTATGTATCTCTTGAAGATAATGATTCATGTTATTTTCTGAGATCCTTCCCAGATTGCGACAGCGTTCATACATCTATTGTCCCCGGGGATAGATGAGCTTTCGTCGCCGTGCTTGGCACCCGGGTGGCAGGAATATGTGCGTCATTCATATATTTATTGCGGCAAGCAAACTGATTGATTATTCAGCCATACGCTTTGGCATTGTGCCTCCTCAGTATCATGTCAATTTTTCTCGTCGAGATCGTAGCGTTTCGATGGGGTACAGCGAAGTTGAAGAAGCTCGGTATCACTCATGGCACGTGCATTCAGTCGATTCCCTTCCAATGATAATCCTCATACTTGACCGGATGAAAATGCAGATCCGCACGGACATCACGTTGGTGCCCACGCAGCGCACGGTCCCGAGAGTACGCCGGCGAATGTACAGAAAGAAAAATATGTGGACGACGCTGAGGCGCAAAAGGCCACTTTCACGTCTTTCTCGAATATCGACGACTCGGCCGCAGCGCAAATTATCGGTGTAGGGATACTGGAATTTGGCGTTCTCCTGCACAGGTCCGTACTAATAAATCCTTATGGATATTTCAGTGCCGCTAAATCTCAACAGTGTCCTAATCGGGTTGACCTTGGCTGTGGACGAAGGCTTCAAGATTTTGTTTGTGGTCATCGTTTTTCATCGTACGCACTTCTGAGTGCTTCTTCCCGCGCTGAAACTCATTTATCTTTGTGTTTCTCGTTCCCAGAAACATTCGAAGGGCTTGGTCTCGGCTCTCGTCTCGCCTTCCTTAAGCTCCCGCCGCGATACAACTATGTACCCGTCGTTGGCGCCTTCATCTACGGGGTGAGCACGCCCATCGGCATTGCGGTAGGCCTCGGGATCCGCAGCACATACAACCCTGGGAGCACGACTGCTTCAATCGTCAGTGGCGTGCTCGATTCCCTGAGTTCGGGTATTCTGATTTACACCGGTCTGGTTGAGGTGCGATTTTCAATCCTAGCATTTGCATATTCCTATGCTCATGAATAATTCCACAGCTCCTGGCGCACGAGTTCTTGTTCAACCAAGAGAATCTCAACAGCAGCAACGGGAAGCTTGCGTATGCGATTGGGACGATGCTTTTGGGGTGCGCCCTTATGGCACTCCTGGGAAAATGGGCGTGATCGGAGATGCATCCTGATGATCCAAGACTCCATGATTGACTTACGATATATAACGAGTTGTGTGGCTTATATGTGTATACCTTGCGGACCGCAGCGGAAATTAGTAGCAGTATTTGAATTTGATTTGTACCCAATTTTACTGTAAGTAAAGCTATCAGCAATTTTGAAAAAAAAAAAAAAAAAAAAACCCGTTCAACCGCGGGCGAAGCGGGAAGGAAAGAAAGCAGGAAGATGTATTACTGCGGTGGTCCCAATAAGGAACAAGCAGGTGCTGTACCTGTGTTTCATCCTCAATCAGAACAGCGTGAAGTTCTAAGTAGAAGCATAGATCATCAACAATGGTTCTGATACACCTTTCCTCTCGGCGGAAGTTACATCAAGTGAGACATCCGACAGGTTCAATGTAAACAAAACATCGATGTTGTGTTGAACACGAGGGAGTAATACTAGTAGTACAACAGGAGAACAGTGAGATAAGAATGGTATCGTGGCCACCGCGGGGTTGGAGCATCGGGCATAGCTCGGAGACAACAGTGCAGTGCAACAATATAAAGAAAGGCATAGAATGCGGGAATAGATGACTGGGAAGACGGGGAACAGTATCGATCAGGATGGGTTTCGCGGAGCTTGTGATTGTAGGCGACGTCGCGCCTAACATTTGCACTCGTTCGGCTTACAAGCGCACCTGCAGCAGGTGAGAAGTGCAGGAAAGTTATAGAGCGGAACGTACGACTGGGTACAACTGCAACTGGAAGACCCACAAGTGCTGTTCACGGGGACGCCGGTGATCTGGAACGCGGCATTCGTTTATTGTGGGAGAACACAGCAGCAAAAACCCACGGTCTGCATATCAATTGTTGGAACTTAGTGAGGAGGAAAATTTAGTGTGGGCTCTGGATATCGAAAAGGCAACGAGGTGGGCTCTGATATACCCCCCAGTCGCCGCGGCCTTGAACGCTGACCACGTGGGATAAATTCCGCTGTGAACTTTTCTGAGGCAAAGTGGAAAGGCACGGTTGAGATCGTCACCCTCGATTATCTAAATGAATTCCTGCGAATCGTCTGATGACCTGTACATGTCAGCTTACAACAGCCATTCAAGGAAGCCGCCGTCACTGCGGTAAAATTACATATTGGTGCACATGGTGTGGAGACGTTTGAAAACTTCTTCCGGTCCTTCTCGACGGACTGCACGGCCTCCCGTCCCCCATTTGAACTTCTTACCTTATCACCTCTTCCATCCCGCTGAGCCCCTGGAGGCTTTCCCACAAACATCAGTCGCATTCATCGGCCGAGCTGATCTGCCTATCTTGACAGAGGGGTACTTCTCCACCCGCTCTGACAGCGAGGGCCGAACCTCGATTTGCTGTTTTCGTTCCATGTTCTCATCATCATCGTTTCATCCATTTTTATCGACCTACGCACGAAAGGTTAGGTGACTAGGACTTCAAGAGGTTCAACAATAAACTTGACAGCGGAGCCTGCGTATCTCCGATAGGCTCCTCTCTGCCATTCCGAACACCAAACGTTGCCTAGAGCGAGATGGATATAGTGTTGCTGGGATCCGGTTATGTCCGGTTTTTTGCCAAAAATTCCGAACCTCGAACCGGACCTTGGGTTCGGATTTGTCCGAACCTCGAACTGGGCCCCGGGTCCGGTTCTTTGGGGTTCAGAACAGGTTCGAACCTGAAAAAAATTCTCACGCACTGGACTTGGATTTTGGTGGTACTGCAGTGGTAGGAGGCCACAAGTGGTGTGTTTCTATTATATGTAGAGTCAATGTTCATCCAAAGCTGCACACAGACCTCTTAACTGAGCAAATACCGAGATTACCTATCTCTTGTCAACTTTTGATGGCTCAGAATTGGATGATCCTCGAATTATTTCTGTAGAATCACTTAGCCTTGGTTCAATAGCATTGGTATGTTTACCTTCAAGCGAAATCATTGTGAAATTAGGAATCTGTGGCACTAAAACAGACCTATTTCTCTCAACGGTCCGGTCCGGTTTTTTCTGAGCCCCCAAACCTCAATTGAGGTCCGATCAGGTTCGGTTTAGAACCCGACCGCGGCATAGATGGATAACATCTAGCCGCGCCTACGTGAGCTCGCCGACGGCCTGCACTCTATAGTTATCACACGGACTGAATTTTGCCCTTCTGTGGGGTAAACTGCCGTGATTTGGTACCCACTTGAATTGTCCGTGACACATCAATTTCCGTCCGGAGCACTGGGCTTGGATGATACTGTTCCTGCCGGCTGTCAGTCACGGCTGGGCCATATCCAGAAATCCAAGTACATACTTTTGCGCAATCCGGATGAATTTGTTCAATACATACATGAAGAACGATAATTGCCCACGAGTACAGACTTAGCGAGTATCCTCAAGCAGAAAAAAAGAGACTCTGTAGTCAGCATGGATGACATCAGCCACACGGCGAAATGCACCTTGGGCGCCAGGCGCGAACGCGCGGAGCCCGAGCGCCAGCTCCACGGGTGTCGTCAGGGCGGAGAGCAGTGGGAGCGTAGTGGAAAACCAGTCGCGCTGCGCCTTGGCGTCAGGGAGCGCAGCGATCCGGGTCCCGACCGATAGCCCTTCGAAGAGCTGGTGGAAGAAAATCGCCGTGAGGAGAGATGCTGGATCGGAATAGCGAACCTACGTCGCTTGCTCGCTCTCGCGCACCTTGGTATCACCATGTGTAATGTCATTGGGGTACAACGGATCGAACCGGCTTCACAGCCATTGGAACTGTCCAGCTTTTCATTTCAACACCATGCCACATTCCGGGACGAAATCGATCACTGGTTCTATCTGCTCTATCCGGAGCACCTTCGCGAACTCTTTCTGATGTGTAATACTCGCCTCTTAAACAAAGCCGTGGCCACGCTCCCGCCATTTCCTCATGTCCGTAAATTAACGGCGAACATAGCGCTTTCGACAACGACTCTGTCGAAGTTCCTAGGCGTCGAGATGGCTGGCCCATCTCAGACCTCGACTCCCATGTGGGGGCATCTGGTTTTTTGCCGGTGCTCCGAGAATAGGGTCATTCACAGTTGCCATTTTTCTGGTCATTTTTCCACCATTTTTTGCTCCTCAATTGCAGTTCGTGTCCTATTTTCCTTGCAGCACTTCCCACCATTAATTCCGGAAATCAGCCCTCTAGCACGACGTCTGGACTGCAGGCGCCAACTTCCACCGCGGAGAGCTCAGAAACCACTCCCTCGCCCGCGTCCTTCACCGGCTCCGCTAGCACCGGCTCATCTTGCAGCACATTTTATACGGTTACCACGACTGTGACTGCTTATCAGTATCCCAGCTCTTCTGCTGTGTAAATGGGCTCTTGGGTGAGGAAATTTGTTGAATCTAACGGGTCTGAGATTTCATAGGATACTTACAGTACAGCTCTTAATAATTTAATTTAATTAGGCCGCGGCCTCCGACTTGGTTGAAGTTCGGATTGACTTTAAGTTTGCGCTTATCTTCCTTTGCATACTGGGCAGCTCTACTGTTTTTAATTGACACCGGGTACATTGCTACTGGGACCGGTAAGATGCAACTAGAGGAGGGGGAAAGGTGTGAACGACCCGGAGTGACTCGGAGCAGGGTAGCTTACATCAGTCATCCGATCTCTCCCGATTCCTGAGCACGGCGGAGTTTGAAATACATTCAAAACTCTCCACACCATACCACCAGAGTGGGACCGGCTTCCTCGTTCCAATCCAAGTCCCGCGGGACCTCGGAATGCTTAAGGAATGCTACTCCTGTGCGATGATACGACGATGGCCTGGGTAGGCCCGGCCTAGGCTCAACAGCGACGTCGACTTCGCGCGATTCCGAGCAGCAAGCACCGTGAGCATCCATCTAAGAATCAGGTATCTCCTTTCTACGACGTCGAGCAGCACCGAGGACACTTCAAGGCCGAGAACTGCCACATCCGGCAGGCATCAACGTACGAGCTTCACTATCCTCATGAAGACGGGCTTCATTGTCGACCCTACATCCATGGGCGAGATCGAGGGCGGGAAATGAGCACCACTTAAATGATCCGCCGAAGGTTTCAACGCTGGAAGTGGCCTCCGTCGTGAATATTGCTCTTCCACTGGAAGTGCCATGGGAACCCGCTCTGATCCCGGTATGTACAGTGATGGCTCGCACTTTTAATTAGTTGATGGTTGGCTTTTCTCTCGGGTAGCCACCTTATCGTGAGGTTCCGCGGCGTTATTGGACTCATTGCGCACGGCGTTGAGCTTTTGTGGAAGAATTCCCGCCTCATCTTCACGTCTCACTCACGATTTGAAGCTCCGGTCCCCTGTCTGGGCCCATACAAAGTCGGTCTCGCCGCTAACGCTGCACAGAGATGTGAAAATTCGTTGGAGACAAGTCTTCCAGTTGAAGGAGTTCCGGCCGTCCACGGAGCTATCTCGGACGAAGACTGTTGTAGATGGAACCAAAAGAACGGTGTGTGTATGGGGGTACGGTGCTGGGCTTCCGAAATCTGTTCTATACTGTATCTCAAGGGACCGACGATACACAGAGATGCAGCAAAGATTCATTCGAGGCCGCTGCCTAGACTCGCCCCAAATGAGGAGCGACATAAGCTTAATACATTGCTTGTTCGTGCGATTGGTGGAATTTTCGTAACATTTGGTTTTGACCCAATTTTACATGTTTTTGAACCCCTGGATATCGAGCATGGCCGTCAGCAGTGACTGGAATCTTACTATCTTTCACGATCCCGATAGTGATCGCATGTTAGAGCACTGAGAGCTCAGAGGTGGCACGGATCGTGGGATTCGCTTGGATCCGCTGGGAATCGCTGAGTATAAGCCGATCGCACGTTGGAGCGGGGCATGCATTTGCGTTCAGTTCATCATTTAAACGCCTATGAGATTAATATCAGGTCGGATCCTGTAAGCCGGGTCTGCTTGCGTGGATAAAAGGAATGAAAACATCAATGGTGGTACACGAATCATGTAGGTCTCTACCAAGTTTATTTTCTGCATTTGAACAACGGCCCATAAGTCATCGGCTAACTATTGCCGGCCGGAATTCTCCGTGCCGGACCTCGGCATGTTACATCCAGAATGATTCAAGTTTAGTGCCACCTCTGCCGCTCTGAAGAGGCCTCATCATCCCCGACTGCTCGTCCGGAATCGCATTTCCACTGTTCTCGAAACTCAAATTACCGCTCATTTCTTGCCCGTAAGCATAGGAAGATTTAACGACTTCATAATAGTGACTCGTACTGTACATACCTGTAAGGGAGTAACGCCCCGGGGACCGTGACATGGCTGTTGCCTCTTTTTCAGGCAATGAGCACCACCGTGATCGTGACCGTTGCTTTAAGAGGCAACAATCAATTTTTTTCTCTTGCCATTATCGGCCTTCTCTGGGGTTCAGAACCAATATCTGGTATTGCACACCCCAGATTAGAGGGGGTTGTGGTTATTCGGCCTAGTTTGTGAACTCTGAAGTTTTTTTTAGGATTTTTAGGTGTATGTCACGATTTTTTTGAAGCAACCGAGCCCATCGTGACAGTGACATGAATAAAAAAAAGGCAACGCAACGGACCCTACCGTGACCGTGACCGTTGCTCCCATACAGGTATGTACAGTATATGCCCCGTCTAAGTCGAGTTTGGATAAAGTGATGGACATAATGCACATCGGGACACCGAGGTCGAAACCATTCGATTGCACTCGCAGCAACAGCAGGGTTCCAGTTTAAACCTGTCGTACCCCTACGAGACCTCCACGTTCAAACCGGTTCGAACCATCATGGTTCGAACCCTGGTCTTCCTTCTATATAACTTGCCTATAACTCTGCAGTTTAAACCATTGTGGTTGCAGTTCCAACCATTCGGCTTAAACCACTGTTTATACCGGTGGTTATGGTTTAATCTGGCTTAAACCACAAAATCAAAATGTGATGGTTCCAGCTGGTTCAAACCGGTTGGAGCTATGATGGTGCCAACCCGTTCAAACTGGTTGGAGCCGTAATGGTTTAAACCAGTTGGAACCAGTTGGAGCCGTGGTGGTTCAAACCAGTTGAGGCTCATACTGGTAAGAAAATATTTCTCTTTGTTACCTGGTACTCTCAATGAACAATGAGATGCCAAGTTGTAATTATCCATAATGTAGATCTCTACCACACTTTCCGTAGTTACGTCCCAGGGCAGATCAGTATATTCTCCACATTTTACCATTAAGAACTACTCATCTTCCAGGCTCAAGCTCTATTTCCAGTTCAACTCAAGATAGAAGCCAGCAAGCATCCAGGGAGCACTTGTTTGCATCATTATGACTTGAGTTCTCAGATACAGGAACTCTTACAGTCTTAGTGCATCAACATGGGGGCGTCCTGAGAGGTAGAAATATTTGTTTGGACAAGGACTTAGAAATCTGTAAATTCTGACTGTAGTTGCTATCAAATCCTGACCACAACTGCTCACATAGTCCTACTGCGAGCCACGGAGCCCCACAGTTGGAACCACTTGAGTTCAAAGCATGATGGTTCCAACCGGTTCAAACCGTGATGGTTCCAACAGGTTCAAACCGTGATGGTTCCAACAGGTTCAAACCACTGATGGTTCAAACTGGTTCAAACCCCGAGAGTGGTTGGAACCGTGATGGTTTGAACCTGTTGTTCAAACTGCATGAGCTTGAACCACAACAACCATACTGATTTAAACCTGAGTTCAAACCACAGAGTTACAGGCAAGTTATATAGAAGAAACACGAAGGTTCAAACCACCATGGTTCAAACCAGGTTCAAACCGGGGCCCTCGTAGGGGTACGACAGGGTTTAAACTGGAACCCTGCTAGGGTACGCACTCGCACCCATACCATCAACTACTCAGCTAAAGCGCATGTTACACCTGGGAGAACCCGTCCCTACCACCGATCTCTGACAGCTTCACCCTCTTTCCTCGGGCTTTCTTGACATCGTCCTGTGCCAAGCCACAAAATGTATCTGGGACTCCCCCAGCCGAAGCTGCCGCCATGAGTAAAATCGGGTCGTTGGGATCGAAATCCGCCTGCCGGATCGGGATTCCTCGGTTTCGGAGTTGGGCAAAGAGCACGATGAGGATAGATGCAACCGCTACGAATGTGCTGGGAATAAGAGCCGCGACGGTGATCAGAGTACTTGTGGTATATTCCCAGCCGAGAGTGAGCAGGAACAATTTGCCGTTGATTGCCCTTACTGGAGGGTTACCTCCAGCAGTACTATAATAATCTGAGAGCCATTGTTTCGACGCCTACACGGAGGAGTAATAAATGGATGAGAAGTGTGTCAATGAATTACAGATTGATTCACCGTTCCAACGAATTCGACGACACCAGTTATGTACGCTTCCTAATGGGTGCAAAAATCAGCGGTGTGCAATCTTTTTAGAAGTCAGTGTAAACTCACCCAGAGCGTTGGCAAGGATATCTCTACCGTCTGCGCCTGTTCGCGGTGAATCTCCCATATTGCATCCCCGATGGAATTCCGGGTCTGGCTCTGCCCATATTCGAATGCCGCTTTAAGTCCATAGAGCGCCGCGGAGCCGACTACCCCTGCGTTAACCGGGAGGTAGGCCGTGTCAGGTTGAGTGGAGATGAACTGCCCCGTGTATATTGTAGTCATATTTTGTATCCGGGGGGTCACTGTGCAGACCATCGTTCCCATCCATTCGTAGTACGTCGAGTTGAGACCTCCGTCAATGATCACAGCTAATGAAAAGGAAAAGAAAAAAAGCACGGCGCAAAAAAATTAGGCATCACCCATTTGAAACAGTGGTCGTGTTGCGTACTATAATTTGTTGCCGGCCCGCTCTTAGGGTCCGGACATAGCAAGACAGATATAGTATCATTCGTAAAAGAAAAATGTTTGGCTGAGTAGAGGACAAAAAAATGCGCGTCAGAGGTACTGAATATCTGGCAACTTTACATTGCAATCTCACCTGAAGATACAGTCTTCCCTTGGCACGTCGTTGTCGCCCACAACATAGTGTACAAGTACGACTGATTATCCAGATCAATTTGTTCTGTGTGAGCGAATCGCTCCAGCGGAGGATCAGAGTTTGCATCGAGCGTCTGGGGTTGGCACGACACTGAGGCTGTCAGACCCTGCTGACTCATTGACGCATTGGACGAAATCCAGAAGGGCGGGAGGGGTTCTGTGTTCGACGTGACCAGCTGCGCTATCTTGGGTTTTTCTGCTGAGTCGACGAAGATCATAGGAAATATTCCGTCTAAATTCAACAGACAATTCAACCTGGGGACTCCCCAAGAGGAAATAGAGGGACCAACGAGTTGAAATATCATACGTCCATCCGTCGAAGTCGAGAAGCGCTGGATAACCGGTTTGAGAACTGGCGCTCATCGCACCGCTGGTATCGATGGTTGAGATTAAGGTTGAATCGACTGCACGAAAGAGCATATATGAGAGACGGAGTATGCGCGCAAATAAAAGACTCGCGATAGTTTTTGAGGGTGGGCCACAGCTTGGAAAACTGAGCACTGAATGCACTGCTTGAGAAATCGATCTCGGTGCCTTCTAGTGGCGTAGGCACGACGATGTTGACGGGTGTCAGGCGTGATGTCCAACTGAATAATAATATGGTTTCGGAGACCCATATACGCGGAACGGATGGATGGATACCTCGCAGTCTGGTTAAGATTGGCCACGTAAACCACGGCGGCGACGGCGACCCACTTGAGCGCCCGGCGCACGAAAATGAACGAACTTGTGGAAATTCGGATGCCAAATTCGAGCGTCGAAAGGGCCATGGGCTGCATCAGATATACTAGGATGGCGTGCCGGATCGCTTGTGAAAACAAGCTGCTCCGATGCTGATAAGACTCAGGATCAGAAGAACAGAGGATAGCGCACTAGGATGAGAAGGTCGAAAGCGCCGTCGCAAGAAAGGTTACAACGTAAGTTGTGGATTGCGGGTGGAGTTGCACAATTTCCGCGAGCGTCAACGGGAGCGGAACCTGGCCGCGAGCAGACACTATCGCGAAGAAGCCCCATGAGAAAGCAAGCAGGAACGCTTGCCCCGCAATAATGGCGAGAAACCACTCAAGACGCCTATCTCACAGTCAGCCATCCCACTATACGGAGGACCAAAAGACAAAGGCCCACTTCGTGTACTGTGCAGGTACCCTGGCCGCTACGAGGTTCGTACTCTTGGAATCCCATTTTGCATCGGAGTCGGTGGTCAAGTCTTCCGAAGAGAATTTATGTAAGCTTGGAATGAGAGGGATGTTCTCCATTGTTTCGTTGGTGGCGGTCGAATAGACGGGCAGCTTTCGAGGACTGGAAGAAATAGGAAAAACTTTGGCGCTCGTTGCATAGCTTGGGTGGCAAGAATGGATGTTTTGAGGAGCAGGAGAAGTATCAGAATAGAATTTGGCGCTCGATGCATGACAAACGGGGTCCATTTCCGGCACCGGGTGCCGTTGGAATTACGAGTCCGCGCTCTCACAGCCCATTAGCATCAAGCTATATTATTGATTAATTCCGCCACCTACATCAGGAAAACCCCGAATTGCTATGAGGTGCTATATAGACATACATAGACAGATATAGACGCTATAGACGCTATAGCAACTGTCTATATCGTCTATATGTGTCTCTGTGTATCTATATAACAAGCCATAGAATTTTGGTTTTTCCTGATGTAATGTACCTTCCCCCCCTCATTCCTCGCCCTTGCTGCTATAGCTGTACCTATCGCGCCTTTAATTCGTCTTTATTCGTACTAATTAACTACTACTCTTGTTATATTTAAGTCATAGTTACTCTTTGAATCCCCTGCACATTTGCAAGGGTTCACTGCTATCTCCCGAGTAAAGGCCGTGGCTACCTTTATTTCAACAGGTGCAAGTAATAATAGTTTTTTGAGGAGGGGGAGAATCACGCGCATACAAATGAGACCGGGATGCCCAGGAACATTTGATTCAATGCAATTAAAACAACCGATGGGCAGCGGGAGAGAGACACCCTACTCCGGTCCCTCGCTCCGCACCGACAGCGCAGTCTCCTGTTGGAGGGAAGGAGAGGATGGAGAATTTGATTTTTTTTGCTTGGTTTCGACGAAGCAGCGAGGGAAAGCCGCGAGAGTACTTGATAGAAAAACTCAGTTGAACTTTGAAACAGTCTCAACTGTTCTCGAATTCGGACCCCCCGACATTTAGCCGTTGATCTCTTTTTAAGTGCTGATCTTCTTACGCTACCGTCTCCTCGTCGGTATGCGTCGGAGCCTGTCGGAGCATTATTCATATGCGATACCCTCGGACCCGCAGCTCAGTCGTTTTTTCTCCTACGTCGACTGGGGTACGTATATTCCTTTATTTCCGACTTCTTTACTTGCATTGTGTAAGTAGTTTTATTCTAGGTAATAGTCGTTTGCTCTTTGACGTGAACTGGGCCTTATATATATTTTTTTTAGTTAAGTCGACTTGCTCTGCTCGTTCTCTTGGTTCATCACCGATTCCTTCATCGCACAAAAAATAATCTGCCGAACCGGTCCGATGCAGACACAACCACACGCGTCATTCCATGCACGCTCCACGCGTTCTTCGCTCCGACGGTACTTCATATCGATCTCGCTGATACCTTGGCGTGAACTGCATCTCCGATATTCTCATTTTACCGAGCTATTTCTCTGGCCAGTGAAGCACCCAACTTCATCTCAAAAATTAGATGATAATTGGCCGATTTACAATAGGATTTTTCCCCCCCAAGTTTGTACCCTCGGCGGGCGCTGCGAAGGCGTACGGCGTCAGCGACTCGCACACCAGATAGCATTATAGGACGTCTCAGAGGTCCTGAAAACATTTTAGGACGAAGAAATAGGATTAGAACGGACCGACTTACAGTACATTTTTGCAGAATCATGGTTTGGGCCCCATGGAGATTGGGGGCGGCTCTGTCGCGGTGTACGGCGTCGGGTGCCCGAACGCACACCGGGTACTGTCGTAGAACGCCACATAGTTGCTGTCACAAAGCTTTTAGAATGAAGAAATCGGACCAGATCTGATCGACTTACAGCAAACTTACAGTAGGTTTATTCCAAATGCCCATCAATATTGGTGACGACGTCGCGGAGGCGCATGACGTCGGCACTTATACGCTCACCAGAGACCCTCACGGCACGTCGTGGAAGTGCTGCACAGACTTCAGATCTTCAGAGTCAAGTAATTAACCAAGAATTGACTGACCTACACCCATTTTGGTGCAGTTCTGCCAGTTCATAATCGGGCTCATCAAAATTGACCCTTCCCCGACGGTCCCGAACTTGCCCTAGTATCCGAGTGGAGCCGAGGTGAACACACAATGTAGCCAGCCACACATGCATCACGACGCGCGAATTCGCGCCCTTGATACGTCTGTGACTCCGACTCTGTGGCTAACTGCGCTGTCCAACGACGGCGATAGCCTTGTTGATCTCGCCCAAGGTCCAATCTTGACCCCTCGATCTGTTGGGCAAGAGGGCTATTGTCTGTGAACTGGTCATTTGAAGGCTGTGCGTTCGATGTCGATCCCAAGGTCCAGTACCCGCTGCGCGCTGTGCAGGAATTTTTATCGTTTCTTAGAGAAGAAATGTGAGATGCGTGTTGAGTTGGGCAAAGAAAAGCTGTTGGGGAAGCCAGGTAGCGCCAGATGTGCGAGGAGAGATGAAGAGGACGACAGAGAACGGCCAGTACTCATACCCAAAATAGGGCATAATATCCCATATTTGGGCATAAATTGTGCCAGGGCGCCATAGTCGGGATGGAGGTTAGTGACGACGATGCCAAACACACGCATGCAAAACCAGCCATCAGAAAAACTTTTTCACCCAAGCACCTTGAACATCTCCTCATCGTCGACGATGAGCCACGGGACTCCGCCCGTCATCCCTCAGGAACTTCGCCCATATAAGTGAGATACCCTCATTTCATTCGTTGAATATACTTGCGCTTACATGTACCCGCCGCAGCTCCTATGTCGAGGACCCGAAGTGGCAGATTCGTTTCACCGTTATATGGTGCTCGGTGGTGGCGTTTGGTGTCGTCCTCGCGATGCCGCGCATGGTGCGTGGGCTACGCACGGGTTCCGCCTTCTCTGGACTCGCAGGCGTGCGTGTGGCTGCATTGTATGCGCCGCTCGTGGCCGAGTTGGGGGACGATACAAGCACCTTAAACAGCAGACAAAGCACCATTGTCGAAGATGCCAAAATTGGCGCTGCGCGGGTCCCCATGCACTGGACACACACCGCCGCAAGTCTGCTGAGCAGCTTCGCACTGTGGAGTGTCCCCGGCATCGACCTCAATCTCGGACAGAGTACGTGAAATGGAATCGCAATCCTGCTAATATGTCTTTAATACGTTTTAGTGTTCGTGGTTATGGCTTACAGTGCCTTTTCCCTTGTGTGCATCATCCTCAAGGCGCCTCTCATGTCGAATCCGAACCGCCCAGGTATGCTCTACGTTGGGATTTCCCCTTGGTCGTCTTTGCTTGATTGCTGAGTTTTTCTCAGGATTTTTGGCACTCGCGCAGCTGCCCCCGGTCTTTCTCTTCGCCATGAAGAACTCCCCCGTCGCTCTCCTCTTCGGTCCAGGCGTCGACTACACCAAGCTCAATTATGTGCACCGCTGGGCGGGCCGTGGGCTCTTCCTCGGCGCAGTTATTCATGGTTCACTCTGGATCCAGAATCATCTCGTGAGCATACCTCGTCCTAGTGGTCCGTCCTTCTAAAACACCCATCCACTCGCGCAGACGTATAATCTCCCCATTCTCAGCCAGCAGAAAGAGGGGAGCGGTGTCGCCGCCCTAGCCTGTCTTTGTGTAATCGTATTGAGCTCTGTCGCACCATTACGCCGCTGGTGCTACAGCCTGTTCCTTGTCATACAGTAAGTCGGTTTTTCTTTAAAATTTATCCATCTCGTTCTTACCGTGCTGGCCAGCTACCTGACTTTCCCGGCATTCTTCGTCACCATCTGCTACCATACCCCTTTTGTATACCCGTGGATCTTCCCCCCGGTGGCATTTTACGCCTTCGACGTCCTCCTGCGCGTACTCAAGTTCCGCGTCGTCGTGGCCCGGGTGCGTGCCTGCGACGGCGGGCTATCTGTCGTGCGTTTGTTTCTCTAAATTCTCTTGCATTCATCCCGTCTCACACACCCACCGTAGATCAGCATCTCCGCAGCCGCCACCGGCTGGCGCGCAGGCCAGCACGTGCAGGTGCGTGCCCTCGTCGGCGGGGGCACCTTCGCGCAGTCGCACCCGCTCTCCATCCTCTGCGCGCCGCCCGACACAACCTGCCTCTCCCCGCCCCCGGGCCTCCTCCTCGCTGCGCGCGCATGCGGGCCGTGGAGCCGCGCGCTGCACGCCTTCGGATCCGATCACCCTCCCATTGCTGTACCAGATGCGGAGAAGGCTGTCGTCCACGACGACGACGGCGCGGACGAGCTTGAGGAGGACTTTGACTTTGAGGAGGTAACGGAGGGCGGGCGTGCGATGCACGTCATCCTCGACGGGCCCTACGGCGGGCCGATGCACGACGCTGGCGCGTACGACACCGTGCTCTTCATCGCCGGCGGGAGCGGCGTCACCGTGACCCTCGGCCAACTCGACGACCTCGTTGGGCGCTGCGTGCGCCGCGGCCGCGCGCATGGGGAACGCACGCGGCGCGTCGAGTGGGTGTGGTGTGTCAGGGACGCAGGTAGGCACTTATTGGTTTTTCCCGTCGCACAGACACTGATGGACCCCCCCCCCCCCTAGATGCGCTAAACTGGTTCGCCCCGCAGCTCGCGCAGATCGCGGCCGTGGCGGCGCGCCCGAGTAGCGGACTCGTGCTGAGCATCCGTGTCTTCGTCACCGGTGCTGTGGGCGGGGCTGCGGTCACGGGGAACGCCAGCGACGTACCTGGCTGCGAAGTGTGTGTCGGGCGGCCGACGGCGCGCGCGCTGCTCAACGAGCTGATGTACACCGAGGGCTCTCTCCTCAGCGCCAAGGACACGGAGCACGGCGCAGCACAGGCCCCTGCTGCAGGCGGGTTTGCTGTGTTTGCAGCGGGACCCGGTGGGCTTGTGCGCGAGGCAGGGAATGCTGCCGCGCGTGTGAATCTACTCAAACGGGCGGGGATAGATTTTTGTGCGGAAGCGTTTGTAATTTAAGGACTTTCGTACTATGTATATATAGCAGTACTTTCGTTCGTTAAGTAGTTGGAGGGAATTCTCAATCCGATGATTTTACAAAGAGAAATATAAAAAGACAAAGTGATATATTCATGCGGACGAAGCGAGGACACGGACGAAACTTGTAATTGGGATCTCGAATGAGACGGGAAAATGAATTCCCTCAATGGCACGCCATCCCCCGGGCGTCGCCCCGGAGTACGTCCGCCGTCCCGTTGAAGATAAAGTGCCCAAGAGCCGCACCGAGCACAGTGGCGAGGATGAGGTACGCCTACGCAGACACGAACGATCAGCGATGCGCGCAATGGGGAGGATGTGAAACAAAGTCCTTACATTGTAAGTCATGAAGACGAGCATGAGGAAGAACGAGAGAAAGACAGAGGCTCCATACAATACTGCACGGAGCGTGCGTGGGACGAGCGGAATCGGGGTCCTGAGAGATGTAGTCAGCCATATGCATAACGCCAAAATACTGAGGAAAAAGACTCGCCCCTCGGATGTCTTGCGCGGCCCTGTACCAGCGTCCGCTGCGTCGTCCAAGCTGATGGCGCCGGGGGCGATGGCGAGGTCACGGGTGATGCGGGCGTCAACGTTTCTCTGGAAGGCGCGGAGCGCTTCGTAGAGGACACCGAGGCCCATAATCACGGCGCAGGAGACGATGAAGGTGAAGGTGGAGGTGACATGCCACGAGCGGAAGACGATGCAGGTGTCGACGATTTGCGTGTTCCTTCAAGTTTTGGGTGTCAGCACTGGTAGTGTGAGCAATGAATGGAACTCACCAGAGCAGGTTCATGGAGCATCTTGGCATAGGCATGTGGTGGTCCATTGCGATTTGTCTTTGAGTGGGGGATACGTGGAAGGCCTTGGGAGTGGTACGGTGGTGGGAGTAAGTAGGACTTTGGCTTCAGCATCTAGTCCAAACACACCATCGTCCCCTTAATCAGCCAAGGACTCTCGAAGCGGCATCCAGGACCGCAGGATTCCAGGTCCAAATATACGATATGCATACGGGCACCGCAGGTCCAGTGCAAATAAGAATACAACAAGACCATCATCTACGTTCCTATGCTCAATGCGCGCCGGCGGTGCTGCCTCCATAGCGTCCAAACAGCATCTCACCCACGCCAAATCCCACCACGATAGAAATAATATACGCCACTTGGAAAGTCCTGCCCGCCAGCGTGCGTCAACATCACCCAGAGAATAAAATATCAAAGAAAGAACAAACGTACATGATGACCAGCATGAACGCAAACCCGAGCAGCGACTGCAGCGCGAACAGCGCACCGCGGGGGATGTCGTGCGCAGGGGTGAACGGCGGCGCCTGGAGGCGGGCCTTTGGGTTGGGGCTGGCGCGGCGGGCGCGGAGGGCCCACTGCGCCGAGAGCATGGCGCGGTACGAGGCCACGTAGCGGTCGAGGAGTGCGAGGACGAACATCGCGATGCATGCGCCTGCGACGGCGCCGCCGCTCGCTGGGGCCCAGCTCGAGAACCAGAGCGTGTCGCCGAGGGGGGTGAAGTGCAGCGCGGTCATCATCATGCTGCCCATGGACCCGTCCGATGTGGTGGCCGTTTCGCCGTGCGCGAGGGCGTTGTGCGCCTGCGCGAGGAGGAGCAGGGCAAAGATCATGCTAGATAAAACAACAGCGTAAGTGGTAGGTAAAGCAGGTTGGATGTCGGCACACATTTATCGACTATGTAACTCGAAGCTCAAACTTGACAGTTATTCAAGTCAACGAAGACGAGGGAAGACGAAGGAGCGATTTAGTGACACTGCTGGAAACGGAAGGAGTTCCCCGAGCCATCAAATGATCGATGCGTGACTGCCAGGCCGCCGCCCCGAAACAGTAACTGGGCAACACCCCTGGCCTGTGATGTACCAGAGTTGTGGGACGTACCGATATAGCGACACACGTGTAATACATACGAAAATTGCGAGTCGAAGACGGAAAGGACCGGGTCCAGTTTCATGAGGACTGCGCTCTCGCCTTTCCCCGTCCTTGTAAAATATTTGGTGGCCCCAGCAAGAAAGACCCTGGATAGATAACGCCGGTATTTGAGAGGGAAACCTTCTTGTGCAGCACAGAATAAGAACAGTGAGCAGACCAGGAGGACAAGGACGGGTTCCAGTTTCATGAGGACTACGCTCTCGCCTTCTCCCGTCCTTCAAGAAATATGTATTGACGTTATCCAGCGAGCAACAGACGATCAAAGACGGCGCATAGAGAATATCCGAGTGAGAACAGCAAACAGAGCTTCAGCAGTAGACGAGAATTGACCGACGACGACGACGGGGTCCAGTTTCATGAGGACTGCGCTCTCGCCTTCTCCCGTCCGTCGAGACATGTGTTGACGTTATCCAGCGAGTAACAGACCAACGAAGAGGGCGCATAGAGAATATCCGAGTGAGAACAGCAAATAGAGGTTCAGCGGAGCAGATGAGAATTGATCGACGACGGGGATGGGGTCCAGTTTCATGAGGAATAGGCTCTCGCCTTTCCCCGTCCTTCGAAAACTTACTGGTACGATATCGAGGTCGTCTGCGATTCGACAGACGTTCGATCGAGGAGAAGGACGGGTTCCAGTTTCGTGAGGACGGCGCTCTCGCCTTCCCCCGTCCTTCCAGAAATCGGCATCTTACAGAAAAAACAGAGACTGGGAGAAAACGCATGGATCACCTTCGCGCTCTCTGGTAAGCATACCAGGAGGAGGGTGGGTTATTTTCGGCGTACCTTGCGCTCGGGCGATCCCACTCTCCGCTCCGAGCGAGATGCTCGACAACCGAAGAGCGTCGGTGTCGCCAGTCAGAGGAGTGGTCTGTAATCAGGGTGAGGCGGAAACGAAAGGCCGGAAGAAGAATAGCTGACAGAGGTTGGCTCTGGGGCCATACTACATGAGAAGAGCGAGGATGTTGGGTAGACAAGAAGGACGGGGTCCAATTTCGTGAGGACTACGCTCTCGCCTTCCCCCGTCTCTACCGAATTATCTGGGCCTAGGCAACTAGCCGCACTGATGCGAGAGCCATTTTCGCGAGTGCCAGGCGTAAGTCGAGGGAGGCTAGAGAAAAGGCGGTAGGCATCCTTAGGCGGTTCAGACGAGGAAGAAAGGTTGTGGACGTCCTCAGGCAGCTGCGTGGAGGCGGTGGGAGACGAGGAGAGCAACAAACACCGGAAGCGTCAGCCTTTTGATGGGCCACGAGCCATTTGTGTCATTGGCTACCGTTATGTCGGTCCCCATCAACAAGTCATGCTTTTGCGCTTTGCGTAAGTAACTCAGCTCGTTGAAAATTGGCACTCATCGTCTCCTCCGAGCCTCGGAGCCGCCGGAATAAGACTGCCACTGGATGAGTTTTAGACTCCCCAAATCATGAAAAATCTGGGACAGAATTGAATGACAGAGGTCTGCACCGGTTGTTTGATGCCTCCGAAGTTCGCGCTTCAGTTTTCATATCCATTCTTCTCAACCAGACGAGTTCGTGATACTCTTCTTGTATGAGCAGGGTACGTATAGTGTTTTATTTGTGCCAATTCCGACTGTAGTGAAGAATTGACTGAGGACGGAGACGGTGTCCACTTCCACCTCAGCAGGGAACGGAACGCGAATAAACGGACTTGGAAATGTAAATAATTGCCTGGGCAAGGATGAGTGAATAACAAAAAAGAATGCGGCGGGAGACGCGGGCATTGATGTGAAGTACGGCGTTGACACGGCAATTGTTTTGTAATTATTTGGCGGACGGCTCCAACTTGTGAACTGTTTGCCAAAGGTTGCCCCCCCTGCAATTTCGATTGAATTTAGTAATTGGATAATATAGTCGCTTGGCGCGGTCCCATTCCTGAAACATGCAAAGTTGTAGCCTCCTGCGCTACACCACCCGCCCTCGACGAGCTGTTCCCCTCGGACAGGCCATAGATTTACGCCTAGCAGACGCACTATCTACTGCAGAGCGCCGGAAACCAGAAAACCAAGCCGATCAACCCACAACGGGCATCTTGCTAGAGCCGTCGCACACACCCCATAACTAATTAAACTCGTTCAGCACTGCTTGACGAGAATTGTACCGGGAAGTAGTCTCTTGACAAAAATGCTCGTACCTCGCATGTTGTAACTGAGAAGGTATTTGGGCAGGCTCCCGGAAAGACATAAAAAACAATATTTACAGCGTTGCTCAGGCATAGCACATCTCAAGTCAATAATTCTCAACATGAACCTTTGAAGTCTAAATTCGTGTCACGGAAGAAGATGTGAGGCCGCAAAGCGGCCGAGCAGCCGCTTGTACCCCTATCAAAACTCTGTTTTCGCCTCGTGTAAAAGGAGAGTTGGACCCGCTTTACTGCTTTAGGAGAAGTTGAACTGTTATAAGCCTGATCAACCGGTCAATACAAATTGTTGCGCCGGCCTGAAAGGAGGAGGAGGAGGATATATCGCTTGCATGTGCAACATGAATGGCCGTGCGTATCATCACTTCTCCTTCAAATACACTCGCGTCATGAGGTGGGATTTATTTATATATTAGTGGAGGCAGGTTTCTCAAGTTGACTCTCAACGTGGCTCAAATTTACCTGAAGGAAGAGGGCGAGGAAGCACCGACTACGTTGGCACAGACCTTGCTTGTGGGGACCGTTACAGTGAAGTTGAACATGATGAATGTTTTCGGTTTTTGTTGAATTGGCACAGAATAGACCTGAACTAATTTGTCCGTCAACGTTGACAATTAGAGCCTTTCTGTTTAATAATTGTAGTTGAGAGTTTGGCCTGACTGCTGTCCGGAAATTGAAAGCTACATAATGTTTGTCGCGCTCAGATAGCACATGCAGCAGGGTCAGCAAGTAAGTATTTGCCAATTAGATATTCTCCTCGCATCTAATATTTGCGAGAGGCGCAGGCGGCGGCGATGTGCGGGGTAAAATCTTTCCCCAAACCGACGGCGTGTCCCAGTGAGAGAGAGCCGCGGGGTATGAACAACAAGTGTTGTCATTCTCTCGGAATACTGGCATGCAGTTGCAGGTTGCCATTCGACTCAACATGAGTTCAAGGCTTAATAAATTGGTTAGAATATGGCCTGTAGAAAAATAGTAAGAAAATGAACCATTGTTCTGCTGTTACGCGAGACAGAGGAGCGATGAGGTCTCATAGTGTTGTTAAGCTCCGATGTCAGCGATGACCTGGCACCATATGAAGCTTAACTCTGCTTGGAATTACCAGCTGTTTTCAATGGCTCTACTGGTATTCAGCACAGATGAGGACACAGTAAATGTATTTGATTTTGGTTCAATCTGGATGTTGCAAGGCTTCGGCGCAGCTCCGGTGTGCTACCTTCTCGTTTCTCAGAGATTTCACAATAATGGAGGGATGAGAGTAGCAGGAGACACAGCCGCGCGTGAAGGAATCCGACTCGTCGGGGTTTCAGTGGAGAAAAGCCAACTGGATATGGAGATTCGGCCCGGGGTCAAAAGTCGGATAGATGCGAGATCATTGATTCCGGAACAATGGGTTGGTGAAAAAGTGCAACAGTTGTGAAGGTGGAGAGACCTTGTCAAGGCAAGGCCGCGAAGCGGCCGAGCAGCCGCTTGTCATCACCAAAAGCGGGAGATCGCGGTGATCGCCTGTGATACCTGTAGACACGTGCCACGCTGACCGCGTTCTGCAGGCGGTATGCAGACCCATCACCGACCCTTGCAGACGCGACACCGAGCTGGTGCAGCTTTGGCCTAGTAATTACCCTGCTGGTAATACATTCCCAGGGTTCCACCAGTTCGGTGTAGATGCATATTGCTTGTTTGCGGACTTCGCGCTTAGTATTTGCGTGGTGATGCGCGACAAAATAATTATATTGCGCCCGCCTATACATAGAAATTAAAGGTCACGTTGTTCCAAGCTAAGTATTACACGGTAAGATTATGTACCGTCTCCGCGTTGCCTCCACGAATCTTCGCCGTCCTCCGGCCCAGGATCAATACTTAGTTACCTCCCGTCTTCTGCATCACAAGTTTTCGGGTCTCTTGTGGTTCAGCCCAATAGATAAGCTACTTGAATTGCCCACCAGAGCTAGCGAGTTGCCAGTGAGATCTTTGTGGACGTTATCGACTTGTTATCGATGTATGCGCACATCAGATCAGAAGCACGTGGGATGGTCCGTGCGCAACTATATATGTTTGATGAAACTTTGATGGGGATTCGTCGCCCTTTTCTCTTATCCTCCACCTCCCTAGCCAGATTCCACCCTCAAGCCTACCCGCCATTAACGCTCAAGTTTTCAAGCTCCCGCAACTCCTCAACCATTCCTCAAGATACCCTGCTCCGCTCCTGTTCTCTCGCTGCCAAGTCCTCAAGCCCTACATGCGTCGTTCTCAAGCCCAGTCAAGCCCTTCCCTTCGTTGGTTATCAAATCCCTCAAGCTGTATCTCAAATGTTGTCGCCGTTTTCGGGCTTCAAACCGGCGATGTCTCTGCACCGCAACTTCGCTGTGTCTTGCAGCTCCCATCTGGTGCGTACCTCGTCGCCGTCTCCCGCCATCATCCTGTTGTACCGTCGTCTTCTTGTTGTATATACCATTCAATATGATTTTTTTTTTACTATTATTATAACCTCCGGTGCCTGTGTCGTTCCCGTGTCTATTGGTGCATTTAATGCAATTGCCGGCATACATATTCTGCGTTGTCAGGTTTTTGTATACCATTGTAAATCTCATAAACCATTACAAACCTCACAATATAGGTGAAGATTGCAATAAAATAGGTGCCATTTAAGGGTGGGTGAACACCCACCAAGATTTTGGTGCTAGGTAGTGGATTATGTTCATTATGGCGTCTGCATAGGGTATGTATGCTCTTGTAATCAGTTCCCGCTTTTGGTGATGGTTACTTTTAGCTTTTTAGCGGTGTGCCTGATGCCAAACCTACACAAGCAGCATCATTCCATCAGAAAAACTTTTTCACTGGATCATGTGCATGCCGACCTAGTACCGATCCTTCAAATACCAATCGTTAACGTCTTGCATCCTTAACTTTCTGCCCTTCTTCCAAAATGCTGGCGACTACATCATTTCTTTCGCGAGCTTGACCAGTCTCGCCAATGCTCACTTCCAACGGCAATTTCCCCCTCCTTGCGGTGTCTTTGTCGAGGACGACGAGCCTAATTGTTGCGGTGAGTTTTCTGCGATACACGTACCCTGTACCTTCTTGACTTTGTCCTTCTAGACGGCTACGACCACTCAATCAGCAACAGGACCACCTTTCCCCTTACCGAAGGGTCCTTCAGCCTGAACTTGGAGCACACCAGCTGGACCGGTACGTGACCTTCCAGGACTTTTTAACCATCGTCCCCTTCTTCCAACTCACAGGAGAGGATCTCTTCTGTCTCAACCTGGATCTTTCGAAAACGAACGCTAGTGTTACGGATGGACAAAGCGTGATCCTCGAGGTAATCTCATTTCCCTCCCGTCCATCCTCGCAGTTGTTTATTTCACCTTCACAGATCATATTCAATGGTGGAGATGGTGAATTATATCAGGTGTGGTTAGCCCCACAAGCCTTGTGTAACATACTGATGCTTTTCCCTTTATAGTGCGCTGACTTCACGCTCTCGAGCACCGCCAAAATCACCTCGGACATCTCTTGCAAAGAACCAGAGCTCCAGTGGTGGCGACGACGACGACGACTCGTCTTCCTCTTCCTCTGCGTCTGGCTCCGTCACCGGCTCTGCGCCTTCCGGGAATGCTACCGCGCCTGCCCCGTCTGGGTCGGCCACCAACGCTCCTTCCGCGGCGTCTTCTGTGCAGTTCAACGGATTTGTGGCGCTCATTTTAGGCTTGGGTCGGTGTCGCCGCTGTGCCATTTGATATCCATCGAGTCATAGGACCTTGCGCTTACAGTCGTTTCTACAACTAGCTACATGTCAACAACGTTGATAGCTGAATCTGATAATTTATCTCCAAGTGCCCTACTCTTAAGCTTGTCGACCTCAGGCGGACGAACGGCGTGTGTCGATCGTTGCCCGGGGTAGCCGGCTGTAGGGCGCCTCAACGCCGGAGCTCCACTGCACTACGGCGACTCCATCTCTGCCGCCTCTGGGAGTGTTCTTCCACCCCAGTCGGTTTAGCGGATTTATGCCGCTACTTTTGGGCTTGGTCGGTCGCCGTCACTATCGACCCCGTCGACGACGTTGATAGCTAATTCATCTTCGCCGCTGTCCCAATTTGTTGTTAGGCCGCCTTTTGTTTTAGCTCAGCTAAAATTAGTGCCTGCGCGACGCTGATGGCGGTGCCAAGCTCGTCCTTAGGTGTGTCCATCATCGCCCACCCACTCTGAGAGGCATCAAGCCCGCCTTTCGGACGAAAGCTATTCGCAAGGGTAACATTGCAAAGCCCACAAGCAGGTCAGGGGCGAGGAACCAGTGAATTGTGATCATAAAAAATACCCAAAAAATGAATAAACTGCATAATGTACGCGAAAACCACCAGAGGGAGACAACCACAACGAACACACGATCAACCTCCACAGCAAGCCCTCTTCCGCGGTGGGGTAGATGATACACTCTGCTCGAAACCGCTCTCCTCTTGTAAGCGAGCCCCATCCCGTCCATGATCCTGACCGCAGCCATCGCAGGACTTCCCGCACCCGCATGTGCCCTCGGGACACCCGCACCGCCCGCCACAACATAGCTTCGGGAGATTCACCACCTCCCGCGGATTCGAGGGAGGGGCGGGTAGGGCGGCGGCGCGTGCGAGGAAGCGGTCGATGCTGCTGGCGGAGGTGCCAGGGGGCTGGGTGAGGACGATGTCGCTGCGCACATCGATGCACATCCCGCAGCCATCGGTACAGCTACGACGGCCGGAGGCGGCAGCATGGGTGGGCCCGCGGTGCTCGACACAGCCAGGGCAAATGCATTCGACGCCGCATGTGCAACCTGATCCCGCGAGAGACTCCATGACGCGCATCGGTGGGAGCTGCGTGCCGAATGCGGGGATGGAGGGAGTGGAGGAAGGAGAATGTGTGGGGGAGGAAAACTTGAGGATCGGCGCGAGGGTGGGACCAGGAGGAGAAGGGGAATGAGACGATCCTGTTGTTGCTGAGGTCGTGGTTGTCCCAGTGGTACTTGTCTTGGGAGAGCGCGCCTTTCGCCCTAGAGTATAGCACTTGCACATGCGGCCGATCTTGCAATTGCAAGGATTCAGAAGTGACCCGACTAGAGCAGACATATGAGCTGGTGAGAGGGAATTTGTGGAACGAGATACCTTGCTGGCGCGAATCGGAAGGGCTATACGAATACGATGGATGAACGGTGTCTCGCAAACCATTCGGTAGTGCAGGCTGGATCGGAATGTATCTTCGAGCTGGGCGGGAACAATGAGAGGTGGGAGAGAAAACACAAACATTGGCGTACTTTTCAGGCATGAAGATGGCAGGAGGATCCCGCGCGACGGGATTTCCTTTGGACATACGCATTTCGAGTGATACCGTTTGGTTTTTCGCAGCTCGCGACAGTTTGGGCACTGTGAAAGGGGCCGGCCTTTCCTTGGTACTTCGAACAATGCCCGGTCGGAATGGCTGCATGTTGAGGCACGGTGGCCTTTAATGCAGGACTCACTGCAACGAAGAAGGACTGTGAATAGGAGTATATTTTGTTGGAAGGAGCCGGACTTACCACGAAAATTTCTTGTCATTTACGAAGACCATGAGTGCAGGTATCAGAGCCTGTATGCCACGATGAGTGGCTTTCCTTCAAGGAATAAGGCTGCAGAAGCAGAGATGGCGGTACTCCGGAGTACGTAGAAGAGAGGAGATGGGAAACCGCACACTTATGCGGATATCGGCACCGCACTTTATCGTATAGGGGAATCAGGTGCTACTCCTTTATTATTATTTTACAAGAACTTCGGGCTGAAACACCGTGATGGTGGACAAAAGCTGGGCCACCTTTTCTATTTCGGGACAGCCGAGCATTCAGGGAATTCGGCGCGATTACCGCTCTCACCCACTAAAACTCGCGTCAGCCGCTTGACCGGAACTACAAGCCAATTTAGAAACATTGTTTTTGGCAGCGTGACAACCTCTGAGAACCAAAAGAGTATGGCAGGCACGAAAGAAGGGGAATCACGCAGGCAATTTGGACATCGTGAACACGAAACCGGGAATGAGCATTAGCGACTCAAGTACTAGCTGAAATATGAAATAATAAAGTACTCAAGTATGACAATTGACGCTTGCCGGTTTGTGTCTCAGCAGGTCTTAGCGCCGAAATGTTTTTTTTTGTGGGCCCAAGGGTGGACCATCAAATTATCGCAGAGTAATTTGAGAATCCTTTAATGCGCATGACTAAGCTCACCCTGGGATCTACAGTGAAGAAAGAATGCAGGGCGGTGGGGATAAAGGGACAAAAGGTGAAAGAGGGACGTCCACGAACGCAACGGCACTCTGTTTGGCCATACGATTAGGGTACTTATATCCATTATGTATCGGCCGCACATGCGTCGTACCCAACCCGAGGAGGCCTGTTCGGCGGCTGCTCGGGTACTCTTGGCCATGGGAATTTTCTTGGCTTTTAATTTTTGCGACAAGCCAGAGGCCGCGGATCGGAACTACAGAACATATAAATAGTGCAACGTGAGATGCCTGCGAGAAAGAAGAACTTGCGCCCACCTCTCTGCCTGGTGCGATATCTACACTAAATATTTCATGAGCGTTAACACGTCTTCCGCTCTTTTAGGCCCAATTTGCTGCGCATTACGAATACCATCAAAATACCATCCACTGAGGTCCGGCTTGTGGGTATCTTGGGCCCGTCGGATGGTTCCTCCGTGAATGTCTGACGTTCATCCAAGAGACCGACACGATTTAATCCGGCTATTAGGGGAAGTCAAAGATCGATTCTCCGTCGATTATTTTTCGATTCTGAGACCGATTTTCAAGCACGCCAGGCCGGAACAACTTTTGTATTCCCCGATCCGGTTGTTCACGTCGCAGCAGCAGCAATTGCCACTGCTATCCCCGCACCCCCAGAGGCTCCTCTATCCGTCCTCTCACCTCCATTCGCTGTGCAGTCCGACACCGCACCTCTACCGCTTCCCGCCAATATATCTCCCTCTCCGAAGGATTTTTTAATACCTCCTTCACCAGTCGGATGTACAGCTTAACTATATAAAATGATCCCTTACTGCCTCTCTTATGCCTAGCGATGCACCAGGGCCCTCAATTTGAGCCCCAACAATATCTTTGGACGGGTGGCCAACTAGCCCGTCCTTGCCTTTTTTGGTACGGCGCCGAAAATAAATTCACGCACGAATCAGAACCTCATGTGAATTCAGCCAAAAATGTTCAACGCATTCCCAATATGCGTGCCTTCATCCTAGATGTCCCCCAGACCGGCCATGCTACCTCCATGCCCTAGGCATGGGCCGAAAAGGCTTAGATGGCCAACTAGCCAGTCACATATATATAGTACAACAGATGGGTTACAGGTTGGACGAACTTGGCTTTATGGTGCGGGAGGCCTAAAAGAGAAGAGCCAGAAAACGTGAGGGAGATTTTCCGAGAAGCCGGTATGAAATCCAGTTGACGCATACTCATTTACTTGTCCTGAGTTCAAATCTTGCGAGAAAGCGCTTTTTTTGTAACCTAGGTTGCGTGGAGAGTCAAACTCCAACGATTAAACAATAAGATTCTAATAGATCCGACCCCCGCGGTAACAACAGGACTATCAGAGTGCGTGGCAGTCTAAAGCATTTTGGCTGGTTTGAGTCGTATACCATGAATTGCATACATTAAGCTGATGTATGTAGGTACAGCAGCCGTACGTTCCTCAACAGGACCACCGCGGTTAATGCACTCCTCCTCCTCCTCCTCCCAGCGAGATCAAGTGCTGAGATCGGCCGTGCTGCTCGTATCATAACGGAGATGATCCGTTTCTCGCCGAACCATCTATTCTCCTCTGGGCCCCGGCGTCTGTGACATGCATCTACGACCTGCAAGATGCGTCATTTCTATATGCTTTCCCTTCTTCTGCTGCTGGGCTCAATAGCAAATATGCGCTAACAAATCCTCGTATTCTTCCGACCGCACCTTCGCCGCACCGTGCCACCACCGTCTCTGCCTCAACTTTCTCTGCTTCAGAATGCATTTCGTTTGGAATTGGTTCGTCGGAAATGCTCTTCTCTATACTTTGATTCGTTCTGGCCCATACAAGCAGTTTTAGCTCTTCTTATTTTGGAGGAAGGCCACATTCGTGCACCGGCAGAACGAGCTAGATGACGGTCTTCTTACGGAAATATTCCAAAGGCCAGAGTTGAAATTTAAAGACATGTTGGAAATCTCTCTGGCATCTCGTCGCTTCTGCGCGTTGGTTGTCCCGTTGATATTTCGGAAACACACGTGGTCGCCGTGTTGGTCGTTCGTTTCCTCTTCCATCGCTGTGGCCCCATATCCGGTGAGGCGAAATCCTTTCTGTTTGGATATGCGTCATTAATATCCACCTCAGAATTTTCGGCCAGGCGGGGCCTGCTTGACTTTGATAAGCGCGAGCTCATCGTGTCGCACTTGCATTCCGCCCTTCGAAATATGACCGCTGCTCATACTTTTGTCCTCCAGCATATCGGTGGCGGTCCTTGGCCAGAATTACTGCATACCATCGCCACTACTCCAGCATGGACTACCCTCGTTCTATACGAGTCTCCCTGGCGTAGCGAGGATCGGGGTGTCTTTGACCTCCCACCTACGCTATCGCTGCCGCCGCTCATTCACCTCGAGTATACTGCTCCTCATGCCAAGCGAAGTTCAATGGTTTCGTCCAACCGACTCAACGTGAACCTGTGCCTCTCATGTTTGCTAGCGAGGTTCAAAATTTGCGCTCCATATTACCTGCATGCCATGCCAGCTTGGAGTCTTTGACACTGCCGAGCGAACTTGTGTCGATATCCTTAGACCCGTCGCTAGCATAGGGATCCCTTCAGGAACTGTACATCGAAGGGTACTAACCCATGCACCAGGAGCCGTCCATGTTGTCTGTCCTCCTGCTGCTCCCTAATCTCCGCGTCGCTTCACTTCGCCTATATACGGTCATCCGCGGTCACTCCCAGTGCGTCGTTCATAAAGAGATACCATCTGCGACCGGTACCACCATGTTCCTTCCTTGGCTAAAAAAGTTTGACCTCACATCGCTCCAGGCGGGCGACCGAATTCTTTCCGTCCTTCCTGCCGGACTGGAGCAACTTGCGATCATCGAATATCCAGATCTCCTTCGCAGGTACCCTGCCAACATTTGTTCCGGGTCTGAATTCCTGGACATGTTGGCCGGTGTGTATTTGCGGCTGTCACGCACCTGGAAATCGGGTACAGGACAGATGCTCAGGACGATCGTTTTCTGCGATCTCTTCCCGTTGCGTTTCCCTCCGTACGCCGTCTAGAAATTCACCAATTTATCCGTGAGGGCCTGGATGATCTCTGGAACCCTATGGTGTGCGCTGTCTGAACACTCAACCCATCGTATCTTCTACGACAGCGCGCATTCCAGCCCATAATTTCGCAATTCACGAAACTCCGGGTGTTCGCGCTCGAGTGCGATGACCCAGAACGACGGGGTGCACATACGCCACGGGGCCTGGAATACGAAAATGTCCGGCATCTGAGAAAATTATGCAACATTGCGGAGGAGATGGTCCTCCTGACTCCATGGCTTGCAAAAATTCGAATGGCCACCGAATGGGGGATGTTCTACACTGGCAGCCGTGGAAAGTCGTCGCTGCTCCCGATGGGAAAGTGCATCTACGTTCACCATTCAATCCCAGGTCGTACCGTCCGGATTTTTATGGTAAGTGACCTCCTTCTTATATAATCTTGTTCTTGCCGCTGAGCGACTGTTAGCCGTTTTGAAAGGGCCGATGGAGACTGCTGAGGAAATTATGGCTGGCTGGGAAGCGAGTGACCCTCCCTCAGATTGGGTCGAAATGTCGCACTCTATCGTTACTTCCTAGTACATCCCTCCGCCAGCTGGGAATCGTGAGTGGCCTACCGTCACATTGGGATTAAAAGATACTGGATTCAAAGACTCTTGTATGTTGTGATATAAGGCCTACTATCTTTGGAATCCCACCTCAGCAAACCCATGAGCTCTCGCGCAACTCAGTTTCCTCACGCCAATATCAACCATGCCTGCCAAGCGCTCTCTCCATAATTATGCTGATCGAATTCCCGTCGATAAGTACTCATAATGTTGGCAGCGGTACCGTTTTAATCCGCCATTCAAAGCTAAGATATGTCCGTAATTGCGTCTTGTCCGTCAATCCGGAATTCATCATGCCCGACGCACTTCAAATAATATCACATCTAAGGAGTAACCACGTACGACAGTAACAAGACAGGGCCCCACCTGGGAGAACGTTGTACATAAAATCAACGGGCGGGTATGTGCGTATGTGTATCTCGATATGTCCGTCGCGCTGTACTTTCTAAGATTTTGGAGATGAAAGAATTGTTCGTAGTTTGGCATCTGCCTATCTGCCGGTTGGAGCGCTGTATCGAATCGCAGCACGCGAGTATGCTTTTCACCACCCTCAATTACGTGCCTCCCAGAAGGCGGCGAAACCTTCGCGCATGGTTTCCGCATCCTCTACATTAAATCGACCTCGTGAGTCCACGCAACGCAGTTTCGAGGCACACTCACCAGCGTCTTGTGAAGTCTCCTCGTCGACCACTCCGTCCGACGATTTGCACCACCGGAACAAGACATCGTGGCCGTCGAGCCAGAGGGATGTCAGAGCGGGGCACTTCGCCACGAACGCGTCGCGCAGAACAGTGAACTCGGGAATATCATCCTCGCTCGGCGGCAGATAATCCTCATCGTAGAACTCGAATTCCCAGCAGAGGGCAAGGCGCTCGAGAGTTGAGGGTAGGGCGCTGATTTCCGTTAGTTCTTCAAAGAATTCTGTAGCCTGTCATGTGTAGGTTAGTAAATATTCGTCCGCAACTGCAAAGAACTTCGATACGCACTTTGAGGTTGACACCTTCCCAGTCGTCCTCACCATAGGAAATCAGGATTCGGAGTTCTGTGATTTGAGGGAATAGACTGCATATCGCATTGAGCGAGGCGTTGTCCAAGTCATCGAAATTGGCCTCGAGCGAGGTGACATTACTGGGGATCTGGATTGCCTGAAGGTGCGTTATGAAGTCGTTGTAACTGCAGAACGTCGTGTTGATGCGGGAGAGGGTGGGACGGAGGAAGAGATGCAGGGTCTCGTAAGGCCCCGTGTATTCTGTGAGCACAGGCAGCACGCTTGAAACCTGCGCAATAGAGCTGGGCTCTAAGAGTCCCCAACCACCCAGCATGAGCACCTGGACGGCGGGGAATTTGGACAGAACAGTCATATTATGAGCCATTGTCGCGAGATTCATTGTGGCTGATAATTTGTGTACGTGCGGAAATGAGGGGATGTGGTGTATGGTTTCACTGAAGAGACGGAAATTACAGGGCAAATTCAGTTCGCAAAGGTGCTCTGGACGGAGGAAAGGGAGCCAGTGGTCCATTCCGGCCTCAGAAGCTACGTTGTCGTGAAGTGAGAAGCTGGATAACCCCACTGTTTGCGAAGTCGATTCGATGGTTTCTCCGGCAGCAACTTTGCACACGGTGATATCGAGGTGCGCCAGAGCGGGCAATCGATATAGATTCCCCATCCCGATTTGCGTGAAATGCACGTCCCGGGCAGAAAGACGCTGGAGACGGGTAAAGCACGAAAGGCGTTCAAAGAACGCGGACAGCAAGATGTATGGTGTATTCGTGATGGAAAAATCCCAGGCAGACCACACCGGTCCTATCTTTTGCCAGGGAATGACGTTGCAGGAACGAACAAGTGGGGCGATGTCCTCCGAGCACCAGAAGGCAAGACGCTCCAGCGACTGGTCGACTTCCGTGGCCGAGGGAAGAAGTAAAATACCGACACAGCCACTAGTAGCATATGGATGAAACTCGAAGTCGGTGAAAAGCAGAGACCGAGATATGTTGTGAAATGCGTGGTAAGTCAATGAAACGTCTTTGAGAGCATCTCGAGGTAAATGATGGAATACCTCGAGCCAGAGCTCATTTGGAACTCGATCCTGAGCGCGCATGACGGGAGCGGGTTGGGGCAAAGAGTTGGAGAACCAGTATGGAGGAGGAGGGGAGTATTAACCGCACACAGTCGGGAGCTGTTGTCTGTTGTTGTGACTTGATAGATCCTCGCCAATCACGTTTGGGACAATATTCCATAATCGTGTTCGTCGCAAATTGAACGGCACGCGGGAGCGAGAATAGGATTGTGAAATAATGTACGCTTGGAATGAGGTTTCAACCAGTTGCGGGAAACGGGGCCGTAGTCGTTTTGACAGCCTTCGAGCGTGCGCGCGCCAACACTGGCGAACTTCTCTCCAACTTAACTCCAATTTCTCGGGGATGAAGATTCTCCAGAGTTTCTCCCCGTCGACCTACAGCAGAAGTCACCCAAACCCAAAAGCTCCACTGGCTACATATGCACATGAGGGCATCAATGGTCTCACCTTCCGTATAGTGAGGCCAAAACCCCACAGCAATGGTGCTGAAAAATCCGTGTTGAAAAAATAATGAATTAACCGCAGAGTGGAGGGAATGTCGATGCGCTGGATTCGAACTCGGCCACGTGTCCATAAGACAGCCATCCTGCACAATATCACCCCAATATTACGGATTTTCAAAGTTCAAACTCCAGAGCGAATTATACATTAAGTCATCTCGACAAGTAAAGCATAAATAAATATGCTCAAGCATCGCTTACATCGTAAATGATCCAAAGCAACAACTTGAAATACTGAAAACAATACAGTCTACATTAGAAGTTTATAGCAGCGAGATTTGCCGCCTCATTGTCGTCGCATAAATTTAATTAGTTGAATGCCCGTACGAGAGACGTGGACTTGCGCTGCGCTGATGGAGAACACCGTTCCATGCCTGGGATCCGCGGGCAGCGCATACCCGGTACTATACGTCCAAACGCCGGAAGTGATGTTATCTGGACAAAAGTCAGCGAATTCAAAAAAGTCCTGGTGATGCTACTGACTTGTTTCGAACGGCTGGTAGCCTTGCGGAGACAAATCGTCGACCCAGACATGCCAGACACCGGAGAAGACATTGGAAAGGAAGACGAGCGGGCCCTCCACATCGCCGAACATCGCCTGGCCAATGCCTTTTGTGACGCTCTGCCACGTTCCGAACAGCGACGTCGACCGCTCTTGGATAACTTGGCCGTTGGTCTTGCTGAAGCGGTGGTAGAACCCGGACGCAGGGTCAAACGCGACTGTTGTGTCGATAATGTCGATGCCGGGATCAATCCAAACTTGTGCTGCGGAGAAGGTAACGAAATCGGTGGTCGTGGCAAACAGAATCCGGGCGTGTGTGGTGCTGGTGTGGTTGGTGTCCGTAGCCGCGTATATGTTGCTGGCCCAGTAGACGACGAACTTTTGCAGCGTCGGATCCCACATCGCTTCGGGTGCCCAAGTCATACCAGCCTAAATCCGCCATGAGCTTTGGAGGCTTTAGAGTATGAAGAAGTTTTGCTCACCGTGGCGGGAGAAACCTTCACAAGGCGCTGCGCGGACCACGTCTTGAGATCCGTGCTTTCCCAAATCGCCAGCGAGAGACTGCCTATCCTGCCCGCCTGATCCCAAGTGACCGCGCCTCCGAAAATCTTAAGATCCGTCGCGACCACGTAGAACTTGCTGCCCGACGGGTCGCGGATGATAAATGGATCCCTCAGCCCTTTAGTCCCCAAAGTAGAAGTGAGCACCGGCCGTCCTCCGTTGACGATGTTCCACGAAACGGGCGAGTTGGTCTGGCTGACAGCTGGCGCGAAGATCAGGAATCAGTCGGCTTTCCTGAGCTCTGGTTTCAATCTGATTTCCTCACCAAAATATATTTCTTCTCCTGTGGAACAATAAGGGTTCGTATAGCTATCATCGAGTCATGTCTGGGCGTACCGTTGGATAAGCCCTCCCCCTTGAAGTAGATGAACCCATACGCCGTGCCTGTTGCCTAGACAAAATACATTGAGTTCGCTGCACAGTCGTGAAAAGGAATTCTACACCCACCACCTGACGCTCCTCGATAGCAGCGCTCAGTACGGCCGACACCCACACCGCCAAAACGCTTAGAACGAACGGTATGACGCTGAGCTTGAGCATAGCGATGGAACTTCAAAGAGAGCCAGGCGCGAGGTCACCCAGATCTATAAAGCTTTGTAAAAAGTAGCGAGCAGTCATGGGGGATCCAGAAGATGTTCCGAAATATTAGAAGGAAAAATGGCGGCCTGTACAACCAGAGCGTTTGCGAAAATTTGGGCTTGGCATGGAAGCACCAAGTATCAAGTTACCACAAGTTTGTAGATTTTGCACATGCTTGCGGGCCGGTAAGTGGCCGGGCGATCTCGGATTCAGTACGTTTGCAAGCAAGATGCGGGGGCTCGGGCAGAAGAAATACGCCCATCCATTGGCTCCAGGACCCCTGCCAGTTTACTCAGTACTGTGGCAATGGGCATGACCGTGGAATGGCAGCAAAAAATCTCCGAGCCTGCGGTGGTTTCCAATTTTTTTTTACAGAGCCGTGCTTTTTGCAAGTGAACTGAGCCTGAGTTATTTCTGGTGCCCAGGTGAGCAGAAGCGCGTCGAAACGCGCCGCGTTTGGGCAGCGTCGTAACGCTAGAGTCAAGGAATGTTTGTTTGGTTCCTACGCCATTACCCTTGAAAGTAAACACCAGCACCGATGTAGCCTCGAATGAGGTAGCCTCAGGCTCCAGGCAGCGACGAGACCATCGACGCGAAAAGGTACCCCACCCGGAATATATTCCATATATAAACGCAGAAGGAGATAGACAACAAAACAAAAGGGAGAATGAAGAACCGGTGCATGAATGAATATCTAGAAGCCGACTCCGACGAGAAGGAAAAGAAGAGGAGGGAATCCGAGTCCGGCAGTTGTATGATATGTACGTGAAATGGGAGCCGTCGGAGATGGTGTAGATGCGGACGGAGGAGCAGAGTGCCAGGAGAAGCCTTGACGACTGGACGCTGCTCAGCGCTCGGTGGACATTTGCGCGAGGTAGTCCGAGAGCTGCGTGGACAAGTCAGTCAGTCGAAGACCACAAGCAGAGGGAGGAAGGTAAGGAAATGGGTAGCAGGGGCACCCAAGGGTGATGAGGGAAACAGCCGTTCGCGAGGGAACGACGGGGCTTCCACGCTTGGGGCGGTAGATGCTCCCAGCCGTAGGAGACGAAAGGAAGAAACGGCACGACGCACCTTGAGAGCCCCGCTCCTTATGCTATCCCCCATGTTCTGTACGTCGGGGTTCGCGAGCACGCGTCCAATGACGTCGCGCGCCGTACTCTCCAGGTTGGCGAGCGAGCCGTCGCCGAGCATGTTGCCGTTGTTGTTGCTCGCGTTGAAGGAGCCGGGCCTGCGAAGGACATATTAGTGTGTGTCACAAGGAGAGGCAAGGAACGTGAAGGAAGCGCGAGGGGGAGAAGGTGCAAGGGATGGCGAATGAAAGTAACGGGTAGGAGTGGGGATTGGAGATGAGAACGGGGAACAGCAGAGGAGGAAGGGTCAGGTGAGCGCAAGACGGTGTAGCAACAATGAAAGGAAAGGAAGCAGAAATCCACTCACTCCTCTTCCCGCCCAAAGTACTCATCGCTCCCAATCCCCGTCCGTCCCGCAAACTGCTTCAGCCTCCCCTGCGCCTCCTCCTGGCTCGCCGCATCGTACGACCCGCGCCCAAAGTACATATCGCTGCTGATCGCCTTCTGCCCGCCAAACTTGTCCCGCGCCGCGCGCGTCTCGTCCGGGTCGCTCGCCCCCGCGCCCTTCGTGATCCCGGGGTTCAGCGCCCCCGCCCCCGTGGAGGACGACGCCGTCGCGTGCGAGGGCAGCGCGCCGAACCCGAGCCGCGCGTACGTCGGCGACGTGGCCGCGGCGGGCGTCGCTTTGGTGGAGGATGCCGTGGGGGTCGAGGTAGCCGCCGCGGGCGTGAAGGAGTTGAGCGGCGTCGCAGCGGGGACGGGGGCGGCAGCGGCCGCCTCGCGCGCATAGCCGAGCGCCTTGGTGCGCTCCTCGTCCTCACGCGCGCGGCGCTCGGCTTCGGCGAACGAGATTGGGGTCGATTTTTGCGCGCCTAGGAAGACAGAACAGTTAGCGCGAGTCCGATGCAGGATGGGTAGCAAATGCAGGGAGAAGAGAAGGATGACGTGGCGCACGGCAGTGCAGTTATGAGGACCCATCACAGACGAAAAAGCCCATGGCGCATCTTCGAAGCCGTCATTCCCCCAACAGGAAGGAGGGGACATGTCAAGGCAATAGAACGGAAGAAGAGGGAGAAACGTGAAAGGAAATGAAAGGACCGAGGTGGCAAAAGGCGCGCGGTCATAAGGGAGTGGGGAAGTGAAGACGGGATTGGGGAATAGGTGGGCATGAATGCAAAGGCGAGGCAGGACGCGGGCGATAGGAAGCCAGTGAAAGTCAAGGTGGGAATGGCCGCAAGGGGCGGCAGGAGGGGGAGGATAAGGTGGGAGACGGAGTGCAGGGAATGAAGCAAGGAAGTGGGCAGTGGCGTGCTCGCCAGCCCACAATGGCGACGAGGAGGTGCCCGACGAGAGGGAGTGAAGTGAGGGGGAGATGGAGATGAAGATGGGACGGAGTGCATGGGTGGGAAAGGCGTACTCGCCAGCCCACAAGGGGGGAGGAGAAGAGAAGATGAGGGATGATAAGGCAGGAGATGCGACAGAGTGGGGGGAATGGAGCGAGGGGATGGGAAAGGCGTAACTCGCCAGCTCATAAGGAGGGAACGAGAGGAAGTGGGGGAGGATACGGTGGGAGACGCGACAGAGTGTAGGGAATGAAACGAGGCAATAGGCGAGGGGGGACGACCACGAGAGTTCGCGAGGGAGGGGTATGAGGCGGGTGGGGTGTACGAAGAGATACCAGAACGGAAAGGACAGTGAAGGTAAAGGTGATGGTGGGTGGGCCCGGGCAGGCGGGGAATTTGGGGGGACGATGGATTGGAGGTAATGAAGGGGAAGCGGGGAGCGAGAAGATGAGGGGATAAGATATGGCCGGGCAACAGGCAAGGGAAGAAGACAAGTGGCTCGAGTAAGTATGGGGGGTAGAGAATGGGGAGGGGGGGGGGGGGGGGGGGGGGGGGAAGAGCGGAATTGGGCATGAAGGAAGACATGGGACGCGCGTGGAGACGGAAGGGAGGGTGGGGCGGTGAGGGTGATAAGAGGCATCACGTAGATGGATGACAAGGGTTAGATGCAACGTAGAGCGGGGGTAAGGGGGCGGGAGGGAGGCGAGCAAGGATGGAGGAGGGAGATAAGAGATGGGGGGGAGGAAGAGGGTAGTAGCGGATACTTCCGAATAGCATCGGGGGTTCCCAGCGTCGGAATAGGATTGCACGATGGCGAGCGGTAGGAGGACGAGTATGAAATGAGGGATAGGACACAGAGAGGCCGGGGACGGAGTAGTGGGTGGGACGCCGAAATGACTCTCAGGAGGGGCGAGCGACAGATAGGATGGAAGATGAGGGAAGGACGATGGAAGGGCAGGGCGGTGGATGATGACGGAACACGGGAAAAAAGATGGGGAATGGCGGGCGCAGAGTGGGCACGGAAGGATGACGAAGCCAGGGGAGGAGGGGTGAAGTGGAATGCTCGTCGAGCGAGGAAAGAAAGATGGATGGGGTGAAGAAATCATGGAAATACGACGTAATGGAAGAAAAAAAGAACCAAGAAAGGCCGAGCAAAAGAACGGCATAGCGAGGCGGCGGACGCGCGTCTAGACAGAAACGCCAGGACGACGATGGCGAGACCACAAAAGAAAGAAAAATGCAGGAGGGAAAAAAACGCACCCAGCTTGCCCTTCTTGCTCCCGCCGCCGAGTTTTAGAGCGCCACCGGATCCCGAACTGCTGAGCCCCCTCGACGCAGCGGCTCCCAGGCGCGGCTTCGGCGCAACTGGTGTGGGTGCTGCTGCAGTCGTAGGCGGCGTGTTGTTCCCATTCGTGCCGGTGCTCCCGGTGCTCGCGGTGCTGGCCATGCTCACGGAGCTCAAGGTGCTCGCCGCGCGGCCCAGGACAGGCACCACCGGCGTCCCTACACGGCTCGTCTCCTTCGGTGTGCTCGGCTTGCTCCAACTCTCGAAAAAGTCGTCCTCCCCGCCCGCCTGCGCGTCCGCCGCCGGTGTGCTGGACGCCGCGCCTTCCACGACCACGCCGTCGGGGTATCGCGCTTCATCCGCCTTCACGCGCTTCCCGAGGTCGTCGCGGTACAGCTCCGCCACCCGCCCCTCGTAGCGCGCCTTGCCCGTCAGGTTGCTGGCGCCGTGTTTATGGAGGAAGGCGGAGTAGGCCGCGTTGCCGCCGACTTTCATTGCGCGCAGCTGAGGCACGGACCACGAGTCGAGGTTCGTCGACCGCACGAAGGTGATGTGTACGCCCATGTTGCGGTGCAGCGCGGAACAGTCGAGGCAGAGGTAGACGGCAAAGGTCACTGAGGACCATGTCGGGTTCCGTGCAGCACAGTCGAAGCAGGTCTGTGTGCAAGTACAGCGCAGATCCGAGGTACAGTCAAGCCACCAAAAGACGACGCCAAAGCGAGGAGCAGCAATGCATCCGGGGAGTACGAGTAATGGCAATGAAGCGGATATTCGTGGTAGGAGATGAGAAGTTGGGGCAGGCGATTAACGCGATTAAAATGATGAATAAAGCACAAAATGAAGGTCAAAAAAATCAGCTTCAGACACTCCCGTTTGGCTAGCCACAGACCTTGTTCGCTTTCTGGGCCCTTAGGACAGCAAATATGCGGTCTGTATCTTGCTTGGAGAGTGTCTCCGCCATTTGCAGAGTGCTGCTAATCGACGTGGAGGGTAAGAGGCGGGGATTAGTCAGCCACACTGCACTGCCACTGATCCATGGGTAGTTCCGAAGGACACGTCAATCGCCACCGTATTACATTTTTTTCTTATCTCCCACAAAGGCTTCGGAAGAGGTGAGGAATTTTTACTTCATGTATCCGGTATCCATCCAGCTTCATTTAACTCCCGACAGCTCTTTCAAAATGTTATCCGATGACTTTTCTTCCAAAGCCGCACGAGCAACCGCTCGTGCGCGCATGTTGGAACTCGACGTCCACATTGACGCTCTAAAAGTTTCACTCCAAGACTTGCTTCATGAGCGAAGCGCGTGCGAAGAGCTCCTCGCCTACAAATACCCTATTCTCACCTTGCCAAACGAAATCACCTCCGAAATATTCGTCAACTTCCTCCCAGTCCCTCCAGAGCGTCCGCCCGCAATGGGGATATTCTCTCCCTTGCTTCTATGCCAAATCTGTAGCCAATGGCGAGACGTAGCCCTGTCCACACCATCGATATGGAGCGCGATACACCTCAACCTCGACGACCCCCGTTTACACCAGCAGCAATTGTGTTTGCTGGAGGCGTGGCTGGAACGATCCAAGCAATGTTCGCTTTCCATAGGGCTCGAGAACCTCAGCAGTAGGGGCGAGACCACTGCATTCGTCGAAGCCATTATTCGCCATTGTAGTCGCTGGGTGGACATGATGCTTGTGCTCCCATTTGAGGAGCTCGATCTCATCCAGGGTGACATGCCCCGCCTTCGCACACTCACCTTTGGTCCAAACATAGAACTTGAGGGCGATCCCCCAGTCGCGGCGCCTGTAGTGACCTTTGACCGCGCACCCAACTTGAAGAATGTCGTTCTTTCGACCTTCTTCAATCCCTTCGCTATTACTTTGCCGTGGTCTCAAATCACTACCGTCGCGGGCGACCTCTATGACAGCGAGGTCGTAGAAATTTTACGCCACACGACGAACCTGGAGCACTTCACACTGCAGTTGTGTTCCCCGCGCCTTTCTGCACCCGCTATGGTCCCGTCCCTGGCCCATCTCGATTTCCTCCGCGTTTCACTGCATCCGCATTCCGTTCAGCCCGACGCTGTCCATTTGCTCGAGTCGTTGACGCTGCCCTCCCTACAAATCCTGCAAATTGACGAACACATTTTCGGTTATCATCCAGTGGATGTCATGCCCTCGTTCATTTCGTTCATATCCCGAATTCGTAATCTGCAGGAGCTTCATATCACCAATTCAATTATGGCCGACGGGTTCTACCATTCGAAATTCAAGGATTCGGTCGCAAATACATATGTGGTATATGGGCGACGTCTCTTGTAGGAACATGCTACTTTCTTCCTCCGCTATACCCGCACACACCCATGACTCTAAGGTTGCACGCTTTTCGTTTAACGGTACTATTTCAATCGGCGGAGCGGCCGTCACTGTAAAAACACATATTCCTTTCACTCTCCGAATCTGAATGATCTTTGGTTCATCTATTGGGTAAACAAAGAGCTCAGACAGTCTCTTTCAATAAGCTGAAGAAATCAACTGAAGGCAGGCTTGATTCAACTCGGACGGTCTAGATTTGTTTATTTGCGCTGGCGAGCATAAATATGCATGTTCAGACTTCCAAGAACGGAGGGAAGCAAATCGACGAGTTATGAGAAGTGACCTGGATAACGTGGGGTTCCTCGTCCAACTCCGTCCCTTCCCCGAGAGCCCGATGTTTTGTGGCTCAAACAGAACGTTGTAAATCGTTGTTCCTCAGGCAAATCCCTTGAGAGAGAAAATCGTAAAGTGCATTTTTTGGCAGGCGGCACGACGGGTTCAAACCGGTTCGGTCTATTACTTATCGATCGTCTAGAAGTGCAAGACTTTATTTTGTCGTTTTATTTTGGTGGTTTTCGAATCGCTCCGGAAAAAAACTCTGAAAATAAGACGTGGGGAAACCAACGTACATGTGCGACAGGTTCAACTTAGAAATTCGTCGCAAAAATGCATCCTGGTCATTTCACAGCTGAGCGGCGAAAATTCAATTTTTTTTCTTCGCAAGTTTGAGCTCGAAGAACTTGAGTCTCGCCGGTGGCGAACTTGTCGGAAGACCATGTATAATAAATACTGGGAGGCCTGAGTCTGTCAATGGGGGAAGAGGTAATGAAACTATTCAGACAAAGCCAACCCAAAGTGGGTTATAAACCAAATCCGCCATAATTCGTCTCGCCGGCTTTCCCTGCAACAACAAAACATCCATGTCAGCCTATCGAAGCCTATCCGCTGCACGAAGTGTCGCGGATCCTGGGCTCTTAGTCGAAGACGTGAGCAGTGCGGCGCCCTTGAGCGCACAATTTTCTGCTTTCCACCGCGATTGTAGCATATCGAGATACAGGCGATAATCCATGTAGTCGTCGCCCAAATATCCGAAATATATATCAGATAGTTGTGGGGACATCGCCGCGCTCCCGGTGGAGTTGGTCAAATGGGAAATCAGATCGTTGGCCGAGTTCGAGGAATAGACTAGGATCATGAGTTCGGTGAGGGAAGGATACCGCGGCAAGATTCCGGCCAGGGCACCAGTGGTAGGAAAGGAAAGCCTTCGCAGGGTGAAGCCAGAGCGCAACACAAAGGGGTCGAGGTAAAGGAGATATTGTAGAGTGTCTTCGCGATCCACGCCTCTGGAGAAGGCTATTTCTCGCAAAACAGGTGCCCTGATGTAGTTCAAAACCTCCTCATGTGATATGAAGAGATGGCAGAGAGATGGAAGATCGATGATTTCACCCGCGTCTAGCCAGGGGTCCGCGTCAATGAACTTGACTTTGATACGAGCTTCGACAAGGTTTGGTGCAAGTCTCAGCATGCCCCGATGCATCTCCCAGAACCCGTCGAGATCGTACCGCAGCAGTTGGTGTGCGGGAAGGAGCATTCGAACATAATAAAAGTCGTTCGAGACGCCGGCGTCCACCAAGGAAGGAGCGGACTGGAAGCAGTCAATACATTCCGTTCCTCTCTAGCTGTCCGGACTATCCCACTGCAGCCAGAGCCGACATAACACAGGGAGACGCCCTCGAAGGCCAGTCAAGAGAGGTACCAAATCCCAAGTTAGGACGATGCTCAATTCCTGCCAGCGAGGAGAGTGCTCGGCCAGACACTGAAAAAGTTCGACTTGTGGCCGAGAGTCCGATTCCTCGCAGCCGTAAAAATAGATCTTGAGCGACTGGGCGTGTTGGAGCTAGGCTTCGACCATGGGCAGGTGAGGGGGGGGGAGTTGCGTTGAAAAAGGAGACGAAAAACAGCGACCACAATGAAGGAGTCGCGAGGGCAACCGCTCTCCAATGGCTGCTGACATGGGTCAACACCCATGGGCTATCTTCGACTCGGACGTCGAGATCTCCTTGCTTTAAAGCATGAATCAAGGGCAACGTCCGCGAAAATATTTCGCCGAGCACCTCGGGAGGCATCCGTCTGAGTGAAGAGAGGATCGCAGTGTTCTCCACAAGGTGACTTGACAACGAGACGTGCTCTTCTTCCAAGGACTTTATCTGTTCGCGAAGTCGGGACATTTCGTGGTCAACGAACGCTAGACGTGCGCGGGATTTTGACACCAGGGATCTAATCATGGCCAATTCAGAGTCCAAAGGTGCCTCATTCGAGTGCAAGAGCCTGTGATGGCGGGTGCCGGGCGTGACATTCAAATCGGATGGGACTCGGGAGTTTTACTGGTGTGGCAGTGGCACCACATTCAGGGCACCGCGACGCGTTCACCGCGACGCGTTCACCGCGAATTTCTGAAGAGAAGTGAACTTTAGGGGTTGTCTAGGGGAGATACGACATGCTCACCTACAAAATCAACACGATACACAGTCGACGAGGTGGTGGCAAGGTTGCACAGTGGGGCTGTGGCAGTGCTACTTGTGCCAGGCCTTAGGGTTAGGGTCACAGACTTTCTTTCGTCGCACCAACTTCGCACTTTCGTTATTCGGACCGTGCCGTGTAATTCCACCTACCTCCCTATCCACTGTAACCAATAGCCGTCTCAAAATCCAAGTCTCTTGCAGCGACGCTCTGCGAGGAAACCTGTCAGCTTCTATATCGATCTGTCAACTTTCTGCAAGGCTAACGTCCCGACAGCTCTTTCGAAATGCTATCCGATATGTTATCGTCTTCGAAAGCCGCACGAGCAACCGCTCGCGCACGCATGCTGGAACTCGACGTCCACATTGACGCTCTAAAAGTTTCACTCCAAAACTTGCTTCATGAGCGAAGCGCGTGCGAAGAGCTCCTCGCCTACAAATACCCTATTCTCACCTTACCAAACGAAATCACCTCCGAAATATTCGTCAACTTCCTCCCAGTCCCTCCAGAGCGTCCGCCCGCAATGGGGATATTCTCTCCCTTGCTTCTATGCCAAATCTGTAGCCAATGGCGAGACGTAGCCCTGTCCACACCATCGATATGGAGCGCGATACACCTCAACCTCGACGACCCCCTTTTACACCAGCAGCAATTGTGTTTGCTGGAGGCGTGGCTGGAACGCTCCAAGCAATGTTCGCTTTCAATAGGGCTCGAGAACCTCAGTAGTATGGGCGAGACCACTGCATTCGTCGAAGCCATTATTCGCCATTGTAGTCGTTGGGCGGACATGATGCTTGTGCTCCCATTTGAGGAGCTCGATCTCATCCAGGGCGACATGCCCCGCCTTCGCACACTCACCTTTGGTCCAAACATGGAACTTGAGGACGATCCCCCAGTCGCGGCGCGTGTAGTGACCTTTGACCGCGCACCCAACTTGAAGAATGTCGTTCTTTCGACCTTCTTCAATCCCTTCGCTATTACTTTGCCGTGGTCTCAAATCACCACCGTCGCGGGCGACCTCTATGACAGCGAGGTCGTAGAAATTTTACGCCACACGACGAACCTGGAGCACTTCACACTGCAGTTGTGTTCCCCGCGCCTTTCTGCACCCGCTATGGTCCCGTCCCTGGCCCATCTCAACTTTCTCTGCATTTCACTGCATGTGCTTTCCATTCGGCCCGACGCCGTCCATTTGCTCGATTCATTGACGCTGCCCGCGCTCCAAATCCTGCAAATTGACGAACACATTTTCGGTTATCATCCAGTCGATGTCATGCCCTCATTCACTTCGTTCGTGTCCCGAACTCGTAACCTGCAGGAGCTTCATATCACCAATTCAAATATGGCCGACGGGTTCTACCATTCGAAATTCAAGCATTCGGTCGCAAATATTTATGTGGTGTAGTTTCCCCTGTGTATATAGGCGACTTCTCTTGTACCAAAATGCCATTTTCTTCCTCCGCTATACTCACACGCACCCATGACTCTAAGGTTGCACGTTTTTCGTTTAACGGTACTATTTCGATCGTCGGAGCCGCCGTCACTGTACTTGAGAATATCATTCCTTTCGCTCTCCGAATCTGAATGAACTCTCGTTCGTCTATTCGGGAATCAAAGAGCTCAGACGGTCTGAAGAAATCAGCTCTTGAAGGCAGGCTTGATTCAACTCGGACGGTCTAGATTTGTTTGTTTGCGCTGGCGAGCATAAACATGCATGTTCAGACCTCCTACGTGTAATAAGTATATGTTCAGACTTCCGAGAATGAAGGAGGAGAGGAACCCATCACTAATCGACGAGTTATTAGAAGTGACCTGGATAACGTGGGGTTCCTCGTCCAACTCCGTCCCTTCCCCGAGAGCCCGATGTTTCAAACCGAACGGTGTGAATCGTTGTTCCTCGGGCAAATCCCTTAAGAGAGAAAATTGTAAAGTGCTTTCTTTAGCAGGCGGCACTAGGGTTCAAACTACTACTATCGATCGCCTTAGAAGTTGCCATGGAAGTAGGTACAGCAGCCGTACGTTCCTCAACGGTTCCTCCACACTGCGGTTAATGAACTCCTCCTCCTCCTCCTCCTCCGCCTCCTCCATGGAAGATGGCAAGATTTTATTTTGGTGGGTTTCGAATCGCTCCGAAAAACTCTGAATCAAATTTTCTGACTCGGGGAGCAGAAATTATTTTTGGAGGCTTACATCATCACCGACACGAGCGCAACTGCTCCGCGCCTCCGCTCCCACCATGAGCACTCAGGACCGAGTACCAAACGAGTTGTGGCTCGAGGTCTTCTATCATTTGCCGCGGGATGCTCTCCAAGACGTCTCGTTAACTCACCGCGCCTTCTGTTGCCTATCGCGTCCACTGCTTTTCACCGACTTCAAATTCCATCCATATGCTATGGTCGCTTTCGACTCCCTGCACCTTCCTTCCGCTGAGGAAGTCGACCAGTTACTGGAGCGTCTTGCCTTCTGGTGCTCGGTGGACATAGCGCCCCTCGTTCGTTTATGCAACATTTCTCCCATGTCGCGGGGTAACGGCAGGATTTTTTCCCCCACGAATACGCCATACATATTGCTATTCGCGTTCTTTGAGCGCCTTCCGTGCTTTACCCGTCTTCATCGCCTCTTCGCTCATTCTGTGCATTTCACGCATATCGGAATAGCGAACCTATGTCGCTTGCCCGCCCTCGCGCACCTCGGTATCACCATGTGTAATGTCATTGGGGTACAACGGGTCGAACCGGCTTCACACCCACTGGAATTGTCCAGCTTCTCGTTTCAGCATGATGCGGCATCCGGGGACGAACTTGATCACTGGTTCTCTCTACTCCATCCGGAGCACCTTCGCAAACTCTTTCTCATGTGCAATACTCGCCTCTTAAACAAAGCGATGGCCACGCTCCCGCCATTTCCTCATGTCAATAAATTAAGGGCGAACATGACGCTTTCGACAACGACTCTGTCGAAGTTCCCAGGCGTCGAAGTCCTGGTCAATGGCTGGCCCATCTCAGACGCTGACTCCGATGTGGGGGCATGTGGTTTTTTGCCGGTGCTCCGAGAATATGCGGGTACCCTGAAGAATTTGCCTTTCTTTCTTCCTGCGACTACCCTATCCCGCCTCACCACGCGCTACTGCAGTACTCCGCACAACCTCATAGCGCGGGTGCATGGAATCCGGATAGCGCAGAACATCACCTCGCTGACCGCGACGTTTAATGACATGGACCGCACCGGGTTCAACGGTCTATGCGACCTCTTTGTTCACCTTACCGAACTTCGCATCTGCGTCGTCCTCGATGTGGACGAGGAGACTGCTGATGAAGACGCCTCGGTAGATATCGTCATCTTCCTTTTTTTCTTCTATTTTAGTTAATAGCTTGTCCAGGCTACATCGTTCTTGAAGGCGCTCGGTGAAAACCCGACCCTGCCCCCGACCCTCGAACATCTCGCCCTCAGCTGGGAGATAAATTCTTGGTCTGACGAGGCACCGAAATGCACCGCGGCGCCCAATCTCGCGGAGTTACGTGACGCGCTCGCCCGCTGCCCCACCTTGACGTCCCTCTGGATCGATGGTCAGGATTACCTCCTTCGGTGGCGAAAATTCCCCGATGGCATGGTTGATGAATGCACTACATATGACAAGGGTGAGCGTCCTGCGACGCAGTTGTCTATTTTACCTGACGGCAGCTCTGGATAGATGACGCTAGATCTATGCGCGAGGAGTTAGGTGCTTTCTGGAACACGCGGTGCAATCCCTCTCAGTTCTTCGGTTGGCAGCCGCTTCAAGTTGAATCCAGTGACGCTGAGTGAGGGGTTGAAAAATTTGGTACCCAAACTTCTCCGTGAAATAAAATAAGTAGTTGAACTTGTTTTCACGTCCAAAACTGGCAGAGAATAGTCCCATGCCTTGCAAATATTGATTGCTATTTGAACAGGTAAGATGGTCGAGGGATAAATAACGCCGACGAGCGGCAAAGCCCGCTACGTCAAAGTTGGATACCGCCTACTACATATACCGACGTTTATCAAGACCCAAACGAGAGACCGGAAAAAGTCGACTATCAAGGTTCAAAGGACGTCCAAAGGTAATTTGCGGAATGTTCCGATGACTGCGTCTGCTTGACAGAGAGGCGGCTGTTTATCCGCCTACGCAAAAGAGATTATCAAGTCGTGATTTACTGCAGGGCCTGTTAAAATTAGCGCGCTCATAAAACCTTCCTCGAGGTAGCGAGAATTACCTAGAGGTAGCGGGAATTCCGGAGCTGCAATGGCGGAGAAAAGGCCTCCTCAAACAACCACTGCGTACAAAACGCGGTATATATCCTCATCCTCCTCCGGCTTACGATATTTATACTCCGCCATTTTACACCCGGTTTTTCGGAAGCGGCGGATGCCTCAGCCAATAGGTCTACGTATTCTTCGGCGATTTGGGCATCTCTCATACTGACTGATATCCCGACAAAACGTAGGCAAGATCATAGAACTAATATTAATATCTCGGTCAAACCAGGCTCCCCGAAGCGGTATCGGGCGGCGTATTTGATCCAGGTTGTACTGAGGTGCTTGCGTCACCTATGCCGAAGGTCAAAACATGTTGGCGGGCGGTGTGTTTGATTCAGTTCACATTTTATATAAAGGGCATCCTAGGTTTGCCTATGAATTGCTCAACCTACCTTGAACACTCACAATGTCATATATACTATTTCGGGCCCAACTTGGGACCCAACTTCGTGCCCAACTTCGCGCGAAGTTGGAACATGAAATAGTTCGGAACTCGAAGTTGGATGTCAAATCGTGCTCCGGACCACGATTTGACATCCAACTTGGACCCCAACTTCGTGTTCCAACTTCACCCGTTCGATTTGGTCCACCCATTGCACTTTCCGGGGCCAAATTCCGATAAATGATGGCCCAACTTGGAGCCAAGTTGGGGTCGAAATCGGGTCTCAAGTTGGGCGCGAAATAGTATGTATGAAACACCCTAATCGTCTCTCATGCAGTCTTGATCACTGGAACATCACTCAACGGCATTGGCTTCGAGACTGCGCTCGCGATCGCAAAATATGCTAGCCTCGTGACATCATAACGGGATACAATGCCGAGAGGTAGTGCTACCGGTCATAAATTCCAAAGCTTTTCGTTGACAAACATTAAATAGATTGAAGCTCTCGGAAGAGGCGCTCAAGAAAGGGGTACCCACTGCTAAGATTCGGTGCCTGGTTCTGGACCTTTCGTCGCTGGCGGCGGTTCGAAAGGCGGGTGCAGAAGTCAACAAGTACGCGGAACCGCTACATGTACGCCGAATTTCTGATCGAATTTCTTGAGCAAGTTGAGCGGGCACTCCTGTACCAGGTTCTCATCCATAATGCGGCTGCGGGCATTGGACCGCTGAAATTGACCGTGGAAAAGTTGGAATCGCAAATGGCCACTAACCATATTGGTCCCTTCCTGTTCACGAAACTTCTCATGCCGAAATTGCTCGCTTCCGCGACCGCAACCTACGTCCCCCGGGTCGTATTTGTGGCGAGCTCTTCACATGCTTTCGGGAACGGCGTGGATTTCGCTGCAATGAAGCATCTCGACTCAGAAAAATATCACCTCTTCGACGCATACTATCAGAGCAAGTGTCCGAACATCATGACCGCGATCGAGTTGTCGAAGCGATCTGGAGGAAAGATCAACTCGTACAGTCTTCATCCCGGAGGTGCGTTTGGTTGATTTTATTTTACGCACAAATCACAGCTAACGACGGTCATGTCGTGTTTATCTTCCGCAGTTTTCTTCTCCAATTTCCACCTTAAGGAGGGATCTCTAGCCGAGAAGAAGGCCTATGGTTAGTTGGTCGATCTTGCTGTCTAGTATATTGCTCATGTTGGAATCTGTATTATTCAGGGCTTCTCGACGACAACGGCCAGCCGAGCAACAAGCTCTTCGAATGGAAGACCCTTCCGGAGGGTGCTGCAACGCGAGTACCTTCAGTCCTTTTGCGATCCACATCTAACCTTAATTAGTACCGTTGCCGCGGCCTTTGATCCCAGTCTGAACGGTATGTCGTCAATCCACTGGAGTCCTGCACATAAAATTCATGAACAAGTCTCATTTAGACAAGCCGGGATCCTACCTTGACGATTCCACCGTTGCAAACGACGCAATTGCGTCTCACACTTCAGATCCGGTACAGCTCGTGTTTGTTTCTCAATAAGAATGCCCAGTTGACTCTCTGCTCTTAGACGAATTGTGAAAAAATGTGGACTATCACGGAGGAGATTATCGGGGAGAAATTTGCGTTTTGAAAGAGCAAAAAGTTGTGACTTTTCATCCGGGCGGGTATGGGGCTCATGTTAAATAATATTTGAAAAGCGCTGGCCGGGCACGTTGAGGACTACAAGGAATTATTGTCTGTAGTGCCGAGTCTTGGGAGACGTTTTCTATTTCATCTCCTACTTAACAGCAGTAAAGAACCTCGTTGGGTTACAACTTCTTCTTGAAATCATCGTCAATATCTCTGAGGATCTGGCGGGATTCTGAAATTCTCGCACATTGATTATTTTTATCTTTATCTCGTCGTTTCTTTTTCGTGCACGTTCAGCTGTTGAGTCTGGATGGTCGTGTTTGTGATTCATCTGATCGGCAATCCGACCACAATAATGGCACCGCCACACAATTCCTTTCCTCCGACCGCCATGATTTCTCGCGTTCCAAATGAGCTGTGGCTCAAGGTATTCCATCATTTACCTCGAGATGCTCTCAAAGACGTCTCATTGACCTACCACACCTTTCACAACATAGCGCGGACTCTGCTTTTCACCGACTTCGAGTTTCACCCATATGCTATCGGCGCTAACGGTACTTTGCTTCTTCCTTCGGCCACGGAAGTCGACCAGTCACTGGAGCATCTTGCTTTCTGGTGCTCGGAGGACATTGCCCCACTCGTTCATTCCTGCAATGTCACTCCCTGGAGAAAGATAGGACCGGTGTGGTCTGCCTGGAATTTCTCCATCACGAATACGCCATACATCTTGCTGGCCGCATTCTTTGAACGCCTTTCGTGCTTTACCCATCTCCAGCGACTTTCTTCCCGGGACGTGCATTTCACACAGATCGGGATGGGGAATCTATATCGACTGCCCGCCCTGGCGCACCTCGATATCGCCATGTGCAAAGTTGCTGCCGGAGAAACCATCGAATCGACTTCGCAAACAGTGGGGTTATCCAGCTTCTCACTTCACGACAACGTAGCTTCTGAGACCGGAATGGACCACTGGCTCCCTCTCCTCCGTCCAGACCACCTTCGCGAACTGAATTTGCCCTGCAATTTGCATCTCTTCAGTGAAACCATACACCACTTCCCCTCATTTTCGCACGTACACAAATTATCAGCCACAATGAGTCTCGCGACAATGGCTCATATTATGCCCGCTCTGTTCAAATTTCCCGCCGTCCAGGTGCTCGCAGTGGGCTACTGGGGAAGCTTATATCTTCCCACCTCGATTGTTCAGGGTTCGAACGTGCTGCCTGTACTCACAGAATACACGGGGTCCTACCAGACCCTGCATTTCTTCCTCCGTCCCATCCTCTCCCGCATCACTACGAGGTTCTGCAGTTCCAACGACTTCATAACACACCTTCAGGGCATCCAGATCCCTAGTAATATCACCTCGTTCGACGCCAATTTCGATGACTTGGACAACGCCTCACTTAATGCGATATGCAGTCTATTCCCTCGACTCACAGAACTCCGAATCCGGATTTCCTTCGATCAGCACGCCTCAGAAGGTGTCAACCTCAAAGTGCGTATCGACGTTTTCCGTATTTGCGGACGAATACTTAGCAACGCGTACCTGACAGGTGATAGACTTCTTTGAAGAACTAACCGAAATCACCGCCCTGCCCTCAACTCTCGAGCGCCTCGCCCTCTGCTGGGAATTCGAGTTCTACGATGAGGATTATCTGCCGCCAAGCAACGACAATTTTCCCGAGTTCACTTGTTTGCGTGACGCGCTCGTGGCGAAGTGCCCCGCTCTGACATCCCTCTGGCTCGACGGCTACGATTTCTTGTTCCGGTGGCGCAAATTGTTGGACGGAGCGGTTGACGAAGAAACTTCAGAGGACGCTGGTGAGCGTGTCTCGAAACTGCGTTGCGCGGGCTCACGAGGACGATTTAATGTAGAGGATGCGGAAATCATGCGCGAGGGTTTTGCCGTCTTCTGGGAGGCACGTAACTGAGGGTGGTGAAAAGCATGCTCTCGTGCTGCGATTCGATACAGCACTCCAACCGGCATATAGGCAGATGGCAAACTATGGATGTGTTGAAGTTTTTTGAGCCGTGACTCGTCTCTCGTCCAATCGCGATATCAGCATGAACGAGATGCGAGCGCGAGGACACTGATTTGCGCGAGAGCTTAAGCATGCTGGGTTGGGATTCAAAAGCTAGGCAGGCCTCATAAGTACAGGAGTCTTTTAATCCAGTATCTTTCAGTCTCAATCTGACGGAGGGTTACTGTCTTCCTAACCGGCTATAATTTGCTCAGGGGTCTCCATCGGCCCGTCCAAAACGGCTGAAAGTCCCTCAGCACAAACGACAAGATATCACAAGAAGAAGGTCGTTTACCATAAAAATCTGGACGGTAAAGTTCGTGCCCAAATGCGAACGTAGATGCACTTTCCCGTGTCTCGCGCCTTCCCCCAACGGCAGAGGTCGAATGTGCCTTAGAACGCCTGAACTTCTGGTGTTCACCTGAAATAGTGCCGTTTATTCGCAGATGCAGATCAGCCCCTGGTTAAGTAGTTCGTAAAGGAGCCAGGCTTAGCACGGACTCGCCCAGCATTCTATTGGCCGCTCTTTTGAGCATTTTCTGCGTTTCACAGGCCTGCAGGACATCTATGCTGATTTAGTTCATTTCACCCAAACGGCGTTCGTTAACCTATGCCGCTTGCCCGCCCTGACCCACCTCTCCATTCACTCGTGTGCGGTGGGACCGGAGAAAATATCGCACCTGCTCCACAGGCATTGCGACTATCCAGCTTCAAAATCACCCACACCACGACTTGAGAGGATGGAATCGACACTGGATTTCGCTACTCCGCACAGACCATCTCCGCGAACTCGATCTCGTGTGCAACCTCCGCGTCCTCGGCTAAAAACATCGACGACATCCCCCATTTTCCCTACCTGCGTAAATTATCCATGACCACAAGAATACCCACAAACCAAACAATTCTCCTTGAATTTCCCACCGTCGAGATCTTCGAGTTGCGAGGCTGGGGAATCCTAGCCGACAAGCCCACCCTGTTGTCAGTTTTTTTTTACCTGTGCTCCGCTAATACACAGGCTCCTACAACACGCTGAACCTATTTCTCCCCCTCCCCACTCTCACGAGTCAAGAGTGACTGTTCACACTGCCAAAAACAAAGCTTAGGATGACCCCAAAACGTTCCTGAAATGTTTAATTTATATCAAAATAGGTTGGACTGAACTATTAGTTTCGGGAACAGTTGAAGGCCTACCGAAACAATAGGTTTCGATTCCAATTTCGGCGGTTGCTGAAACAATAAGGGGGGGGAGCTAACTGGGTCTAGACCGCGTTTAGGTAAGGTCGAAACCAGTAGTTTCGGCGATGGCCCCCGAAACTTATTATTTCAGTAATGCTTAAACTGTTCCCTAAACTAATAATTTCAGGCTGACTGATTTTGACACATAAACTACCGATTTCGGGGACGTTTCGAGGCCTCCCGAAAGCCTGCATTTTCCAGTTTGGTTGGACTCCCGTGGCTTCATAACACAGCTGAGCCGTCTGCCGTCCGAGTTGAACATCACCTCACTGGATATGAGCTTTGATGCTTTCGATAAGCCCACGCTCGATCAGTTATGCGCTTTTTTCACGCGCCTCACGGAGCTCCGCATCCTCATCCATGTGATCGCGTGCTCTGCTAGGACTTGGACTACGATCATTTTTCGCCGCTCCTGCCCCAATTCCTGGCAGCCTACCCGAATTCGCGGCTTGCGCGACGCGCTTGTGGACCGGTGCCCTAAGATAAAGTCCCTCTGGCTAGACGTCCATGACTTCCTGTTCCACTGGCGCAAGCCGCTGAAAGGCACGTTGGACAAACTCACTGTAGACGATGAGGGTGAGTGCGCTGCGCTAGACGCACAGTCATGACATACATGTACTCACAACCCGCGCCGAAGATCCGCAGACGGCTGAAATTTTGTAAATGAATGGTCATGGGGCGTATTCTATTATAATTATATAGCTGCGAAATATTAGCGGCAGGACTCCTTTCACTTTCACTCGCCGGGGTCAACTCGCCGCGGTCGCTTGCAGATACAATATAATAGAAGGCATAGACACGCCAAAGATAGATGTGGGAAATGACCCACGAACGACCGATTATGAGCAGCCAACGAGAATAATGTGATTGGTTGCATGTACTAGATATAAATGCGATGGTCGAAGAAGGGTCCCCTCCCGCAATGTTTCACAAGTTGTTCCTCACCACCATCCTCACGATCCTTCTCCTGGGACAGAGAGTTGTAGCCGGACCTCAGCCTCGGGGCGCCCAGTGTATGTTTTCCTTCTTTTCAAAAATAAAGCTTGTTAAATTGGTGTCCACAGGCGGAGGCATCGATGTAAGTAACATTCTCCCGTGGACCCTTCAATTATTCTGATCGACCTGAACTAGGACCCACCCTGTATGAAACATCTTTCCGTTGACTTATGGCTTGGCTTATAACCTTATTCAGGCCCAACCGGCCTACACTGCTGCATTCCCACCGTAGAACCATCACCACCCCCAGGCCAGTGAGTCCGAATTTTACATTTCAGAGTTGGATGGAATGGGCGTCTGATCTTTGTGGAAGGTGCGAGACCGTTTGTGCCGGGTAGATTACTCACGGGATAACAGTGGGAAGGAAGTGAACTCAGTCCTGCCGTATATTGCTATGTGCGCTTTCAATCCATGATTCAACCAAGTACTATCTTTACATAGAATGTTGAATCTAGTCTTCAGTTTCGCATTGTGTAACCCTCTGGCACAAAAATATCAAAATTTTATGTAACATCTTTTGGTACAATGCAGAGTGAGACGATCCAGTCCGGTTGGGGTGCACACACGAAATGAAGGTTCGAGTGAAGAAGTGATTTGTCATCCGGCACATCCCGGCGGAGCTTCAACTCGGTTTCAACTTACTACAAATACGAAGAAAGAAAGCACAACATGAAGCGGTGCACTGGGGCGCATCACATCTGCCGGAGCGATCGTTCGACTGGAGGCTCTTGTATGTACATCTAGATCTGCCACGGTGTTGTTTTCTTTTTGCTTCTCATTCGAGATTTATGTTCGGCAGGTAATTTACCACCAACAGTAGCTACTAATTGCCGTGTGAAGGACCTGAAAAGTGACGAGAATCATAGGTAATTTCTCAAGCAAAGAAAGCGTTTTGTCTCTTGACAGGCACTGTAGTAGCAAAATGCTCGTCTTGCTCGTTATAGATTCAGAATTGTAATATACGAATTCACTGTCATCCTTCATTCGTTCGTATCGGAGCCAAACATGTCGTCGAATCCTCAATCTGCCTCACTTCAAATGAATCTGCCTAACTTCGTCGTCATCCGGGCGCTCTGTCTTGTATATCCTCGTGTTAAATTGAAAACGAAGAACGAGATATACATCGCGTGGAACCCAATGCTAATATAAACCCGAAGCGTAATTTCAAGTTCAAAGGAGTGTGTGGCGTATGCCTCTATATCTGCGTCTTGAAGTCTTTCCGCTCCTCCCGTGCCACAGCCGCCGCGGCCTTCGACTCCTGAGCGCGCTGCAACTGTTCCCGCCGCAGCGCATCCAACCGATTCGGCAGATTGTCCCCCGACGTCCCAAAGCCCTCGCCAGCCTTCACGTTGAACAGCGAACTCCCATTGTGTTTGACCACCGGCGGAGGCAGCACGCCCCCGTCGTCCGCCTGCCGGACCTCCTCCAGCTCGATATGCACGGTAATTTGCCCCTGTGAGGCACCAGTCGTGTGGGACACGCCCACCCCGCTTGAGCCATTTCCTGACGTGTCCTCCATTCTACCGCGGGCCTGGGCCACCACTGAACTCATGGCGCGCATGAGGGCCTGTGGGTGGGGTGGTGAATATTTAAAGGACACCTTTTACAGGGCACGGACCGGGTCTGACAGGGCGAGCAGGGCGTAAACGGACGGGCGCATGCCATATATCACGTTGGCTGCATAGTGTTAGATCATCGGTATTGTACAAACGCGGCAGTCCATGGACGCACTCAAAATGTTGATATTGAATTCCTGAAAAATGATCAGTACATCTCGGTTACTTGGTGCAACCGACAACACGAACCGTCTGTGTGGTTATCGAACCAATAACCGAGAGCTATTTATTTCCGACGGTGGTGAGAACAAAATGGGAATCAGCGAAGTGGCGCACATATAAATCACATCCGACGCTGAGCCCATTCAGCACGATGGACGCTAAAGGGTAGAATGATATCCTGATGATGACGCCGCGGTACTGCGCCGCGTGATCGACTACCCTGGCCTTCGCGTCGGTCCGGGTGAGCGTGTTTGCATCGCTGCCGGAGCGTGAACGGCTTCCGCTCGGAATCTGGCGCCCGTGCACGAACTTGAAGGTCAGACGGGGTAAGCGTATGCACTGTGAGGAAACAACGTCTAACCAGAGTTTACCTGGTGGCGGAACATGAAGCCAAGGACGACGAGAAAAACCATGGTCTCGCCTACGGCTGCGAAGAGCGACCAAATGAGCTGGGTACCTAGCTGAGGAAAGAACGTAAGGACGCCAGCAAGAGGAATAGGAAGGCAGGAAAGCGTACCTGCCATCGGAGGCGCCGGGCCAGGTTGTCCTCAGTCATCCAGCAAGACGAGTTGAGCTCGTCCTAACCGTACTGCTTTGCCGCTAGCGGGGGTAGTGTTACGGCTAACGCGGCGCCAACAACATAGTATTTCTCCATCATGTGCCCATTTACCCTGTGGACCTGTACAAATCAGAGGAAATTCATGCAACGAGGGAAATTCCCGCACTAGTCTGCAAGAAAGATGAGTTTAATCCAAGTAGAACGAGTCGATGTGTCGGCCAAACTCACTGCAGGTTGAGTGCGATCCCGAATATTAGTCAGCTGCCGCATTGTAGCGTCAACTATACGAGGCGGCATCAATATCTTTCGCATGAATGTTCATGGAATAGAGCACACCATGAGGAGCCAAATAGAGAAGGAACAAGCCGGGCTACTGGCCGTCTGGTGCGCGGCCACCGTGGATGCGGCGCCGTACAGCATTTTGCATCTCAACGAGTACACCATGATGCGGAAACTAACGCGATCCAGGAAAGAACGTGTGGAGGGACGAGAATAGAGGGCAGCGATAAGCACCAGAACCAAGAAACACAAGCATGTGCCAACTGCCGAGATTATACCCCAGACCTATAGAAGTCTGGTCGAAATAAGAAAATCAGCGCGCTTCCGGCGGACGCATCTTGGTTCTGTGGGTGGGGAGGGTGTTCAGCCTCAGTGAAAGGGATGAAGACCAAAAGCGTATGAAAGCAGTGCATCCTCCGGTGTGAACTCGAATGCCATGTTTTCAAAAGGGTGGGAGATATCGGAAAATACGCACTGCGCTGTTGTATTAAAGGTTTTTCGGGGCCCATCGGTTCCGCCACCAGATTTGGTTAGGGGTATGCCGCCTCAATACCGTGCCAGTGGGGAGTATTTCGTGTCAATTATCACTGGCTCTCCGCCGTTTTGCTTCTTTGACAGAAGGATTCACGTCGGTCAGTGCGGCGGTGGAACGAGCGAAAACACGGCAAGCTAATGTGTTGTCTTGGAGTTTTTCGAGGTTTTTGGCCTAGTCTTAGGGGTTGTATGACCTGTTCCGGGAAAACGGATCAGAAGAAAGACGTATCTGGTCTTTAGGAGCAACAGTCCAGGGCCACCTAGATTCTGGTCCCACAGGAACAGAGTAAGCGCTCTGCTCCCATTTCATCGGCATGCGATTTCGTCCGCAGGAGGTGGTTCTTTTTGAGGAGACGTGGGACCGGCATTGGCGCTGAATGCCAGTAATTGTCGCCATTTCAGTCCTTTCCGCCAGAGGTCCGAAATATATCCTTATCGTCCTTAAAGAGGAGTGACCTCCAAAAGGACCGTTTATCGTTCTCGATCTTTATCGTCCTCGATATAGGAAACAGGGGACCAGAAAGTTTAGAGCAAGGTTAGAGTCGGAACCAAGTTGGAACGCCCAGATTCGGAGAGGCGTGCCAGCGGTCCGATTTAAACAAGGCTGTCCTCTTCTCCAGGGAAACTACAACGTCGAGCCTTGGCCGAGCCAATTGCGCTAAGGTAGGGGACAGACATGTGCGGTTACCCCACGTGTTGTGACGGTAACACTTCCTTTTTGGGATGGACTACGCCGCGACCACAATTTACACCACTTTTCAGTAGTTTGTTGAGAATCTGCCTTCATAGATTTGTGTGTATATAACTTGAGTACATCCCTGATTTTTCGCGAGTATTTTAGTGCAAATTTGAAGGACGAGTTCCAATTTTTCTATTTATAAACTACAAACCAGCATTTGCATTCCCTCCCCGCCCAATTCCAGCCGCTTCCAGGTCTTTTAAAAAATCAGGGGGCAGAACCCGATGCCCCTTGTACTTTCTGGCTGCCCAGGCAGCCTGTGCACCATCAAGTCCATGGCGATATGCGTCAGCAAAGCGGTGAGCACGTTGGACAAATCGGCGCATGGATTCAAGTGGAACCTGCTCGAGCGCATCAAGCGTGTTCCGCTCGAGGGCATCCTCCCGCGATGACTCGGGGTTTAACCGATAGATCCGCTTTGCATAGCCCCAGACCATCTCGATGGGATTAAGTTCACAGTGGAACTTCGGCAAAAACAGAACGGTACACTTGTGTTCGGCACAAGTATCCTCGAGGCAGGACTTGACTGCTGCAAAGTCTGGCTGGTTGAACAGCATACGCCGCATGCAGCAAGACGTTGAATGTGGGTCAGCACATTTGAAACTCTTGCATTCGGCATTCTTCTTTTTGAGGACATCGGCGGAGATATTGCCGAGATCACCCTTTTCCCGTCGTTCTTCAAGCAGCAACTCCATGCCCTTGAATTTCCCTGCATGCTTGGAAGCATTAGCAGGGAAGTAAAGCTCCTGTACCGTCCCATCAGCAAAAGACGCGCCTGTCATCTGGATATTCTCCTTCAACAGCGTGCCGTGGACATCATACATCAGCGTGCCGTCGGTGTTCCGCTTGTTGACAGGTACAAGGAAGTTGGGGTCCGGATTCTTGTTCTTCTTCCCACCCTGCCGAGTTCCAGAGATAGATTTCGGCATGGCTCTGGCTGAAAGCGCGCCCGCGCTCCGTTTGCGATGAGTTGTCGCGTTGTCATAAACAAACACGTGATCGTACTCCGGCCATCTCTCGTTGACAGTGGTGCAAGCGGCAATTGCCTGCTCCTCTATGTCTGCCGACGAGAAGTAACCGTCACGATTCTTCCCAGGCCGCATGGAACGCCGCGCGATGGGGCGGCCATCTCGAGTACGAAGCCATCCAAAATCAGCAGAAAAGTAGTCGGCAACCATGTAAGATGCGCCATCACCCTTCCGATATGGGGTCGCGTCGGCATCCTTGTGGTACCAGGATTTTCGGCGGCGATCGTGCGCATAGAAAACACTTTCGTCATGATACCAAATCACGGTCCGTCGCACTCCAGCAGGAAGGGACGGTGTTATGACGGAGCCGTCCGCTTCGAAGACACAGGAACGATCCTGAAAACCCTTGAGAGCGGGGAGGTAGACTTCTTCTCGGTAATATATGACGTCGTCGCGTTCATGGCCGTCGGAAAATTGACCCTTCTTCTCGGATTTAAATCTGAAAGGAAATTATTTGAGGAAGCAAGCTCAGACACGGCACCAGCACTCACCGATAACCGAGTTCGTGGAGATATCTGCGAGCTGTACGAACACTAATCTTTCTGTCGAGGCCATGCTTGTCCATGACATCCTCCCGCGACAGATAATCAACAAGCTTGTCTGCCGTGATAAATTTTCCGAGTTCTTGCAGATGTTCACGGACATCATTTGCTAAATCTTCGTCGGCTAGCATTGACTGTTTCCATGTTCCATACGGATTGATAGGCAGCACTTTCCGAGAGGCGATGTACTCCCGGCTAAGGTTGGCAAAGCGACGAGCACAGTAAACATCGCGGCCGGCGCCAATGGCAGCTTGGCGGGCAGAAAGACCCCATTTTCCATAGGTTGCTGAGTTCGGATGGGTATATTGGGCTAGATGGCTACGGATTCCTTCCATTCGGACACGAACCCAGGGACTCAAGTCTGGCGGTATGTAGCCTCCACCCTTACCACGACTGGGACCTCGGAGCACAAGCTCGATGTCTGTCAAGGCAGCTTTTGCCGAGGTGATATCAGGGGCAACAGCGAGAAATTGCTTGGTCCCAAGCACGGCCATTTTTTCAAGGAAGCTTTTTGGCGGTGCTGGACGAGGATATCCATCACCACCAAAATCACCAGCTTCTGGGGCACAGAGCTCGTCAAGCTCTGGAGGAATAATCTCGCTGTTCAGATCATTGTCATCATCAGAGTCGGCTAGCATGGAAGGCACACGCGGAGTTGGAAATGTGTGGACTGAAGCGTGGTCGTCATCTTGATGAGGTGTGTGTTGAGAATTGTTCAAATGAAGTCTGCCCTTGAGTCCGAAGGCAAAAGGTGCGGCCGTCGGAGGCTCTGGCACAGATCCTTGATGGAATTCGTGATAGTGGGCAGCAGGATTCGTGTTGTCCATGAACACATCTGGACTCTGAACATCCGCTGTGTTGGACTCTGGTTCTTGCGTGGAAACAGACGACTAAATGGTTTGCCATTAGTCGCGTGCGAAAGTAAGAAATCATTCTCACATGATCGTGATCTGCGTTCCGGTGCTTCTTCTGTGGGCGCGTTTTGACAGGACTCAACGCGATTGCGGCGACGCGTTTGATGGCCTTCTTCGGGGACAACTTCCCGTTGAAATGGCTGAGCCGCTCCCGTACCAGCTTCTTGGGGGGGGGCATGAGCAAGAGACAAAGGGCACTGGCATTGGAAATTTTTCGAGGCACACCAGTCAAAGAAACTTTGCAACGGGTGCGCCAGAACTCGTGCATCGAGGCAAACTGGCTGCTAATTTTAGAAAAATTGGAACTCCTCTTTCAAATTTGCCCTAAAATACGCGCGAAAAATCAGGGATGTACTCAAGTTATATACACACAAATCTATGAAGGTGGATTCTCGACAACCTACTGAGAAGTGGTGTAAAGTGTGGTCGCGGCGTAGTCCATCCCAAAAAGGAAGTGTTACCGTCACAACACGTGGGGTAACCGCACATGTCTGTCCCCTACCTTACGATGAAAACAGGTGACCGTGCCTGAGTAATGTCTGATCCGGGCTTTCTCATTAATGATCGATTGATCGGCACAGAAGCCGCCGGACCCTGAACAACTCATATTTTCAACATATTTTACCGCAACTTGGCCGATTTCTCGGATGGCGCTGGAGTCGGAAGATCTGGCTGGCTGCGGCCCTAGACGCCAGAGATCCTGCGATATGGCGGCACAGAGGATCGTATGCGAGTGGCTCCGGACAAGGCTTGGATGTGCACGTGCTCTAGCTACAAAGAAACATGCACACACAGAGACTCTGGCTCTCGACCAACTCCTACCACTACAGCGTGGCAAGATATCCACGCGTGATAGCGGATCCTCCTCCTTTTGGTAAAAAACTGGGACACGACACTGCGTCATACGCAAGTCATGCGTGATTTGTAGGGGGGCCAGATCTTGGTGAACCTCCGGGATAGACTCAATAGAGATTGTACGAGTTGATCTTTCTTCCAGATCACTCCGAAAGTTTTTACTATGAACAAATAGTACATCGTGCATTATTTCCAAGTCCAAGAATCCTATAGAACGCGCGTGATGCACAGTGGAGCGCTTTTCTCCCCGCTGCGTACGGCTGGCATCAGCGTACCTGCAAGACACGGGCGCACAGGATCTTTCTCTGACAGGGCAAACGAGAATTTTCCGACCAGTTCGCAGATAATCACCTGCATTTCCAATATCCTGCACAAAATGAAACAGGGCAACAGTATGAGTGATTGAGTAACTCACGCGAACCGCCATCTGCGTCAAAGTTGATGAATGCTGCGCACTGTTATGATTTTCGTTTACAAAGTGCTTACCCGAGACATGTTCGTGGACCACCAAGGAAACTTAGCCTGTGAGGTGATCTTTTAAGCACACATCCTCGGGAACAATTGAGAATCGACCAACAGGTTCGCATACGGACCAACAGCCTCTCCCTGGTACGGTGTACCTTCAATCCAACGGGAGGGCTTGAACTCATGAGCATCTTTGCCCCATCGTGACTCGAGCCTGCGGGTGAAATCAATACCGCAGCGAAAGACAACATTAACCGGGTAAAGAAACCTTTGGTAGGCAGCGAACGCCAATGTCACAAGCTGCCCCTTCTCAACAGGTATCTCGCTGATGCGCTTCCCTGTGGAGGTGGTGATACTTTCAGCGAGCGGAATGACCGTGTCACAGACAGCGATTTGGTCCAGGACCGCCACCGGAGGGTAGACCCTGAGAGCTTCCTGTGAAACAAAACATGCATTTAAATAAAATCCCCCAAAATGCTGCGCCCCGACCTTGATGAAGGCATTCAGCAGCGGCATGTTATCGTACGCGACGTTTCCGGACCCAGCGCCGAGGGTGGAGTGAATCTCGGCACGTAGTTGATCTTGGAACTCCGGATGCTTAGCGAGTTCCAGCAGCGCGAAGGCTAACGTATTGCTCTGCGCATGCGCGGAAGTGACTGCTCGCATGACTTCTCACCAACGGGAAACTCACGGTGGTATCTTGTCCAGCAATAAGAATAATTGCAGTCTGTGCCACGATTTCCTCGTGGCTCAACATCTTGCCCGTCTTATCTGGAGTTACTGGAGAAGGAGCGTCGTCGGTACATATACATTCGTCGATGGTGAGGGAAGCAGGTGGACACGCACAAAGAAGACTGTACACATCGCTATTCATTTCCAGTCCCTGTTTTGCTGCCTGTAATTTCTCGCGCACGATCTGATCCCCGAGGCGTTTTGCAACAGACTTCGCTTGTCGGAGGACTTTGAAGACAGCCGTGGGAAGGTATATCGCCGTGCGCAGAAACCAGAGCGGGAGCCACGAGACGATGGCGCCAGCGAGAATTTGGCCCGCGGATTGAGTAGATGAAAGTGCACTAGAGCTCCCAATTCAGGATGCATTCTTCCCCTTTGTGCTATGAGATTACTTACAGAATCCTCGTATTATTCATGATGAACTCCTCGCCCAGATGGTCAATAGAACATCCGAGCACGGCTGTGAACATATTAGACAATGGTAACCGGGAAATTGGGCACTATACCTTCGCTCACTGCGCTCAGAGTCGCAGTACCGAGGAGTGGGCACATATCAATTGTCGTTTCGGAGGAGCTTTCCAATCTTGCAGTGATCTGCGGAGAAATAAAATCGGGTTATGAAGGCGGAGTTGAATTCAGGACAACACTCACTGCCTGCGCCACCTTTTCAAAAATTGGTTGATAACTACGTACCGCGGATGTGCTGAATCCGGGGTTCAGCGCAGCACGAAGGCGGCGGTGGGCCTCCCCTAACAGAAATCAACAGTGGCAAATGCAGATCTAACAACGATGACACCTTTGAGGGTGATAACACTGTCCATCCCGTATAACAAATCCATGATATATTCCAACAGCGGTGAATGTTCAAAATGCGGAGTGTTCAGGATGTATTGGAGGGCAATTGGATCTGCCACCATCAGGCGGTCTTGCTATTAGGCGAGTCAGGAATATAAAAAAGGAATAACGCGAACTGACCCCGAAACACCCCTTCAGTCGATATATGGGGCCATACAACTTCTGCCACTTAAATTCGTACTCGCCGTACACCGGGGCGAGTAACAGCTGCAGCATGTTGCCTTAAAAGCATAGTATCAATGTGTGCAGACCATAAACAGATCAGAAGACTAACCCAAGATCCATGACGGAGATGGAGGCCCCACTATGTTGTGGACGGCGCTGTGCCGTCGGAGGACGGAATACAATATCAGGGCAACAATAATAGCTCCAGAAGTAGCACTGTAGCTGATCATGGCTTTCGACTAGGAGATAGATGGGGGAAAGCAGTGTGAGATGCGAGAAGTAACCGACAGGCGACTTAAGTGTGGCAGCGCCGAGACACGTGTGACCTCCTGTGAAGTTTACGGCAAATGGCAAGAGGTGAGCGATCTCCGGATCGCGGACACGCTCCCACGACCCCCCCCCCCCCCCCCCCCCCCCCCTAAAAAGGAAATGGCAATCAACGGCCGTCAATTCCAACAGTTGCGCGTCTCTCCACCACTCGCGTCTCCCTCAACACCCGGCTCCCTCTACCCTTCCCAGCTCACTCTGAATTCAGGATGGAACATTAACCTTGTACATGTTGCACATAATCCGTCCGATAATGCGAATTCCTCTGCATATGCCACATTTTCTTCATTCGGGTTCTTCAGGGGGCGATGTTTTTGGCCAACTAGAATGTTCATTATCGTGTTAAGCATAATACTTGAGCAGCAAACAAGGCAGTAGGAACGACGAGCGCAGGCGAGCTTGCCAGCGGTGGCGAGCTGAAAGCAGTGATGCCGACGATCCGAGTAAGCATCAGTGATGCAGCTACGCGCCATCAGTGTCCAAGATCCGCCGATCGCTCACCTCTTGGCAAATGGCGTCCAATGGAAAGCGTGTGGCTCGCGGAGGTAGTGGCCCGACAGTAGAAGCTCGCCATAGTTAGTTCAAGGTGAATTACGGCATATCTGATCGGGAGAAGAGGCCGCAGTGAAATGAGATCCAGTCAAAGGAAGGGGCATCTGAGGCAGAGACGACAAGGAAGATAAAAGCAACGCGCCGTGTAATGAGTTTGAACACAGTACCAACCAAGCTAGGTGTTGGTGACACCAGACATCTTCCCCCATCACGGTGTGCCACAAATGACAGATGGAGGCGTTCGCGAACCTCTGTGGGTTTAGGAGGGTGCTGAGCGTGAATCCTTGGGCGTGCGATCACACGTCGGAGTTTCACGTCCCGAGTCACTCGCAAAACAGCACGCTCCTCGTCGGTGCGTTCGGCGAGGCAGCTAAGTATCGTGCAAGATGTTTTCTGGACAGTGCAGATACTGAGGATACCGCACGCATCCACACTGATGGATTCTAATGAGGTGAACAAGAGAAGACGTGCTCGTCTTGGGTGGCACGTTTTGCTTCAGGAATCTGCAGATTCTGTTAGAATAACGGTTTCAACCAATGTCACGCGGGAAGATTTAGTAGAAGACCTTGGTAAACACGCAGGGGATTCATTCAAGACTACAATGTACTTATACATATACGGCCAGAGACGAACTAAACTAAGTGGAGAATGATAAAGAATGATGAATAAGTACACACCAAGTAGGCGGTGACAGTGGCGCCGCTGTGGAACATCGTCTTTGGGTCACTTGACAGAATCGGGCAGTGCGAGCGTGGACTCGGAATTCCAACAGATTCGGAGGGCCGGGGGATTTGGGCTGTGTGAGTACCTGGAGAATTTTGAATTCGTCACACAGTTGCAAGAATCCGTGCCTATTTTGGTGCAAAGATTCTGCTGGATGTTGGATTGATGTTGGACAAGAAGAGCGTGTCTGACACCGTGTCGGTGACTCACGCGAAGAGGCGTTGCCGCATTGGGATGTAAGACCCTATCTTAGGGACCAGCATGGATCGGGTTATCCGGCTATCCATCCGCGGATCGAGGGATCGCACGGATACGGACGGATGATGGTTAATTCCCACGGATACTAATAACATCCATGGCCGGCTCTTGTTCGGCTCCCGCGCGGTCACGACCCCGCCCGCCTTCCTCCCTCTTCACGGCGTGGGGCGCTGTGCCGGGCGCGGTCGTCCTGAAATCGCACTCCACTTGATACCCTCTACCATAATACCCTATACTATATCAATGTCTTCCCCTTTCTCCCCGCGCCGTGGAGTTAATCAGTCCTGCGCTAATGCAAGAACCTCTTCACGTCTACCGACTCCCAATACTTCTCCTGTAACAGTACGACGAAGAACACACTCTGAAGCTAATGAAAATGACAATCTTGCACCTCCAGCAACAGACTTACCTTCACGGAAGCGCCGAAAGAAGACTGGTGTCGCATACGATTCGGACGACAAGGTGTGGGATAAGGATGTCATAGTGATCATTGGTGCGGCACATAGCCCTCGTTTTGAGTCCCCAGCTGATTCTGGTTCATTAGACACATCCAGGAAAACCTGGTCCTCGGATGCATATGATTATTATACGGTGTCACTACGACGCGACACCGCTACTGAAACTTTGGTGAAGAGACTCGTGTTTGTTTTCTCGTGCAAGCACGGATACGAGTCCCATCGTCCCATCGAACGCGCACGCGAAAAGTCTAGCAATGGCACTACGAATTTCCTCAAAACTGCACGCGAGTGTGATGCCGACCGTGGTATTGTGACGACACATGTTGCTTCAGCACCGGAGTACTCCCCTGCAGCACACCGTGCGATCATTGCCTTGCAGACTGCCACCAGTAATCGCCCCTTCAATGCTGTCAACGAAAAATACTACAAAATGGAAGTTGAAATGCTGCGACCCGTCATTCCTGCCGCCACGACCGTTTCTCGTGACCTCAAACTACTCTATCTGGAACAATCACGTAAGGTCAAGTCGTATTTTGTGGTATGCATGCCTTGCGCTGGGGAATATTTTGTTCATACATGAAATGTAGAATTGCAATCGTCCTATCCATGCAGTGATTAACGGATGGACATCGCCGATCGGCACGAATTACCTCTGTATCGTGGTCAGCTGGACCGACAGCGGAGCGATACACCGAGCTGTGCTCGAGTTTATAGAGTACACATACATTCACTGGATAGCATTATTCTCACATCCTTCCAGACTGACGGAGAGTCATACTGGTAAATATCTCGCGAAAGTTTTTGCAGAGTGCCTGAAACGATTTGGCCTGGACTGATTGGTACGCATATTCTCGTAACATTCGGTCGAAGGCGTTCACATTGCGCAGTTGTTTTTATTAAACATGGACAACGCTGGGAACTGTAACACGACCGCTGTAGAGCTTAAAATACTTATTCCGACCTTTGGTGGCGCCGCTGCTCGACTACGTTGCATTTTACACATACTAAATCTAATAGCTAAAGTATGTGGTTCGTTTGTTGCCGCGTGTACTAATGTGTTTTAGGCATTCACTCAGTTCTTCTTTAAAGAGCTTAAACGGAAGAAAGCGGTGAAGGTTTCGAAGGGGCGGACCCGGGCATGAACGACTACAAGGGCGCTGCCCGCAGTGCATGAAGAAGCTGTTGCTGACGACGGCGAAGATCTGATGCCGGCCGAGGAGCTCGCTCAACTTCTCGATCCAACCGATGGCCAGGCTGTCGATCAAGCTGCCGACGGCCAAGACGTGCATGATACTCACGTCGCACGCTCTGTTCGGGCGAGAGCGATTGCAAGCATGGCCCTCGAGGGAGTGGTCATAGATCCCGACGAGAATCGTGCTGCACTCGGGCTCTTCCTCAAGGTATGTAGTCGACGTTCTTTTTATTCATTTGACATGAGTTGACATGGTGCCTTATATCCGTGCAGGTCGCCGGTCTTGCCAAAAAAAGTACACGACAGCGGCACGGTGGCGGATACTTTCAACTCTCTCGTGGACGCAGCAAAGACGGCTGGGAAGATCAATTCAGATAAAACTGCGCTTGACCGCCGCTGCCCTACACGATGGAATTCTGACCTTGCCTGTATTGATGCCCACAACATTCTTAGAGTTGCGGTCGAACAGCTCACCGCTACCTCCACTCTCAAACTATCTGCATTCAAGTTTACTGAAGACCAATGGGCACTATCGGACGAGGTTACAGAGGTGCACAGTGTATGTCGTTTATCCTCGCCTTCAACGACATAAGCTAATCTCCACTATTCGAGTTGTTCGATGAAATGACCCTTTATTTCTCTCAAGCAGAGACGCCACTGATCTCGGATAGAATCAGTGCATTGGAAGACTTGATCTACTCACTGAAACAAGTCCGAGACGACGAGGAATCTTCAAACATCGTCCGCGTTGCTGCTTGTGCAGCTGTTATGGTGGCAGAAAAATATTTCTCATTGAACGAGGAGTGTGAAGTATATGCTATAGCAATCAGTGAGGATCATTTCATCCTCTGTTGGTGTTCGTCTCAATTGGCAATAAAATATGTTAGTAATGTCGCCAGATAAGAAGCTTGACTGGTTCCGAACTCGAAAGTGGCCCGAGGACGACATCAATCACATCAAAGATTTAACGATCCGTCGCTGGGAGGAATCCTACAAAGGCTTCAGCTCATCTCCCCCTGTGGCTACGACGCAACCACAAGCTTCAACTAGTGCAAGAGCGACAGGAATGAGCTGCAATTTTTAGCTCTAGTCTCTTCGTATTTTCTTACTTGTCCTCAGCGCGGCTCGATGGAAGGCAACACCCACCGTGGCACTGCCTCCAGCAGGTGTTGATTCAATCCACACCTACTTGAATGAGCCATCGATGTCGTCGGATGTTCTCAAGGCACTCGGGGGACCAATTACTTATTGGCACCGGCAGGAAGAGTTGACCCCTAGCCTCGTGTGCATGGGGTCAGACTATTGTCCAGCCCCTGGTATGTCATATAAATGTCTTATGTGCATTGTTAACTTTGCTTCTGCTCCAGCGACATCTGTCGATGGCGAGCGCTCGTTTTCTGATGGACGTCGCAAGCTGGGGTTCATGCAACACACCACCTCAGATCAAAAGTTCCGCAGCTCTGTCGCCGTTGGATTTTGGGATGGAACTCAACTTTTCCCTACTCTCGAGCCCGCTATCCGGATTATACAACAAGCCATGGATCGGGGAGGGGGCTCCAGCGGGAAGGCGTGATACATTCTACTAGTTAAACCAATAGTACCGATGTTTGCAGTATGAAACGGTGCGAGAATGCCTGGGATACGAGTGTCCGAAAGCTAAACCCCTACCATGCGAAGACAAACAATGAACCACGGTTATCCGTAGTTCACCGTGGATACAAACCACGGATAGCGGAATTTGAAATTTAACCACCGATTTGATCCGATAACTTACCGGCTCGTCCATGCTGGTCCCTAGGCACTTCTCGCTGCGGAAAGACACTTTTGTCACGTCGGGATGTTCCGTTGATCGCAATGGATTGGGTCTCGCTTAGAACTGTCTGTCGGCTCTTGGCAGCACGTGTTCTATTCTGGGATGCCTCCGTCGGCCCTTTACTCACCGCTTCGCCAGATCGGTCCTCGCGTCGATCGTCGGTGCTGTGCTCGCCGTCATCTCCTCGGCGGCGAGTGCGGCAGCGCACTCGGCCCATTTGCAATTCTCCCGCCTTGTCAACGACCCGCCATCACCAGTCTACGCCGTTCTCGCTGTCTTCTGCTTGTTACCCCTAGTCGACCTCTGTGCTCCTGCTGCCTGGAAGCGCCTTGAGCGCGCTGGTCTCGTCTCCCCCCTGGCAACCATGGCAACGGCGGTGCACATCAGTAGCTCCCAGGTGGCGGCAGCAGCAGAGCAGGACATGCTTATTTTTCCTACCAAGAACGGTGATACTGAGGAACGTACATTGTGAGTCTTCTCTCCTTGTTTGATAGCTGAATCATCATCGCAATTTTCACAGTACCGGCAAGACCCAGGAGCAATTAAAGGGAATGTGCCGTGATTATAATCTTACCGTTAGCGGGAACAAAACACAACTCAAAGCACGTCTACAAGAATTCAGCGAAAGGTTTTGTAATGATCCTGCTAGCTGGTGCGTATGTCAAATATCTCTGTGATTCCTTTCATCTGACATTAAATATTTCCTAGTAATTTAGCGCCTGTAAAACGCCGTAGCCACAAAGGCCCCCGTGATGGACCCAAGAAGACTCAACCAAAACAGTCAGCCAAACGAAGGGAAACCATAATTGACACCGAACGTATTACCGAGCGTTCCAAAGACACTCGAACCACAGATCAAATAAAAGACCTGTTACTCTGGGTATGTTTCGTCAATTCGTTACAATCTGCCCGTACTTATTCTTCCCAGATGTAGGCTGATCGTACAGTGGCAAGACTTCCTTACAAACCACGGAAATCTGCAATCCTGTCGGCCCCCGTGGTTCCCGAGGTGTCTTCACAGGCCAGTCGTTATTCTTCCCATTTGAAAAACACTGACATCTTTCCTCAGGGTGGGCTTTCTGACCGTAGTCTCCACGACCGGATGCAGACAATTGAAAGTCAACTCGCTGCAATAGCTGCATCCGGTAGTCGAGGGCCATATTTAGCTTCGGCGCCCCTCGAATGGACTTCTGTGTCGGCCGAATCCAGTTTCATCGCCTACCCTGCGCCATCTCCTGCAGACTACATTGTGTACGACCATACCAGTGATTCCACAAATAATCTTTTCCACACCTACGATACGGTAAGCGATTATGTTCTTTCAGATGCGAAACATTGACGAATGCATTATTCTACAGGAAAATCTTTTATTCAATATCCCGAGTGATACCAACTGGACCCAAACATCTGAGTATCAAAATTTGCATATCAGTCAGATGTTCGACGGCGGCTACAGCACTGCACCCACTTTACCCATGCAAGTTGACATCGCAACTCCCACACCCTGTGTTTCCAGCAGCCCGGGGCCGAGTCACAGCAGAGCCAATGTCTCGACTCGTTCTATCAAGCTCGGCAACGGCACACTCATTACCATCAATGTCGACCAAATCAAGGAAATTGCCGTCCCCGCTACGTCCTTCGCACAAGATATTAAACGGCTCAATCAGATGTGGGATGACACATCTCCACACTGGAAAGATGACTCGGTGGTGAAAATCAACACCCATTCCATTGCTCTCATCTACTGGCCGGAAATATTCAAGAAGACTGGGCTGTGGTCGGCACATAAATCCAATTGGACCGAGTGGAAAGTGAGTTTTAGATGTGCTGCTGTTGCCGCAACTCATTTCATTCTTAGTTTGTTGTCGAGCGTTACCGGCAAGGAACTCCCGAGGAGTTCTGGACAACATTCAGGTCTAACAACGGCGGTAAGATGTCCTATACGGCCATCTGTGCTAGCCTCCGTGAAGATCGTAAGAAAGCGGATACTAATCTTGCAGCTCGGGCGAGACTGGAGTATGGGGATGATTTCGACAAAACATTTTATTATCGCTGCACCAAAACAAACACTCGGGTGGTCATGTCGAAGGATAGTGTGATTGCAAAGGAGTACAAGCGTATACACCCTCTTTAATTACTATATACTCATTTCGTCTTAAATCAATCTTTTGAAGCTGTCGTTCTATTAAATTCTCTTCTATTCCGAAGTATGTGAAAAGGTTAAGAAACATGAATGAGATGAATTTACAGATGATAAACTATTTAACGGCCGCACGCACAAGTTCTACCACAAGCAGAACATCTCTCGGTGACTTTCTGGTTCGGGTTCAGAAAATTCTCCCGCAACTCTGTAGGATCATCGTTCCATCCAATCAAATACTTGACAATTGTCAAGTTGGAAAACTCCATGCTCCATCCACCCCACTCACAAATACGGCGCAAGCTCCAGCGACGATGAGAGGCAAAGTACTGGCAACCTCCACGGCGGAACGAATGAGTACCATATGGGTAAGGATCCAGACCGATGTCTAGCAAATTGTTGCGGAACATTTCAAGAAACTTGTCCGACTTCTATACAAGACAGTCAGCTAAATATTGCACCTTGAAAACCTCACATACCATTGGTCTGATTGAATCACCAATTTGATCACGAATAGTTATCGTTGGAAATAAATACCCAGTCTGGATTCTTGCAACTGCAAGCCACGCAGTCAGAGCTCTCACCGGGCACAAATGTGCCTGATCCTCCGGGAGCTCATGAAGTACAAAAGGTTTAATGTCTAGATACACGAGTTATTATTGGAAATTATACTGAAGAGAAAACATGCACCTCCGTACTGACTGGTTTTACGAAAAGGTAAGGTCAGTTGGAATGTGTGTTCGTCGATCCTCTGAATGTCCTGGAGCTGGATTTTGAGGGCCTCGTCAAAGCGAAGTAGACACAGAAAAGAGATGACATATACAGCATGTAGCATGAGACGGCTGCGACCACCTCCCCACTGATTCACATCCACTGGCTCATTCCATTTGCGGCACTTGATAGGCTTGATTTCTGCCACCTCTGGCTGCTTGTTATATTCATGCAGCTTCAAAATGGTGTCCTGACAAAAGGAGGCGGTGAGTCACGCCGGGAAAGCAAAGTTCGATAAATCCTACAGGAGTAATAGCTCGTGCACTGGTCGCAACTTCACCCCCACGGACCTGCAAATCATCAACAATGAGAAGAAATTTTGAATGGAAAGAGTAGAAGACAAACCTTTCTTTTCCTCAAACTCACCATGTACCGAGCAACAGCTTCGGAGACAGATGGATTGCCTGTCATTTTACCGCTAACTTCACTTTTCTGCCAGGCAACAGATCCCAGTCCATTGAGCCGTCCGAATCCATATGTTGCAGCAGCACGCATTTTCTGGGCGTGACTATAAGAGTCTCGTGAAATGCTTGGGTCCTTGGGTTTTCCATCCAACATAATATCATCGCAGCTTGTTTATAAATCAGAACAAATCTAGGTATGAAGAGTCACAAAGATACCTATCCATAATCCATGCGACTATTAATGCGGGTGCATCTTTGTGGGGCGTGTCGGTGAAAAATTTCTCGCCCTCCTTGAGAAAACCTTTTGACTGAAGAAAGGCTTCACAGAGCTTATGGTGCCTACAGATAATAAAGGATGAGCAGGATGCACTATCGAGACACAAGTATACCTTTTGTATTCAGCATCCGTTCCATCAACAACACCTTTAGAGGCTTCTGTAATGACGGCGCGCATGGCGGTCATGTCCACCACTGGCATCCTCGTGTCGCCATCGGAATCCTCGCGCAATCCAACCGAACCCGAATCTGAGTCAGAGCCGTTGTCCTCCGAGTCGGAGTCCATCTCGTCGTCGTCCCACTCCCCCGGCCTCAAGAGCAGGGGTACATTGAAATCAAAGGTCTCCTGCTCACCCTCCAGGTCATCGTCAATTTCGTCTTGACCAGGTTCATCTAATTCGGCCTCAGGCGCGGTGTTCCAATTATCGGCAGCAGCTGGACGAATAACACGAAGAATACCCGCATATTTGGGAGTGTCTAGGATTGCGCTCATGATGTGGAAGGGAAGAAAGGATGATTGTTAGGGGTATGAGAAACAGCGCCTTTATACACGATACATACTGTCTCACTCATTTCAATATTCACCCTCCGAGTCAGTGATCAGCTCCAGCACCTCCTGCCCCTGATAGGTAACACTCATCGTCGTGTACCGTTTTTCCCGGTGCAGGGAGGCACCGGAATCAGGACGAGGGGGTGCGGAAGGATCTGAGTCAGGGCTAGCATTAGCCAAACCTGAATAATTAATTGATAAGAATATCAGATGGATGGACAGATATACGTACTACTCGCTTCGCCCAAAGGCGAGTTCATATAATCGGCAGAGGCAGTTGACCCATGATCTGGTGCGGGGGATGAGTATGTACATTTCGAGATATGATCAAAAAGACGAACCTGTGAGCCGTTGCTGAGAGTTGGATGAACTGGGCACTGTAGTCTTGCGAGCAGACCTCTTCTGGCTAGCTGAAAAACACAGATGAGAATACTATTGGGAACGAAAGATATAAACTCACTTAGTGAACAGACATAGTCAAGAATGATATCTGGATACACATGCTCCAGCATTGATCTTGGAACCCAAACTCTAGTCTTCACCAGATCATTGGCGATCCACGCAGCAACGGCTACCTGAGCTCCTTCAGAATCCCGTCGTCCTATGATATTTTGCAAGGCGTGTCTGAGGACAGTTGGCTCGACCGAAAGAACGACACGAAGCTCCGCAAGATAGCCTGTCGATCTGTGATTGCGCTTGCCTACGATCTTTTTGATGATAGAAGGACGGCTCGGGTTCACAGGAATAAGGCCATCGATGGCCAGGGCCCGCTCAACAAGTTCGCGAATGACCAAGCCCGCAAAGAGCTGGTCGGCGAAGTGGTTGAGGATACCAATGCTATCACCCCATCCAAAGTGGTTCTCTGCAAAGCGGGCGAGAAGGTCGAATTGGGGGGGATGGAAAACTAATGTCCTCGTGGTCATTGTGGCCTCTGATACGCACGGGTGAAGATAAAGATTAATGATGTCGAGGTCGGGGAAGTCTGATGGAATCTCCGCCGCGAGCTGTTTATATCGATGGGGGAGATGGCCGGATGCATTTGTCGAGAGCTCTGCACGTAAGATTTCGCGCCACTGCTTCAGAAAGGCAATTGAATTGCTTCGAGATTGCCCCGAGAGACCCGAGATAAGCTGTCGGCCTAGACCAGCATGGGCGAGACCAATCGCCGTAGTGATTCCACATTTGCTCAGACCATCCTGTTGCACAAACATCAGGACTGGATACCACGAAGCTGTGTTGATGACGTACTGAATAGTCGCCACCGGCGAGGATGGCAATCAAAATAAAGTCTTCGCGAGACAGGCCTAGCTTTGTGAAGATGTCCGATGCGGAGTACCGTGAAGCCTCATAATTTTCGTTATCCTCAGAGCGGCTATACAAATTGCAAGGTCAGTTGAAGTAAAATGTGCAGTGGATAACATACATCCGTAAGACATCAATTGCTCCAAAAACAAATGAGTCCGAGTCGTCTGTGAGAATGGCATCCACTCGGACAGGGAACGCGCCGGTGGTCATCATAGAGAGTGTGGACTCTGCTTCTCCTGGAGCCTAAAATACTGATATCAGACAGAAAACAATTAGGCTACGAAAGAACGTACTCTTAACCACTCAAACCCGAAGCCATCTAACATCAGCTGGAAGGAACTAGTTAACCAGTGGTCGTTTCCGCGAATAACCTTGCCACGCTTCATGCGGGGACGCTCAGGGCCATCAAATACGAATATGGGGATAAAAGGGAGCCTGAAGAGACGGCTGCACCGGGAGAATAGTGCTACAAGCTCCGGACTCTCAGTGTGCCCATGACGAAAACATGCTCGATACATCCATCCACTACCAGCAGTTAGAATGGGTCCATTGAGGCTGAATAGTAATTGTACCTGGCGTCAATCCCCACCCGAAATCCACGAAGTCCGGTGGCATTTCCGATAAAAGCTGTTCCCACCGCTAAGGCGGAAAGCGAAATCTTCTGCTCAACTGGTTCCAGTTCCTAAAATGACTTTATAAATCATGGTAGGAATGCGAGGGAAGGTCTGTTACCTTCCAGAGTCCATCAATACCCATGGTAGTAGTGAAGAGGGAAAGAAAGGAGAGTCTCGCAACGATCGAGAGCTTTGATCTCCAAAAGCGGTACATCATGCACATAGTTTGAAGCGGGCAGGGAGCATTTGCGAAGCACCGAGGGGACCAGGGTGCATACCCAAGTACGTACTGAGCGGCATAGTTTTTCACCCCCCAGAGGGTGAAATACGACGCGATGTGACAATGCACGTGTTGCGTGACATGTCTCTCAGTGTCGTCAATGAGGTGTGGTGTCCGAGAGTCAAGGGGATAAGGTGCTGGAGGTCATGCCTAGGATTAATTTGGTCATGGAATCAAGGAAGATGAGCCAGATATGCTCACAAAAAAAGGATTCAAGTGTGAAGGGCACAATCTGCCGTATTCGGTCCAGTGCTGGTGTCAGCGGTGTCGATGGCGGCCTGACGACGAGTTTCCGGGGATATAGGGTGCAGGGGTAGATGTCTACACGCCGTTGGGTCAAGAAATCGAGGGAAGCGAGCAAGATTTACTTACATGGGAACCTTTTGAGTGTGGAGGGCGCAATTTTGCTGTATCCGGTCCAAGGTCGGTGTTGGCGGCGTCAATGGCGGCGTGGTGAAGGGCTTTCGGCGATATAAGGTGTGGGGGTAGATGCCTACGCATCGTTGGGTCAAGGAATTGAGGGAAACGAGGAAGATTCACTCACATGGGAACCTTTTGAGTGTGAAGGACGTAATTTTGCTGTATTTGGTCCAATGACGGTGTCGGCGGCATCGATGGCGGCGTGGCGATGGGCTTTCGGCGATATAAGGTGTGGGTGTAGATGCCTACGCGTCGTTGGGTCAAGGAATTGAGGGAAACGAGGAAGATTCACTCACATGGGAACCTTTTGAGTGTGAAGGACGTAATTTTGCTGTATTTGGTCCAATGACGGTGTCGGCGGCGTCGATGGCGGTGTGGCGATGGGCTTTCGGCGATATAAGGTGTGGGGGTAGATGCCTACGCATCGTTGGGTCAAGGAATTGAGGGAAACGAGGAAGATTCACTCACATGGGAACCTTTTGAGTGTGAAGGACGTAATTTTACTGTATTTGGTCCAATGACGGTGTCGGCGGCATCGATGGCGGCGTGGCGATGGGCTTTCGGCGATATAAGGTGTGGGGTAGATGCCTACGCATCGTTGGGTCAAGTAATTGAGGAAAACGAGGAAGATTTACTCACATGGGAACCTTTTGAGTGTGAAGGGCGCAATTTTGCTGTATTTGGTCCAATGACGGTGTCGGCGGCATCGATGGCGGCGTGGCGACGGGCTTTCGGCGATATAAGGTGCGGGAGTAGATGCCTACGCGTCGTTGGGTCAAGGAATTGAGGGAAACGAGGAAGATTCACTCACATGGGAACCTTTTGAGTGTGAAGGACGCAATTTTACTGTATTTGGTCCAGTAACGGTGTCGGCGGCGTCGATGGCGGTGTGGCGATGGGCTTTCTGGGATATAAGGTGATGGGGTAGATGCCTACGCGTCGTTAGGCCAAGAAATTGAGGGAAATGAGGAAGATTTACTCACATGGGAACCTTTCGAGTGTGAAAGTACAAAATTCGGAGGTTGGACATATTGGGCCGAAGGCCGGCGTGATTGTGGGCTACGAACACGACACAGCCTGCCAGTGAGAGGGCACATTGATGCCACACAAATGGCCTGTGAAGGAATCAGGTAAAACGAAGAGGTTTTGGAAGAACCGTACTGACCGGAGACCAAAAGTCCACTATTAGGGATCCGGGTTTCTAAAATTATCCAGATGATAGTAGCAGACAGGGAGCTGCATCCGCCCGAATCTGTCAGACCCTCATCCCGACCTTTTTCAGTGTCGACACACGGTTATCCGACATGATTTGAAGCAGGATGCAGCTGGTAGGCCTGCCACATACCACCATGAGGCGATATCGCACAAGTGGGAATGAGAACCTAATGGAGGATCGACATTTGATGAGGGATACGACCACAAAGAAAAAGGTGTAGTATGTATCGTTGAAAGTTTGGCTCTATTGATTATAGAAGTGCCTCGCCGTTGACATCGAATGGGGGGGAACCATGGAGGCAGCGTGGTTGTATGAAGAATAGTGTGTCCAGCGAATGAATAAAAGGACGATTGCCTGCGGCGTGTAGACGGCAGGCGCGCCGGCTGCAGGAGAGCGTCCTGCAGCCCACAACGAATAGTGCAGCCGTTACATTACGGCTATCCTCCCAGGTTCTCCTCGGGAGGCTGGTTCAGCGAACACAATGGTGAAATTGCAGATCAGGTTTGCCGAGTCTGTCGTTACAGTCAACGAGTTACGCGACTCATCACGTGTGTGTTTCAAAGCGCGTCAAAAACTGGCCACTTGTGGCCAATTCTTGACGCGCTTCAAAAGTGTGTCTTGGACACTAATAATAAATCCCTCTGTCAGTCACATTCAATGGAGCATCCTGTGGTTAATAAAACACGTCCAAAACACGGTACAAAACATGGTAGAGCAGCTAAAAGAAATCCAGGCATGTTTCGGCCATTCACACACCTGGGAAGACTACCTCGCGGCCCGATTTCGCGTGTTTGAGGTATATTGAAGGCATCGACACGCTATGACGCGCCGAGACGCGCCAAACGCGTCCATGGTCCTCCTAAATTCCGATGAATCCTCAATAACACTTGGGAAATAATGATTTGTTTACCTTCAACATACCGTGTGATAAGAGGAGTACACGAGTAGATACTACTAGACACAAATAGACTTGCGAATCTCAATATCCTGATGCCATCGCCCGGCACGTTGCGTGAACTGAATAGCCCCATAATGGAAACCAAGTGGAATGTCTTTTTTTCATGGGGTCTAAGTTTCGGGCTTCGATTTCGCAGGGAAAAAATGTCTTTGGGTATCGAAATGGGGCATCAAGACACAGTTCGAAGACGTCAAAAGACACTCCAGCAGTTCGGCAAACAACACGCTTGTGAGTAGGTGATGGAGAGGGTCAATACGGATGGCTATCTTGCGGCTATCTTTCGGCTGTCCATCGGGCATGCTCTTTACACTCAATTCGTAGGGATACAGTATCCAAACAATTGCTAGACACTACAAGTAGCATGGAACTGTGAGTTTTCTGAGTTTTCGCCCGCCACCGTCCACCTCACCTTCTGTCGGAGAAATATTTTTAGCCTGATTTCCTGAAGCAGTCGTATACCGAGCACGCGTATAACCGAGCCTTTTCAGGCAGGGCTGAAAAGCCAATATTAGATTGCTTCATCAGGCGAAGGCAATTATAAGGCGATTATAAGAAGCATGATAAGGCTACGGATTGTAGGATTCTTCTCTTCCCACATACACATCCGATTCTGACAGTAGTAACTACACTCGACCAGAGTATGCCTCCTCCCCCTCTTCCACCCTCAAGCTCTTGGCAACCTGGATCTGTCCAATCTGTATTGTGAGTCATCTGTGCATTTTCCTGTGCATTTTCTGCAATGCCATCACCGTCTCTTTTTTTTCGTCCTCGCGCTTCGCGCGATATACTTTCCTTTGCACACTTTGCTCGGTACTTTCGGATCCTCTTTTGTATTTAACCAACCCGCCCTTTCCCTCCCTCCCCTCCCCTCCCCTCCTCCCATCTCGTCTCCCGCCTCCCTCGCCGCCCATTCATGCCTCCTCCTCCTGTCCGCGCCGCGTGTGATCGATCGGCTCGCATGCCTTTGTTTCCGGGCTCGCGTGCCTTTGGTTCCGCGCTTGGGTCCTGCTTGCCGTCGCTTGTCGTCGCTTGCCATCGCCCTCGTCACATCACCGTCACATCACTTGAACTGTCTTGTTCGTTCGTCGAAGATTCACTTCTCCTTTCCGCCTCAACGTGGCAACCCAAATCGGGTAATTATTCTCGGCAGGTTTCGGCACATTGATGCGCACCACCAAATAAACACATGCCGCTGTCAGCCACATTCGCTCCTTTCCTCTTCCCCCCATCCCCGCTGCTCGCCCACACGCCCGCTGCCCACCCGCCCGAGTAGTCGCCCGCCAGACATCGCCGCTGAGATCAAACACACCGTTAGCGACACCTGTCCCCGCCTTCGAGGAGTTAGGGCAAGCGGAGCGCGCCCTAAACTCCGGGTATCATCATTTTCGTCCCGCCACGATTGGTTCGGTTAGGGTGAAGATCAGCAGAAAAGCGCAAACGAGGCTTTAGTGTGCCGACCTGAGATGCCCCGGCTCGGGGGACCCCCGAGCGCAGCGAGGGAGGGGAGGGGCATTGAAGGTGGCACGTTCTGCTTCAGGATCTGGAGCAGATTCGGACGGGGATTTGGGTTGTATGAGTACCTTGAGAAGGTGTTTGTGAATCCGTCATGCAGTTGCAAGAATCCGTACCTATTTCAGTGCAAAGAGATTCTGGACGAGAAGAACGTGTGTGACATCGTGACTCGCGCACAGAGGCATTGCCGCATCGGGATGCGAGCCCCTATCCCTCAATCAACGGTTGGTCGAAATTCAAATTCGACGTTACATGAGAAGCGGGTTATACTTATCGTTGTCTCGTGGCAACTGAGCTTGGTCTCTAAATTCAGGGTAGAATCAAGCACTTGGAGTATTGAAGGTGAGAATGAAATAATTAATTGAAGAGCATGCGGTTAACCTTCCCTTCCACTCAGCAGCCCGCTGAATTTCTGGTCTAAGCAATCGGTTTCGATACAATTTAGACGCCTCCCACAGTCATACTGCGTCTTATACAGTATCGATAACTCGAGTAGATCGAGCTGCGGAATTAATTTCTGAGTCTATGTGGTCGTGTTGTGATCCATCGGTGTTTCGCTTCTTTTCTTCCTTTTTTCACCTTGCTTTGCTTTCTTCACAGTCAATACATCGAGCTAATCAGGCCCACACCATATGTCCATCCACGATATCTCGAAATCGGCAGGGGCCTCCAGACTCCCCACAAGCTGTGCTAGCGCGTGCACGAAATGTCTAGCAACCGGTTGTGAGATGAGCAGATGCTCCAAGGTGCGCTGAAAACCTTCAGCGGAGGTTATCGCGACTCAGGAGTCGCACCGCCCAGTGTAAGACCGCAATGTACTGCTCTAAAAAGGTATGGATCCGATCTCACCAGGCAGACCAGCCTTTTCATCGGATTTGCGTCCCATTCTAGTGCCAGGTGGAACACTGGTACGTACAAGGAGCTCCCAAACTGCATTATGTGGCCTCAGCTATGCTCTGGAATAGGTCATATCATAAAAAGTGGTGCAGCAAAGTCGACGGTTCCGGTCTACTCGATTTCATTGAGAATGTCGTTTGCAACACTCTCTTCAACGCCGTCCTCCAAGCATGCTTCACTCTCCACTTCGACCTCCTCCGCGCCCCGCAGCTCGACAAGCCGTTCGTGGTCCTGGTCGATCTCGCCGTCGAGCCGGTAGAATTTCGGGACTTTTGCAGAATATACACCGGTCAGGCATTAGGCGACGAGAAGATCATGGGCATGGTCCAGATAAACTCCTTCCTCCCATACTCGTCCGCACAAGCGGCTGCACTCCTGCCCACGAAGCACGCTCTCTGGCGGCGCTACAGAGACGGCGTCAACGCGCTGGACCCGGAATCCGCGCAGTGTTCGGTGGGTGTTGCAGAGATCGCAAACGGCGAAAACCGCCAGACCATGACGTACCCGATATTCATAATGGAGGCGGTGCTGGATCTCGTGCCGGAGTCCCCGCCATGGAAGCTCCAGTCGCCCGTCACGGGTGCGGTTACGGAGATGCCGTTGACCATTGAAGGGAGCATGGAGTGCGTTTTGTTCAAATCTCGTTGTGTCGTCGCTATATCCATTTCCGACAGGTACCTGAACAGCTACATCCGGAACGACACGAAGAACGAGATGCTTCTCCGCATGGAGATGCGACCCTCCGATATCAAGGTCATCCGGGACGCGGGGGCGGGTTCGGACAGTTTCAATGCGATAATCTTGAGGGATAAAATGGAGAGGGAGGCCGTGTTCAGGCCGTTGGTCGACTGGATAAAACACCGTGCGGCGGAGTAGGCCTCTGCTAACCCTATTTTCTTGACGCGCGATCCCATTTCGATCAATTTCTTGATGATTCCCGGCAAGAACCACAACACGTCTCCAGATTAACACAAATATCGATGTTGTATGAAATATTAAAGCGCTAATAAAATTACGATGAGCTCACAAAATTCAAACTCGAGCGTCTAGCAGACTGAGTCCGGTCATTTGGTGTGGGATATCCTCCTCCAGCTTCCTGAATCGTATCCTCAGCTCGTTTAATGAACCCACATCGGAGCGACACCCTGTCCCCCGACTTCCGTTCATCGTTTACATTTCTTTCGTGGTATTTGAAGCTCCTTCTTCTTTTTCTTTCTTTTTAAGTTACATAACGTAAGTTGAAACTCCGCCGGGATGTGCCGGATGCCCCTAATTCGAACTCGAACTTCGTTTTGAAAGTTTTGAACCCGGGGGTTTGCGGTAAACTCACCTTTCAATATCCTAGCTTCATCGAATATCATACAACTGAAGGACTCCGCGGGAGACTGCTGCTACTGCTGCGGTTATTTCTGCGAAAGTCAACTTTCTGACATCAAGTATATCGAGATTGACCTAGGGCGTTCATTTACCGTTATATACCCCTCCAAATTTCTCGGAGTGTCCGAAATTCTAATGCAATAAAGCATTAATATTCCTATGAGATCAAGCCGCGAGCGGAGTTTTAAAAGCGTATTTGTCCGTGATGTGGTCTGTCATGAGCTGTTTCGAGACGCTGGCTTTTTTTTCCACCTCAACTTTTTCTTGTTGGTCTTGTTCACTGCTCCACAACACATCGAGCTTAGTCCACTCCAACTGTCCACGAAAGAGCTCCCCCCCCCCCAAGCCGCTCAACGACATGTCCGGCAACCAGGCAGAATCCGCGGGCGCATCCAGGCTCAGAGAAAGCTTGGCTCAGGGGTGCACGAACTGCCTGGCCACCGATTGTGAGATTAGTAGGTGCTCAAAGGTGCGCTGACCATACTTTTCCGGGCGTTATCGCGGCTCAAGGGTCTCACTGCTAGTGTAAGACCGCAATATACTGCTCTAAAAAGGTGAGTATCTCTCACCAGGCGACCCAGCCTTTTATCGAATCTGGGTCCCCTCTTAGTGCCAGGTAGAACACTGGTACGTACAATGCATTCCAACGCTGAATTACAAAGGCTCAGCTAGGTACAAAATAGGCCGAAGCATAAAACGTGGTGCAGCAACATCGATGGAAGTTCCAGCATGCTCGACATTGACTTCGTTCAAAATGTATTCTCCAACACTCTCTTCAACACCGTCCTCCAAGCATGCTTCACGCTCCACTTTGACCTCCTTCGCGCCCCGCAGCGTGACACGCCGTTCGTAGGAGTGATCGATGTCGCCATTGAGCCTGTAGAATTCCGGGACTTCTGCAGAATCTTCACCGGTCAGCCGCTGGGCGACGAGAAGATTATGGGTATGGTCCAGTGGAATTCTTTCCTTCCCTACTCGCCCACTCAAGAAGAACCACTCCTGCCTTCGAAGCACGCTATCTGGCGGCGGTACAGAGACAGCGTAAACGCGCTGGGCCCGGACTCCGTGCGCGCTTCGGTAGGAATCGCAGACATCTCCAACGGCGAAAATCGCCAGACCATGACATGCCCGATATTCATCACGGAACCGGTATTGGATCTCGTGAGAGAGTGTAGGCCTTGGAAGCTGAAGTCAACCGTCACGGGCGCGGTTACGGAGATGCCGTTGACTATCGAAGGGAGCATGGAGTGCGTTGTATTTGACTCTCGTTGTGTCGTCTCTATACTCATCTTCAACAGGTACCTGAACAGCTACATCCGGGCAGACACCAAGAACGAGATGCTCCTCCGTATGGAGATGCGACCCTCCGATATCAAGGTCATCCAGGACGCCGGGGCGGGCTCAGACAGTTTGAACGCGATGATCTTGGGGGCAAAGATGGAGAGGGAGGCAATATTCAGGTCGTTGGTCGACTGGATGAATCGCCGTGGCGCGGAGTAGGCCGTCTGCAGCCCCGATTTTCTTGATGTGCGATCCTGCTTTTTTTGATGATTCCTGGCGAGCGTTTTAGGATTTCCAGCGAATGTGTCGTGTAATATTACAATTTTAGCAAGAACAACACCTCTCCCTTTGAGAAGATACTCTATATATGCGTGTGTCTCTGGCCCAGCAGAGGTACATAATCGAAGCCGGTGCGCGACATGGGGACTCAAGAGAGAATCGTCCGGGATATTCCGGCGAAGTCTCAATTCCTTCCAAGTTGAACCTTTCTTCGTGCACAACTACTTGTGATCGCTGCCGATTGGAAAAAAAATCTCCGAGTCGATTCCGTTGGCTTGTTATTGTATTTCCAAGTGCTCGAATGTTCATATTCAAGGATCACACAATGGATTCAACGTATGTATGGAAAAACTGTTTACATTTACATTCGGCTGGAAAGAAATCAAGCGTCTTGCACCGGGATGGGTTTCTCTGCCATCGCAGCCAAGCGGAAGATGTGGCGCGGCTGGGCCCCATGTTTATCATCAACATAGTCAACAACCGCCGTATCTGTTCGCTCGAAATAAGTGAAACGAACGAGTACACGGCTCGGCTCGGATGTGGCGACTCACGGATGGTGGAACGGTTGTCAAACATAACGATGGTGCGGGGGCTCCAGTGGACGCGGGTCTGGATATCATGAGAACTAATCAAGTGTTGGAGTAAAAAGTCGGAGATCGTCTTCCACTCGACTTCCTTCAACCCAACCGCTCCTGTGATGAACTCCCCGTTTATGAATATGCAACGCTCCCCTGTGATCGGGTGCACTCGGACAAGCGGGTGGATCGACGTAATGGGGTCTTTGCGAACCAGACCGCCTGCGAGACGCGTGTGGTTTATCATGTTCGCCGACGAGTGCCTGACTTTAATTCCATCCAGGAACTTTTGCATGGCAGGGGACAGGCGTCTGAAGCAGTTTGAATGAGGAGAAATGAGGTTGGGTTGAAGGCGAAGCTCACCGGTAGGCCTCATCTGTCGCCGCAAAGACGGTATCTCCGCCGACCTCGGGGCCGTTCAAAAGCCCGAGCATCACATACCCTGGAGGTTGCATCTCGTAGCTCACATCCTGGTGCCAGAGGCAAGATGTAGTCTTTTGGGCAAAAAATGCGTCGAGCTCTGGCTTGTTTCCGTCGCGATGGATGAGATGGAAGCCGGGGTATCCTTGTCAAAGAAAAATAAATCAGTATTTCTGGCGGTACCTTTTATACGCAATCTAGCACGAACCAGGGACACAGCCTGACACCGGCTGGTAGTTACGTTTCCCGAAGTAGTCCATGAATCTTTGCTGAGCACCGGGTCCAATGTCGATGAAGTCTTGGTCGGGGAACACGACGATCTTGCGCTCCGAGATGAGGAGTGCGAGCTCGTCCTTTCCTTTATCTGAGAGTTGGGTAAGTTGCACGTTGCGTAGAACTGTGCCCATCTTCGGACTGATATCCTCGATGACGACCGAGGGAGTAAGAAGGGTGGGCTTCTTCTTGTCCGCTCGAAGCGCTGGATCCACGAATTCGAAAGGGGGGAGCTTGTCGAACCAGACTTTATTCCACGTCGGGGTGTAGTCCGAGTATTTAATCGTGGCATTTTTTTCCAAGCTGCCGTCGTGATACGGAAGATTGATGTCGTAGGTAATGGCGGGCTCGTCGAGGACAGTCATGGTAGATGTGGTAGACATGGTTTGGATCCAGATGAGTGGGGTGAAGATGAACGACTTGGCTGCTCGGATAGGGTTCTTATACATCTCCGTGTAGTAAATGGAGGTAGAGCAAAAAGCCTCATATAGACTTCACGGGCCGTTTTTGAACTTGGCATCCGAATGAATGGCATGGAGATAAAAGTAAATCTTACCTTGGGTCTCATACTCTGTTATTCTTTTAGGATCCCAATCTCTTGGTCGCTCGAGTCTTCGGGGCCCATGCAGCAGATAATTCTGGACAGTCATCAACATGATCTCTCCCAATCCTCGCTCTTGCCTCCGGGTTATTTTTTGATACTCTCTGGCATGCCGGGCCAGAAAATCCAGCGAAGTACAAAAGCTGAAAATAAATCCTTTACTCGGCAAACCAAGGCTTGCCCGTCTGCGACCCTCGGTCCTGGTCCATAGACGCCGAGACGGCTGGTCGTGGAAGTCAGATATTTATAAGGTGCGAGCAGAGAGGACATGCGGAGAAGGTCCGCAACATGCGGCAGCAACAATGTTCCGTCCGACGTCTGCGGGCAGTCCTCGCTGTCGTTCCGGTCGAATGTCTCATTGACTCGGACCGGGACTATTTCTCAACGTTTAACTCCGCCTTTTTGACAGCACATGCCTGACAATAGGGAGGCGTATTTCCGTGATTAAATTTAGGCGCGGGATTCAACTCTCGATGTTTGATTCAGTCGGCGTCAGTGCCGGCGCCCCGACCTGCTGTTTCAACTTGGGGGACCACGCAGGTAATCCTCCAGATATTCAAATTAAACATGAGTTTGAAACGAACTTCGAATCTAACGGCATTGCTCAACAGTTATCCATAACTTACTTGGCAAACGTATCATCATGACGTTCGGCGTCCATGCTCGTAGCCTTTAAGTACGCCAGGTTGAGACGCAAAGATCTTATGTTATACAAGGCCGGATTCGCTATACATGCGGAAAATATGTAGTTGTCCGTGTTAATTCTATATGACATAAGGCAAATGTTCCTTAGAACTTCGTCTTGGTGAAGTTTGCTCGAGATTGATGAGAATGATCAGAACATTGATGTCGACCCATGCCGAAATCCATCAAGGGAAGCTAGTCGATCGTCTTTCCTTTCTGACAGTCTGAGTAGGACTGTTTGACACGGGGAGGAGCTAAAATGCATTCCAACAATGAAAAAAATGGTTACTTTAGCAAAGGCACGAGCCCTTGCAGTGAAACCTGGATTTAAACCATCAGAAGTTAAAGACAAAAGCGTCCTCATTTCCGTATCTTTTTGTGAATATAGTATAGTGTTGGAGAATAAACATAAATTGTGATTCAAACTAGGACAAGTCCATCCGATATGGTTCAGGACTTCCAGAAATTCACGAGCGCAAGTTTACGGATTTACCGGTGGATGCCGGGAGTTGCAGTGATGGATCAACACTGGCGATCAATTGCCCAGAAGCAGATGTGAACTGCAGCTTGGATCTGAGCTTGTGAGCCAGCTGAAGAATTCAATCGTGACCTGTTTTCGAAACATATATCGCCCATAATTCTACGTGTGCACAACGAGGAAGTTACAAATATATTAAGTAGCCAATTACGACCATCACCGCAGCGGATAAATGTCCGACGTATCCTATGAGTGCAAGTTAGAAGTGGCTGAAAAATTAAATGATAGTAGAGGCACCCGTAGACGCATCCGGGGGGGGGGGGATCGTACCGCTCGTGGTCGAAACGACAGACGCATTCGAAGACGCAGCCGCAGCGCTCGCGCTCGCCTACCGTCACTGTAACCGCCCAAAGGTTTGCGTCAATCTAAGGCTTTAGATCTATGTGTATGGGCTGTACATCGAGCATATTGAGGGTGCAGCATAGCTATCAAGGAGGACTGCGAGGGATGCTGCGGTTGGGCTGTGCGGCAGTTGAAATGTCCCGTGTGGCAGTGCACAGACGGATAGCGCCGGTCACGAACATGACGAGCGTCACGCACCGGTTTGTTCTTCACCACCATGTCGTCCCCACGAACGCGCGTCGGAACGCGCGAAAAGCGCATCAAAAGCTTCCAGCATGCGATTCTTGCAAGGCTAGTGCAAATATAACCACCCCTTCCCAATATTAATATTAATCTGGACTTGTAGACTCGTCGCGTCTTGTGTCATCCGCAGCCAGATGGCGCACCGTGTCCTCGTTGTATAGAGAAGAATGTCCTGTGAGTTCTTCTAAGTAATGCCGGGGATTTTCAGAAATTTACAAACTCGCACAGATGCAAAACCACGCCTATTCCTCGAGGGAGGCCCCGCAAAGTTCCTCGGCCGGACCCTGCATCGTCGTTGCTCGCAGCAGCGCCTCAGGCCGCAGTATCACTCGCATTTTCAGCGCCTCAGGCATCATTTTCGTCGGCTCCCAAGCACGGACCGATTTACAGTAGTTCAGTCAACTATCCAGAGCTCAGCCCTGAATTTGTTGCCCACTGCTTTGAAGGTGCGTGCGGCGTGTGTATTGGAAAACTAGCAACCTTGAGCAACGCACCCGGTAGCTCTCAAATACCTGGCGCAATATAGCCATCCCCTCATCGCAGATACGTCCATCAGGACGATCGTGCCCGCTGCCTCGTTTCAGCTGCATCTCCTACGCCCGGAATCGCGCGTTCTTGCTCTGTGCATCATTGCCCTGGCATCACTCGTCTCCTTCCACCCTTCTGTACTCGGGGCCGGCCCGCGCCCGGAATCATTCGTGGACGAGACGTTCTTCTTTTCCAACCCGGACCTCCCGGCGTGTGGCGTGCGGCGCACAGCGGCATTCCGCGCCCTCCGCGCAGAGGCCCTCAAGGCTGCCTGGGAGTTCGGAATCATCCTCCAGCCGTCGAACGAGAACGCGGTGTCGTGCTACCTCTTGGACCTGCTTGAGCAAAGTAAGGATATGTTCGGATACCTCTCCACCGTTCCCACTGACTTCTTATGCAGATAATATATGGACTGGTTCCGAGGCGTGGTCGACTGCCTCCAGGCCGTGGGCAAGTGCGTATGTCTCGCATGTCCGCGCGCTGGCCCCGATGTGGCGGGCCTCGAACTTCGTCCAACACGATTCCGGTCAGTGGGCCGGTTTCCTCGTACGTGTGATATGTTCCACCTCCGTCAACGGCGCTTGAATGCACCCAGATGGGCGAAGCGCTCGCCTCGACAAGAAGCAGGACATCCATGTTGATGTTTGTCTTCATCTCTGCGTCCACGCTGTTCCTGACGGGGTTCATCTATCAGCACTCTCAATGACCAGCTTCTACTTTCTGGGCCTGAACCACCTTCTCTGACGGCAATTCTCACGTCACTCGAAGACAGCACTCATAAGCCTGGTCTTCCCTTGATGCCGATGCAACCATGTGCGTCTGTTACTCACCGACTTCTTCGATACTCAGCTTCTGACGGACAGACCTGTTCCATGTTACATGTCTTGCGCGCCAACTGTCGGAGAAAATCAACGGAGGTCTGTTCCTCTCTCGTCTCGCACCCCTCTCCCCACTCAACTACATCACACACAGACTACCCTCGCCTCAGCCCCCTGTCAGAAGCCGCCGTGATCGAATTCCTCTCCGCTCTCTCCCTCCTCCACTCCATTCTCTCGCTAATACTCGACCGCATCGATGTAGTAATCAGCTCCGCAACCAGCCGGAACCGGGACCAGAACCAGGCAATATTCCTCGGGGACAGCCCTAACATCGAGAGCATCGCACGCGCCTGCGCCTACGGCGTCATCGTCGGCTTCACCGGCCTTGTGCTGCCCTTCTACCGCGAGCTGGAACTCCGCGGCACGGACGACGCGCAGCAGAACCCGCGGATGCGCGAGCGTATGCGCGTGCTGCGCACGCAGGCGCACGAGATGGCTGTCCTCGGCGGGCGCGCGCTGGCGCGCGGGCTGCGCTACCTCTCGAGGATCCACTACACACCCGTGCTCTGGAGCAACCTCTACCAGTGGGCGGAGTTTTGCGCCGACGAGGCGGACGCTACCCCCGAGTGCGACCTCCAAACGTGCGTCCGTTCCTATGTACTCTTTCAATTTGATTTCGACATTGATGTTGTATAGGATGGCGGATGAGCTGAAGCTCATGGGATACTCGCTAGACTTCTCCATGCCACAGGCAGTCACGCTGATTCAACGCCTCGATGAGCTGAAGCTCATGGGCTGCGTGCTAGACTTCCCCGCGCCCCTGGCAGCCACGCAGAGCTTCGACCCCGCGACGTTCGATTTCGCGGTATACGATATGTTCATTCCGTTAGACCCCGACGCGTGGTGCAGATCCATATAACCCGCGTAGTAATCCGAGTGTTCTGGATGTATCCCCTAGATCTGTAATATACTGTTTGTTACGGAGGTGGGCTCCGCTAGTGAGACCCTCCTCGGAATAAATCGGTTAGTGTTTTTTTTTTGGAAGTTAATCATCCGAGCCGTCTCACAGGTCATATCTCTTGGAGCGCATCGGACCTCAGAACCCTTATCCGGGAGGATCCACCGCTGCAACCAACCAGGGAATTCGAACTGCGGCAAGTCGCATTTCGCTAATTTTTCGCTGAATTCCGAAGCAACTGCTGACAAATATTCCCGGCTCATATGTACGCGATGTCGACTTGTCATCGGCCCGCCGACGACGGACGTGGAAACCTTTCTTCTCGACTTGAAAGTTGGGCCTCATGCTTGGGATTTCAAGCAGGCTGGAATAACTGAACGAGGGCAACATTTACCTAGAAAAAATAAAAAAAAATAAAAACCTCTCACGCCGTGGACATGCTTGTTGTGGATAATTGTTTCTCGGTTCAGTTCAACCCCACATCGGCTTCTCTGTCCCGATCGACATATTTAAATGAAGCGAGGTCAATTAGTTCCCGTTTCCATCTTCCCATCCACTCCCCACCTGTCGACCTCGCCCACTCCTTGAATCGCAATGTCGACCCTTTCTACCATGACCGACTCCAAGTTTCTGCTCTACGGTGCGCTTGCAGTAGTCGCAGCTGCTTCCCTTCGCAAGGCACTCCACGACCCCAAGGTGCGCGAATAACCGACCTCATACGTCGGGACTTTCCTTACCCCGTGCAGGTGGACAGTATTCCCGTCGTAGGATCGTCCGGGTTCTTTGCCAGCTATCGGGATGCGCTCAAGTTTCTGACCCACGCGCCGGAGTTGATCCAGCAAGGGTACGACCAATACCCCGAAGGTGAGTCGCGCGATTTGGGGAAAAAAACACGAAGGGTTGAGCATATTCGGACGTCGTCAGGAGTCTTCCGTATAGCCCGACTGTTCCACTGGGACTTCATCGTGTGCGGCACCAAGCTCGTTAACGAGGTCGGCGGTGCCCCGGAGAATATACTATCATTTTATGGCGGTGTTGAAGAGGTGCGCCGAACGTTGGAATTTATTTATTATCCCTTCACGACTGAATTCGCGTATAGAGGATTCAAGGTAGGGTCCTTCTCCCCCGGGATGTGCGAAAAATTTCAAACAAATTGCAGCCAAACACACCATGGGCCGCGCGCTCGCCGAGAATCCCTACCACCAGAACACAATCCGCACGAGCCTCACCAGAAACCTGCACCGCTGCTTCCCCGACGTGCGGGACGAGATCATCTGCGCTTTTGATGACGTCTTCCAATTGCAGGGATCCGGTGAGGAGTGACGCCTATCTCAACACATCTATTATACTTACTCAACTCGATTTTATGTCAGAATGGAAGGCCCTGCCGGTGCTGCCCATAACGATGGGCGTGGTGGCGCGCGTAAGCAACCGCCTCTTCGTGGGCCTTCCCCTTTGTGAGGATTACATAGTCCCTTCGCCGACTAAACTAACTTGCAACCAGGCAGAGATCAAGAGTATCTGCAGAACAACATCAAATACACCATCGACGTCGTCCGCAGTGCAGGACGCATTACCCTGTTCCCGCCGTTTCTGCGCCCGTCAGTTGATGCTGCATTACCCGTTTATACACGTTTACTGGAGTCTGACTTGAGCATATACGTAGGATCGTCGGTCCGCTCATTAGCAACAAGGAGAAGAGCAACGCCGTGGCTCTCAAGTTTTTAGGTGGGCTTGTCGAGGAGAGGCTGGCAAAGGAGAATGAACTAGGCCCGGATTGGCCTGGGAAGCCGGTGAGATTAAATTAAGAACATCATCCAACGACGATGCTGATCACACTCACAGAACGACCTCATTTCGTGGCTCTTGGAGATCGCGGAGGGCGAGGAGCGTACAGCGCCCGCGCTTGTCCTACGTATTCTCTCGACCAATATGGCAGCCATCCACACGTCTTCTATGGTGCGTTCTATCATTCACCCGCCTTGCATCCTCTAGTTATACTTATAAATATCCGACATACAGGCGTTCACGCACGCGCTTTTCGATCTGACGACCTATCCGGAGCACTTCCTGCCCATGCGGGAGGAAGTGGAACGCGTTGTGAAGGAGGAGGGCTGGACGAAGGCCGCGTTGAACAGTATGTTCAAGGTCGACAGCTTCTTGCGTGAGTCGCAGCGGCTCAGAGGCAATGGACCCGGTGCGTCCCTCAACCAACCCATCATCTATCATATCCAGTACCGAGTGCGCGTGTTATATGCGATAACTGACTGAGACGCGTTGCAGTCACCATGACGCGCCAAGTCGTCGCGAAAGACGGGTTCCGGTTCTCCAACGGCACGGTCCTGCCGCAGGGCGCCTATGTCAGTGTCGCTGCGCGCCCGGCGCATTACGATCCCGGTATGTAGCGATCGCGTCCTCACATTCTACTCTCTCGCTGATTTCATCTTTGTGTTATCAGCAAACTACGAGAACGCGAGCACGTTCGACGGGTTCCGCTTTGCGCGCGAGCGCGCGGAGCACAAAGTTGACCAAGACTCCACGGTCACGAAAGACATCTTCAAGCGGCACATGGTCTCGACGGCGTCTGACCACTTGCCGTTTGGGACCGGGAAGCACGCGTGCCCGGTGAGTAATATAAATTCGCGCGCAGTAAAAAAGAAATCTGCGCGACCCATACACACCCAATGCTAACTGAACTTTCTTTTTGTAGGGGCGGTTCTTCGCGGCGACGGAGCTGAAGGCGATGCTCGCGCACCTGGTAGTGACGTACGACGTCAAGGCAGAGGTCGAGGGTGTCCGGCCTGCGGATAGCAACTTCGCGACGGTGACGAGCCCGAATGGGACCGCTAAGGTGTACTTCAGGAAGAGGCAGTGATGGACGAGCGATAGCGCGGAGAACGAGGGGGCTGCGCAGAGGTTGGGTTGAGAAAGATATGTAGTCACCGCCCATGGGATGTAGCATGGAATTTAAATGGACCGACACATGCATACCCCCGTGGATCTTGGCTGAGCTTAACGTTAAGACGCTACGTCACCATGCATCTAGTTGACATTGACGTAAGTTAGCGGACCGCACCGATTCGTACGCCGACGATCCGCCAGTTCCTAGTTGTATTATCGAGCATCGGAGTCTGCGAGCGCTTCCTCGGATAAGATGGGTTCAACGCGGATGATTCTCAAGTCGCCGTAAGTTGGCGAATCGTACGCCAACGATCCGCAATTCCCTAGTTGTATTACCGGGCGTCGGAGCCTGCTAGGGCTTCCTCTGGTTCAAAATTGCTTCAAAGTGAATGGGTAATGAGTCCAAGTTGAAGGGCCAAATCTGGACGACGAGGTACCGCCTCCTCCGTTGAAACATCTGATATATGGAAACACCAAAAATGTTTATCATTCAAGAAACCCGTAATCAAACGCTTCAACGAGTTTTCTCGTGCCTCGCTTGGCCCCGCTCATACTCCCACTCCCACTCGGGGGGCTGCCGCCGCCCATGCCCATGCCCGCGTCTGGGTTAGCAACGTCGCCATGCTCGGTGAGCCTCGCCGCCGCAGTTGGAGTGTAGTCCGCGGACGTGTCGATGCCCATGGCGCCCCACATCATGAGCCCCTCCGCGATGGTGTCGCCGAGCAGCACGTACTCGAGGAACGGGTCCATGGTGTCCGCCTCTTTGGTGAGGATCGAGTCCGACTCGTTCGACGTGACATCTTGGGTGTTGTTCGCATACGGCTGCGTCGTCTCAACCTCGGTGATGAGCGACTGGTCCATGAAGATCTGTCCGACGTGCGTGATGCTCGAGGTGAGGGTGCCGTTGTCGAAGATCGCGTGCACGAGGATGTGGATGTACACCGCGCGCCCGGTGTAGTGGCCAGGGAATTTTGTGAGCCACTGCGCGACACCGTCTTCATCGGTGCCCTGGATATCGCGCAGGGGGGTGTTGTTCTAAAGGGACGAATTAATACATATCTTGATTCCCACGGAGGGCACTCACGATGTTCGTCGCGTCCTCGCTGCTGACACCGTTGCCGCTGGCCACAACACCGGAGTAGGCACCAGTCGCATTGGCTAGACAATATGGATACTCTCGCGACGGCAGGGTCAATAGAGGCAGCATACCGTGCCAGAAGTCGATATATATGTTAGGCACTGGCTCGCAGGTGGTGATATCGACGAGCTGGACGTCGACGTAGGTGTCGACACCCTCCAGATCCTCGCCGATGTCTCATCGCATGTATTCACCATTCACAACTACGAAGATCACTCTTGATTCTTGAAGGGAAATACTGGAAAGAATATTGTGTTTGATGATTCCAGGAGCTGCTATTTCTTTGTTTCACCATTGTTGCTGTACTATTACTTCTACGCCCCATGTTAATTTATGTCGCGAATATACGCCTTTTTCCCGCGCACCCCATCCTTCTCTTGCCCAGACATCACCCGCAGTGTCCGACGTTCCTCTTGGGTGCGAATATCTGGGGCTTAGACGCTAGCGATTGATTTTGAACGTAGTTTACCCCAATTAACCGTGCGGCGTGGATGCAGGCTCAAGTGGGATATTCCGAAAAACCTTCAGAATGAAACATCGTTCGGCGGTGTCCATGAATTTATTAATAGTGATTTTCACTTGATGGCCCCCTTAGCGTTGAGTGCGCACTACGCCGCCTGTATTCTTGGGCTCTCGAGCTTGCACACACTGTACACTTCTATCCTTGCGCTACCCGCTCCGTGGCCTAAATCTCTCTCATGAACATCCGTGGTACGTATCGCCGATGACAGAATCCTGCCCTGATCGCGAGTTAAATTCCCGCATATGCGGTCCTCTGCATCTTGCAATACTATCATGTATTCATGCACCTCTTACCTACAGTAATGTAATGACCTACTGCAACTCCATTTAATAGACCTATTATTCTTTGTGTTGTCTCAACCATCATCTTGAAAATTTGGCAAGCTACTGGCGCAGTGGTGCACGGAACCAACATCTATAAAAGACCTGGCAAGTATTACTCTATTATTTTTCAGCTGTGTTCACAATTGGAACATCGGAATCTCTTTTACCCTGAGAGCCATTGCTCTCTTAAACGCTCAACCTCAGCACGTTTGGTGCCGCCGAGCAGCCTCGGCAGGGCTCAAAAGCCGGTACATTGACGTCCCGATCAATGTGCCGAGCATGTGCGCAAACAAGGCACATTCCCGGCAAATTTGCCGTGTATTTGGCGCAATGTACCGGGCTTGGAATGTACCTACGGTAAGAGTTTCGTGAAAACCGTGGGCAAACTTCCGGGTGGCAGTGTTGATTTGACTGTCCTTGTTTTAGCCTTCTAATTGATCCCGCCACTCGCTTGTCCTCCACCACGATGCACGCCTCTCTGCGGCTCGATAACACTTTCAAGCTTCCGGAGCCTCTGAAGGTTCTCAATTATTCTTTTTACTTCAAGTTCCTGACATTTTACGCTCAAGACCTTGGCGATTTCCGCTGCAAACGGCTCTCTCGACGATCTCACTAAACTTCACGATCTCATTCCAGATTCACCTCAATCCCAGCTTCGTCTCTTTATCCCTGCCCTCTACGCTAATATAAACCTCAACGATATATCGGATCTTCGGGCACAGCTTGAAATCGATTTCTCGGTGGTGCAATCGCGCACTTCAAAGGCTATCCTTGCGCTGAAGGGTATATGCGAACTTCAGAAACACTTGATCTCTCGCGCGTATGGCGAAATCTGGTCTTCGGCCTGGGAATGGATCCAATTTTTAGACGACTGCGACAAACAGCGCCCGGGCGAAACCGGAGCCTCCAGTAGTGAGCTCCGCATGCTTTACATCACAGTAATTTCCTCCCTCAGCAACGACGCTGACACTCTCTCGACGATAAAACGCACCCCTGGAGTCCGAAAGTACTTTGGGAAAGGCTGGGTCGCCGTTGTAGACCAGCTGGAACCTCCGGACGAATTGTTCCGCAAACTGTGCGACTTCTCCATTCAGCATGTGAACGCCAAGGACACGGCAAACCTCCAGGAGCTCATCGATGGCGCTGGTAGCATTCCAGAGTTCGCATCGCTCATGGTGAAGCACATCCGCTGCGCTGTGCCTCACAAGCAGCACACACCCAGTCCCCACGACGGCTTCGCGCTCCTCGCCGTCTTCGCACTTCTGCAGGAAACCGACCTCTTCCACGGCCCTCTGCGCGAGCCCCTCGTCACAAATGGACTAGTCGAGTGTCTTACCGTGGCGCTGCACGCTCTCTGCGGCCCGGAAATGTTGATGACAGAGCAGCTAATCCCGATGTGCTTTGGCGTTCTCTATCCCAGCATATCCACTTTCCCGGGCTTCCCATGGTTCAAGCAGGCACTCGATAACGGGCTGCTTCGCGCCCTTGTGCTCTGCGCGGGCCGTCGCGAACGGATCCTCCAAACAGCACTTCACTGGTTTCTCCGCGAACCCCTCTTGGAGATGCTGGTGTACCACTCCGTCCTATCCAGCCTGCGCCCTGTGTTTGACGAAGCGAAAAACCTCGCCAACAGCCCTGGATTCAGAAGCTCCGAGTACGCGCGCGAATGGGACAACTTCATGACGCTTGCCACGGAGCGTCTTGCGGTGATGGAGCGTTACGATTCCGGCGAGCTCGGTGCACTTCGGGCCTGTGATAACGTCGAGGTACGCTTCGATTTTCCACTTGGTTCTTTTTGCTCGCCGTGCCGATTCTATGCATGCAGTGCAGCGCAATGAGAAAGAATGATGAACTGCTTCGCTGCACAGCATGCCGTAACGCATTCTACTGCTCAAAGGAATGCCAGGCAGCCGACTGGGCCAGCGGGCACCGCAAACTCTGCAAGAATGCCTTCAACCGCATACACGGTACGCCATCCCCCCTCAATATAATGTTACACTCATCCCACCGTCTCTTTGTTCTAGAGAAATGCCCACAACTCACCTTCCGAGACCGCGACTTCTTACGCGCACTGGTGCACTCTGACTACCTCGCCGGCCGCGACAATCTTCTCGCCATGCACGTCATGTTCCTGCGAGGAGATCCGGACGCGCCGTTCTTCGTACAGTTCGATTACCGCAAAGGTTTTGTGTCGATGAATACGGGGGAGTTGCCGGGAGGGATGGCGGAATACGCTGTGCGCGCGACGCGGAGCGGGGGCCGCGTGGAGCTGCACATGGTTGTAGTGAAAGAGGGGACGGGGAGCTCGCGTGCGCATGTTATACCGCTGCGGTCGGAGGATGGGCGGGTGCTGGAGGGGCTGAAAGCGATGGCGCGTGGGGATTACGTCGCGCCCGAGTCACCGGAGATGAGATTGTCCGCATTGGACTCGGCGCGGACGCATTAGACACATTTGTTTGAGGATGGTAAAGTGCGCGCGTTGTGAGGACTTTCTTGTATGCTTTTTCTGCTATGCGAGTTGCACTGAATATATCTAGGCCCGTTCGCATCTATGTCCGAGTCGAGTTGGGGCTCATGATTTCATTCTCCTTGAAGCACCAGGACCGCCATAGTCTGAGTACCCCGTCAACATACGTAGGTGTAGTTGGAGAACATACCTCGGGCCAGGTAGTTTTTTTCAGCCTCGAAATCGCTTATCCTGACGATGATCCCGAAGGGCTTGCACCGTACCGGCATTTAGCGGTCGATGACCGTCTTTATTGCCGTCCCGTACCGCCAGCCCTCAGAAAATCCAGAGAAACGGCCGCTTTTATGACGAGCCGTACGCGTGGCTCCCTGAAATATTTACGGCCGTCGCCGTTGACGAGACGGTGTGCATCCCTAAGCCGCCGCATGACATCCATCTTCCAGTCCGGCAAGAGTCAACAAGCTAATTATATGGCACGTGATCAAGAACATTGGAAAAATGCCCACGAAGCCGCGAGGAGTCGACCGAAGGTCGACAACGAGCGGCGTCTTCAGAAACATTTTTGTTTACTGGGAGTAAATGAACCCGTAGCGAAGCACGGGCAAACTGCTAGTATACAATCAATGAGCTATTTTCTATATGCCTACACAAGCCATTTTGTCTGATGCCATCAAACGGGCGGGGGCGGGGGTGTAGCAACCTCAGCGAGGGAGAAATATGTTGCTGATGACTCTATTAATTCTAACTGTTTTGCTGATGCATGAATTGTGTACATAGATGAATGCACAGGGTTCTGCCCGGTAATTGACTTGAAACATGGAGTAGCCGGCGTTGAAATGCCTCTGGCTTGTGCGGCGTGCGGCTTGCGCGTGATTTGCGCAAACGGGCTTGTGGGCTGGTGCCCTGCCAAATGGCATGGGAATAACCAGCGTGGCTTGTGGTGGACCTAAACACAAGCCATTCTGACGCGTGCCTGAACAGCACGCAGTTGGCTTCGGCCACTGTTCGGCAAAGTTAACACTCCGACTCCGTGACTCTCACGGTTTGTTTTCGGTAGAAAGTTCCTAGAGTCTCGTTTTCCGTAACTTCTTGGTTGAATCCCTTTGAACTAGTAACCGCGCTCATCCTCCCCGCCCAACCATCATCGAGACAAGACCGCTTAACTTCTACAACAGTGCGACAAACCGAAATGACATGCATCTGAGGAAGCGATTGGGGTACAGCATGATGGTACTGAGTCTGCTAAATGCGAACGCCGTGGGGCAATCATTCCTCCTAAACCCCGGCCCATGACACTTGGTCTGACAGTCAAGCCATAGCCGCAGCCAGCAACTTATCGAAGGTCGGTGTTCCCAAACCCGCTGTTCAACAAAATAAATCAACATCGGTCCCGCAACCTCGAAACAAGAAAAAGAAAGAAAAGAAAGAGCAGAACGCAAACAGGGCACTCACTCAACGGATCCCACCCCACTGCCGCATCGAACCCACTGAACATCGGATCCGCGCATTCATCCCCCGAGTTGTGTCCGACGGTTATATCTGTCAGCGCCCCACCACTGGCCACCGTCCCGTACAACCACGGGTTGAGGAAACCCAGGGTAGGCTTACCCGCAGCCACCAGTCGGTCGTTGATCAGCGCAATCACACTGGCGAACCCAGGCGAGGAACAGCTCGTCCCGTCGATCGGGGTCGTCACGGTTTGGATTATGACCGCGTACGGGCTCCCCTGGAACGCCACGTCGGGGAAGCCGCGCCCGCTGGCGTTGAATATCCCGGGGAAGTCACTGGGTAGGGCGGCGAGGTACGCGGCGACGGATGCGGATTGGTATGTGGGCACGGAGAAGACGTTGGAGAAACCGCCGCTGGAAAAGGACTCGGCGGTTTCGGGGGCGAAATTGACGGTTGCGCCGACGGAGGTGACGAAGGGACAGGATGCAGGGAAGACCGGTATAAACGTGTCGTTGGTGCATTGCAGGGGAACGTCGTGGCTTCCGCGAACGCCGCCCTAAATTAAGGAACAGATAGCATTTTTAGCTTGCAAACATTTAGAAAAGTGGAAGGTGCATACGTCTCCTGAAGAAAAGAGTACGGAGATTCCACGCGCGCCGAGCGCCATGTATCCGTTGCAAATTTTCCTGCATCGAAAATGATGAGTTCTATATTGACGACGTAGGATAGGTACTCACGTCGCTAAACTGTTCCCAAAATTTATTTCATTATCGCCGTACGAGGTGGTCATCGTGGATGGCGGATCGGCCGCACCAGCGAGGAAGATCGTGGTGTCCAAAAGCGACGTGATAAACCCGGTTTCCGTTGTATCGTTGCCCACAGATAGAAACGTAACGGGGACTCCAGTGGCGAGCCCTGCGCACAGAGGATCAGCAGGTACATGGGAGACGATGACCGAGGTGCTGGACGTACCAATGGTATACTGAACATCTAGGTTCGCCTCGAGGACACTACCAAAAAAGAACTGGCCCTGCGTGTCCGTGCCCCCGTCGAGGCTCTCCAATGCGAACGTCGTGTTGGATGGCATATCTGGGCGGTAAGTTTGGAGGAACAGCTATTGTACATGAACACCGCTCTCAAAATCAGCTTTCGGAGAGCAATACTGCAACACACCTCAAGGGCCGCCGTCTGCGGCCAATTCTCAGCGTATCCAGTCACTAGGAGGGTGTTGCTCGTCTGGGTCGCGGGCGTGAGAGGGATCCCATAGAGCGTCTGCAAGCACGTGGGCGTGATCGTGTCTTCGGGACCTAAACAGGAGTCGGGTGGGATCGCACGTCTCGAACGCCTCGAGCGAGCGGCTCGACTGGCTGCGAGACGCCGTATGGGCGTGTCGAACGCAGTGGTGGGATGCACTACCTCCACATGACCGACCAGTTCCTCAGGGAGGGAGAGAGATAGCGTGCGCGTAAGCGGCGCAGTCATATTGGGATGCGTAAACTGTTCGAAATTTGCAGCGAAGAGCCCATTCGCCTGCGATACAGACAGGGTGATCGAGACCCATTCGCCGCTGGGCGAGACTACGTTGGGATGAAGGCCGTTCGGGGATGCAAAGGAATTGAAGGCGTCTATTGTGGCGGGGGAAGGTTGAACGTAGGCTTTTACCTGGAATCAGAACCGACGTTAGATGAAAACAGAACTGCACGTTATGGGAAGGAAGGGTACATCATCCACAGACAACCACTGGCGGAAATCGGTGCTCCCAGGTGTAGATACAGACATGAGCTGGTCTTGCAGACCGTCGATGTTGTTAGACGTCAATCCAATGCGGAGGGTTAGCATCTCGCTGGCGGGTGCGGCACCTTGACTCGTAAAACCGGCGGGTGGGGCCGCGCGCCGCTCGTGGAGGACCATGCTACCCGCAGAAACCACTCCCGCAATCGAGAGAAAGCTCAGAAGTTGGAATTTGGGGAACGCCATGCTGCAGAGATAAGCTGCGATTTACGGGAGTCGTAGAGCTTCTTATAACGCGTCCCCGATGTAAATCGGCGACGGTGTTTGAATGCCGTTCGGTCACGCGAAGTTCAATTCCGGACATGAGAAATCTCTAACCGTCACATTGCCGAGCAATTGCCGGGGCACAAGAATACAGCTGTTTTCAGAAAAGAATGCCCTTTTGATCAAATGCTCCACGCTCGATTTTGCTTACCCTTGTTTGACCGTCCGTCTCGTAACGCCTTCAGCTCCACCTAGCTCCACCCCGTTCAATGTGTCTCCACTTGTCTGCACGACTCAAGTCCACCAACCACCCATGGCCAGAGGCACCAGGAAAGACATTCCTGTCGAAATATGTGCTCCCGGTAGTGACGTGCGTTCGAAACTTCTTTGTGAGACATCCTTAGATTGTAGAGAGAGAGAAAGTGAAGTGAGAATGGGGATTTAATTCGACCTGAGTGCCTAAATATGTGGGTCAAAATAACTAGTGTTATATGTTACAGGTTGGTTTGGAGTCACACCACCGCGTATCGCTTCCATGACGCAAAGGTGGAGCAAAACGGGCCACGAGACGGACGCACGGTCAAACAAAGGTAAGCAAACTCGAGCGTGGAGCATTTGATCAAAAGGGCATTCTTTTCTGAAAACGGCTGTAGAGTCGGCCAGAATTAGCCTTGATGAGCTGACCGCCGTGGAAACGCCGGCTTTAACAGCCCGAAGGATGGCGAGAACCGAGACGTTGAAGGTAGCAGTTCGCATGGTCCGCCCAAGAAGAGATGGCACGAGGTGAGGAGACGGAGACATAGCGGAAAGAAGCAACGGAGACGGGAAGGAAATCCGCAATCAAGCACGACAATTGAATTACTTCCTACCTTGTCGGTTTCCACCAAGTTTCCACCATTTTTCTCTGTGTCATCCTGAAACTCAGAGCTCTAACCTACGGAACGCGAATCGAGCTTGTCCTGAGCTTCATCGCTCATTGTTTCTGTGCCCGCGGCACTAGTGCTTTTGGCTGCGACATTGCATCCTCTGCCACTTTCCCTAGGTCTCGACGTCTCCTGTTCAGTGGCGGCGGCTTGAAGACTATGAAGCGACAAGATCAGTAAGCGCTCTCTGCACGTTAGAAACTGCCAGAAGATCTAGGATACCATCCACCTCTTTCACGCCCGGCTGCTCTGATGAGCGACTTGTTCATTGCCGCAGCTTGTGAGCGTAAGCGGTCGATACACCTTGTACCGGTGAGCAAGTGAACGAGCGCGGTGCATCTCTACTTGACTCACTATGGCAGCTCGGAAATACGAACCTAGCCTTATGGACGAGCAAAGCTGCCCATTGTTCGAAATGATGATCTGAACACTCGGAAGGGCGAGATGTTTATGATATCGTGACTATCGGAGAGACTGATGAAAGCCTGCCTACAGAGGAAATCCAGACAGAATTACCTCTGTTAAGCCACATCGAATAATGCACGCGTCGTACCTTCCAAGCAAACGTGAGATATTCGCTTGTGTGCATCGGTCGCGGCTCAATCCGAAAGCCCGCGAAAGAGGAAAAGATCGGACAACGTGCATACCCTGAGACACTGTTATGAACAGGAAACTAGAACGAGGATTAGTGAAATATGTTGACGGGAGAACACACACAGCAGGTATCGATTGAACGATCCGTCGGAGTGCGCGCCCTCCTGACTTCTCGCCTATCGAACCATCGCCTTGACCTCGTCAGCAAAGAGAATTCGTATGGGGAACCACAACGTGCCTGGCCGTGCACCAGACTTCGTCGTGTTGCTACTCCTCGTCGACTCTCTGGAGCATAAGAATGGAGGAAGCGCAGATTCGCTCGCAACCCGCGCTGTCCCATCTCTTAGGTCTGATCGCACCAGCCCTGCTCGCAGACCATGTGCTATCCCGCACAGACGCCCTTGCCTCCCTGGTTCGGCTCAATGTGCTGTGCGAGGCGCACCCCCGTCTGGACCTGGCGCCCTTGCTTCTTCTCCTTGCCCCTATCGACGCGAAACTCCGTAGGCGCTGTTACCACCCAGAACTCGGCTTGTCCATTAGTAGCGGGCTCACCGTCGCCGACGTATCCGTGCCTCGCGATCTCGCTGATGGTGCTAAAGTCTTGGCCGGCTGTGCGAGCGTGCATCGTCTGCAGCTCAAGCTGGGGGGTGATGTCGATGCACACGCGCTCGCAAAGGTGGTGGAGGTGCACATCACTTTTCAAACCGCACTCACCATACCCGCCGCGACTCAACTCGTGGAAAACGTCCGAGCAACGGAAAGTCTGGATCAGATCCAAGTAGATGGCACGAGCTATAACTTGGGCGTATGACTTGCGCGTCGTGACATGTGAGCCACTTGCAATTGCAGTTTATATGTGCCGTGGTCGAATGAATAATACCGCGCAGATTTCTCTTCCCCTCATCAACAGCTACCACATCCATTGCCACATTATTGTCCGATTATATACGAACATTGGTGAGTGGATTACGACTACAAATGACTTATTTTGCTCAATTTTTTGACGGCAGATCTTTCCGGGGTCATCATTCATACAGCAGCCATGTCCAAGTAATTTACAATATGTACAGTGATCCCCCACTCCTTGAGCCAACCCCGGTCCTTGCGACAGCCTCGAAAATATTTCACAACCATTTCCTAGGCTCATCTTATGTCTCATAAATCTCAATTAATGTACAAATGTCCCTCCAAACACTTAGTACCACCTAAAACGCAGAGGAAAAACTGTATCGGGGCTGAAGAAACACCTGTTTATAGGTGTTTTCAGTCCCCCCGTCCTTGCGTCACTCATTGTGCTCTCAGTTCTTACTCGATTCCCTCCGAATCAGGATAGAATTGGAGCCATTAGCAATTCGAACTCGGCATACTAAGGGTTCTCAGTGGAATAACCACTCAGAAAGGAGATATGCATGAAATACAAGCAGTGTCGCAAGGAGTGGGTGAACACTGTAACCCATGATTCTGGATCCATCGTCAATGCAGTGTTTTCATGGTGCATCTTGAAGATGAAAGATTATTGGTTGTGCGTAATGCATTTGATGACATCGGTGAAAGTACTAACGTAGTTAAAACTAGTGGCAAAGAGTATCTCCCCAATGTCGTTCTACTTGAAATCCTGAAATTTCCTTCCTCAGCTAGGTGTGCCCAGTGTCTATTATACTTGGCGATGGGCGAGAAACAAGCAATCGGCAACTGGTATGGTCTCCCTCTTTGTCTCTTTTTTGCATGTCACCCGTCTCACGGACGCTTTATTGACCTGGAATTTACCACGATTCACTTGAACAGCTCGGTTTCGCGGAAAGGTGCCCATGACCAGTTTTGCGCCTGCATCCCCTAGTCCTGATCTTATTTCTCCATCAAGTCCTTTACGACTCGGAACGATTCTGATAACAGACCATGTGAGCACTGCGCCCGGAAGAACTTGTAGTGCAAGTACACCCCTGTCTTCGATGAGCAGAAACCATCAAATGGGCCCGGCCACCGGATACTCCCCCTGTTACTTGGCTGCACACACTCTCTGCCCTTATGCCGGTGCTGCCTCCCTCAGCGGCCTATCAATACCCTGGAGCACCGAACTTGCCTCGCAGCTATTGGCAGAAGTGCCACGAGCGCGATCTATCTTGCTACTACTGGTAGTCGCTGTGGAAGTGCGACTTGCTTCGCTCGTCGACTTCGAGTCCCGAGCCGGTTGAACCAGCCAATCAAATATATCTTCAATAAGTTCATTATTCTTCTTTCTCTCTTTCTGCACCTCTCCCACCTCTGTTTTACTACTGAACCACATCCCTTTCACCTCAGATACTCGAAATCGCTTTACATCTGCATAACGAAGATCCCTCAAGTCAATTTACTCAACATTGTGCGGACAACTTGTTGTTTATGGCTAGAATAATTGGCTATCTTGCTTTTGGATTGTATTTCACATTCTATGCCTGATATATCACACTCACTTATGTTTCCTACGTACAGCCAACGCGACGAGTCCAACCGAAGTCATCGGCTTTCTCGGACTACGCCGTGGATTGAGCCGACTGTGGATTGGGCACCCACATGTCAACGACGTCAATCCACATATTTTGAGCAACTTCGCACGAATCCACCGTCGTTCGAGCCATTTGAGCTAAGTTTTCCATTTTATCGTCCTCTCTTAGTATTCTACACCTGCTCTGATAATTTCTCAGACGATCTCTCTTTTTCTCCTGCACGACTCAGCGCCCTCACCAGCACTACCTAGACACCTCTTGGTCTACCTGGAGACCACCCTTCTCTTCTTCATCGCCAAACGACGCCCCCCAAGGACTCGCGTATTCTATTCTGGGACCGCACTATAGCAGCATCCAACCGATTTCTGCGGCTACACCCGATTGTAGAGCGTATGTCAAACCTCCGAATTCTCAGAATACATATCCATAGCCAGTAAGTGCCACAAGAATTGCGGAACGTCTCCTGTCAACTCATATTTCTTATCAGCTCTGATTTCTGCACTCCAGGACCCGGGCTCGAGGTTTGTACAATGAATATAATCAGAACGGGATTGACGACCAGGAGAATCAGTTGATTGAATAAACCTTATTTAGATATTATTCGGACACGTAGTTACTTCGTAATTCATTATAGATCTCCCGGTGTAGATTGTTTTCACTGAAACTGTGCACAGCGCAATCGTTCCTGGGACATTCCAGTTTACACCCTAACAACCCATCAAATTCGGTGGGAGAGATCTTCCAATTTAGATACAGGTGGGCTATTCCTAATCAGATCCAGGAACGCACTTGTTGGTAGAGTTATTCCAGTTCAAATTTAGACGGGCAGGGGGTGGAGACTGTGCGCTCTCCAGCGCATGGGGGTTATTCATGCCAAGAGTTCCATCTTTCGGAAATCTAGCTGGCCGGGAGTTCGGGATGCGCTTGCAGCTCTATGACAGACCTCTCAACTGTCGAAGTGCAAACGAAACAAGGTAGATATTGTCAGGCGCTCGCCGAACGGATCAGGGCTCTAGAACTCCACAGCAAAATCACCGTAATTCAACACTAAAACTACACCCAAGCCGGGCAAGACATACGCTCTCAATTGTTGGGGAGGCACTCGTAGGCGGCTGTCTAAACGATCCCGCTTGGTTGTCAGGTCTTTCTCTACATCCCAAACGAGCACATACCAGGTCGTTGAATTGGAGTTTCACGAGGTCCGGGGTATCGGCCGCCAACTAACCATACGTTTAGTGGTCAATGCCTGTGCCACTAGCTAGAATTGGAACTCACCGTGATTGAGTTGCCCGGCGCGCGCCCACACTCGGTTTCGCTGTGGAAATAAGTCATTAGTATCCTAGATCTCGTGGGTTTGACGTACTTCCACAAGGTGCACTTGACGCCCGTGGCGATCTTAACGCTGGAGACTGACGAGACAAACGGCGGGATGGCCGCGATGCAGCCAGTAGGCACGGTGCCGATGACCGTAAAAGCTATGTCAGTGAGCAAGGAGCTCCGGCGTAACCGGCAACAGCGCACCTTCGCCACCGAAGTTGACTGACGGCGATTTGAGTGTCTAGAGATAACGAGAAAAGGATGGGCGTACTGTCCGTGAAGAGGGTGGCCAGAGCAGAGTCACGCTCCTGAATCTGGATAGTGGGTGCTTAAGTCAAACGTATACCGGGATAACCTGAGCTTACAGTGGCAGCTGTAACAGAGGTCGTGGCGGCGACGACGGCGAAAAAGAGAGCAGCAAAGCAAGCCATAGGGACAATGTAAGACAGAATAGGTGAGCTCAGGAGAAACCCAACCTCCAGGCAGCAGCGCTGGAGATTTTATAGTCAGGCCTCAAGCTCGTTATGGACTAGGTTCATGAACCTGCGGAAACCTGAAACAACCGCAGCGGCCGGGGCAATGGTTAGCTACTGTGGTGGTGACTACCCTGGGTAGCCTGCGGGTAATGGTAACCCCAAATTGCCCTTGCTCCCGCACTTCCGTGGAAGCGACTCAACTCCGACTCCGATTCAGAGCTGTACAGTTAACTCGCGGGTTTCGCCGTTTGAAAATCAGTTAATCATATCTATGAACTAATCCTACCCCAAAACAACTGCGACATCAGTTTTTCTCTGCCTTCTTTTGACCTCTGCTCATCAACTTCAAGGTCCGGCAAATTTTGAAATAGCGCGTCACGCTGTGATGCTTACTTATTCTACTACGGACTTACCACGGCAGGCGCCCATTTAGCGCCCGCTTAATTACTATTTTACACAATTATCCAGTACATAGTAACATGATGTGATTACATAATACATCTTACTTCTTACTCTCGCTCCCATGCTCTGAACTCAAGGCGCATCCTCCGGACCCACAAGTTGCCCGAGCAAGCGTCGCAACTGCTCC